>BPTQ01000003.1:40792051-40933037 GCA_019973895.1 Chrysanthemum seticuspe
TCGTTCGATATAACTGTGACTTTGATGCTATGACAGTCATCCCCCAAGGTATTCCATTCCGCTGCAAAACAGGTAATTTGGGGGTGTGACAGATTGGTACCAGAGCTTCGGTTATAGAGAACTAGGTTGCATCATTGACCCTAGACTATAACCACATCATCATAGCATCTCATCATATCATTATAAGTGCACGTTCTTCATACATGCGGACTTATGACTCAACACCAAACATCATATGAGTCGATTAGTCCAAGCATTGCATAGTTACTCCTAAATTATACATAGCCTGATCACCTATGTCTAATTCAGGAAGAATCATGCAATGAAGGGAGTAGTAGTCTCATATGTGTAAGCAATTCTGTAATCAAGCCAAATTTTTAAAAGATTTTCTTCAAACCACTTGTTTCCAGTTTGATCCGAGCGACAGTTCTTGTTTGATGAGTTGCAAAGATCGAGCTAGAAACAAGTCGTTACCTAAACCGATTTAGCCTAATCGTATGACAGTTCTTGTTTGATGAGTTGTGGGATTAAGTAAAAATCGGTTACCAAAAAGTCTTTTAAAAATTTTGCTTGAAAATGGGAAAGCTTGTCTCATCGAGCCTAATCATAAGAAAGCATGTATTTAGGATGGGAACTTCTCACGATAGCACGGGAACGCATCTTGTTGGGCGGGTAACTCATATGCATGAGCATTGACATAATCATATAGACCATACATGAGCATAAACTTTTAGAACCCTTGTCGCGTTTTGAACCATAGTATCATTAATCGAATCACGGGGACGTGATTCCGCTGACATGGGAAGAATGTCACAATTCGCAATTTCCGGTCATTTCTCATATTTCACATTCAGCATTTCATAACGATTCGTACATAGTTTTGCATTTTTCATTAAACGTTATTTTCTTATTAAACAAACGTTATCGCGTAAACATTATTTTTGAACATTTGACCCGATAATTCCAAAAATTATTCCAATATATTTTAATACTCATATTAAGATTTTAAAAATGTTATTATTAGCTTACCCAGTGTTTTAAATCTATTTCGTATATAAATTGTTATATTTATATAAATTACGACGGCGTTCTTAAATTCAAACCGATAAATAATTATTCACTCAAATCTTTCAAGAAATGTATTTTTATAACTTTTATGACCTAAATATATTTTATCTTGAACCGTGAAAATTTATTTTTATCTAACGCTACCTTAAATATTCAAATGTGTATACAACTTACTAATCTTATTTAACAATACTACAAGTTACTACTATCCTCAAATAACTTTACTTCTACTACATTTATACTTTTACATATTAATAATAAATATATGTATATGTATCATTAAATACATGATCCAACAAGATATGCAAGATCTTTTATTTATATATATATACTTACACACCAAAGACTTTACACAATCTACACATATCTTATATTAATGAAAGTGCAAGACTTTTTCTACACATACAACCAATAATTCAAGTGTGAAAGATCAAACTCTCCTCTCTTCCTCTTCACCAAAAATCCGGCCACCTATATGATCAAGAAGGAGTGATCATCAAAATTTTTCTAATCAAGTTCTACACAACCTAGATACACTCTTTGTTTAGGTTTTGAAATAAAAACCTAGGGTGTTTAAGCTTAATCCTTGGTTCACTAAACCTCATCAAGTAACTTGTAAGCCTAAAACTTCATCTCTTACTTTTTCATATATATTTCATACATTTCATGAAGCCCTCATGATCATATTTTCATTGTTGTGATTTTATTCATTATCATCCAAGATTATCACCCATATGTGCTATATAAATATTTTTAACAAGTATGTACTAGTTAGAAGTTTATAAAAGTGAGTGGTTTGAAAAATGATTTATCAAAGTAAGTTTTGATCTTTTACTAGTAAAGGTTTGATGTGGTTTATGCTTAATTATATGTTATAAGTAGTCACATAAACCTCAAAAATGGTCTTTTTATCTATTATGGTTCGAATAGCATTTTATTTCTAGTAGGATTGGTGATGAGTAGATTAAGGGATTTATGTGGTGAAGTTGTGGTTAAACAAGTAGAAAAATGGTAATTTTAAAATAAGCGCGGAAGCGCTGTCGAAATTTATAATTTTCCGAAAAGTTAGTCATTTTTATAAGTTTTATTAAAGTTTTAGAAAATAGATTTTTAGTTATGAACGTGGCCTTTCGAACGGACTAAAACGGAGTTATAACGAAAAATATACGTGGTTTCCAAGTTACGATTTAAAAACTATAATTTTCCGGAAAATATTCATGCAGTCCGAATTTTAACTGACCCAAACAGTGGCCTTAAAATTTCTGTGAAGTCTCCGAAGTTTAAAAATATATTAGTACTCTTCATTACCTTCGCGTGGATATAAAGAACTTGAAAAACGGACTTAAAACGAGTGATTTATGGTTAACCGAACTTTGAGTCAAAAACGTGCTGAAAACACTATTCACAGCTTTAGTAAGCTGTCAGGATTTTAATCAAGGTTTTTGAGGGCCTAAATGGACGTTTCGGGGGAAATGGACGTTAAAAACGAGTTAGTTTTCCTGTGTATATATTACGTCAAATCCGACGTAAACTGATTTTTCAATTACTAAAACCGTTACATATTTTAACTACATTTTTCACCATTAGCTCAAAAGTATTTATTTTCGACATGAAACCGTCACACATTCAAGTAACAATATTTTTATATAACTAGTTTTCATGTAGCATATTGGGTGATACGTTTTCAAAATCATGCATTCACGACAACATATCATAACTCAAGTCATAACATTCATTTTAGGTCGCGGATAGTTTCCGAGTCTCACTTTCGTGCACTTCATTTTGTTAGCATATCCATCACACCAGGTGAGTTTCATAGCCCCTACTTTTATACATTTTCAATTACTTTTGGGGGAGATACATGCTCAAACTATTTTCATTTACTTTCACAAATATTCTAAACTTTGACATACTACTGTGAGTTCATACCCCGCTTTTACTCGTTTAAATTCTACAAACTATTTGGGGCGAGATATATGCTTATTTATCCAAACATTAAACTCTTTTGTCAAACAACTTTACCTATACTTTAGATTTGATTGCGTTTTATACTTGAATGGGTTATACTTGTTTCACTCTTGCGAATACTTAAACCATTTATACAATTGTGTTACACTATACTACTTATACACTTTGGACATTGTGTGTTTATTGCGATATGTGCCTTAATGTGCTAAACTAGTTTTCAATTGTGCAACAACATACAAACTTTAGCAACTGGTTAACTCCTGCGGGAGCCGGCAGAGAGGTATTGATAGTACTATCGGGCTGACGCCCCCACCCTTGTGTCCTTGATAGACGAGACCTTGGGTGAATATAATCTGTATTCAAGTTATTCAAGGCAATAACAACAAACAAGTTAGACTTCGTCGTGAGGTTCAGTTGGCTGTGATTCTTTACATTAAGTTTATGTATATATCGTATGCACCTATGTCCTACTTACAAACAAGATTGACAATCATACTATTTTAGCAGTGGGTTGTAAACACACAGGTTGCAAGTTTTGTATGGGCGGGACTTGGAACTGAGTGGATTTACGATGCCTTTGCTTGCAAACTATTCTATATGACCAAAAACTTAGACTTTGCTACATGAACGCTCTTTAAAAGCTTTACTTGTTAACCAAACTCTATGAACTCACCAACCTTTGTGTTGACACTTTTTAGCATGTTTTATCTCAGGTATCTAAGGCATTCACTTCATGGCATGCATATGGACATTTCATAGAGTCGCGGAGACGACGCGTCGCACTTGGGTTTTATACACTTTAAAAACATCGTTTGGATTGTATCAAACTTATTTCCGCACAAGTTGATTTTCATTTGGGACCTATACTTTGTAAACTCTGATTGTTTTAATAAATCAAACGATGTGTTTTCCAAACGACACTTTAGGTCGTTCGATATAACTGTGACTTTGATGCTATGACAGTCATCCCCCAAGGTATTCCATTCCGCTGCAAAACAGGTAATTTGGGGGTGTGACACCTTCTAGTTTTCCACATATGTTAACAATCCTTTAGACATGATCAATACAAGTTATATTTAACCCTTGTGTGAACCTATTTCTGTCGATACTAAACCCTTCCAATTTCGGAATCTTATACGCCCCATGAAATAACAAAACTAACTCTAGACCAATGTTCCAATCGACATTAACATTATTAGATATATACACATGATTTACCTCTTATCTAGGCATGATATAACAAAGAAAAACACATTTCGATATGTTCAAAAATAAGTTTCAAAGACTGGTTTTAGGCACCTTTACACTTGACATACATGGTTTTATTCATGATCTTATGTAATCTATATACTTGATTTTCTTAGCAATGTTTTATCATTTTATCTAATACGTTACATAGATATCAAGAGCTTGCGTATGGAGGGACATGAACGACCAGATTCAAGAAGACAAAGGCGAGACTAGGGTCAGAACAATTTACCTTTGATGCGTGCCAAGAAACGAAGAAAAACAGGAACAAAACAAGACAACCAAACGTTCCTTGTGAGCCTTAGACCTCACGACAGCAGCGATTTCCTAGACCCACGACAAAACCAAGCGACCCTTGTATCAATACCCCGTATATCAGCATCTTAAGCCCCGTACAAACCTCCTTGGTGCCTCCTTGTGTGTCGAATGAAATAAAATGGAAGAGTGTGTTTTTCTGCCGTGACCTTGCTTGGGAAAACTAGGGTTTTGTGGTATAAATTAAATGAGATTATATAGAATCATATTGTGATAGGATGAGTTATTTTAGGAGAAAGATATGGGGCATTAGGCGTTTCATAATAGCCGATCAAGGGGAAAACACAAAAGACCAAATCTCATTTTATTTACCTTCTTATAATAACTTGTGACATCAATTTATTTTGTCTATAAAATGGTACATGTAACTTTTAATGTGTTATATATATATATATATATATATATATATATATATATATATATATATATATTGGTAAGTTAAATGTAAGGTTTATTCTTCTACGTTCCATGTAAATCGAACTTGCTTTATTTTATGGATTTTTGATTTAGGGGTATTATGGTCTTTTAACGCATTCACGGATTTTAGGGTTTTACACGCATACTACCATAATGATTTAGACAAACCTCATACACAAAATAATTATCTTAACATTATGTGGCAGATTCTATACCTCTAAATGACATGCAATGACAAGCAACATTTCTAAGACCATTGAAAATCCTAATAGGTCATATTACTCATGATAAATGCATACAAGAGATACACAAGCCAATTCAAACAATGCATATAATGCAGGAAGCATGATGACATGAATTGAACGAATATCCTTGCACCAATTAGTTACTTAGAAACACATGCATGTCACAAGAAATCATATAGAGGCAATCATGCGGAGACAAATTGACAGACCGAAATAGCAGTATGAAATTAATTCTCCCCCTCAATCAGTGACACGAATAGATATGAGTGGTCATTGATTGAATTAAACCCATTTATGTACCCAAAGTTTCTTAAGGACGTAAGTGTAGATGAACAATAGACATGTTTTAAAAAAAATAGTTGAACTTCTGTTTGAACTTCATCTAAAGACCCGTGTCATTATTAAATGACATTTCTAGGATCATAGATATTATCGATACCAGAAGACATGCCTATGAATCTATTTTTGTAATTTTCTGATTTTTCAAATTTTTATGGGTTTTTAAAGAATTTTATGAAATATCTTGTATAAGTAAAAAAAATTTAAAGAAGGTTTTTTTTTTTTTAATTTTTATAGAGTGTATCAAGATTGGATTAACTATCAAGTGATGAGGTACAAGTCCTGAGCTGAGGTGATCAGGAGTCATAGTACATGCATATTAATTCTGACATGCTGAAGCTCCTGAATAAAGAGACTTCATTTCTGTTGGAAACCAGGTCATGATGTTCATGATTGAATTGAGCATTGTACTTGTAAAGCAGTGAGGAGTATCTGCACTAATAGCACATGAAGAATTGTATTCAAATGGGTTAGTAGCAATAGTATCATGTCCTTTGGATGATTTACAGTCAGCCTTTGTGATGTCATTAGTGGCCAGTATTTTGATGGGAATCCATTTGAATCCAACATTCTTAAAAAAATTTCCAGTAGGCATCCACTTAAGGCAAGAGCTTATCAAATCGCTTCAAGGAAAACAATACGCATAACAAATCGCTTCTTGGCACAACTTTAAAAACCAAACTTTCTCACTCCAAAATACTACAACCAAGATAATTGAGGCCTTCTAATTCAAAACCTAAACACTTATGATGATTCTAAACACAAAAATACTATCAAAATTCAAACTTTAACACCAAAAGTGATCCAAGTGATGAAAACTACTCAAAACTCATTCAAACCCAAAAACTCATGAAAACCACTAGAATTCCAAGAACATAAAAGATAGATGATCAAACCATGGCTCTTGATACCAATTGTAATATATTGGTTTTCACAATCACACACATAAACACAAGTTGGGTCGAATAGAATATGTTCTAGAGAGAGAAATATGAGATGTTCTAGAGAGATAAAACAAAATGAAAGGTTAGATTACCAGATGAACATCCAACCCTCTCCCTTGTGGGGAGAGGGCTATACTACGCCCTCCTTCGGGCTGTGGATCAGGCATACAGTGGGTAAAGACCCGTCCTTTTTCCACGGTGTTACATACACTACTAGAAAACTAACTAATATAACGTTATGTCTACGAGCTGTAATATGCTAAACTATTGTTGGGGTGACCGACACTTCTACATGGATTTTCAAAATCCTAACAAATAGTACCTAGGTAGACACATTTTTAATCATCATACGAGCACACATCAAAAAGACATAGACTACCCATAGTTTAGATAATTAGATAGTAGAGTAATCGGTAGAAGTACCAAACCCCCAAATCAAAACCCCGAGATTTTACCCTTAGCTTTCTAAAAAACATAAAAAGATAAAAAATAATCTTCCTCAACCTCAACCTTAGCGTAGTACACTTCTTACTAGCATTCCTATTCCCCTAGAGAAAGATATCAATACCCGAGGCTTACCCAATACTACACTACAACGATTAGGTTCACTGCCTAGGGTGTTGAAAAACTTGCTCGACGAAAAGGAAGTTCCTTTGACCCCGAACGCGTTATACGTACATCAGGTTTTTGGCGTCGCTGCCGGGGAATAGAATAGCTGGTTAGATTTTTATCTCATTTAGGTTCCCTTGCTTGATTCCTATCAAGTAAGATTTTTTCTCATTTTTAGCTTCCTCGTAGTCTATCCCCCTTCTTCGTGACTTTGTTAGTAATTGATGCGCGCAAAACCGTCAAGTTCTCTCACGCAAGCGTAAGAAAACTTAAAACAGCTTCAGCACGAAATCAATGAAGATCTGAGGAGTATAGTGTTTCCCCGGGTCGTTATGTCCCAGCGAGCTATGCAATGGATTATCAAACGTATAGTGATCGGGAGATTTGGACGGAAAAAAAGGTTGTGATAGAGATTATAACTACAGAAAAGCCAACAAATTACAACGGCTTAAATGCAAATTAAAGAAAGTTAAAAAGATAAAATCTTTTAAATAAATGCTATCACTATTTGCAAAATGATGTTTTTTTGTGATTTTATAAAACAAAATGACTTAAATAAACTATTTTAATTAAAACGTAAGCCTAAATTATCTAAAAACGTGACTTAAAACGAAAACTTACGTTATTTATAAAAATTACGCTGGGGCGCAAGATAAAACGTAAAATTTGTGAAATAAAAGGCCTACGAATGTGAAAATAATTTTTTTACTTAATATATGACAAAAGAAAATTTTTGAAAAAAGAATCATATTTTTTTGAGTTTTTATTTATTTATTATGAATTAAAAGCTAAAAACTAAGAAATTAATTATTAAAAATAGTAAAACAATTTGGAAAAATACGAAATTTTACAGAAAAATACTTTTGGGTAAACTAAATCTAAGAAAAATAAGTGACTTGAAAAATAAGCAACTATTAAGAAGAAAATAAGCTACATCCTTATTAAGTACTAAAAGTAAAAATGTATATAAAAGAATTAAGTATGCAATGGATGACAAGAAAGACCCAAGGGCACTAGTGGTATTGGTGGTATGGTGTGGAGCGTGGGAATGGGGGGCAGGAGGTCTTGGGTTCGAATCCCACCTCCTGCGTTTTTGGCTATTTATTATTTGGGTCTTTAAAATTCAGAGTTCGAAATCCTTTAAGAATTAATGTTGCAGATAATTAACAAAAAAAAAGTTCCAAAGAGCAGATGGTTTTCAGTTATGCGTGTGGGTGGACGTGCAGACCAGAGAGGTCGTGGGTTCAATTCCCAGCAGTCCCTTTTATCTACTTATATTTACTTTTCTTTTTGCAAACTCAATTTAGGACTAAAGTAAGATTTTTAACAACACTGCATACTTGGAACAACAAACATAAGCAAAAGAAATAAGGGGCTGTTTGGCTTAAGGGACTGTTTGGCTTAAGGGGCTGTTTGGTAGAGCTCGTTGCTAAGGGCTGTTTGGTTGCTGCGGGCGACAAAAACAAACACCCCTTAAGGCAGTTTTTAAGCACCAAATAAGCTAAACGAGTACTATATAAGCAAAGTGAATAATTAACTAAGCTTAAACATGCACTGATAAGCCACGATTAAGCAACTATGAAGGGAAGCATGGTATACAATTAAATAAGCTGATACTAAGGGACAAATAAAAAAAATATAATAAGCATAAAACACTACTGTAGCAGAAACCAAACACTCTTTTAATACTCCTAATGAACTGAATAGGCAATCTAATAATCTAAAAAGGTTGAAGTGCAATCTAAACTATCCTAATGAGTATTGACATGAAGCAAATAAGCTAAATAAAAAATGCTAATAGGCACTTCACCAAGCTGTTGTTGCAGCAGGCTAAAGGGAGCTTAGCAAGCCAAGACAAACAGAAATAACCAAGTTAGCTCAATAGAGATCATGAAAATACTAAGTGGCAGGTGGTTTTTGGCACTAATCAGCTTAAAAATAAGCTACTGAGTTGGGGGGAAAAACAGTTGGAATCATGATCTAGATTAATCCTAGCCAACTAAAATAAGCTATTCCAAGGATCCTATTAAGCACCAAAGTCTAAAAATAAGCTAAAGGTTATGGCTCCTATCCTATCTAGATTACTTCTACGATTCACAATAAAACTAAATCCTATGACTTATAAGCAATTCAAAGGGGACAAATGAGTGACCTGAGCATGGTGACTTGCAGGCTTAGAAACAGCCACTGGTGGCTCTATTTGGAGCCTGCTTTGAATAAACTGGAGAGTGAATGAGCTTGAGAGCTTCTGAGCATAAGGAGTCCACCCAGCTAGCTGTAGTTTACCCACATATCAAGCTTGAACAAGCTACCTACAGCTTGTTAACAAACTGAAAGGGACATGCAGTTTCTGTTTCAGACCTTGTAAATCCTTTTCTACTTCATAAAACTTGGTTCCAATACTCAAAATATAGTTAACTCCACTGATCAAACTAGGTGAAAACTTATTTTACCCCATAAGCTTACTTGAACCAACCAGCCTTAAGAACCTTAAATGGGTCAAAATTAACCAATCCAACACCACTTCGAATAGGAGAAAAGGAAACTCCTAAACTGTGGAGACTTAAAGAAAACTTGCTTTCTAAACTAAAAGCTTACCTGAACTTAAATCATATCCTGTGAAACACTTTCAACCATATATAAAAACTTTAAACGATATTAAAAACCAATGTAGAACAAGAACTGCATAAATAAAATAGAGCTAGGAAATTTGAAATGGTATTAACTGAAAAGTAAAGTTTACATAAGAATTAAATGACAACGAAATTAAAATGGGAGTAGGACACCCAGTTTCTTAGACTAAAAAAAAAGTGCGACTTCAAACAAAAAAAAACTAACTACTAAAAAAAACTGTTTTTCGTCTTCATCCATAGCTGCCCCTTTTATGCTCCTCTTCAAATCTCTCTCTCTTTGATTCTCTGTCCACTTGTGATAGAACGTGCAAGTTAAACACGCCTCTGCACCCTCTGCCAATCACGTGCTTCAGCTCTGTGACCAAATGGATGCTACTTTTTCTCTTTTTCTTCGCTGGAAAAGCTGGGTAGCTGGTATGGGTTGATAAGGTTTGTCAGGGTAAGCGTGTGGTGGTGTCAGGGGGAGCGTGGGAGGATGGTTTTGCTTGGGCGGGAAAAATGGGTAAAGAAGATGGGGGGTGTTATCTATTGTTTGACCGGGTATTAGGGTTGGGTGGAAGATTGGGCCAGGATAAGGTATTGGGCTTGGGGTAGGCTTGGGTTGGTTATTAGTTTAGGATTTAGGATGTGTAATTAACCCAAGTTATAGTTTAGGGATTAAAGTTGCCAAAACTGATTTTTGAGGGACCACGGATGTAAATTCTGCAAAGGTAATCCAAGGGCCTGTTTTGTCAATATCCCATATTCCAAGGACCAAAGTGCAATTCTCTAATATTAAAGGACCATGTTTGCCACAAATTGAAACCCCGAGGACCAAACTCGTAATTTTCCAAAATATTCTCAAAAGGACCAAATTTGACAAATTTGAATTACCAAAGGACTAAAAATGTTCATTTTCAAATTTTAAAATGTCCAGGGGTGAATTCTGTCAACTTTTGAAATTACAGGGACTAAATTTGCCATTTTTGAAACTTGAGGGACTGAAACTGCCAATTATGCAAATTTTGTTCGTTTTTCGTTTGTTTTCGATATTTTTGCATCTGAAACATGTAAAACACAATTTTGAGATATTTTGATGCATTTCGGAGTGTTTTTGACTGTTTTGCAGTTCATATTTAACCAAAAATGATGAGTGAATAAGCACTCATCAAATCCCCCACACTAAACTATTGCTAGTCCCTAGCAATCTTTTGAGAAAAACTTAATGGATTTGAATCTCTTTACCAAAAGCCATTACTTCTGGAGTAGCCAAATGTTTTAGTTCAAGTAAGAACCATGGTACACCGATAACCATGTGATTTTGAGCAAACCACCAGCTTTCAACGGATTTGATTTTGTCTTTACCAGAAGCCGTACCCTTCTGGACTAGCCAACTCTTAGATAAATTATCAATATTATCTTTGGTGAGCTGATTACCAATTATGGTTTTTCCACTGCCTTTACCACAAGCCATAAACTTGCGGGCTAGCCAACTCTTCACTTTTAAGGATATGGTGAGCTGAATACCATACAATTTTGGGCAAATTGCAAGCCATATAAACGGATTTGAGAAATCTTTACCAAGAGCCGTTTGCTCCTGGATTAGCCAATCCTTTTGTCTTACAGACATGGCGGACTGATAACCAAATGAGAAAGTGTAAAACACTTACTCCAAAAAAAAATTTTTGGCCAAAAACGGGGGAATTGGGTAGATAATATATGAAATTCGTGAGAATTCCCCCCCACACTTAGAAATGAATATTGCCCTCAATATTCAAAGTACCGGCGGTTATGCCGAAACAAAGAACGTAAAAGGGAAATACTAAGGCCAATATTTAGAAAGAAGATTTTTTTTTTTTTTTTTTTTTTTTTTTTTTTTTTTTTTTGAAACATGTGGGCAACCCCCCCACACTAGGGTGGTAGAAAGAGGTAAGAAGACAGATATATGGGTGAAAACCCATATGGCATGCTACTGTTTTTGATTACCGAGTCGCTAGCTTGACTCGACCCCGAATTCATTGGTTCATGGGGAAGCAAAGTGGAAGAAACAATCTCCATCGGACTTTCATTCAAGATGTTTGGACAAACATTTGAAGCACGTGAAAGTTCCACACCGATGAGATATACATAGAACCGGCTCAAAAATGATAAATGAAAATGCCGGGATCAAAGATAGTGTCTTCATTCCC
Source organism: Chrysanthemum seticuspe (assembly GCA_019973895.1). Lineage (NCBI taxonomy): Eukaryota > Viridiplantae > Streptophyta > Magnoliopsida > Asterales > Asteraceae > Chrysanthemum > Chrysanthemum seticuspe. Next base: position 40,804,006 of record BPTQ01000003.1, read on the forward strand.
GAAGGAGTGAAGACGAAGAGAAATCACAAAATATTTGAGGAAAGGAAGAAAGATTTTGATAACAATCAAGATCCATTCTTCATCCTCAAATGTAGACATATCGGAAGGAAGGGTGAAGGTAGTATCATTAATAGGCACATTCGTACGATAGAGTACACCTTCCTCCAAGCTAATATCATCCTCAAGATCAAAATAGAAATGATCATGTTCCGGAGGAGATATGTCATGAGAGAGTTCACCGGAGAACTCTTTATGAAGAGAATCATTCACACGAGGTGAATTTGTGAACTCTTGTTCCATTGTGGGCTCATCACTATCCTCAATCTGAGTATCAAAGAGTGGATTCTCAGAAATTGAAGTGAATTCAGAATTGAATTCAAATAGAGGATTGGTGAAAGTAGCTTTGAATGTTTCGGGAACAAAGTGATCAACATTCTCATTTGGATTGTTGGGATGAGAAGTGAGTGAACGATCATTATCAATGAGACTTTCAGTCTCTCCCAGATCGGCTTCGAAATCAAAGAGTGGATTGATGCGAGTGAGTTCACCGGAGAACTCCTCAAGAAGATGATCAGCATCAGGCTGTGGAAGTGATGCCTCAACGTACTCGATGTTTACATAAGAAGCAAAATCGTCGCTAAGATCAGAGAAAGTTTCAAAATGATCTTTTGAACACTCAAGAGGGGAAAGAGAATCACACACATGATCAGAAGTTCCCTGTGACTCTCTCGGGATTGGGACAAGGTTCTTAACACTAGATTTTATGAATTCGTCCGATTCCTTTTCAGGAACAGTGTCAAGACGCTCGTCCCCCATGTTCAAAGAGTGAGTGGGAGCTTCGGGTGTGATAGCAGTTGTTTGAGATGAAATCTCAACTGCTGGAATATCAACTGACTGAGGGGGTTGAGAAATATTACTTTTAAAAGGGTAAAAACCCTCCTCGTCATCGTCATAAAGAGCGGCCTTAAGAAATTGGGAACGTGTTAGAGCTGCATGCTCTAGGGCTAATAATTCTTCCCTAGATTTGCGGGCCTCTCGCTCTTCGGCAAGCAATTCTCCTATGGTCTTTTCACCACTCACTTGATTCTTAAGGTTTTGAAGTATATCATCAAGTTTTTTCATTGTGGCTTCAAAATCATAGGAAATTTCTTGAGACAACGGCTCAGGTGGAGTTTGAACCGTATGGTGCTGTGGAGGTTGGAAATTTTCAAACCCGGAAGTATAGTAATTTTGATTCCACGGTTGACATTGAAAATTATCGTGAGGACCTCCACAATTTGTGCAAGAAAAATTCGGTACATTCTGAAACGATGTGTCATTAAAACTTTGATAGCACGGTTCTTGCTCAAATGAATACTGAGGAGGGTGGCTAAAATCGTTTTGAGGATAATTGGAAAAGTTCGGATAAGTGCATGAGTTTTCAGCTTCCGAAGCACAAAACGAACAAAATCCTTCCGTAAGATAATTTCCACACCTCTCGCAAGAACATTGTTGACATCGAAAATCAACTAACGGATCCCCACAACCATAGCAATACTGCTGATTGAACGAAAAATTTTGGGGTTGGGGTGGGTAGTCGGAGAAGTTTTTCGGCTCATTGAAAGAATTTTGATCATAAGAACATGAATTCCTCGAACCGCAAAACAAACAACTTCCGTTATGAATGTCATTACCGCACCGTTCGCACGTACACCAACGACACGGTAAATCGAAAAGCGGTTCTCCACAACCGACACAAGGAATCGACGATTCCATGAGAATAGAAGAAGTTAGAATCAAATGGATAGAGGGTAAAGGGATAAAGAATCAAATATGGTAAGAGGGTAAAGATGAATATTTTTGGTATTTTTGAAAAACATTTTGTAAAAACAAAGGATGAAAATCTTTTTGGGTTTTTGAAAAAGAAAATATAAACACATACAGATGGTATAGACAAAGAGTGAATATCCAAATCACTAATCTGCTATACGTAGGATAATCAGCACAGCTCCCCGGCAACGGCGCCAAAAATTTGATGCGCGCAAAACCGTCAAGTTCTCTCACGCAAGCGTAAGAAAACTTAAAACAGCTTCAGCACGAAATCAATGAAGATCTGAGGAGTATAGTGTTTCCCCGGGTCGTTATGTCCCAGCGAGCTATGCAATGGATTATCAAACGTATAGTGATCGGGAGATTTGGACGGAAAAAAAGGTTGTGATAGAGATTATAACTACAGAAAAGCCAACAAATTACAACGGCTTAAATGCAAATTAAAGAAAGTTAAAAAGATAAAATCTTTTAAATAAATGCTATCACTATTTGCAAAATGATGTTTTTTTGTGATTTTATAAAACAAAATGACTTAAATAAACTATTTTAATTAAAACGTAAGCCTAAATTATCTAAAAACGTGACTTAAAACGAAAACTTACGTTATTTATAAAAATTACGCTGGGGCGCAAGATAAAACGTAAAATTTGTGAAATAAAAGGCCTACGAATGTGAAAATAATTTTTTTACTTAATATATGACAAAAGAAAATTTTTGAAAAAAGAATCATATTTTTTTGAGTTTTTATTTATTTATTATGAATTAAAAGCTAAAAACTAAGAAATTAATTATTAAAAATAGTAAAACAATTTGGAAAAATACGAAATTTTACAGAAAAATACTTTTGGGTAAACTAAATCTAAGAAAAATAAGTGACTTGAAAAATAAGCAACTATTAAGAAGAAAATAAGCTACATCCTTATTAAGTACTAAAAGTAAAAATGTATATAAAAGAATTAAGTATGCAATGGATGACAAGAAAGACCCAAGGGCACTAGTGGTATTGGTGGTATGGTGTGGAGCGTGGGAATGGGGGGCAGGAGGTCTTGGGTTCGAATCCCACCTCCTGCGTTTTTGGCTATTTATTATTTGGGTCTTTAAAATTCAGAGTTCGAAATCCTTTAAGAATTAATGTTGCAGATAATTAACAAAAAAAAAGTTCCAAAGAGCAGATGGTTTTCAGTTATGCGTGTGGGTGGACGTGCAGACCAGAGAGGTCGTGGGTTCAATTCCCAGCAGTCCCTTTTATCTACTTATATTTACTTTTCTTTTTGCAAACTCAATTTAGGACTAAAGTAAGATTTTTAACAACACTGCATACTTGGAACAGCAAACATAAGCAAAAGAAATAAGGGGCTGTTTGGCTTAAGGGACTGTTTGGCTTAAGGGGCTGTTTGGTAGAGCTCGTTGCTAAGGGCTGTTTGGTTGCTGCGGGCGACAAAAACAAACACCCCTTAAGGCAGTTTTTAAGCACCAAATAAGCTAAACGAGTACTATATAAGCAAAGTGAATAATTAACTAAGCTTAAACATGCACTGATAAGCCACGATTAAGCAACTATGAAGGGAAGCATGGTATACAATTAAATAAGCTGATACTAAGGGACTAATAAAAAAAATATAATAAGCATAAAACACTACTGTAGCAGAAACCAAACACTCTTTTAATACTCCTAATGAACTGAATAGGCAATCTAATAATCTAAAAAGGTTGAAGTGCAATCTAAACTATCCTAATGAGTATTGACATGAAGCAAATAAGCTAAATAAAAAATGCTAATAGGCACTTTACCAAGCTGTTGTTGCAGCAGGCTAAAGGGAGCTTAGCAAGCCAAGACAAACAGAAATAACCAAGTTAGCTCAATAGAGATCATGAAAATACTAAGTGGCAGGTGGTTTTTGGCACTAATCAGCTTAAAAATAAGCTACTGAGTTGGGGGGAAAAACAGTTGGAATCATGATCTAGATTAATCCTAGCCAACTAAAATAAGCTATTCCAAGGATCCTATTAAGCACCAAAGTCTAAAAATAAGCTAAAGGTTATGGCTCCTATCCTATCTAGATTACTTCTACGATTCACAATAAAACTAAATCCTATGACTTATAAGCAATTCAAAGGGGACAAATGAGTGACCTGAGCATGGTGACTTGCAGGCTTAGAAACAGCCACTGGTGGCTCTATTTGGAGCCTGCTTTGAATAAACTGGAGAGTGAATGAGCTTGAGAGCTTCTGAGCATAAGGAGTCCACCCAGCTAGCTGTAGTTTACCCACATATCAAGCTTGAACAAGCTACCTACAGCTTGTTAACAAACTGAAAGGGACATGCAGTTTCTGTTTCAGACCTTGTAAATCCTTTTCTACTTCATAAAACTTGGTTCCAATACTCAAAATATAGTTAACTCCACTGATCAAACTAGGTGAAAACTTATTTTACCCCATAAGCTTACTTGAACCAACCAGCCTTAAGAACCTTAAATGGGTCAAAATTAACCAATCCAACACCACTTCGAATAGGAGAAAAGGAAACTCCTAAACTGTGGAGACTTAAAGAAAACTTGCTTTCTAAACTAAAAGCTTACCTGAACTTAAATCATATCCTGTGAAACACTTTCAACCATATATAAAAACTTTAAACGATATTAAAAACCAATGTAGAACAAGAACTGCATAAATAAAATAGAGCTAGGAAATTTGAAATGGTATTAACTGAAAAGTAAAGTTTACATAAGAATTAAATGACAACGAAATTAAAATGGGAGTAGGACACCCAGTTTCTTAGACTAAAAAAAAAGTGCGACTTCAAACAAAAAAAAACTAACTACTAAAAAAAACTGTTTTTCGTCTTCATCCATAGCTGCCCCTTTTATGCTCCTCTTCAAATCTCTCTCTCTTTGATTCTCTGTCCACTTGTGATAGAACGTGCAAGTTAAACACGCCTCTGCACCCTCTGCCAATCACGTGCTTCAGCTCTGTGACCAAATGGATGCTACTTTTTCTCTTTTTCTTCGCTGGAAAAGCTGGGTAGCTGGTATGGGTTGATAAGGTTTGTCAGGGTAAGCGTGTGGTGGTGTCAGGGGGAGCGTGGGAGGATGGTTTTGCTTGGGCGGGAAAAATGGGTAAAGAAGATGGGGGGTGTTATCTATTGTTTGACCGGGTATTAGGGTTGGGTGGAAGATTGGGCCAGGATAAGGTATTGGGCTTGGGGTAGGCTTGGGTTGGTTATTAGTTTAGGATTTAGGATGTGTAATTAACCCAAGTTATAGTTTAGGGATTAAAGTTGCCAAAACTGATTTTTGAGGGACCACGGATGTAAATTCTGCAAAGGTAATCCAAGGGCCTGTTTTGTCAATATCCCATATTCCAAGGACCAAAGTGCAATTCTCTAATATTAAAGGACCATGTTTGCCACAAATTGAAACCCCGAGGACCAAACTCGTAATTTTCCAAAATATTCTCAAAAGGACCAAATTTGACAAATTTGAATTACCAAAGGACTAAAAATGTTCATTTTCAAATTTTAAAATGTCCAGGGGTGAATTCTGTCAACTTTTGAAATTACAGGGACTAAATTTGCCATTTTTGAAACTTGAGGGACTGAAACTGCCAATTATGCAAATTTTGTTCGTTTTTCGTTTGTTTTCGATATTTTTGCATCTGAAACATGTAAAACACAATTTTGAGATATTTTGATGCATTTCGGAGTGTTTTTGACTGTTTTGCAGTTCATATTTAACCAAAAATCAAAAACTTGATGCGCGCTAAACCGTCAAGTTCTCTCACGCAAGCGTAAGAAAACCTAAAACAGCTTAAGCACGTAATCAATAAAGATCTGAGGAGTACAATGTTTCCCCGGGTCGTTAAGTCCCAGCGAGTTATGCAATGGATAAATCAACGTATAGTGATCGAGAAGTTTGAATGATAAAGGAAATTGTGATTATTATAACTAAGAGAAAAAAAAACAACAAGTTAAAAACGCCTTAAATGCAAATTAAAAAAAATTAAAAAGATAAAACCTATTAAATAAACGCTATCACTATTTTTAAAGTGATGAACGTTTAAAACCTAAAACGTACGTTTAAATTAAAATAACGTAAACGTACAAAATAAAAAGTGAAACTAGATCAATAATAACCCTAAAAATATGAAAATGATGTTTTTACAATCCTAATGATATAAGAAAATATTTAGAAAAATAAAATTATTTTTAAAACTAATTATCTAATTAAAAATTATTTTTAACTATTAATTAATTACCTAAAATATAAGAAAATATGAAATTAAGCTAGAAAAATAAGATTAACACTTGGAAAAGTCTAAAATATCAAAATAGACTTTTCAAAACTATTTTTATATTTTTGTGACTATTTTTCTATTTTCTAGGATTTTTAAACTATTAAAAACTAATTAAATTACTAAAAATTACCAAATGAACTATGAAAAATATGGAAAATTACTTTTTCTACTTTTTATATTTATCTAAGTCTAAGAAAATTGAAAAATTATTTTTTTGAACCTTTTTCTAATTTTTTTGTATTAATTACTATTTAAAAAGTGCTAAAAAACTAATAAAAATCAAGAAAAATAGTAAAACAGCAGAGAAAAATCTGAAAATTTCAGGGAAACTCTAAAATAATATTAAGAAGCTATGAAAATTGGAAAAACAGGTGCTTGTGTACAAGATTATGGAACTGATGTGAGATTGCTTATTGAAATAAGCACTAAATAAGCCAAATGACCTAAACAGGCAACCAACTGTTAACAGAAGTTCTAATAAGCTATATTAACCAAAATTCAACTAAAATCAACAAGCTACAGTCACTGATACACAAGCTACCAAGATTTGATGATTTTGATTTAAGAACTAAAAACAGTTTTTGGGTACTAGCTTGCAGACAACAAATAAGCTCTAGAATAAGCTGCAAACTAAAAACCAATGATTGATATCTAAACTAGACCTAAGTGGCTAGCTCTGACCAAAATACCAGACCTAAACAAGCTATTATGAGCTTTGTGCAAGCTTGTGTAAAGCTGAGAAAACCACTCAGCTAATACTGAGTATGGTGCAGGGCAACAGGTGCCTGTTTTAAGCTTATGCACAAGCTCAACCAGAGAGCTTGAGCTTGAAACAGATACTGGGTCTTATAAACAACCAAGTGAACTACTTATATCCCAAAAATCAGAACCTAAAACCCTTTAATAAGTCCTATGCAGAATCTGCAAGATCTGCAAAAATCCAACTTTTCACCATTTTTGACTTTTGAAAATTGTTTTATCTTTGACTTTAGTGAAGTTTGATCCAGATTTTATGACTGATAATCAAGTTAAATGATGTAATGAAACTTTCACAATCTTTGTTAATGACTTTTAAACACAAAATGATGATTTTCTCTTTTAAAAATCTTACACAGTGGACTGTGAGACAGTTTTGTTGGAATTTTGACTTTTTGAGTGTTGTAGACACAAACTAAGACTCAAATGAGTCAAGTGAGGCTAAACAAACATGAATCAATAACAGATAAACACTGATGAGGTCTTGAATACAGAAAATGAAGCAATTCCAAACACCCCTTAAAAACTTGTTTTGCCAATTAAAATGATGTAACAACTGACTAAGCATATAACAATGATCAAACTAGATTATCCTAACCTAATTACTACTTTTAGAACAGAGTTTAACAGCTTATGAGCACAAATTCTTACTATGCTAAAAACTTGAAATTTACTTACAATAAGTCCAATAGCCACTATGGCTTGTCACACATGAAACCAAGAAACCACTATCCTAATCCAACCCACTAGCTTCCAATTCAACCCATTTCCACCTTTGAATCACCCCATATCATGTCTGCACCCATTTTGCTTCTGGCGTTGACTTTTGTTGACCAGTCTCCAAATATGCCTAAAACTGGAGTTTAAGCTTATGAAAAGCTTTTATAAGCTTGTAAAAACTATTTAGAGCTGAGAAATGAGATGGTTGAAGCTTATAAACAAGACTTATATTTGGAAATTTGCAACAGTGAACATAAACTGAGAATGTTAAACACAAACTGATATTAATACTTAAATTGAGTTTCAATACATTAAAAAGCTTTAACTTGATACAAAATGACAAAAGATTACAAGTTTTACACTGAACTAATAACTTGACATAAAAAAAACGACATAAGAAAGAAAATTAAAAACTAGAAGACCCTTGCATTTGCTCCCTTTGCTTCTCTTTTATAACCCAAAGTCTTTCTCTTTCTTCTCTGTTGAAATCCCAACAAATCCCTGCCCTTGGATTGCTCAAATTAATCTCAACCATTCAAAATGGTTTTTGGCGCCAATTTTTATTTCTGCCATTTGAGGTTGAGTGAAGAGGTTGGGGGAGCATTAAATGAAGCTTGGAAGGTAGTTGTGGAGTGGGGGACATGGTTTAGTGAAATTGGAGGAGGGGGGATGGGCTTAGCTAAGTTGCAGGCAAAGCAGGTAAGTGGTGAAGACTTTGGCGCCTTGTTTGTTTGACCATTTGACCTCAGGCAAGTATTAATAATAGGGGGGGGGTTCACAATTCAAATGGCAGGGGGTCAAAGGTGGTAAAGGGTCCAAAATTAGTGAAATGGTTTTAAACTTCAAGGACTAAAGGTGTCAATTCTGAAAGTGTAGGGACTTAAGCTGCCAACATCTCAAACTTGTTTCAAGGGACCAAAAGTGACACTCTCAGAAAGTATAAGGACCAATGTTGCCATTTTCTCATTTTCCAGGGACCATTTCTGCCAATTTTGAAAGTTGAAGGACCATTTTTGTAAATTTCTCAAACTTTGTATATTTTTCACCAAAGGACTTATTTTGACAACTTTTGATTTTAAAAGGACCTTTGGTGACTTTTGCTTTTGAAATTATGGCTCAGGGACTATTTTTGACAATTTATGAAACTTGGGGGACTGAAACTGCAATTTTTGCAAAATTGATATGTTTTTCATCTGATTTTGATATTTTTGAATTTGAAACACATAAAACACTGATTTGTGATATTTTGATCATTTAGATGTGTTTCTGAGTGTTTTCAGATGAATTTGCAGTTTATTTTGTACAAAACTGATGAGTATTTACACACTCATCAATCCCCCACACTGAGATATTGCTAGTCCCTAGCAATGATTTGAGAAAACATAATGGATTTGAAACTCTTTACCAAAAGCCATTACTTCTGGAGTAGCCAAATGTTTCAGTTCAAGTAAGAACCATGGTACACCGATAACCATGTGATTTTGAGCAAACCACCAGCTTTCAACGGATTTGGTTTGTCTTTACCAGAAGCCGTACCCTTCTGGACTAGCCAACTCTTAGATAAATTATCAATATTATCTTTGGTGAGTCGATTACCAATTATGGATTTTCCACTGCCTTTACCACAAGCCATAAACTTGCGGGCTAGCCAACTCTTCACTTTTTAGGATATGGTGAGCTGAGAACCATACAATTTTGGGCAAATTGCAAGCCATATAAACGGATTTGATATATCTTTACCAAGAGCCGTTTGCTCCTGGATTAGCCAATCCTTTAGTCTTACAGACAAGGCGGACTGATAACCAAGTGAGAAAGTGTAGAACACTTACTCCAAAAAAAAATTTTGGCCAAAAACGGGGGAATTGGGTAGATAATATATGAAATTCGTGAGAATTCCCCCCCACACTTAGAAATGAATATTGCCCTCAATATTCAAAGTACCGGCGGTTATGCCGAAACAAAGAACGTAAAAGGGAAATACTACGGCCATTATTTAGAAAGAAGATTTTTTTTTTTTTTTTTTTTTTTTTTTTTTTTTTTTTAACATGTGGGCAACCCCCCCACACTAGGGTGGTAGAAAGAGGTGAGAAGACAGAAATATGGGTGAAAACCCATATGGCATGCTACTGTTTTTGATTTCCGAGTCGCTAGCTTGACTCGACCCCGCATTGATTTGTTCATGGGGAAAGTAACGTGGAAAACCAATCTCAGTCGGGCTTTCGTTCACAGTGTTAACAAACATATGAACATCAGAAAGTTCCACACCGACGAGATATAACCGCGGTATTGTTAATAGTAGAAACTATAAGGGATGATACCGGGGTCAAAGATGGTGTCCTCATTCCCGAAAGAGAAAAGGGAAAGAGCGACCACACCATCTGTGAAGAATGGAACAAAGACGTACATGAGAATGCATGTCCATTCCTCAGCAGAGAGAAGCAAATCACCAGTTTTGACATCTTTAAGCTTAAACTTGAAGCTTAGATGGTGATTGTCAAGAAGATGTCCGGGAGGGAGGGTGGGAAATGATTCTTCAATCAATAGACTTTCCAGAAAAAGGATGTCTCCCTCCGGATCAAGGTAAGTGTTATCAATTCCCGTTGGAATTGATTCATCACTTAGAAATGCATCGACTTCATTCCAAAAGTTGTCATCCTCCTCATCAAGAATGAGAGAAGGGATGGAAGAGTCGGGAATAAGACTAGAAGATGATGGATCATTTTTGAGCAATTCATCAATGGGAAGAATGTCTCCCATTGGATCACAAACATCATCATCCAACTCGGATGAAACTGAAGAGAGTTTAGTTTCATCCACAGACTTAACAATCTCGATGCGACAAACTGATGCCGGAGGTGGGGCAAGTGGTGTGCTCTTAGAGCTAGCAGTTTCCACCACTTCCGATGAAGTCTCCGATTCTAGATCATCGTCATCATCATCAAGAACACTCTTGACTTCCCTGGTACAGCTTTCAAACCATTTGTTTGAACCAGGGGTAATTTTCAAAGCTTTGAGCTCAGCACGTTTTTGGTGAACACTCTTAACCGTGAAATTTGAGAGCGTTGCATTGATTCTTTCAGATTTTTGATCAATTGTGGCAACACTCTGTTTGTACAAAGGTTTAGAGTTCTGGTTGATATTTAACGTGAGCTCTTCATTGTCAACCCGTATGGTCAACTCTTCCGCAAACACATCGATCAGAGCACGACTCGTTCTCAAGAAAGCTCTCCCTAAGATGAGGGGAACTCTAGGATCTGCATCGAAGTCTACTACAACAAAGTCAGCATGAAAGTGAAACTTTCCCACTTTCATCACGACATCCTCGGCTATCCCAAGTGGACGAGTTACGGTACGATCCGCTAGCTCGAGTGTCATATGAGTGGATGAAAGTTCAGGAAGAGACAGTTTCTTCCATACTGAGAGTGGCATGAGGTTAATGCTAGCGCCAAGATCGGCCAAGGCGGAGCATTGAAACATCCCCAAGAAATCACACGGGATTAAGAACCGGCCAGGGTCTTCAAGCTTTTCGGGAAGCTTGTTAAGAATGGCTGCTGAGCATTGCTCATTGAGAGGAGTTTTAGCCATCTCTGATAGCTTATCTTTGTTGGTGAGTAAGCCTTTAAGCGTGGATGCAAATTTAGGCATTAGAACGAGAGCATCAACGAAGCTTATGTCAAAGTGAAGCTCGTTGAAGATTTGGAAAAATTTTTCCATCTGCTCTTTGTTTCTGTCTTTGAGCTTCTCATCATTCATTCTTGATGGGTAAGGAAGCTGACTAGACTTTTGAGCCGGGATGGAAGTGATTTCTGGCTCAAGATTTTTCTTTGGAACATCGGGTTCCGGACTTAAAGCTTGGACTACCGAAGGTGGGACGTGTGCGGTACTTCGTGGGCTTGAATAATGCACCTTGTCCGTTGTCTCCTTGGTAACTTGACTAAATGCCACAGGAGGAGGGGGCATTGGAGTCGTAGGTCCATTGTGCGTCTTACCACTACGAGTGGTGACGGCTTTCAACTCGGCATTGGGATTGGTAACTGTATTGCTTGGGAGTCCTCCAGAAGATGGCGAGGCTTTGTTCATATTCATGTTCATGAAACTGCTCATCATATTCTTTAACTCATTTGTCTGCCGAGACAATGTGGTATCAATTTCCCTTTTTAGCTCACCTCTCATGTTATTGATCTGAGTTTGCATTGAACGCATGTTTGCCTCAGTCATTTTCATGAAGTCATTTGGCATGGGAGCTTGAGGAGGTGGTTGATAACTTTGATGATTAGGAGCTTGATATGGCTGAGGTTGGTTGAAATTGTTCCGGTTTTGATTGAAATTTGGAGGGTTATTGAAATTTTGCCCTTGATTCGGAACAAAGCGATTTTGATTTCCATGGTTTTGCACAGGAGGAAAACCAGGTGGTGTCATACCGCTAGGTGCACGGTAGTGAGGATCAGCCTGTGGTCGGTATTGATTGTGGTTTACCGAAGCTACGGGAGCTTGGTAAAAGGAAGCCTCGGTTGCTTGACAATCATAATACGCGTGTGGACCACTACAAGTTTCACACACCTTGTTTACGGCTTTGACTGGTTCGGGCTTATGAATTTCGCTTTTGATTTCCTTTACCTCTTTTATCATACAATGGATGATGTCCGTTAGAGCAGCTATCGGAGCTGCTAACTCAGAAGAGTTACCGGATGAAGAAGCAGGAGTGTTCGGAACATTGACTTTGTTGCGAGAAAAAGGAACTTTTGATTTACTCTCGCAAATTTCAAGCACATCTTTAGGTTTACGATTCAAGATATTGCCACCCGCGGATGCGTTCAAAGAATCTTGATCATTACCGTTCAACCCATTGTAAAAGATATTAACTTGTTGAAGCTCCGTGAATTCATGATGGGGGCATTTCCTGAGGAGATCTTTGAATCTCTCCCATGCCTCTCCAAAATTTTCATCGAAATTTTGACGAAATCCAGAAATTTCATTTTTAAGATTAGTCGTCTTTGATGGAGGAAAGAAATAGTTGACAAACTTTTGAACAAGATCCTCCCAAGTTTCGATGGATCGAGGGGGTTCTTTTTCCAGCCAAATCCTGGCTGCCCCCGCAAGTGAGAACGGAAATAGCATCAATTTGATTACCTGTTGTGGCACATCTTTATAATTGAGAGTTGATGTCAAATGGTTGAACCAACGGATGTGTGCATACGGGTCTTCTCGATCAGACCCGCGGAATTGATTCGTAGACACAAGTTGGATTAAATGTGTCTTCAATTCGAAGTGATCAGAATTGATTACCGGTAAGACGATGGCATCTCCATAACCCTCGGTGGGTGCCTGGAGCATTTCCGCCATGGTACGTTCGTCTGCCATACTGTTGCTCGAAATAGTACGAATCTCGGGTTCGACTATTTGGGCAGTACGCCTACGAGAACGTCTTCTTGGAATTTCTGCTAGATCACGCAAAGGACTCAATGATCTAGAAGAACGAGTGCGCATGCACTAGAGATAACTCTAAGAACTCTCAGAGCTAAGGAGAGAAATGGGAATTATGAAAATCTTTCACATGAGAATGAGAATTATGAAGACGTTTTGTAAAAATGGTGGTGAGAAGAATCTTTTGGGTTTCTGGTTCTGAAACGTCGATATCACAACAAAATCAATTAACACAAAATCGAGGCAAAACAACAGTGAACTTAACCAATAATCCAAGGTGAATGGCTTCTTTGAAAAAGGTACACCAATCACAATAGACACAAAGGCAAGTTTTATATCTTTAGTTCGGGAACTTATTATGGTCGCACCCCCAGTTAGGTAGTGCACTGCCTTGGTTTTCGGTGGTAATCTTTTAAGTTGTTAATTATTAGAGAAAACGACGATTCTTTTTGTATTTTTATTTTTGATACATATATAGAAACAAAAGGAAAAATATTTTTGTGTTTTATACGTTTTTGCTTGTTTTTGGGTTTTTGGATTTTTTAGAAGAAAATATGGATATATATATATACAAAGATGGATGATATAAACAAAGAGTGAGGATTCAAACAACTAATCTGCTAAAACGGGAGATAAATCAGCACAGCTCCCCGGCAGCGGCGCCAAAAACTTGATGCGCGCTAAACCGTCAAGTTCTCTCACGCAAGCGTAAGAAAACCTAAAACAGCTTAAGCACGTAATCAATAAAGATCTGAGGAGTACAATGTTTCCCCGGGTCGTTAAGTCCCAGCGAGTTATGCAATGGATAAATCAACGTATAGTGATCGAGAAGTTTGAATGATAAAGGAAATTGTGATTATTATAACTAAGAGAAAAAAAAACAACAAGTTACAAACGCCTTAAATGCAAATTAAAAAAAATTAAAAAGATAAAACCTATTAAATAAACGCTATCACTATTTTTAAAGTGATGAACGTTTAAAACCTAAAACGTACGTTTAAATTAAAATAACGTAAACGTACAAAATAAAAAGTGAAACTAGATCAATAATAACCCTAAAAATATGAAAATGATGTTTTTACAATCCTAATGATATAAGAAAATATTTAGAAAAATAAAATTATTTTTAAAACTAATTATCTAATTAAAAACTATTTTTAACTATTAATTAATTACCTAAAATATAAGAAAATATGAAATTAAGCTAGAAAAATAAGATTAACACTTGGAAAAGTCTAAAATATCAAAATAGACTTTTCAAAACTATTTTTATATTTTTGTGACTATTTTTCTATTTTCTAGGATTTTTAAACTATTAAAAACTAATTAAATTACTAAAAATTACCAAATGAACTATGAAAAATATGGAAAATTACTTTTTCTACTTTTTATATTTATCTAAGTCTAAGAAAATTGAAAAATTATTTTTTTGAACCTTTTTCTAATTTTTTTGTATTAATTACTATTTAAAAAGTGCTAAAAAACTAATAAAAATCAAGAAAAATAGTAAAACAGCAGAGAAAAATCTGAAAATTTCAGGGAAACTCTAAAATAATATTAAGAAGCTATGAAAATTGGAAAAACAGGTGCTTGTGTACAAGATTATGGAACTGATGTGAGATTGCTTATTGAAATAAGCACTAAATAAGCCAAATGACCTAAACAGGCAACCAACTGTTAACAGAAGTTCTAATAAGCTATATTAACCAAAATTCAACTAAAATCAACAAGCTACAGTCACTGATACACAAGCTACCAAGATTTGATGATTTTGATTTAAGAACTAAAAACAGTTTTTGGGTACTAGCTTGCAGACAACAAATAAGCTCTAGAATAAGCTGCAAACTAAAAACCAATGATTGATATCTAAACTAGACCTAAGTGGCTAGCTCTGACCAAAATACCAGACCTAAACAAGCTATTATGAGCTTTGTGCAAGCTTGTGTAAAGCTGAGAAAACCACTCAGCTAATACTGAGTATGGTGCAGGGCAACAGGTGCCTGTTTTAAGCTTATGCACAAGCTCAACCAGAGAGCTTGAGCTTGAAACAGATACTGGGTCTTATAAACAACCAAGTGAACTACTTATATCCCAAAAATCAGAACCTAAAACCCTTTAATAAGTCCTATGCAGAATCTGCAAGATCTGCAAAAATCCAACTTTTCACCATTTTTGACTTTTGAAAATTGTTTTATCTTTGACTTTAGTGAAGTTTGATCCAGATTTTATGACTGATAATCAAGTTAAATGATGTAATGAAACTTTCACAATCTTTGTTAATGACTTTTAAACACAAAATGATGATTTTCTCTTTTAAAAATCTTACACAGTGGACTGTGAGACAGTTTTGTTGGAATTTTGACTTTTTGAGTGTTGTAGACACAAACTAAGACTCAAATGAGTCAAGTGAGGCTAAACAAACATGAATCAATAACAGATAAACACTGATGAGGTCTTGAATACAGAAAATGAAGCAATTCCAAACACCCCTTAAAAACTTGTTTTGCCAATTAAAATGATGTAACAACTGACTAAGCATATAACAATGATCAAACTAGATTATCCTAACCTAATTACTACTTTTAGAACAGAGTTTAACAGCTTATGAGCACAAATTCTTACTATGCTAAAAACTTGAAATTTACTTACAATAAGTCCAATAGCCACTATGGCTTGTCACACATGAAACCAAGAAACCACTATCCTAATCCAACCCACTAGCTTCCAATTCAACCCATTTCCACCTTTGAATCACCCCATATCATGTCTGCACCCATTTTGCTTCTGGCGTTGACTTTTGTTGACCAGTCTCCAAATATGCCTAAAACTGGAGTTTAAGCTTATGAAAAGCTTTTATAAGCTTGTAAAAACTATTTAGAGCTGAGAAATGAGATGGTTGAAGCTTATAAACAAGACTTATATTTGGAAATTTGCAACAGTGAACATAAACTGAGAATGTTAAACACAAACTGATATTAATACTTAAATTGAGTTTCAATACATTAAAAAGCTTTAACTTGATACAAAATGACAAAAGATTACAAGTTTTACACTGAACTAATAACTTGACATAAAAAAAACGACATAAGAAAGAAAATTAAAAACTAGAAGACCCTTGCATTTGCTCCCTTTGCTTCTCTTTTATAACCCAAAGTCTTTCTCTTTCTTCTCTGTTGAAATCCCAACAAATCCCTGCCCTTGGATTGCTCAAATTAATCTCAACCATTCAAAATGGTTTTTGGCGCCAATTTTTATTTCTGCCATTTGAGGTTGAGTGAAGAGGTTGGGGGAGCATTAAATGAAGCTTGGAAGGTAGTTGTGGAGTGGGGGACATGGTTTAGTGAAATTGGAGGAGGGGGGATGGGCTTAGCTAAGTTGCAGGCAAAGCAGGTAAGTGGTGAAGACTTTGGCGCCTTGTTTGTTTGACCATTTGACCTCAGGCAAGTATTAATAATAGGGGGGGGTTCACAATTCAAATGGCAGGGGGTCAAAGGTGGTAAAGGGTCCAAAATTAGTGAAATGGTTTTAAACTTCAAGGACTAAAGGTGTCAATTCTGAAAGTGTAGGGACTTAAGCTGCCAACATCTCAAACTTGTTTCAAGGGACCAAAAGTGACACTCTCAGAAAGTATAAGGACCAATGTTGCCATTTTCTCATTTTCCAGGGACCATTTCTGCCAATTTTGAAAGTTGAAGGACCATTTTTGTAAATTTCTCAAACTTTGTATATTTTTCACCAAAGGACTTATTTTGACAACTTTTGATTTTAAAAGGACCTTTGGTGACTTTTGCTTTTGAATTTATGGCTCAGGGACTATTTTTGACAATTTATGAAACTTGGGGGACTGAAACTGCAATTTTTGCAAAATTGATATGTTTTTCATCTGATTTTGATATTTTTGAATTTGAAACACATAAAACACTGATTTGTGATATTTTGATCATTTAGATGTGTTTCTGAGTGTTTTCAGATGAATTTGCAGTTTATTTTGTACAAAACTGATGAGTATTTACACACTCATCAGTAATCCAATCACTTTTCATCTTGGAAGGTGATAACCCGCCACCACTCATTGACCCACCAATCATTGACCCGCCAAGAGGCCGTAATCTTGGTGAATACTCTAGATCAAGCCACCAAGGCTATAGGAACACTATTGAGCTCCCCGATCAAGATTAAACTATGGCCCTGCGATCTGACACCGTCCGGTTGGTGCAAAACGGATGTGCATTCCATGAACTTCATTATGAAGATCCTAATCAGCATCTCAAGGATTTCCTTAAAATCGTTGATTCAATTGACCTTGATGCTACCACACGGGATACCACGCGCTTGCGTCTCTTCTAATTCTCTCTACGAGACCAAGCTAGTAATTGGCTTGAGCGACTTCCCGTCGGATCCATCTCAAGTTAGGATGATCTCACCACTCGTTTCCTTGCCTAATTTTTTCCACCGAGGAGAACTACGAAACTTAGGAATGAAATTTTGATGGTCCAACAATGTCAAGGTGAATCTCTCTACGAGGCATGGACTCGATTCAAGGACTTGTCCATAAATTCCTTCATCACGGCATAGATCTTTGGCTTTAAGTTCAAATCTTTTATGATCATGTCAACTTCTCAACTAAGCAATCCATCGACCAAGCGGCCGGTGGCAAACTTAGTGATCTCACCGCAGAAGAATTGTGGGGTACAATAGAGGACCTTGCCCTCTATGACAACGAAATTTGCAATCTCCTTGCCTCCCATTGACTCACAAACTTCCGATCGTAGGATGCGACTTGAAGATCAAGTCAAATTCCTAATGAGCTCCTACAAGAATCCTAAGTCTACACGCCAAGTGAACAAATTCTCTTCGTTGTGTGAGTTATGTAGTGGTCCCCATGACACTCGTACTTGCACGAGACTCCCCGAACAAGCTTCCGTTGACTACGCATCCTCGCGTACCAATGGAATGGGAGGAAGATTCCCCACAACACCCGGAACTAGGACTTTCAATGATGCCTGAGAAGCTTGGAGGGGCAAACCTGACTATAATTGGGGACAAACCAAAGAATTCACCTCTAATGATTCCCCTTGGTCCCATGGCCCTAGCCAACAAAACATAGAAGGGATGTTGCAACACCTAGTCACATCACAAGAAGCTCAAATAGCCAAGCTTTCAGATCGCTTTAACCAACAACAAGCCGAGATGGATAGGAAGATAGATGACCTTTTGAAAGCCATGACCAATAGTGATAGGAAGATCATCGAAAACGTTAATGCCATCTCGACTCATTCACCCAAAGCTTCCGGTGTGAAAATTAAGGACCCAAGTAAGTTATCCAAGCATGTTCAATTCGTCAACACCATCACCTTAGTAAAACCAAATAGGACTAGTGACGAAGCGAACCATGAGACGGCACTTGAGGTTAGTGAAACTCCTAAAGAAGAATCGACCAACAACGTAGACGAAGTAGGTGATGAATACTTCAATAAGTTTCCTACGTAAGAGGAACTCTCTCGCCACCCACATTTAGTGCGTGACCTTCGTCACATGTATGTCAGGAAAAGCCCTCGGATCAAATTTTGGAATCCTTGGAATTTCAACATGCCATGTTGCATAGGACATCTTTTCGTGGCAAAGGCCTAATTGATCGCAAGTCCCCAATAAATATTATGACTAGCACCTACTATAATTGGGTAATGAAGAAACCTATCCCAAATAGGCAAGACCCCGATGGTCCTAGAGTTAGTTGTAATTTCCTTGGTAGAGTTAAGGGATTGTCCGTATATGTAGGTAATTTCACGTACCCTACGGATTTCATAATTGTGGAGGATATTAGTAAGGCCATAGATCCTAGATTGTCCCATGTAATTCTAGGAAAGCCTTTCATAGAAAACACCGGGATGACTTATGATCCGTCGTTAGGAATAGTTAGGTTCAAAGATGAGACCGATGACGTAGCTTACCATATGCCATTTTAGATTGAGAAATTTTCATCACTATCCAATGATGAAAAAGAACTTAAGCTATCGGTCTACTGTAGGAATGAGGAGGATAAGGAGAAAGGAGTAGATTATGTGATGAATAAGATTTTTGGGTTCTATAAGGATTGTTTGAAACTAGGATCGCAATATAGAACCGATTGGGGAGAAGATGACTTCTGAGAAAGATGCATAATAGGGCATTATTATAACATGGAAAACCCCAATAGAGACAATAATGAGGAAGAAGGTGACGGCAATGAAGTCACGTAGGAACACGACTTCGAGTCTAGCTACAAGACTCATAAATAAAGAAAAGAGCTTCGTGGGAGGCAACCCATGCTTAATTGTTTGCTTGTTTGTGTGTCATGTATCTTTTCATTATTGTATGTTCTCATGTTTGAATTTGTGAAAATGCTTTATTTTGTCTTTAACTTCGTCTTAATTACATATAAAGGTATTTTACAAAAAGGATAAGTGTAGGGAGGATTACACATATTTTTAAAAGAACGTGAACATGAGAACTACGAATATTGAAATTGATATATATGTGTGTTTGTTAGAGTCAAATGCTTGTATCGAGTCATAATGGATGTTTTGCAGGAATTTTTCCAGATTTTAAAGGTGTAATTTTCCAAAATTTTTCCAAAAAAACGCAGCAGACCAGTTTCTGTCAGGATAACCTGACGGCGTCAGGGTTATAACCTGATGACGTCAGGAGGAGCAGAAACAGCTTATAACTTTCTCTCGTTTTTTGTGCGAATTATAAATGTTTGGAAATTCTCAGGTCCTAATTTTCCAAAAAATTTGCAAACATCCATTCCACAAGCATTATATCCAAGTGTAGTAGAGTCATATATAGTTTTACCGCCAATTTTATGCGAAGGTTTTGTCTATTTTCTTAAAGTGTGCAGGTTTTATTTATCAATAAGAAGAAACATAATATTAGATGGAGCTTATCACGCATACATTCTTCTTGGAAAGAATTTAACCACTACTTCACACAGATCCTACCGAGCTAATCAGGGGAGTACTAGTTTCTTTCTCTTTTAATTACCTTTCGGGGAACATTGGGGACAATGTTCAGTTTAAGTGTAGGGAGGGAGAATAAAACGGGAAATTTGAAACTATGCTTATCCTTGATCATTTGTCTTGTCCTATTTCGTTTGTGTAATAAGCCATGAGAAATATGTGTTAGGGCAATTTTAGCGCCAAATTTAAAAATTTTCATGACATGTACGGGTGGGACTTTAGTCTTAATAAAGCGTCTCATGGATAGGAGTTATATGACTAGCACAAAAACCCTTTACCACTCAAATTCCACCCCAAAAATGTGAGGTTCACCCCTAGATCTATAGGAATTAAAGCATTCACCTTTAATGCTTCGACAGTGTACCGATAGTATAATAGATTCTAGAACTTGTTTTGTGATGCATTCCGAGATCGCTAGTGAGACTACACTTGTGTAGTTAGGAATAACTAAATGATAAGAGGCATTAGGATAACCCTTGTTTGATACCCGTATTATAATTACTTCTTCCACATCGGTTAAGTAATTCCCCCACACCCTTGCAATGTACTCATCTTTAGTACACGATACCCCTAGTTAACCCCTCAAAGACTATCCTTTTCGCGGTTCTCGTGATGTTTCGGTTTTCCGGAATATCAATGAAGAGCATTGTTTACAATCCACCCCCAATTGTACACCCAAATCGCCTTAGCCTACCTTTTATGCACTCACCTTTAGTGCATTATTCTTATCATACTAAAACCTTAGTTCAATTATCTAGTTACTTGCATGGTTGCTAAGTCGAGTCATATCTTTTGTACATGGTTTTGGGATGATTGGGACTCATGGGTAAAGTAAAATTTTATGGAGTAACGGGAAACAACGTTAAATTCAAACTCCCTTTATTTACGTAATAATGTACTCCAAGTGTTTTGATCTTTTTAAATCGGGTCAAATTAGTGTTAGAGTAATAAAAACTCAAGTGTAGGGATGCTCCTATAAATCCCTTATATTTTGATGTTATCGTAGAGGATGGTAGAGTAAAAGTGTATGCCAAAAAAAAGAGAAAAACATACGGGCTACCATCCTACATCTATATTGATATTTATGTTTGTTTGTTTCTAAGTTATCTAGAGTTTAGTGAGTCTAGTCTTGGCTTAGCAACGCCTTCTATTCATGCTTGTAACATAAGATTTTTGACTTGCCACCACTAAATCGCCTATCCAACCAAACCCTTTATTTCCCTACCGTAAGCCTAACGTTACAACCCTTTAAAAGAACTCTTAGATAGTTGTTCCTAGGTGCTTACGCCAAAGCGATGGAGGTTTGATCTAGTCTCAAGCCTATGGTAATCTATGTACTATGACTGGTTAATGAGTATCTATCTTCCATTTCCAATTTGATATATTTCATATACACCAGAGAGATGAAAGAATACAAACACCCCTTGTGAGGTGCTAGTATATACTTTTCGTGCTTGTTATGACTATTGCGGTGCTTTTACTTGTTATGAATTATGTTAAACCAATGCTTCATGCCCCCTAACTTATAAATTGATTGGCCAAAAGCACATTTGCTTGAGGACAAGCAAATACCAAGTGTAGGGATATTTGATAAGGATTTAAAATGTACACTTTTAAGGGGTCATTTAAGCCCTTAATCGCCCACTTTTATATCCGTTACTGCTTAATTTTGTTCATTTTCACTTTTTAGGTCTCTTGGAAGCAAAATGATGGAATGATGCATATTTGGACGAAAAGGAGTGAATATATGAAGAAAATGGCTAAGTCAAGATCGAAGACACTCAAGCTGCTGAATTTGAAGCTGACGGCGTCACAATCAAAGGGCTATGCCGTCCCTCTATACGTAATTAAATTTGTGACGGCACAATATACTTTTTGCTAAATTACACCTGACGGCGTCAGGCTTTGAAGAGGAAGGGCGTCACGAAGACTTTGCATCTCAGATGGCCTAGATCCAGAATTAGACGACGTCACTACTGAAGCCCGACGGCTTTACAACTACAACGTGACGCCGTCTCAACTATTACTTGGCCAAGACGAAACCCTAATGACGGCAACCTGATGGCATCCCAACTATAAAGCGACGCCGTCGCGAATGTAAAATTATATATAGAAATTGAATTTTCAGAATTTTAAGAGGTATACTTGTGGAGTAAAAACCTAAAATGACTTTAGTCCAGTTTGGACAATATCTTAGGGTTCTCATACCCTATTTTACATCAAGATAAGTGTTTTACTTTATTGATTTCATTATGTCTTCGATTGAATGTGTGTAT
Organism: Chrysanthemum seticuspe; assembly: GCA_019973895.1. Classification (NCBI taxonomy): domain Eukaryota; kingdom Viridiplantae; phylum Streptophyta; class Magnoliopsida; order Asterales; family Asteraceae; genus Chrysanthemum; species Chrysanthemum seticuspe. The sequence continues at coordinate 40,826,282 of BPTQ01000003.1, forward strand.
GCTTGCGTGTTTAACATGTCCGGCTAAATTTCTTGTGTGTTTGCTTAGATCTATGAAACCTAGTTATTAATTATTGATTGGTTGTATCTTATCTTAATTGTAATTGGCTTAGGAGTGCATTAGGCCATCGTTGTGTTTGAATTCTTGAGTAATCTTTGTGAACCTTAGCTTATAGATCACTTAGCGGAATTGTAGGCTAAACATCCAAAGATAACCTTAGAGTTAGTTTATGAAACCTAGAGATTTCGTAGGCAATAACCTTAAGGTAGTCTTAAAGAGTTAGGGATAAAAGCATACCCTACGACCTTAAAAGACACAACGCGTTAAGAATAAGAACGTGACAATTCAACCACCAATAAAAGATAACAGGGAGTAATAGTATCTAGGTAGACACATTTTTAATCATCATACGAGCACACATCAAAAAGACATAGACTACCCATAAATTAGATAAATAGATAGTATAGTAACCGGTAGAAGTACCAAACCCCCAAATCCAAACCCCGAGATTTTACCCTTAGCTTTCTAAAAAACATAAAAAGATAAAAAATGATTTTCCTCAACCTCAACCTTAGCGTAGTACACTTCTTACTAGCATTCCTATTCCCCTAGAGAATGATATCAATACCCGAGGCTTACCCAATACTACACTACAACGATTAGGTTCACTGCCTTAGGTGTTGAAAAACTTGCTCGACGAAAAGGAAGTTCCTTTGACCCCGAACGCGTTATACGCGCATCAACTACTAACTATAAATTTCACTTTCACAAAACCTTATTCTACAAAACAATTAATCTATCACCATATTCAATAAAACTTTAAACTTCATCAAATTTCATAAAAACCTAATTATTAGGAATAATCACTTAGATTTAAAATACCAAAAGTAATAACAGTATAACAATCTGAACAATAATTGCATCATAGTTTTATATATACTGCATTACAATAGATTAGTTATAACAGTTTTGTCAGAATCACTCCTAACTAGTATTTCAAGTGTTAGTCATTAATATGTAATAGGTTGCTTAATTAGGCTTTTATGTTAGTAATTATGGCTAGGCTTATGTAAAAAGCCCATGTGGCTAGGGAAGGGACTAGATGTGTCGCCCTAGCTCCCTTCCCCTATAAATACATTGTATCCTCTCATTTTATAGGTTCGTTGTTTACTTAATACATTCTACGCATAACATTTATCCATTCATACATGTTAATTGTGTTCATCCGATCACCTTCATCTCTATTTTTTTCATATTGATCCTTGTGTTAACTTATGGTAACCTAACAGTGGTATCATACGCCATCTAGCTAGGTGAAACCTTTTGTTTCTGAAGTTACGATTTGTACGTGTAAGGTTTTCTCGCTATACACTTTTCTCATGCTTAAAACATTCATTTTTTTCACTTGTAAACTCAAAATTCTTATGGGTTAAGGTTTATTTAGTGTTAAAGTTTTTGTTTTTTGCAAAAAGTTACAAACTTTACGTGTTTAGATATGTTTTTAAGCTTGGTTTTGTATCATGTTCTATTTTTACGCGTAAGGTTGAAACTCACTTTGGATCATCAAGTTTCAAACTTTGGTGTTATTTTGGTGATTTTGAAGCTGTTTCATCATTAAAATCAGGTTTACAAAATGTTTTAGTGCATAAAAATCAAGCTTGGTAAAAACTTTCCTTTTTACGCATAGCAAAACCCTAGTTTTACGCCTAAGCATCTAAGCATAAGTCAGTCTGTTATGCCTAAGCTTTTACGCGTAAGAATTTTCTTCATTGATCTTCGAATCTGTTGGTTAACTCAGTGTTTTCTTGCCTGGATAAGCCTGAAAACACTCCGACTTGTGGATATCTTTTACACTTGGATAAGTGTAAAGGATTTTTGGGTAAAACCTTAAGTTTACGCATAAGCATAACTGCTTACGAGTAACATCTTACGTCTAAGCTTGCTTACGCCTAAGGTTCTTACTTCTAAGCTTTTAGTTTACGCCTAAGCTTACGTTTCACCTAAAGCTTACGTGTAAGAAGGATTTACGCCTAAGCTATTGTTTACACATAAGTAGGAAGTTATGCGTAAGACTGTCAGATTACGCCTAAGCTATGCTTTACGCCTAAGTGTACTTCATCAACAAACATCAAGTTTCATTCGACTACAAAGATCCATCATCAACACAAGTTTTAAGATGTCTCAACCACCGTACTCCAACTACTTTCCTCATGAGTATCCTCAACAACAACTACAATAGTATCCTCAACAACAATTTCAACAACCATCATTAGTGTACTTTCCTCAAGGAGCACAACCTCTTCCACCACAAATCCCTCAACCAAACCCTCGTCAACAATATCAACATTGTAACTACTTCCAATATCAATTTCCAGCTAAGTATGCTATGAATGTCACAATGCAGAAGGAACCTTCTTGGTTTGCAAAGATGTGTGAAGCTTTAAGCAGCCAACAATCCATTCATGAAGCTGGATCCCTTGATAGATCTCCAATGCTCACTCCCGGAAACTATGATCAATGGTGATAAAGTTTTTTAGGTTTTGGGATCTCAAGAAACCACATGGTAAGTTTTTGAAGAAGGTCATCCTTAAAGGTCCTTTTCAGATGCCTACTATAACTATACCCGGAGATCCAAATGCTACTCCACCAAGAGATGATGTTACCAACATTCTCAGAGTAGATCAACTCACTACTGAACAACTTCTTCACTTAGAAGCTGATGAAATTGCAATGTAATATATCCTTTTGGGATTACCCAATCCGATTCTTCGTAGTGTTGATGCTCAGAAGACTGCAAAATCTATGTGGGAACAAATTCATCTTCTAATGGAAGGCACAGAACTCAATCAAGAAGACATGGATCAAAACTTTACTTATCATATGAGAATTTCATGATTGAACCAGAGGAATCATTAGAGTCGTACTATCATCGGTTCTCAGACATCATCAATGACTTGGACAAACAAGGCATCATTATGACAAGGATTGCAATCAATACAAAGTTCCTCTGCTGTGTTGGTCCTGATTGGGAAAAGTATATTACATTCATTCGTAAAGCTAAGAATCTTCATCAAGCAACGTACAGATTGTTGTATGACTACTTGAAGCATCATCAAAAGGAAGTAGACAAAGACAGAATTCTTCGTGGAGTCCCTGCATCTCCAACTCTACCGGATAATCAAACCCTTGGTTTGTATACTCAAGCATGTTATCCTCAATTTCCAAACTTGCCAACTGTCTTCACAAATCCACCACAACAAACTGCTCAGATTACACCATATGATCCATCACAGCAATCAAAAGAAACTCAACTAGTTCCTTACAACAACAATAATACTGATTCAACCTCTACAGTGAAACTCCAGATGAGCATGTTGAAGCCTTCGATGCATTGAATCAAGGATTTGTGATGATTGCTAGAGCGTTCGGGAGATTTGCTAACAAATCCAACAATCGTATTCGTACCTCATCAAACACAAGAAATCAAGTTGTTGTTAACAATGGAAGAGTTGAGGTTCAGAACCGTGCAAATGGTTGTCAGATAGGTAGTGGTCAAGGATTTAATGCTAATGGAAGGAATAACATGGGCGCTCCATAACAACTGGTTCAAATGGTTGATCAGGGAAATGTTTAGACTAGGGTTAATGGTCTTCGATGCTACAACTACAAGAGGTAGCTCTTATCACAAGGAGGCTTTACTCTTGGCTCTTAAGGATGAAGCTGGTGGAACACTTACCAACAAGGAACGGAGCTTCATGGCTAATGCAGAATCTGATGATGACATGGAGGACTTGCAAGCTAATGCAGATGTGATGTTGATGGCCAACATGCAAGAGCTCCACATGAGTGACACAAGCCTAGTGTATGACACTGATGGCTTGTCTCAGGTACCGGATCCTAACATATGTCTTATACATGATCTGATATCTTCGCCTGCATCTGCATCCGACGAGGCACAGAGTGTTCAACATGAGCCTTCTACATCTCATCACGAAGAGAATCAAATGGATCCCATAGTTACATTTGACGATCAAGATGACCTTATGGTTAATATTGATAATCAAGTTGACTCCGTGCTTATATTTGAGAATCTAAGTAATGATTATGTGGAGACTCAAGTTGAACAAAACGAGCCTCTGTCAAATCCAGATCCCGGGCTCATGACCTTATTTCAAACCACCCAAGCTCATTTAGAGAAGTGCAATGAGATTAATAAGAATTTTAATGCTAAGATTGCACTGTTAACTAAGGATAATGAATGCTATAAGTTACAACTCAATAATTTTGAAACAAAAGAGAAACGTGAATACAGTTTTGAAGTTGCTTTTTCAAAATCATACCAAAATGAAAAATCTTTGGAAATACAGATACGTAATCTAGTCGAATCCAAGAATGAATTGCTTTCTCAAATAGAACAACAAAAATTTGATTATCAACAACAAATTAACACTCTTACTTCGGAAACTCAAAAATCCAAGTCTGAGTTGTTAACATGTCAAAAGCAGTTTTCTGAGTACAAAAAACATTCAAGTACGAGAATTGATCAGTATCTTGATGAAATTGTCAATTTTCAAAACAAAATTAAAGAGTTTCAAAATGTTGTTTATAAACATGGTGAGTCAATCACAACAATTCAAAAGTTACTTTTAAGCCAAATCCCGATGGATATGGGTCAATTCTTGCTGATTACAAACCAAGTTTTTCACATAGAGCATTCAAACCAAATCCTCAAGTGTACAGTGCAGAACATATACTTGATGATTCCATTATGAGTGTTGTTGAATATAATCGTGACGAGGAATCAAATGCCGATGCTGAGAGTCGATTAAAATTGGAAATGTTTAATATAACAAACCATTTGATTATTCAAAAATCCTACCTTTTGTTAAACAACAGGATAATATTAACACACCTTTGGTTATCACACCAATTCCTGAGTCCTCTTCTGATGTTAGTCCCCTACACAATGTTTCACAAATTAATGGTCATTTACCTTCCTTCAGTGAAATAAAACCATTACCCGAAAGATGTCAAATTCTTAAATATTTTGATACATTCATGTCTGACATCAAACTTTTGGAACATGAAATTGAAGTTAATTCTGAAATAAAATCTAAACAGTTTCAATCACCGTATGTGCGAAATCAAAGAGATATTTTTCAGAAAAGGCTTTTACCCCATGTCCGAAATTTACGAATGTGTGCAATATATTGGGAACGGGATCTTTAGAGGGAGATTGGACTTATGAAAACAGTTTTCGAGAAAACAGAAACATCGATTTCAAATACTAAACAGAAAAAGAAAATATTGAGAAATCATGTTGATCAACTCTTGGAAGATGTTATTTGTGATGATACCATAATTGTTATGTTTTTACATACTGTTGCATATGTGTTTGATTATATTGCTGTTGATTATCTTGATAATATTGAGAATGTCTATAATGTGTCTAAAATCGAGTCTTTGAAAGTTAAAAATGAGCGTTTGTTAAATGAGCTTTCGAATGTAAAACGTCGTCTTCAATGGTTTCAAAAAGATTGTCAAAATCGAGAACTTGCTTTGCAAAACAAAATCAACCAGTTGCGTGCCACACCTTTTGAACCAAAACTTGAACAACTGGATGATGAAAACGTGTCTTTAAAATGTCAAATTTCAAAATATGAACAAGAAATTGCCAAAGTCAAAACTGAATATGGTGTCATATTTGATTTGCTCAAAAAGACTCGTGCTAAAGCGTCAAAAGATATTGATGATTCTCTTAAATACACCAGAGAAGTAATTATTTCTTGTGGAAATGTTCGCTCTGAAAATCAAGATTTGTTGCACACTATAGTTGAGTTGAAAGAGAAGTTAGGGAAATATGAACAAGATAAGTCTAGTAACACAAATGTCCTTGCACCTAGAATGTTTAAAATTGACACTAGGATGCCTAATGACAAACCTCAAGATACTAATGTGCTTCCTTCCACTTCTACAGGAGTAGTTGCCTCTAATCCTAGCGTTAGCACTTCATAGCTTAAGAGCAAAAACAGGAAGAATAAGAAGTTGCAACGTAAGAGAAGATCAGTAAAGACCCGTGAAGTAGAAGAACACACTAGGACTTTGAATAAAACTCATGTTGCACCCACTTTAGACATTACGTTAGACAAATGTAAAAGAAAAAGTGATGTAACGAATGTTGAATCTTTAAGTACTTTGAATGTTTTATTTGAAGCATCTTGTATTGGTTGTCGTAAAAGCATGTTTTCTGGTTGTCATGATAAATGTGCTGCTAAATCCATCTTATCTTGTAAGCGGAAAAATAGAAAACGAATTACATCTAGGCCCACTAATGCTTCTAAGTCTGTGCTAGGTAAACCGCCTTCTAGTGTTTCTGCAAATATCATTGATGTACCCATAGCACCCACCTCACCTCCTAGGAAGAGAATATCACCTAGTGCATTCACTAAGACCAAACCACAAACTAGTTGGACTTGGAAGAGATGGTTACAAAATACACCCGGATTTAAATGGATTCCTAAAATCATTAATATGTGTATTTCAGCTGTAACTGTAACGGAACCCTCTAACTCTTAGGGTTCCACCTCTACATCTATTCCACCTGTGTCGTCTATGTGTAATGCAGGTGATACAGATCATCTTTTGGATTGTTGATAGTGGATGTTCCTATCACATGAAAGGCAATCTCAAACTATTATCAAACTTTGTATCAAAGTTCATTGGCACTGTCAGGTTCGGGAATGACCACTTTGCAACTATCATGGGCTATGGAGATTACATCAATGGGAACATCGAAATTAGCAGAGTTTACTATGTGGAAGGTCTCGGTAACAATCTCTTTGCAGTCGGTCAGTTTTGTGATGGTGATTTAGAAGTTGCTTTTAGGGAGAAAACTTGTTTCATTCGTGATCTACAAGGAAACGATCTCATGTCAGGAAACCACACATCAAGGCTTTACACAATATCAATGCAAGACATGATTGCTTCATATCCCATCTGTCTACTTTCTAAGGCAACATCTACAAAATCTTAGCTATGGCACCGACGTCTCTCACACTTGAACTTTCAAACCATAACCAATCTTACACGAAACAAACTTGTTGAAGGTCTTCCAAGGTTTAGGTATTCAAAAGATGACTTATAATCAGCTTGTGAACAAGGAAAGAGCACTCATGCTTAATTTCCCTCAAAGAAGGAACATAGCTCTCAGCATGTTCTTCATCTTCTTCACATCGATTTGTGTGGCCCGATGCGTGTGCAGAAGATTAATGGCAAACGCTACATTTTAGTAATTGTTGATGACTACTCAAGATGGACTTGGGTTTATTTTCTTTGAAGTAAAGATCAAGCTCCACAAATGATCATCACCTTTCTCACAAAAAATCAAGTTCAGCTCCGGAACACTGTTAGACAAGTCAGAACAGACAAAGGAACTGAATTTTTGAATCAAACTCTTCGAGATTACTATGAGAAAGTGGGAATTGAGCATCGGACATCAATTGCACGAACACCAGAACAAAATTACGTTGTCGAAAGGCGAAATCGTACGTTAGTAGAAGCTGCAAGAATGATGTTAATCAATGCAAAACTTCCAGATTATTTATGGGCAGAAGCCGTGTCAACTGCATGCTACACTTAGAACCGTTCTATGATAACCAAACGCCACAACAAAACCCCTTATGAGCTTATCCATAACAAAAAAACGAATCTAAAACACTTTCATGCATTTGGTGCTCTTTGTTACCCGAATAATGATCGTGATGACTTTGGAAAGCTCAAGGCCAAAGCTGACATTGGAGTCTTCGTTGGATACTGTGAAAAATCAAAGGGATATCGGATCTGGAATCATCGTACAAAGGAAATTATGGAAACCATTTACGCTAATTTTGATGAGTGCACAGAAATGGCTTCTGAGCAAAACAGCTTGGAACCCAGACATAACCGTCTCAACTTCCCTCAATCATCAGCTGATCAATCTTTTCAATTCTCTCGTCGTCAAATGGAAACATTGTTTGCTCCTTTATTTAGTAATGATTTTGATCAACGTGCTCCAGATGTATCAAATGTTTCCGCTGCTCAACCTGATAATATTCCAATCCCTGATACACCTGAAACAACAACAACCGTTGCTGATGCACCTCCGATTGAATCCACAACAACTGCTGAACAAACCGCTTCTAATGACGTTGATCTAGCTGATGATCCTCTTAATCAAGGTGTACCTGCACCCGCGAATTATGATGGAAATGCATTCTTCAACCCTTTTGCTACAAAAACGGCATCTTCAGATGTTGCGGAATATTCTACCAACCATTTGAATCCACCTAATCTGCACAATGTATATCAACATCAACCCTCCATACATCGATGGACTAAAGACCATCCTCTTGTTAATATTATTGGTAACCCGAATCAACCAGTCGTAACTAGACAATGCCTTCAGACTGACGGTGAACATTGCATTTATGCACTCACCGTTTGTCAAACTAAACCCAAATACATCAAAGATGCAATGACCAAAGACAACTGGATTGAATCTATGCAAGAAGAGCTGAATCAGTTCAAACGCTTAGAAGTATGGGAATTGGTTGAACGACCAACAAGGGTCTATGTCATTGGTCTCAAATGGATTTGGAAAAACAAGTTAGATGTTGAGGGTATGGTTATCCGAAACAAGTCACGCCTAGTGGCTAAGGGTTATAGACAAGAAGAGGTTATCGACTTTGAAGAATCATTCGCTCTGGTAGCTAGACTTGAGGCTGTATGGATTTTTCTGGCATTCGCGGCTCACATGAACATCACTGTTTATCAGGTGGATGTCAAAACTGCTTTTCTGAATGGTAAACTAAAGGAAATGGTATATGTTAGTCAGCCAGAAGGATTTGTTGATCCAAAGTTCCCTAATCACGTCTGCAAACTGAACAAGGCTCTCTACGGTCTCAAACAAGCCCCTCGGGCGTGGTATGATGAGTTGTCATCCATTCTCCTTTCTCATAATTTTATCAAAGGATCGGTCGACCCAACACTGTTTCTTCAATATCACGGGGTACACATTTTGATTGTTCAGATTTATGTGGATGACATCATTTTTGGCTCTACCCACAAAAAGTACTCAAACACTTTTTCAAAACTAATAAAAATAAATTTTGAAATGTCAGTTATGGGTGAACTTACGTTCTTCTTAGGACTACAAGTTCATTAATCACCCCGTGGTATTTTCTTAAGTTAGTCCAAATATGCTCTTGAAATATTGAATAAACATGGAATGAAAAGTTGTGACACCTATGCTACACCAATGGCACATACCAACAAACTGGATGCTGATTTGCATGGGAAATTTGTTGACCCTACCAAATACCGAAGTATTATTGGGTCTCTCATGTATCTAACAGCCAGTAGACCCGACATTGTATTTTCTTTATATCTTTGCTCCCGTTATCAGTCAAGACCAACTGAAAGACACCTCACTGAGGCTAAAAGAATCCTCCGATACGTCAAGGGAACCATTAATTTGCGGATCTAGTATCCGAAGGATTCTGGTTTTGAACTAATAGCTTTTTCAGACGCTGATCACGCAGGTTGCTTAGATTCACGGAAAAGTACTTCAGGGGGTTTACAATTCCTTGGTGATAAATTGGTGTCATGGCAATCGAAGAAACAAGATTGTACATCGATGTACTCAACTAAAGCAGAATATGTAGCCATGTCTACGTGTTGTGCTCAATTCATTTGGATGAGAACACAACTCAAGGACTATGGTTATGTATTTAACAGAATCCCGGTGTACTGTGACAACCGAAGTGCTATTGCGATCTCGTGCAACACCGTTCAACACTCGAAGTCAAAGCACATCGATCTTCGATATCATTTCATCAAAGAGCATGTGGAAAAGAGTACCGTTGAATTATACTTTGTAGGTACAGAACACCAATTAGCGGATCTTCTCACTAAAGCCTTGCCTCCCGCAAGATTTACTGATTTGATTCACCGAATTGGTATGAGGTGTTTGACTCCAGAAGAACTGGACGAACTTTTAACACATTCTTAAAATCAGTCAAACACCAAAACCTCTTTTGTAAATAATTTTCAAAAACAAAATACAAAAATATAAAATCAGATAAAATCCAAAAATATTCTTCTATCTAAATTTCTATCAAAACCAAACATTACAAGTACATATCTTTCGTCAACACTTTGTTCCATCAAACCTTTCACCACTTTTCCCGAACAAGTGTTGAGGGGGAGAAAGTAAATATTATTCAGTTTCATAAAACCTTGTACTTGCATGTTACCAAAAATATGTTGTTTCTTCAGAAATGGTGGATTTGTTTCTTGTTAAATACTCTCCTCAGACTCAAATGTTTTACAATTTCATCATTTCAAAAGTCGAGGGGGGGGGGGTATCGTTAAGTTTCTTTCCCAAAATAAGTTTTGTCTAACCAAAGTGGAAGTCAATTGGTCTTGGTTGAAAATGGTTGAGGTGGAGGGACTAATCTTGTCATTTAAAAAAAACAATTTTTAACAAAACCACTCACCTAACTATTTCAAAACATTTACTTCTGTCATTTAATTTTCCAACTACCAAGATCCACGCCTATAATTCAATCTTCAAATCCGTGTAACCAAATAATAAACTGTAAGTTGTAATCATTTTTTATTAAGATTTTAAACATTGGTTTTTAGTATCTTTCAAATCCAACGGTTTAAACTTCCTAAATGCTTGATTTTGTGTTTACGCATACGCGTATGAACATGGAATTTGACAAAGTGTGTTTATGATGTTATGGGTTGTGTTAAAACTTTCACTAACCTGTTTTACACCCATTTCCATCATCAAAATCAACCCAGAAACTCGAATTAATGTTTCTTGAAATTTCGGGTTTATGTTTGAAATTAGGGGTTTACGCATATGAGTGTTTTGCTATGATTGGATGCTTAGGATAGGTTTAGAACAATGTTAATTACACAAAATCAGCCTTGAATCCTACCCAGAAACATCAAATGTGGTTAATTTAAATTTTTAGGGTTTATAGGTCGTAGAACAAGAATCTTTTGATTCGTTAGGTTTTTTGTGTTAAAACTTGTTGTAATCTATTCCATTGTCATCTAGGATAGTGCAGAAACTGATATTGATGATTTCCTATGGCTAGATTTGTTACGCGTAGAATCTAGGGTTAGGGTTTTAGAAATGTTTACGCCTAAGCTGTTATGTGCATAACTTGTTGAATCTAATGACTGTTTTGTGATTTTGGAAGTGTTAGGATTGTATTGTAATCGTGTTGTTATGCTTACTTGTTACATGTTGATTACGCGTAAGGAATCAAAATCAAGGTGTTCATGTGTTACGCTTATGGAATACCTTATGCATAAAGGTTACGCATAAGAGCAATATTACGCGTAAAACTTACGCATAAGGGTCTATAGTGGGACTACGCGTATCCTGGAAGGATATGCGTAAACTTGGATGTTTACACCTAAGGGCTACTCTTACGAGTAAACCTTACGCGTAACTCCGTTTGCCAAAGCTTACGCGTAAGCATATAAGCTACGGGTATGCCTTTACGCGTAAGAAATTCATACGCCTAAGGGTTGCCCTTACGCTTAAGCTTACTCCTACGCCTACGCCTAAGGTCCATTGTTTACGCATAAGCTCACATGCAGCCTAAGCCAACTTGTCACGTTATTTTGAAATGTTACGCGTAATATACTTGTAATAAGTTACTCATAGGTCACAAAAACCAAAATGTCACTCATAAGCTATCAAAAGTTAAAATGTTGTGTGATTAAGTGAAATTTGGTCATTAAAATTCAAAATTAACATACTCACGTAACCTATCACTTCAACTTCAGACAATTGGACTTAATGTGACTTTGGACTAGTAACATTCATAAACATGATAACATTCAATCAAAATAATTGGACAATAAAATCAAACTTATACTAACATAATGTCTTTCGATATGTTGGTTCTTTTGTCTCAATACCTTTCAGATCACGAAATGGACATCAATCAGGAAAATCTCAATGCTTCAAATGAACTCACGATGGCAGATATCTTCCCTGGAGACTACCACAAAACTATTGGAAAGAACAATCTCATAGTCGACTTCGAAAACTTCACATGTTCTGAATCCTCGTGAAGAGTTGCAGTTAATATCCTTAAAGATCATCCCTACGGTCTCATGCACTCTAACTCTGCATCAGTAGCTGAAATCTACATACATCAATTCTGGCACACAATGGACAAAATCGATGGTCAAGATGCTATGAATGTGACCATTGGTACCAAACAAGTCAAAGTTACAGTGGCAGATCTTTGAGTTATTCTTCTTCTACTAGTTATTCACTCTTCTGAATACGTTCCTACACCAAGTGAAGAGGAAGTATTGCAGTTCATGGTAGACATTGGATACGATGAAGCTTTTGGCATCATCACCAAACATTCCAGTGTTGATCTCAAGAAAATCCCACATCCTTGGAGAACTCTTTATCTCATGATTGCCAAGTCTGTCTCAGGGAGAGATAGTGGACATGAACACCCTAAGCTGATGCACCTTCAAACTTTTCAGGTAATGGTCAACATGAAACACATTGACTATGCTACCTTGATTTGGGAAGACATGATGCAACATTACAGGAAGCATGGTTCCAAAATAGCTTTCAACAGATATACAAAGTTGCTAATCTATAATCAACTCGGGAAGCACCAGGACATCCCAATGAGAATCAATGACCCAAATACACACTCAATGCTGTATGAGCCGACCTTGAACACTTTCAAATTCAAATACTCTTCAACACGTAAACAAGGTGCGGAATTACTTTATTGCTTGATTACTGATGCAATCAAGGTTCTTCCTTCGTACCTTCATTACAAGGAAGTTGTGCGTGCTGGTAAAGTTGGGTTTATGGATGAGAAGACAACTTCAGTGGCTACCACAAGGGCAAGAAGATCAGGAAGCACTAGAAGAACTGGCAGCACTAATAAGTATAAGAAAAGAAATCCATCCCGTAAGAGGAAAGTCCCAGCACATATCGCTCATCCTAAAATTGAACCGGAACCAATATCTCGAGATGACGATTATGAAACTGAATCGGATGAGGTGACTATCTATTCTGAAGAGCACACGGATGATACATCTACCCAGAAGTCAGAAGACAAACCTGCCAGTCCCTCATCTGAAAAAGGGAAGAAACCAGTGGAAGAAGAAGAAGAAGAATAAGAAGAAGAAGAAGAAGAAGAAGAAGAAGAAGAAGAAGAAGAAGAAGAAGAAGAAGAAGAAGAAGAAGAAGAAGAAGAAGAAGAAGAAGAAGAAGAAGAAGAAGAAGAATATTAAGACGATGAGAAGCATACCAGAAAACTCTGAATCAACTTAGAAAGGAGCATGCTGCTAAAGAGTTCAATCTTCAACAATTAATAGGCCCTTGAGGTTCCAGCGGTGGTGTTCCTCTTACATTAGTTCTTGATTCGGTTAATCAACCCGATAAGGGAACTGGTGACACCACCAAGGAATCTACTGAGCAAGTGCAGCAAGAGGATCAAATGATGTTCGACTTTGAACATGATGAACAAGATACTGATGAAAGAGTAACAGAGAAAGATGTGGAGGAAGCTGCAAAAGAAAGGGCTGCAGAAGAAGAACGTGCTAAGAAGGCCGAAGAGGAACGCATCCGAAAGGAAGCAGATGACTACATTCTGGACAATCCTGAGCAATCCTCGGAGCAACCCCATGACACTTCCACTACAGAATCATCTTCTTACTCATCACCACCACCATCCAAAGAAACAACAACAAAATCATCATCGAAATCAGTCAAGAAAAGGGCCGATACATGGGCATCTCGTACCAAAGCAAAGATCCAGAAAGTCGTGCATCAATCCAGGAAACGTAAACAAAGTCTTCAGGAAAGAAAATTCAATATGCTAGCTGACAGGGTCAATGAACTTGGTCAAGATATGAACACGTTCATAGAGGAAAGAGGTCAGATAAAGTTATTCCTCAACAGAGACGTTAAAGGAGAAATGGACGAGCAAATTAGGAACTATACTCATCATTTCCTTCTCCAAACTATCCTTGGAGTAACTAAAGAAATGTTCTCAAGACAACTCTACCCAACACTAAAGACATTGGTCAGACAAACGATTACCACAACACCGGTGGTCATGCAAACCCGATAAGTCCCGCCTCCTAATGTCACTGAAGTTGATTTGATTTCACAGCTGATATTTCAGATGTCTCCTTGATCTCCTACTTTCACATCTGATGATTCAAAGCTTTTTGAGGCACTGCTTGCATATCAACTGAAGACAACATGCAAGGAAGCAGCTGGTCAGGAAAAGCAACCAAGAGATGATGATGACACGGATAAAGACCCAAATGCAAAACGTCCAAAGAAAACTGGCGAGTCATCATCATCCATGCCACCACCACCGCCAAAGACTACCACCACATCAAAAATTCAAGCTTCTCAACAACCTCCATCATCAGAGAAACCTCAGGATACTGACTCTCCACCACCGCTGGAGAAAACCAGTGATCACTTTACCTATACCGGTGGTGAAAATGAAGAAATTCCTGAGCCCCAACAACAACCATCACCTCAACAATAACCTGAATCATCCTCCAGACCAAAGAAGAAGAAACAGAGTTCGGTCGTCTCTTGGTTAGACGAAGACGACACAAAAGAGTATGACTGGTGCAGTCAGTTGGTTGATGCGACGCCTAGATTACGGAAGGTCAAGAACCGGTAGATGGTCGTACAATGGAGCAAGTAAAGATTATCCAAGATCAGTTCAAGGTTAAAAATTTGACGAAAGGGAAATTGTGCTGAATAAAGAACAACGCTTTCAACTTGCTGAAAGAAAGATCAAACAGCGCAACTGAAGTCGAATATCATTTGGACAACATTGCCCGTGCAATGTCCAATAACATCGACTGGCTAAATCCCGAGTCGAACATCGATTTTTCAAGGAAGGATAACACTTCATACTACACCGATTGGAAAAACCACTACCAACCATTGGCCGACCCGAGCAACTCAAGATTCTATACCGATTCTTCTTCAAAAATGACCTCGAATTTATCCAACACGGCAGTAGCGTCGGCAAAAAGTATGCTACATCACTCACCTTCAACATACCAGCTACAGTCTTCTCCACAAACATAGCCATTGAAGAAGATGCCACCAAATTGTTCATTGACAACATGGTGGACTATGATCTTGATGCAAAGTATGGAATTCATCATTGGACATCAAGGAGAAGATTGTACTACAGGAGCTGTCAAGTGCAAAAGTCAAACAAGGAGGTTAAGATTGATAAGAAGATCGTTGCTATCATGAAGGTCACATTGGCAACTAAATGGGGTTATTCATTCTTGAAAGAGATCAAGGTCAAGAGACAAGATGAACATGAATATGACTTCACTGAGGTTGATTTCTCGAGATTGTCACTCAACGACATCGAAGATATGTACCTCGCAAAGGTACAAGGAAGGATGAGACAATTCTCTACAGATGTGAAACTTCAGTACATTAGAGCCCTACTGATCTTCATTCGAAGCAAGGTGATTCAGAAACATGTTGAAGATTTACAACTTGCGGTTGAATCATACCAAAAGCAGATCAACCTTACACAACCATTGCTACACTTTCCCAACACCAATCAACTACCTCAGTACACTATCGTGAAGAAGCCAAAGTTTGAGGTCGTCTACCACAGTGAACTTCATCATACCTGCTTCATGGCATACGACGAAATCCACAAATTTCGCGATCATACGTTGAAAATGGTTAGGGATGGGTTAGCTTACCGATTAAAAGATATCCAAGAAGTTATTGGATCGAAGAAGAGGTGGAATTTGGAAGAAAGAAAGGAAGCTCGAAGGATAATCAAAAGGCTAGATGAAAGGATGTTTCATAGGGATCAGATGCGGAGATTGGAAAGCTATGTGGGAGGACGACAGAGTTTCTCTATTGCAACGTTTCAATGTGAAGAGAGAATCCTAGGTCTAATTGTCTAATTGTTGGGTACTCCTTAAAAAACTCTTGATTGTTTTTTTGATGATTGATTTATTTTATTCATTATGGCTTGTGCACACATAACAATGTACAACCCGTACTTGTAATGAAAGGACCTTGTGGTATTCTTTAGTGCCACAATCCTTATAAAAGGAGCGAAAGCTTCTTACTTTTGAGTAAAATTCATCAAACTTTCAAATTTTTCAAAATTTTGCTCAAAAGAACAAGTACTCTCTCTCGTGATTTCAAAACCTCAAAAGTTAATATTACTTGTTGAGGGGGAGTACTTGCTAAAATATCTTTGTTCACAAAATGTTCTTCGTAGAAATCTTCTCACAAAACTCGAAATGGTCATATTCGATATCAAATTTCATCAAAAATAACATTTATATGCCATTTTTTAGGGGGAGAAAAAATGTGTGATACAAATATATTGGATTGTTATTGAATCTTCGTGTGCTAAGACTTAACCCATGAATTGACGAGCTCTGAACTATCATAAATTGAAAAATTAGTCTTCCAAGACTTATCCGAGTAGATTGTACCTATTCGAGAAACTCTTGATAGACATGAACTTTGATGGGCTTGACAACCTCTTCAAGGTTTGTCCACATCTTCAAGATAGTTATTAGAGCTAGTTGTCACCTAAAAGCTGACAATGTATCTCTTTAACTATGCAACGTAATCGTGTCTCGCGGGGAATTGTCTATCTTGAGTCGATCAATTCAAAAGTGTACGCTCTACCCTCGCTGTGCAGATTTCTATCAAAACAGTTAAGCACATGTGGAGGGGGAGTATTTCTGAAAATACAAAACTCTCAAGTGTTACAAACATGCTTTCATTCATAAACACTTTGAGAGATTTTCAAAAAAAATGGTTTTGTCAATGTATGATAGTCATGGAGTTATAAGGTGACTAAGTTTCGGGATAAACGTCCTATGATCCGCCAGAGCCGGAGGGATCTACCCAAGGACACCACCAATAGTTAGTATTTAGAAGTCCTTAGGTATGATTATAAAAAGGAGAAAATGAGAATCAGAGAAAGAAGGAGTTGAAGAATTAAAAAGAAAAGTAAAGAAAAAGGTGAAAAGAAATAGCCCTCCAAATTATTCAACTTAGGGCAGACACCGGGTTCAATTCATATGCTACTGGCTGTCACTAGATGACACCGGTATTAAAGATAAAGTCGTCATGGACCCAGTGACGCACTGCACTAAACCTTCTTAGCCACTCAAGTTTCTCTTAACAGAAGCTTGTTTCATTCTCACAGGGAACCCTACGTAAACTATCGACTTTCTCTTAGAGATTGTTAGTATTGAAGAAGTAGACCCTCTCCCTAGTCTCCGCTCAGGAAAACCAAAGCGCACTAATTGAGTCTAGAGCCACGAGATTCATCAAAAGATCTGTTAGGAACACTTGAAATTTCATCACTTGTCGTTCAACATTAAGGACGCAAGTGATACATTCTAAAGTCCTTCGCAGATCCTAGCAATCTGCCGAGAACATTTATGAGGGGATTCACATTTGTGATCCTCAGTGATTGAATGGAAACTCCTGCCACGGTCAACATCAAACAGCCCTGACAGCAGGTCACTTCGGTAACTCCTTGTGGGTTACGCTTAGTGTTGTCTAAAACGGTCTACAGTCGTGAGGTGATGCTTCGGTGTACCTTAGCGACTCACCTGAACTGTAGATGTACTTCGGTACATCGTGTTATCCTACTTGAGGGACTCCTGTTCAGGAACAGCCTTTGCTAGAATTTGAGATGTGTTTTCACACTATGTTGTTAACACCCTCGAAGTTCAAACTTGTAAGTGCTGGAAATCCCGCTAAGGAGATTCCTTTCAAGAATCCAGTCCTGAAGATGTGGGTCGTTACTTGAACTTGTTCAATGTAATGCCAATTGTCCCTCCACGGGATTTGGACGGTTGATTCGCCCGACCAAAGTGAATGGAATCAAGACATAATTCAGTAAAACAATCGTAGTGGTCAATTCTCTAAGAAAATTCCACAGTGATCGATTGGTGTTTCTCACTGACCCATTTGTGCAGCAGCTGATGGATGTTCGTGGGATGAAATATCGTGCTGATTCTCCACATGATCATACCGAAAACAACGCAAATGAAGTTCTCTCAAAAGGAAACTCAAAAGTCAAAATGATTCTTTGTCAAAGCCAAAGAATCTCCAAAGTTTAAAGACTAAGAGAACTACATCACATCTGAAATCCAAAGTCAAAAGGCGTGTGAGCATGTTGGAGAAAGACGTGGAGACGCCTAAGCAACGTAGCTGACCGGAGGCAGACAATCACTTACTATCACTACATCCACCAAATGAACAAAGAACAAATAATACAAAGACGTCAAAGCTGAAAACTTCAAAAGAAACAAGATCCTTATTATGGGGAGATTGTTGGAATCAATGCACTTCTTCTCACAAGAAAGAAGAATGCTAGAAGACGTCAAAGCAATCGCTAATACATCATCACCAACAACTTACTCAAGATTGTTGAATTCATCATTAACACTTAGGGGGAGATTGCTGGAATCACTCCTAACTGGTATTTCAAGTGTTAGTCATTAATATGTAATAAGTTGTTTAATTAGTCTTTTATGTTAGTAATTATGGCTAGGCTTATGTAGAAAGCCCATGAGCCTATGCTAAAGCACATGTGGCTAAGGAAGGGACAAAATGTGTTTCCCTAGCTCCCTTCCCCTATAAATACATTGTATCCTCTCATTTGAGAGGTTGGTTGTTCACTTAATACATTCTACGCATAACATTTATCCATTCATACGTTTGTATTGTGTTCATCCGATCACCTTCATCTCTATTTCTCTCATATTAATCCTTGTGTTAACTTATGGTGACCTAACAAGTTTAAGAATAAAAAATCAAAAAACTAATCAAAACTAAAAAATACTATATAGTAATCATAATCCTATATCTATTACATCATAATCTTATAACTAATCTTAAAACTACTGCATCATAATCTTATAATCTACTGCACAAACTACTACATCATACTTATATATCTATTATAGTCTTAAAACTAATGCATCATACTCCTATATGTACTGCATCATAACCTTATAACTAGTCATCAAACACTTTGAGTTAATGTTTGGTATACACATGTATCTACTGCAACCAACTCCTAAAACTCTAATAATCATACTCATATTTATACTAGTCATCAAACACTACTGCAGCATACTTATATATCAACTGAAACAGCTACTAAAACTCTAGTAATCATACTCATATGTATCTACTGCAACATACTTATATATCAACTGAAACTACTCCTAAAACTCTAGTAATCATACTCATATGAATCTACTGCAGCATACTTATATATCAACTGAAACTACTCCTAAAACTCTAGTAATCATAATCATATGAATCTACTGCAACATAGCTATATATCAACTGCAGCATACTTATTACTAAACAGCAAACACCTAATGTGCATGATTCATGTACACATTTATCAAATGAAACTACTCGTATGTCTAGTAATCATAATCATCAATTAAAAATCATTAACATAATAAGAGAAAGCATATCAAAATTAATTTAAAATAATATAAAGCAAAACTATAAAAAACAAAAAATTAAAATCTTACTATCAATATTCATTGATACTAAACCAGTTGTTGATGATGATGACACATTATTACTTGAAGATAAACACTCGTTATTTTTTGATGATAAACAATCGTTATTCATTGTGGTGGAGAACGGTGATCACGGTGATGATCACGGTGGTGATAGGAAAACGGCGGTTTTAGAGGACACCGGAGAAGAAGCAAGGAGATAGGTCAGAGAGATGAAAAGAAGAAGCGAGAAAAACTAATAAGAAAAAAAAACGCATTGTGGTGGAGATGGGAGACATGGCGGATTGTGGTGGCTTCCTATTCTTTTCATTCTAAAAACTTTTCATAATAACCTAAACCTATATATATATATATATATATATATATATATATATATATATATATATATATATATATATATATATAGAGAGAGAGAGAGAGAGAGAGAGAGTAGGGATCCAGTGAGAAGTAAATTAAAATAAGAAGTGGTGAGAAGTGACTAAAACCACGCATTTGAGATGCAACGACTTGCAATAGATGCATTTCTATTCATATAGATGCAACATCTTGAGTTTCGAAAGTTAATTTGATGTATAGATAGTGCAAATTGATTTTCATGATTTCGACACGTGCAGTGGAACACAAAACAAGAGAAATCATGAAATGCATCTAATATACGTATATTCAACTGATTAAAAGCTATAAAACACACTATGGTCCGTTATAATGCAACTAAGATTATAGCGATGCATCTAATTTAGGTCGGTGCATCTCGGATTTGCGGTTATAGTTCTTCTTATTTTAAGTAATCTTCTTATTTGATCCTAACTATATATATATATATATATATATATACAAGTGGTCGAAGCCCGCCCAATGGGCGGGCATGACTTATAATTATTTGTTTGTTGTTTTTTGTTAACTGAAATACATTTTTTAGAATTGTCAAACAATATTATAAAACAATTATTATTATTATTTTATTTTATTTTATTTTATTTTATTTTTTTGCTGAACCTGGGAATAAGGATCATGGTAGGAATATTTAAGAATGTCACATTTTTTAACTATCGACTCCATTAGCGCATCACCATGTTGAGATTCTTGTGGAGCTCTCAATTCTTCCTAGAAACAAATAGTGTATTAGATAAGAGTAAAATGGTAAGCTTAGCTACCCTATTTATGACAGCAGATAGCACACGCAAAACCCTCCATTTAGGACAGCAAAATCATGCCCTTAAACCCTTATTTAATACATACCCCATTTATGACATCACATAGCACACGCTAAAAGGCCAGAATACACGGGCATAAATCAATTGGTTGACGCTTCAAGTCACACTAAACTAATGTGCTAATTTATAGTGGGTTGTGAGTTTCTGGTTTAAGATTCTTCCAGCGAAGGATGAGACCTTTAATGGAATAATCCCTTCATTAAGATATTTGATATCAGTTGTTATTAAAATCTGGGTAAAAAAAACTCATAGAATCTACATAGCATCTCATCTCTATCTTGTTTTGTAAGATCATGATGAGCTAATGACACTTGGTAGTCATACTCGTTGACGATTGAATCTTGCAACATATCCGCGAGTTCAACTGTGGGGACAAATATAATCACCTGCTTGTCCATTATCCCTAATTCAATTATTTTTTTCTTGGTGAGCTCAATCTTCAATTTCTCGTCAGGTAAATTCACTTTAAACCGCGTGACACGATCCATAGACAAATATTCCATCTTCACAAACTACTGCATATAGTTACAAAATTTTCGATTAACAAAGTGCTTGTGATGATGTATCTCAATATATACCCAATGATCCAGTAAAATTAACACAACTAATAAACATTAATGAGAACTTATACATAAAAAGAGAAATCACCATGTTCACTGCCCTTAGCATTGTTATCTTTTTATGAACCCAATGTAGGGAAATCACCATAACTCAAAGAGAAATCATTAGCCTTGGAGGGTATTGACTGCACAAAAGAGGGAGACTGTTTAATAATCATGAGTTATGTTTCACCTTGTACTTGTGAATGAGCATGGAAGCAAAAGACAAGCACCCGGAAAAATGAGCATATCTGTTATATAGTTATATGGGGAAAAATGGCATCAGCTTAATAACTTACCAGCCTATCCGCATTACCATTGGGACCCCACGCCATTGAATTATCATATACAGGCTCAGCAAAACGGGATAAGATTGAGCTGCCTGGTCTTGTCTCTGCACTGAGTGGATGTGATGTTAGTGATGACTGGTTCGATGTCAGTACCCCCGAAACTGATGAAGGCCTAGAATTTGGGCCCCATGTACTGGCAGAAGGCTCGTGTCTGTCGCTGCCAGCAGTAGATGGTTGACTCAGGCCACTACCCGATGAAGGACGGCCACTGGGATGATGTGGTGAAGCAGTACTACCATCAGCATTTGGAGATCCTTCTGAACCCCAAGGATTTGACGTTGATGATGATGGTCGACTGCCCCAGCGAAAGCTACCCCTGTTAATAACACACATGGGTATCAATTTCACATAAGAGAGGAAACACCAACAGAATAGGCGAAATAAAAAGTAAAACTTTAATCAATTTCAAATAGAGAACTCAAAATGCGTACTTAAAGTAAGCAGTTTAGATAAGCAATTCCAAACACCCTCAACACTTTTAATCAAGTGCTTTAGAACTTAGAGTTAGTTCATTTTTAAGCTGTTCTGTGAAGATAGTTTGCTTGCTGATTCCTAACAGGTATTCTTAACTTCCCAAAATCTTAATGGCAGCAATGAAGAACTTAACTAAGTCAATTTTCTGGGAAGTGAAGTCAGTCGGTAAGGATAAGGTAAATAGAATAGGTGTCGCAGTGTATCCAGCCTGGTACTTAGTTTAAATTAGTATGTTATTACTTATTGAGCATGAAAAGATTGTTCTTCATTGCAAGCAACTAAGGTTTATGATGTGTAATTAGGGGGATGAAACAAAAATGATGTCAAGATAATAGAGAATGAGATCAAGGTGATCAATGATAGTAGTAATGAAGAAAATGATGACACCATAACTACCAAAGACACCAATTCTAAGCAATTTGAAGATAATGTTGGTGATCTATCGGAGGTAGCCATTAAGGAAGTAAACTCGGATGCAGAGAAGAAAGCAAATAATAAAAATAAAGTGAAAGAATCTTAAACGGGTCACGTTCAGCAGAGCCAAAGGACAAAAAAGAAGGTCATAAGCAGTCAGAACCTGAACTAAGTAGTAGCTACCATTGGAATAAGTGCAATGTGAGTGCTGGGTTAGATTTCATCCCATGCCTTGATAACCTTGAAGCTATTAAGAGCTTTCCAACCACTATGCATTATGAACATAGAGAAAGAGACTATCCTCAGGAAGTGAAAGAAAAGTTTCTACGAATTCAATATTTTTGTTTTGTAAATTTTACTGTTGTTCGACCATTACTACCATGTTCAACCATTACTAACCTGTTTCAATTGCTCCATGGTTTTCCTCTGATGATGAAAAAAAATCACTATTAATTGTACTCCTATTATTCTAGATATGCACACATGCACTTCAAATCTCCAACTTTAAGCTGCAAACTATAGTAATGCTTATGATTATTATTACAAGTTAAAAGGAAACAGAATGCACGTATCTTATGCAGCTACCATGATAAGCATCACTTCAGTTTGTAAATTGTTGCAAGACACCACGCATAGTGAGCGAATGGTTCTAGAAAAATAGCTCCTATAATCTCTTTAGTAGTTTTTGAAGCACACAAATGATAAACAAAACTGTTTATCGTGTCTTATTAAAAAAGTAGATAATTAGGCAAAGAATATAAGGTTAAAAAGATGACATACTGATTAAAACCTTCATTCGCCAAATTTTCAAGTGTGCTCATAATTAAAGCTTCAACTTTTGGAATGCTTTCTTCTGAAACACCCTTCAGTCCAATACTAAACTGAGGCTGAAGAAGCTCATCTTCTATTCCACCATCAACAATGGCATTACCCAAACCACTTTCAAGCAAAATTTTCCTCAAAGGTGAAGCGGGAGTTCCCAACAACAAATGATCAAGAAACCCGAGTGCAAGCTCAGTTTCTAAGTCTAGAGGCTTATCTGGAGTAACCAATTGACGCATACCATGTGGTTTTTCTTTGAATCACCACCTTCGGCCGCAGGATATTTCTCAACAACTCTAACTGGTTTGGAAAAAAGCTTTTGTGTTTTGATTTTTGATTCATGGCGAGCTGGATTTGCTTCAAACGTATCTAGATATTCTGTTTAATTCAAGATAAATAAGAAAAACTTATATGATTCAGAAAATGAGATACATAAAAGATTATTTGATGTTCATTCATGAAAAATATGATCAATAATATTTCTTTGGTGTGTTTGCGGTTGTGTTGCAGAACAGAATTTTCAAAAAGCAGGTCTCAACCTGATGTTTCAAAATCACAATCACCTTTAGTGCAAATCGTTCGTAAACACTATTTTCGTGATGTGTGTTTTGCAGACGCACTAATAATCAGATAATAACCCCAGAACGCAATCCCACACACCCTCATGGTATTTTCAACAGATAAGTGGTTAACTAACTATTGGACATAGTGGCCACGCAATGGTGTTCACATCCTTCTATTATACTTTCTTGTGGTACATAGACTAATAACAAAACCACAATTATTCCATAAGTGAAAATGGCATACCACTTAAGATTCGCAGCCGCTCGTTTGAATCATCATCTCCATAAAACCAAATTCTAGCATTGCTTGGATGGTAATACTTGCGATGAACAACCTGTGTACAGTAAAAAAAATTACTCAAAATTATAGTAAAGTGTACATATGATGCTAAAAAAAGCAATTACAGATACACCATTATTCTCCTATATTCAAATAATTTATATTTATATATTATATTAAGAATCTATCTCTGAGTAAACCAGAAAAATTAACTCGGAAGCTCTTACAACAGAAACTTAGAGAAGAACCTTTCAAAAATAATTAATAAATAACTTAACATAAATCAGTTGGAGCATAAAATGCACCTTGAACTCTTCGAATGTGAGTTTGGGTATAACTTGGGGATCACCTCCACTGTATGGCTTTTGGATTAGAAGGATGCATATAGAACCCCTAAGGGTTCTTTTCTGAAAGACAACATTTTAGTAATAACCTACACCTAATTAACCTTTTATGATATTATTCCTCAAGCTTTCATCCATCAATGTCCATGAAATTAACTGACCACCAGAATCACCTCTCAAAATATGTTTCAAGTAAATTATGGGGTAAGGGCAGTGACAACGTGTTTGTGACCCATGACAAAGCTTATAAGAGCTTTCAGAAGAAGCTCCCTCTCTAGCTCCAGCTCCCACATTAGCTAGTTTTGCCAAACATACCCTAATGGTGTTGCTGAAATATTTGGTATAATGGACATTGAACATAAATAAAATCAATCTTTAGAGAGCCAACCCATGACTTTAGTTTTTGCCTTTGGTTATCTGAACATGGAAAAGCAATTCTCACACTATTAGAACTTCATCTCAACAACAAAAAGAGACTGAAACATTTACAACCAAATGTGTGACATTAATGAAAAGAGAAAGCAAGGTCTGGTATAACGAAAGACAACGTGGATGATAGAGGAAATGTCAGAGCATCGACTGGTGTTGTTTTCTTTTACCACTTCAGTGTTATGATTACTTCATCAGCATATAAGTTATTATCTACATAGCACATTTAAAGAATTATTGAGATTACTACACATGTGATGTTTGAGAATAGCAAGTGCATTGATGCATTGTCTCTTTAATGCAATTGGAAGATGCTTCAAGTGTTCAAAACGTGACATTTTCTTCGGCATACTGAATTGGCGATAAAGAGGTTAAAAGATAAGCCAACGTGACCCATTTTTACATTTGGGTTAAAAGTGAACCATTGCATCATATACCTAATAAGCAAACCATAAGTTAACGGGTCAAGATTGTTACCTACAATCTGTATTCTTTGATAAAAAAGCGTATCTAATAAAAGTGATCATTAGACACTCTTCATTAACTTGCCCAGGTATAAATAATACACTAAACATAACTAATCATCCTCATGTTTAATTAGAATGACTTTTCTAATCATCCTAATCAGTAGTTTACCGAAAGCTGATAAGATGCTTTAAAAAACATCATCTAATCTCAAACTCATAATCCAATCATGCATTCACGTAACGGTTTAAAAATCAATATTTTGAACATACCTCACTTGAAACACAATATATATTTTGGTGCATGGTTGGCAACCTGAGTAGGAGTCCTGGATAAGACATAATTGCGTGCAAGCCACGCTAGTCTCCTTTGACTAACTTTTGGAGACCTAGTAGGAATGATCAGATATTCCAGATA
This sequence comes from Chrysanthemum seticuspe, assembly GCA_019973895.1. Taxonomy (NCBI): domain Eukaryota; kingdom Viridiplantae; phylum Streptophyta; class Magnoliopsida; order Asterales; family Asteraceae; genus Chrysanthemum; species Chrysanthemum seticuspe. The sequence continues at coordinate 40,852,294 of BPTQ01000003.1, forward strand.
GGATATCAGACATGCCTGCATTCAATGATTTTTGGAAAGAACAAAAACAGTTAAGTATAAACGTATAGCCAGGAACACAAATTCACCCAGTTCAATATTTTGGTACATATGGCTGATGCTCACATTTATCTAATGTAATTGTTAAAAAGGTAGGAGAATGTGAAGCTCACCTATAAGCTTATGAATTTCTTCTTAGAATGATTGAGCGTGAAATCAACGAAAAGTTTGCCTGACAAAATTGGCATTCAGGATTCATATCCGCTGCATCAGATTTTTTAACACTACTATTGTTAATAAAGTGACTTATTATCAATGGAATGACTGAGCTTAATTAAATTATGAACTCTTACTCTTATTAATAAAATGACTTTAATTAATTGAATGACTGAGCTTTATCAAATTTTAAACTCGGTTTTGTAGGTGTATGCTGAGTTAAAAGTACAGATTTATAAAAACCGACAAAACCACAAAAGGAATAAATTTAATGGAAAATGGGTGAACAACCAAAAGTACTACTACAATTATTTTTTAATAGAGATAGCTTCCAACAAAAACTCATCATCATAGTCGGTTGAATTGAAGTATGTCTGAACTTTAGGAATGTTATCACTGTAAGATCCTTTATATTGGTCCGCAAAGGTAAATTTTTTTTTACCATGCTTGAGGATAGTGCTTGAATAATTTGAATCGCTGGATTTGAATACCAGTGATGCAAATGCCATTGTTGCTGCAGTCTCGGCTACAACTTCTAGTCCAGGGGTAGATGTGTTTATTTGTATAGTAGGTCTTTTCTTGGTCATAGCTTCAGGTCTGTCCCAACATTTGTGGTCAAATACCGGATCACCAACCTAATAAGGATATTTAAAATGTTAATATAGTAATTGATCACCCATCTTGGCTTGTTAAAACATAACTCCAATCCTTTTTTCAAGGCAAATTAAGAGTTACCTGATTGTACAACACATTAGGTTCAGGATGAGCATTGACAAGGTAGTTAGTGATCCATTTAAATGAGTGTTTGGCAGATTCCGGTTGATTGGCTGAATTCATCTGATAGGCATACTCAAGGATGGCCCACTAAAGAGCATTGGTTGTATAAGCCATTAGGAATCCAAACTTCATATGATCTCCAGCATCATACAGTCCCTTGCTGAGATCCAACTTAACATCCTATCCATCTGTTAGAGCTGGGTCCCCTCTCCATGATATTTCATTCTTTTACAACTTACCAGCTACAACACAAAGAGTCTAACGAATAACAAAGACTAAAATAGCTTATCACATGAAACTCTAATCCATTATGTTTTAACAAAAATTACAAGTAGCTATGATCATATACCTTCGAAAACAAAAGTAGTTGCTTTTAAAGTTACGAAATTACCTTTTTGAACATCAAAGAACTGAAAAGTGACCTTAAGAGCGTCACCGTACTTCTTTGTAACAGAACCAGGAGGCCCTAATCCTTAACTTTTTTTCTTGTTAAAGTATAAATCGAAAAGAACTTTAGACTTTAAAAAAAAGATAACTTCAAATTGCTAATAAAAACTGACCTCAATAAGAGTAACCCTCCATTCTTCGTTATCGTCACATTCTATATGCGCCTCTGTACCTCTGGCCGCTCTGGATCTCAGAAGTTATTGATCCTCCCATTGAGCATTATTTGAACTCCGCTGACATAGCTTTTTTGCTCTATATATTCATACACAAATGGTGACTGTTTGGCATATCAATCAAATTACACGTACTGGTCTTTTTTGAACATGTATTTCATTCTTCTCGATAGAAGCCTCCTCGCCCCCTAGATCAAATGATGAGCTGCCAGCATCAAACACATAAAAAAAAAGAAACTTATACGAAGAAAAAAAAAGTTAATATTACAAAAAAAGTTAGTACGAATATTTTGCAATAACAGATGCAATCTAGTGACTTAAAAGCACAAAATTTTCATACATTAGCCTTTACTATTTCTTGCTAATATGAGAATACTAAGCTTATTAACCACTCACTGATTAGCTGTTGTTTTTTTAACATCACTTATTAAAGAATACCTTGTAACGATGGTACTGATCTACTGCTACATCACCGATTTTTCCGTCTATTACCTTGCCTGGCAGACCAAGAGAAAAGCAAAATAAACGTCTATATATCATGAGTATAAATAATATTTATAGCAAGTAAAACAGCTAGCAAACCTTCTGTGTGTGCAAATGCGTCCTGAATAGAAGGACCCTTGCCACCCTTATTGCCAGCTCCTTCAACCTGAGATAATTCGTACTATAGCTGAATACTACTACACATACCATTTTCACTGGCAGAGGCGGAACCCGCTGTTCCAGAAGTTGCTAACACGGGACCCATCCGAACACGTGTTGTAGACACCGAATGGCGAACACCAATGTTGCTATTACCAATAGCAAATTCACAAATTGGTAGTTTCTTGGAGCAACGTATGTTAGATAACGGTTGTTTAATGTGATCTTCGTATCTCCTTTTGGTCCTGGTAATGGTTGTAGGTCGCTGAGAAGGTGGTAATTCTGAAGCTCCAACCTTCCTATGCATGGACTTAGAAGAAGCACCACTGTTGGTACGAACATTGGCAGCTGAACCACACGTATTTAAAAAAAAATTAGTATAATATTCAATTACTAATATAAAAAAAAATATATTATACAGAATATATAATTGTATATTCAATTAGTAATGATTAAAAATAGAACACAAAAATTGATAAGTTTTTGGCGAATCTTTAACAATTTTCATACTTGACAAACTCATATTCCTTCAAAGAAATGAAAACGATATCAGAAAAGACAGAGAGTTTTAGCTCATGTTAAAACGATCAAGTTTGGGTGACCTGAGAACTTTTTGTACAAAGTATATAACTTATCTATTCATAAAAGAGACACATATACCTAACACGTTACATGAGTTCACGTTTTAAATATGATTCAAAAGTTCTATATGATTCGAGCCACTTAATATGATTCAAAAAATATATATGATTCGAGCCACTTATGTCCCTTTTACCGTTCGATCCGCTGTACCCATTTCCTATTAATCTTTTTTGTTTTTGTTTTACACATTTAATAAGCTATAACATAAATTGATACATGGGATGCAATATCTTCCTCTAACAGTATCTAATTATCATAAATATAAAGGAACATACTTTCTTTGTTGTACACATGAAAAGTATCTATAGTATAAGTATCTATTGTTGCCTGCATAAAGCCAGTGTCAGTCATATAAGAATCCATCTTCTGATGAACAAATGAGAAAAAATAAAGCCTTTTAAGTTTAAGCTACACAACTTACCTCGGTTTTGATCATCGGAAATAATTACCTTATGTATATCTTCTCTCAAGACATGCTCTAGATTATCAACAGGTTTTTATACAGAAACAATAAGATGATCACATCAAACATAATCCAATTTTTAATAACTTAAAATAATCTAAATATATGGGACAACCTATCATGTTTTATCATGTATAATGAACATCAAAGTTGTTTTATGTTGATTATAATATCGTAACATAACCTGAAATACATAAAACATAAGTGTAAAGGTTTCCAATTAGCACTTAGCCACTAACAAACGAAACATCTCAAATTCATGTACATGTAATACACCTGAAGAAGGTGTTTTTTGCAGCCTGCTCTTGTCCAATATCATGAAACCACCTGTAAAACACAATAAGTAGAGCAATTAAAACTCACATTAAGCTCGTATTTTCATATGGTATCCTCAAAATCATGAAATAATAAGTATATCAATAGCAAAAGAACCACAGCTTGGAACCTTGGAAGAAGAACTTGTACATGCTGGGAAAAAGGATATTAGGGTTTTATATTATGAATGAGAACCGTATATAATTTTTTTGGTATATGCTTTGTTTAGGGTTACCTAAGTTGTAGGGATTCTCCTACATAATTGGTTGCATAGATTTATAATTTTGGACTTGCAACATATATTCCAAAAAATCATGTTGCCTTAATGGTAAACACACATGTTATTCAACCAAATAACTAAGGTTCAATCCTTGCAAGGCCCCTTTTTTATAAAGAATTTTCGAAAATTTATATAAAAAATCCGAAATTTAAATAATTGCTAAAGAATTTCGAAAATTAATACATAAAATCCGAAAATTAAATATTATTGCTTAGGCGGATAAAAGATTGCTTAGTTAGACAACAAATGCTTATGTGGCATGAAATTTGATTATTTGGCATTGAGGTGGCATTGAGTTGGCATTGAGGTGACATTAATGCCAAATGCCTCCTGTTATATATAATATAGAGATATATATAGGGAAGGGTTTTTTTCAGAACTCAAAAAATTACGAGAACTGCGAGAACCACCTTGAGCCATAGATCAATTTAATCAAAGGCTCAAATGAATGATGGCATTTATGTAGTTATCTTAAATATTGTAACCATACTAATAGTTGTCTAAAGGGTAAATATGACTAATCATATGCGTTTTTACTACCCACGTGCATTTGTTCATACTTTTGCATTTATTATTTATTTTTTCTTTTTTTTCAATCCACGAGCATTTTATATATTTTTGAAATTGAATTGGCTATTTATTAATACTTAACCAACATTATAAGATCACTACAATAACTTATTAAGATTTACACGAAACTAATTAAAAATATAAACCGCAAGATTTTTTTCTCGTTCTATTTACCATAATGTTATATTTTTCTAATATAAAATGCACATATTTAACAGCTATTATACAATCACTAAAGTAAGAGTCTTCATATATGTATTATTTTAAAGTTTTTCTAACTTGTGCCCACAAGTTAAGCACATAAAAAGTACACCGAAAGTACATAGGGACCTACATAAAAGTACATAGGGACCTACATAAAAGTACATTTGTCTGTACTTTACTTTTCAGTGGGTCCCTGTGTACTTTCGGTGTGCTTAACTTGTGACATATGGCACAAGTTAGAAAAACCCATTTTAAAACAATAGTAACCAATGATTATTTTTATGTCTTTGGATTCTTAATTCGTTTCTTTCAAAATTTGTAATATACAGTGACTTAACACAACATGTCCTCGATATGTACATGTGCATGAAACATTCCATTCATGCATAGATTCGAATATGAAAAATCAAACATGCTCGATGTGCATAGGTGCTCCGGTGTACAAACTACGGTATCTAATACACATGTACTCGATGTATACATGTACATGAAAACATTCCATTCATGCATAGATTCGAATATGCAAAATCAAACATGATATGCTCGATGTGCATAGGTGCTCTGGCGTACAAACTATGATATTGAATACACGTGTACTCGATGTGTACATGTGCATGAAACATTCCATTCATGCATAGATTCGAATATGCAAAATCAAACATGATATGCTCGATGTGCATAGGTGCTCCGGCGTACAAACTACGATATCTAATACACATGTACTTGATGTGTACATGTGCATGAAACATTCCATTCATGCATAGATTTGAATATGCAAAATCAAACATGATATGCTTGGTGTGCATAGGTGCTCCGGCATACAAACTACGATATCTAATACACATGTACTCGATATGTACATGTGCATAAAACATTTCATTCATGCATAGATTCGAATATGCAAAATCAAACATGAAATGCTCGGTGCGCATAGGTGCTCCGGCGTACAAACTACGATATCTAATACGATAACGAGAGGAACTAAAATTCCATACAAGATATGAATATGCAAAGTAAAACATGATATGCTCCGTGTGCATAGGTGCACCGATTGACAAACTACAAACTCTAATAATGAGAGAAAATAGATGATAATACTAGAAAATAATATGAAAAAAATAAAACATGGTCCGTTAGGTGTGCATAGGTGCACCGAAGTACATACTACAAATTATACAAAACATACATTAGCCAAAATGAGAGAAAATAGATTATCATACTCAAAAAATACTTGGTATGGTTGTGCTGCATATATGCATGCGCCTTTAAGGCTCGTGCATTCGCATATAAAAAAAATGTAGTATATATGAATGCAATGTAAAAAAATCATGTGCAGGGGATGTATCAAAATCTTAAAAAACAACATGTACACGCATATGGAGCAAAATATATAAAGAAGTTATAAATCGTTTTCGATCATCTTCTAAAACTAAATACCTTCAACCAAAAATTACAAAACATATGGTGAATCCAAAATAATGATCGCTTATAAGCTTGTGTTCCCTCAATATTACTACAAAAAAGTTACATCCAAATTTGCAAAAAACCTACCTGAGATCTTATGGCTTATTCTCATATGTATATCAACATCTACACGTATCAATCTTATCATCTCTTATTCTCCTACGTGATATATATATGATGTCTTCCACTGCCAATGCATTATCCATACATATACATCCATGCATCTATGCACATATAACTTTGAAAACAAGAACCTACATGCGATCTTTATATTTCTTTAACAAGAACAACTGTTCTTATTTCATATTTAATTGACGAGAAGAATCGTATTTATTTCAATTTCGATTCGCAAAAAGCGCCATACTCATGATCTTGAACGTTTTCAATGGATATTATCCAAAACATTCTTTCATGCTGAGACTTTCATTGGTGGTTAGTATCGCAAGGAATTATGATGGTGATGAAGATCGATGGATTTTAGCGCAATGAAAAGGAAAAATAAAATTAGATATGGAGAATGGTGCATGAAGTGGTTAATGAGAGAGAATGGAATATCAAATAACCACCTCCATAAATATGGGAGTTAATTTTGATTAATGTATTACAATAGAAACTAACAAAAATGCCCCTCCAAAAATTAGTTTATAAAATTGAATGATAATTAATTATCTAAAATCTGATTGGTCTTTGCTAGTTCTCGCAGTTCTCGACCTTTTACGAGTTCTGAAAATAACTCTGCTCTCTCTCTCTCTATATATATATATATATATATATAGGGAGAGGTTATTGTCAGAACCAAATAAATTGCGAAAACTGCGAGAACCAGCATCAACCAATCAAATTTTTTTGGATATTAAATTTTATTATTTATTTCAAAAGGGTATAATGGTAAAAATACTTTTTTATTTTATTTTTTATTTTTTTTTACAAAAAACGTTTTATTAGTTCCCTAAATTCTAGGATTTTTTTTTTTTTTATACCTGTTTAAAAAAAATTATGTGCACATGTGTTTTGCATTATATGACAATTGTATTTTTGTTTATGCATAGGTGTTTTGTATTTGCACATGTATTTTTTTTTTTAAAAAAATACATAAATATGTATACAAACAACAGAACTTTGTTAATAACTCAAAATTGTACAAGCTAATGATTTACAAATCTAACACCTGGTAAAATTTCTACTTCACTACAAAATGCTTAATTAATAGAAAAAAAAAACAATTGAGGATGCACATGTGTAAACACCATGTTTTGCAACATCTTCTTTAGTGTGCACGCATGTGTTTTTAATACTTGTACACATGTGTTTTTAATCCTTGTACACATGTGTTTTTAATCTACACGTGTGTTTTTAATCCTTGTACACGTGTGTTTTATTGTCTCGCTCATCTTAACAAAGAACATAAACGTTATACAACAAATTATCTTCATGCATCTATATGTGCATCCACTTGTTAGTCTTCAATGCTATTCATCTTCAATAACCTGAAACAAGCACACACAAATGAGATAGTACTATTGCACATGTATAATCTAATGAAATCATCATTGAAGCTATAAACTAGATAGTATTCCACAAAATTCATATTTATTCATTATGTATGAACAAATTAAATTATCACACAATACCCATTATATAAAGTTTTAACAGTTAGAAGAATAAAAAGCAATTAATATACACATGTGCACCTCTCTTTGTGAGTAGATTTGTACACTTGAACGTCGGAGACTCGAACATACAACGACAAAACATTTACCGGTACAACAAGTAAATCGCTTTCCCGAATGAGCGTATCATATTAATCTCGGTTTTAACACGCACATATCTTCTTTAGAACCTACAAGAGGACCCAAACAAATCATACAACCATTCAAAAAGCAACGAGTACATATCGGCACTTCCGAAACCGCATGGATTGTGATAAAAAACATCTTCCAAAGATTAACAGCCATAGGCATAAACACCGACCAGTAAAAAATGTTAATTTATATCACGAAAGGCAATTACAAATTTTAAAAAATTCTGAAAATGTCAAGGATCCCGATTGACTAATTGGTCAATAAACCCAAAATTTACAGGCCCACAAGCATAGAAATAGAAGAAAATAGACAAACGAAATTTTGTAACAGCGAGATAAAGAATTTAACTACAAACCAACTTAGCTTTTTTCAGTCGTCTTGCTGCTTTTAGGTATTCTTTCATTGTGTCTTCCTCGATCTTTGTGATTATTGTTGTGACCTTGTGATTATCCCTAAATTATACGGATGAACAATTAGGGATAATACAATCTTCCGGTTTTTTTCTCGTAAATTTGAGGATTGAAGAATCACTGGAAAAAACTAATAGATCTTGATGTGGGATGTTAGGGGCGGCGGCACAGATTTAGGTTAATGGGGAGGAGGCAGTTACTAGGTTAAAAAAAAGGAAGAGATGTAAATGAATTTATGAATAGAGAGAATTCTGCAATTATTTAGTGATACAAAATTACATAAGCGCCCTTTTATCCATTTTAAAATGTAACTTGATATTTAAAGTTATTACTATTATGTCATCAATATTTTTAGCCCTTGATTAAAAAATGAATGGACCATATCGGTTCTCGCAGTTCTCGCAATTTTTTTGGTTCTGAAAATAACTATACACTATATATATATATATATATATATACACTTCTATACTTCTATACTCATTTATCTATACTCCTTATAAAGCATGCATATCCCCAACCAAAACCCAACCCTTTATTTTTAAGATTCAGCCATCCAAACCTACATCTAAGCCTAAATTTACACACACCAAACCAACATACAATCCTAAAAATTACCAATCCAACCATCATCCAATCTTAACAAACCAATACCAACAAACACCCACCATCCAATCCTATTTACTTCATATTTATATTTTTTATTTAAAAAACACACACTTACACCACTATCTCCCAACCAAACCCTAATCCCAACCAAACCCTCTCATTTTAAAAAATACCACTCTCTCCATAAAATACACACACACACACACACACAAAAAACACTCTCATTTTAAATAAAACACACACACACCCTAATTCCAACCAAGCTCTACTCCCACCCACCGGCGCCACCACAGTACCACCGCCGCCTCCACAGTACCACCGCCGCCACCACCGTGCCCACCCAACCACGTTTTTGTGGTACGTTTTTTTTTTATACATCCAAATTTTTTTTCTTCATAAATATGCGTTTTTGTTCTTAAAATAAATTAGATCCGTTTTTTATTTTCTAAAATATGCGTTTTTTGGTCATAAAAAAAGTAGATCCGTAATTTTTTTTTTCATAAATATGTTTTTTTTGGTAAAAAAGAAATAGATCTTTAATTGTTTTTCATAAATATGCGTTTTTTTGGTAAAAAAAAATTAGATCCGTAACTTTTTTTTTTCCATAAATATGCGTATTTTGTTTAAAAAAAGTAGATCCGTAATTTTTTTTTCATAAATATGCGTTTTTTGGTTAAAAAAAATAGATCCGTATTTTTTTTTCAATAATTATGCGTTATTTGGTAAAAATAAAATAGATCCGTATTTATTTTTCATAAATATGCGTTATTTGGTAACAAAAAAATTAGTTCCGTATTTTTTTAATAAATATGCGTTATTTGGTAAAAAAAAAATAGATCCTTATTTTTTTTCTTCATAAATATGCGTTTTTTGGTTAAAAAAAAAATATATCCGTAATTATTTTTCATAAGTATACGTTTTTTGGTAAAAAAAAGTAGATCCGTAATTTTTTTTCTTCTTAAATATGCGTGTTTTGGTAAAAAAAAAATTGATCCGTAATTTTTTTAAGTTTTTTTAAAATCCCTATTTTTTAAACAACCGTAAGTTTTTTTTTTTTTTTTTTTTTTTTTTTTTTTTTTTTTTTTATTTTATTTTATATATATACTTTTTATTTAAAGATCCGATTTTTTTAGATCTACTTTTTTTTATAAATCTGTATTTTTTAAAGATCCGAATTTTTTTTAGATCTAATATTTTTATTTTGTAGATTTATTGATTTTTTTTGTAGATCTGTTTTTATTTTAAACATCCGTATTTTTTTTGATATATCTATTTTTTTAAAAGATCCATGTTTTTTTAAGTTTTTTATTTTTATTTATCTATTTCTTTTTTGTAAAAATCCGTATTTTTTTAACTTTTTTTTAAGATCTATAAGTTTTTAATTTTATAGATCCGATTTTTTTTAGATCTAATGAATTTATATTTGTAGATCTAACATTTTTTTGATTTTTTTTTGCAGCTGCCACTCTCGTCGGAGCAATAGTCGGAACAGTTGCCGGAATCATATTTATTGCCCGAAATAGTATGCTTTATTTTTAAAATTGTTGTTAATATTTTTTATAATGGTTATTGTTAATATTATTATGTAAATTGTTTTTAATATTTATTGTGTAAGTTTAGTTATAATAAAGTTTATGGCTTAAAGTTTGTTATAAACTTTATATTGTAAATTTTGTGATATGTTTATATTGTAAACATTGTTATAAAGTTTATTTGGTAGATTCGTTATTAAGTTTATATTGATATGAAGTTTATTGCATAAATTTTGTTATTAAGTTTATAGTGAAAGTTTGTCATGAAATTTATTATGTAAACTTTGTTATAAAATTTATGTAAACTTTGTTATGAAATTTATGGAAAGATGGTGAAATGTGAGATCTTCTGATCTTCGCAACCTCCATTATTGAAAGCTCCTGGAATAAACCTGTTATTTGGTGAAAAGATTATATTTTGGATTTTTGGTGCTTTATTTTCATTTACAAATTCTAATTTTGTTTTGAAATTTTTTAATCGGCGGGAAACTGAAAATGTGAGAAGGAATCCAAAGTGAAATGGTTTGAAATTTGAATCATAGGGAAATGTGATTTCTTGGTAAAAGGGTCATTTTCAAATAATGTATGAGATAAAAGTACCGAGGATGTGACCACACTTTCATATTTACCGATTTGAGTACTCAAATTTTAATACTAAAATTTTATAGGCTGCATCAACTTCTAATATAGTGAGCTGTATGCAAAATTAGTTTTTAACTTTCGCACATGAACTGTCGAACGAAAACACCATCTAAGGAGAGGGTAGAGTTAATATAAAAAAGATTACTTAGTTAGATATGCTATTTTGCTTTTAAAATATAGTGTCATGAAGATTACTTTATTAATAATGTGATGACACCAAATTTCGTTTAAGTACTTTAGATCGACCTCCACGAATTCAATAACAACAAAATATCACATTATTTTGACACACAAAAATTTTCGAAAACTATAGACCGCTGCTACTATCAAACATTTCAAATAATAAAAAAATATTACCGGAAAATGATTCCCTTACGCTACAAAACAATTTGCTAAAAATTTTATTCGCCGTCAAAATTTGGTCGAAACAAGAAACCAAAGAATTAAACTAGAAAACATAACGTCTCAAGGAAGCTATTTATAGATAAATATGTGTTGCCGCCACTATGTACCAATACCGGACCGGACCAACGTGTTCAACCGGGAACCCGTGTCGCCCACAGTTTTCGGCTAACCAGTTAAAGCCATCCGAAAACGAACCAGAGAGGACCCGTTAAAACCGATACAAACTGGTGAATCGGGTCTCATCGAGATCTTTTCACGTTCTATTTTGAACGTTATATGAAACATTTACCACAATATCGCATATCGTTAATTGTCTGCCGCTAGAAACCGATGCCGCTAGGCACGGGTACTCGTCTAGTCATTTATAAAACACCAATATCCCCAACCACACTCCTACCCTATATTTTAATATTCAACCACTCAAACCAACATACAAACCTAAATTTACACACACCAAACCAATATCCAAACCTAAAATACTACCAAACCAGCAAAACCACAAATTACCCTCTTTTCTCATTTACTTCCTTTTTTTGCCACAAAACAAAATACATACGCACACACACAAACCACCCTCATCTCTCACCTCACAAAGAAACACATAAAACTCCCCTCTCTTCCACACACCAAAACTCCCACCACCGACACCCTTCATTGCCAACACCGCCGTCACCCCTCAACCGTCGGACCCTCCACCGCCCGACCTCACGTTCACAGATCCTCACTACCGAAACCAACACCACCGAGATGTACAATTGCCTGAAACCCATCAAGTGAGACCAATATATTTCAAGTTTTGATTGTTTTTTATTGATTTATCTATATTCTTTTTGTCAGATCTAATATTCTTTTTGTGATACCAACATATTTCAGATCTAATATTTTTTTAGATCTTGCCCGAATGCATTGTTGTCGTAATTTCTGATGCTTCCGGTCGCCGCTGCTTTTGTCGTCCCCGTTGTTGCTGCCTTTGGAGTTATATAATATGAGGTTTTGAGTCTTTTTTCATATAAATAATTTCATTTATTTATTTATTTATTTTATTATTATTTTTTTATAAAGTTTTGTCAAAGACAGGGTTGTAAGTTGTAGATACCTTCAAATTCGTCCCTCCGTCTCAATTTAATTGTCCATATTTCTATTTTTGGATGTCTCAAAAAGATTGTCCACTTTCCTTATTTAGTAAAAACTAGAGAATATAAAGAGATAATATTCTATTCTTGTGGTTGAAAATTAAAGTGGACCCACTTTTATTAAACTTTGTAATTTCTCTCTCATGACAATTAAATTGAGACGGAGGGAGTATCTATTTCTCATTCAAGTTCACTCTTCTCTATGCTCGCAATGGACCCTTTTCCTCAACTACCAACAAGTAATCATCATTTTTCAATTTATTAATGAACTTCATCTAAAATCAAATCATGGAATATTTGACAAACTATACCACCGAAAACCACTACCGCCACCGTACTCCATCACGACAGCCTCACTTGGTGATGAGGGGTTTTCGACTTTTTTTTAGATTTTAAATTATAAATCATGTTTTGAAGTTTTTTTTCATCAATCTATGCATATGTTTTACAGATCTGATTTGGTATGCTGCACTGCCTTTGCCGGAAACCACCATCACTGGAAACCCTCATATCACCAAAGGTTTTTCCACGTTTTATGTTTTTTTTTTTTGAGTTTTTATTCCATGTTTTACATAATTTTCAAGTTTTTTTTTTCTTTTTTTTAGATCTGAGTTTCGTAGTTTTGTAACGATTTTTTTTTAGCCTTGCTGGAATCTCCGCTTGTCGGAATATCCGTTCCCGTCACCGGAATCTGCTACTGTGAGATGTTTGGGATGGTTTTGAAATGTGTTATTAAGCTTCTTGTGTAAATTTTGTTGTAATTATATTTGTTTATTTTCTTGTATAAATTTTGTATGGTTTTTTTTTTTTTTTTTTTTTTTTTTTTGTTACAAGTTTATTTGTGATTTACTTTTTTTCTAAGTTGCTGTTAAATTTTTTGATATAATTAGTTGGCTTTGGTATAACTTACTGAATTTGTCACTAAATTTATATTTATATAAATATATATAGCACAAGGACATGACTAACTATATTACTCCCTCCGTCTCAATTTAATTGTCATGAGAGAGAAAGCACAAAGTTTAATAAAAATGGGGCAACTTTAATTTTCAACCACACAAATAGAATATTCCCCCTTTATATTCCATAGTTTTTACTAAAAAGGGAGAGTGGACAATTTTTTTGAGACATCCAAAAATGAAAATATGGACAATTAAATTGAGACGGAGGGAGTATTTATATTCTTTCAACATTTTAAAAATATTATTTCTTTAGACCAAACGAATGTGTTTACAGGTTATATGTTACCTACACTACTAACACGTGTCCAATGACTTATGACTCCTTCCTTGACACCGCCTCTTCCTCTCTCTATCTTTGTTTTAATCTAGAAATCAACAAACGAAATAACAAACGCCTCTTGCTTGCAAGTTCAACATCTTCAATTGGTATATGCAAGGAATGCTTATTAATAGCATCTTAATTTTTTTTGGTTGATGTTTTTTTTTTGGCTTGAATGGAGAAGTAGGAATGAGATTTTGTTATTTAATTGGATTCTAAGAAAATATACGATGGCGGTACAGCAAATACAACGGTTGATGATCATCTTAGCACGACGAGGAAGAGGCGGCGAATTAGGTCGCTGGAGAAAATCCAAAAACATAAAAAAAGGTACCAAGTTCTGTATACAAAATTCACTCTTTAATTTCTTTCAGGTTTAATTGGTATTGCATTTGTTTGCTTAATCAGTCCATAGAATTTTTGGATTTTAATTATACTTAATTTTTTTTTCTTCAGGAGTTTGTGTTCAAATAATCCTTACATATTTTACCTTCGAAACTGTCTATAAGTAAGAACTGTAAATTCTTGAGTTGCAAATTCTGAAACTGTAAAATTTGAGTTACAGTTTGTAAGGATGTAATTTTTTTTATTATATGTTCATTTTTTTGGTCAAGAAGTTTTTATTTCTTAATTTGTGTCGCTTGACGTCTATGCTGTTTGATGAGGGTGTAGGTGAGGGTTTTCTCGATGTATTGGAGATGAGTAATCGGACGGCTGTTTAGGGCCGAGAGCTTACATGCCATTGCCAGGTAAATTCATGATAAGCCATTTAAATGCTTTTGTATGCTTCATTCGAAGACGGTATTTAGGATCGCTTATTAAAACTGCTTTAATGAGGAGTGGCGACAAATGGGTCGACTTACTTTCGTGAGAGGAGTGACACTTTGTTGTCCACTAAAGAATTAATTGTGAGGTTTTCTTAAGTGTTTGGATTCTTAATTTGCTTATTAGGATGTTACAGATTATATGTATTGTGTAGAAAGTAAATTGGTGTGAAGTACTTATAAAAAATGTGAATAAAATATGATTTGTATGTTTGCTTAAAGATTAACATAGCCATAAGAGAAATTGCTTTAGGATCACCACCTCACATTTGTAGTTTGTTTTCGTTTCTTTAATGGCCTGTTTATGAAATTTATTGTATTATGGCATTGTGTAGAAAGAATCAGGTGAAAGCGAAAGAAGCATATGTGAAGAAAGCTAAAAAGAGAAAGAGATACAAGTGAACTGAAAAGGCCAACTACCGCTTTCTTTCTGTTTATGTAAGCATAAACTTTATACGGGGTTATAGTGTCTTTTAGTTTAATGTAATTAATTGGAATAAACTGTTGTGGCACAAGGATGATTTTAGGAAGGAGTTCAACCAAGCACACCTGGATAACAAAAAATCTGCTTTCGCAAGTTTATTTAAAAACTTTATCAGTTGTTTTATTGTCTTGATATTTGGTTATTTGGTGGTTAACGTTTTGTTTAAATTGAAGATGTAGGCTGTCAAAGAAGACGAGTAGGCGTGTCACAAGCGGTGCACGACAAGTGAGAAAGTATGGGTTCGGACAAAATGGTAACGCTCATGACAGAATGCCGAGCGGCTATAGGAGCCTATGACAACTAACAAGCGACAATGGAAGACAACCACTACAAGGTAATAGGAAATTTATGTTTGCAATCAACTTTCGATAATTCCAGCTGTTAATGCACGGGATGCGTAAAAAACCAATATGCACGATTAATTTTTTGTTTTGTTCATTCAGATATACCATCTGGGATTCACCCTTGCCGAGCGGCTATAGGAGCCTATGACAACTAACAAGCGACAATGGAAAACACCAACTACAAGGTAATACGAAATTTATATTTGCAATCAACTTTCGATAATTCGAGCAGTTAATGCACGAGATGCGTGAAGAACCAATAAGCGCGATTAATTGTCTGTTTTGTTCATTCAGATATACCATCTGGGATTCACCCTTCCATGAATATTTACAACTCGCTCCCGATTTTTCAATAACAATAGCTCAGCCTGATGGCCCCGATGTTGATTAAAGGATAACTCGCCCGGCTTGCGCAACCGGTAACTAATGTAAACACTTTATGCCTTATGAACAGAGTAGCAAAAAAACAGTCTCCACAGGCGCCAACTCAGGGTGGTGAACGAAATAGAATTAAATACCTTCTCATTTTCTGTTAGAAGTACTTACTTTTGTTTTTTCGTTCTTTTACAGCAACAAATGTATGCGACGGTAACGAAGGGAGCTTGGTCCCAGTTTTGAAGGCAACGAAAGTAAACATCTATTTTTTTATCATCACTTTAACTTTGAAATAAACAAAACAATTTTCATATCAATAGCTTACATTCCCATTTGCATTAACCATTTTAAATCATTTGTTGTAGATATGCTGCCAGAAAAGAAATTTGCGCATCATAAACCTGTAAAATAGAAGTATGAGGACAGGCATGTGCATCCCTAAATACTTTCTAGACAATGTTCAAAAGTTGAGCAAAACCATATGCAGAGATGTTATAATAATATCGAAACGTGTGTGTAAAGAAGTCAATAATGAATATCTATTAACTGTGTCTGCCATCATTTATGATCAGGGGGTGTTTGGTTTAGCGTATTAAGCCTGCTTATGACCTTATCTAAATTTGGAATAGACGAGAGTGAAGAAGGATAGCGGAAAAGCAGTTTACATGGATCCATTTATGATGATGTTGATGTTGGATCAGACGAGACAAAACCAAGGTTCTGCAGTCCAGCGATGCATTTGAAAAGCTTGATGTGTTGGTTGCAGTGAAAAGTAATTGTCCGGTGCTCGAGTACGCTGTAGACATTGCCACGAATAAAACCTCTAATCCACGTGAGGAATTGAGGGTTGAAGAGAGGTTGGATCTGGAAGAAAGTGCAGCTCTGAAAGTAAAATATACGGTAATCAGGCCCTGGTCTTAATTAGTTGTATGCCTTGATAATTTTTATTCTAGACATAACAGACTTTTTAATAAGTTTTAAATCACAAATTAATGGTGCAGTATGAACGTAGGAGCTACAAAGGTGTGGTTGATCGTATCACCAGGATGGTAAAATAAAAGGCTGTCACCAGCCTATGGATGCAGACCATGAAAAGATAGGATGCAGACCATGAAAAGTATGTCTCCGCTTAAAATTTCACCGGACCACAAGTCCTCTTAATTATCCAACAAACATGATTACACTATTGGTTCTATTGGGTTGTAAAGACAAAGCTGAGGTAAGGGTTAAGAATTTAGTTTAAATTTTATAAGCAACTAATGTGTTTAATATTTAAATAATTAGTGATTTAGGGAGCAGCAAGCCCTTTAGCAAATACGCATTAGCCGCTTTTTTGCCATCTGATTGATCTCAAATTCAGACTATGCTTTATTTTTTTTACCAACTTGACCTATTACCGATAAAATAGAACTAAAATGGATCATTTGAATTTTATATGTAACAACCATAAAAATGGACCCCCTTTGCGATTGTTGTTCATTTTAGCAACTTCCCATCAGATCCTACCGCCTTTTGAATTTGTGGCACCATATTTCGTACGGTTGGCATAGAGCGTGTTAAAAAAAACATGTTAAATAACGGGTCAAATAGATCATATTGGTTAACTGCTTATTTTTTGAATTTGTGGCACCATATTTCGTACGGTTGGCATAGAGCGTGTTAAAAAAAACATGTTAAATAACGGGTCAAATAGATCATATTGGTTAACTGCGTATTTAAATTTCCATAATCACTGCATTTAGACTCCTAAATTGTTGTATTTTACCATGAATAGGCTTTTTTGGAGCTTCTTGAAGAAGGCGTTAATGTTCCAGCATGGTTTTCGTTAAACTCCAAAGATGGTGTAAATGTGCTCAGTCACGATTCATTAGCCGAATGCGTCGAAATTGCTGAGTCTGCAGGTAGCTGTTGCTGCAGGAATCAACCAAGAGTCTCCTAGATTTATTGGAATTCTGATAACTACGATAATGAAGGTGATATTAAGATTTGCATCGGCAAATTTGTGTATTTATTGGCCAATCTGATATAAAGAAAAAAAAAACAGCTTATGAAATGAGGTTGCTGTATTTGTCTAACTACATGTTTCCATTAAGGTCAAATGGGTTAGATTTAGACTTTTGTTTAGTCATGAATTGTTGTCATTTTTTGTACGGTTTCTTAATCTTTGGTTGAATCACAAAGGCTTTTAACATGGCTTCTATTCACCCCCGCCGCAGCGTGGCGGGTTCAAATGACTTGTTTGTTGTATAGATTATAGGTATATGGTTGTAGATATGTATATTTTATTAAAGATGTAAAATGTTTTGTGCAAGTTACTGTAAAAAGATTATGTTAGGGAGTACCTTATAAAACTTGGCTCAGTAAGCTTGATAAAAAGGAAATGTTGCTGTCAAAAAAAAAACCGAGCCTAAAATTTTGTTTCATAATTTTGAATTGCGTTGGCAACGGTATTTTAAAAAGGTAGAAACCCCATGTGGCTTTTCAGAATTTTGGGTCTCGAGACTTGGATGTTGGGATTTGGTTTTATGTTTTGAAGGGTGGTTCAAAAGACTATAGTGAGCATACAGATTTTGGCAAGTGCAAATGCAAAAAAGTTTATGTGTATAAATTATAATTAGATCCTAAAGATAAAATACGAGTAAGGTAGAGTAAGTTATAGTTTACAAGGTATGAAAACATAACAATGATAAAACACCGTCGTGAATTATAATTGGATTTTGTTCAAAACAAAATTATAAATAGATTTTTAACTTAAAAAAAAAAATGTGTTTTAAAAAACGGGTTAATTGGTTAAACACGGCGGGTTTTAAGTGACAAGGTCAACTCGGTTCTCGAAACCCGGTCGGGTTTGGTTTTTTTCATATTTTTTGAAAGAAAATCGGGTTGACCGGGTGGTCGAACCCTGGTTGAAAAAAAATAGTTTCTTTTTTTAAATAGAAAACCGGGTTGATCCAGTGGTCGACCGGTAACCTGGTGACCGGTGACTCGACCGGATTAATTAAAAATCCGGTTTTTAAAACATTGGTTGAAAAATCTTTATCTAAGAAATAAAAATACAACATCTTGGATGGTTAACATAACCATACATCAAGAAATAGAAATACAACCTCTTTATCCATTTAATGATGAGGACACCATGTATTTGTATATACGTTGAAACAAGTAGTTACAATGTTCAATTGATCTCAGTTAAATGTTTTACATGTAAGATAACGAAACCAATAGAAAAATTGTGCAACTCATCTCTATGAATCATTATCAAGTTAACTAGCTACATTTCACAATTTATCTGTATTCAATTATTGCTTACACAATATGGAAACATAAAATTCGCAAACGAATTCACCAAAATGAAAGGTCAACTTTTATCATCAAATGCAACTACAAATCTTTAGATCATGTACACTAAATATCATGTTTAAACGTCAACATGATATGTTTGAAGAATAAAAAGACAACACTAAATATCATGTTTAAACGTCAACATGATGTTTATGATTGTTTGTTGAAACTACTTGTACTTTATGATAGTTAGACGTACACTTTGGAGAATAGCAAACCAAATAGTTACCAATCCCAAAACATTTTCAAGGTCTCACACTGATTAACAACAAACCTAAAATCATTAAACAATCACTAATTTCAACAACTAAATGAGCTTGGCATAATCTAAGTAGTTCCTATTTTACCAATAAAACTTAATTATTATATTAAAACAAATATGCAATCGCAATATACATAACGAATCAAAACGCATTTGATATAATTCGCTTATGCATTGGCTTTTGTTGGTTTTTGGTTCCATTCTGCTACCAAAAAGGTAGTCGAGTGAACTGTGTCCCCCACCACTGCTGAAACCATGACCCGTTATTTTTGCTTTTACAATCTCTAACCTGGTTGCCATGATACTGAAACAAATCATGATAAGATTGAAAATAAATAAATGTCACACCCCGCAAAGGCGGAAGCGCGAGGCGTAACAAATAGGAATCGTCATAACACATGGTTAAAATAGAGAATACACTAAGTGAGAACAATACCAAATGTCATGACGACGCCAGACACAAGTAGGGGACTTATATCATGGTTAGTCGAACCATAACCACATAGTCATATAATATGCCAAATAGTCTCCCAAACTTGGTAGGATTTACATCAAACAAATGCAACATAATCTGAAATGTCTCAACTAGAAATAATAGCAATCCATGAAGATAATGCCTAAGGTCTCTCGCTAAGCCATGCAAGAATCAAACTTCCTTAAGCTGTTTTATTCATATCACCTAAAAATAAATACTCGAAAAGTTGGTGAGCTCGCAAGTTTAAGGAAATATAAGTATAAAACAGTTTGCTGTGCATGGAAAACTATAAATAAGACATGTGTATAAATAATAGTGTCGAGTAAGCAGAAAATGAAATGTAATCCCCATCATGAAGTCCGACCACCACGTGGTCCTGATAGAAATCCAAAGTCATACTGGGTGCCTCTACCCAAAGACGTATTGGGTGCCTCTTCCCAAAGATATACTGGGTGCCTCTACCTAAAGATATACTGGGTGCCTCTACCCAAAGATGTACTATAAGTCCTTGGTTATAATTCACACAATATGAACACACATAACACCAACAATATTGCCTAACTAACGCACAATTATATACACATACATGTCTAAAAGAAATTTTAGCACAGCGAAAGAAATAATGTAAATGAAATAGTAGTTGAGTATTATTTTCCCCCAAGAAAATATCGAAAAATGGGGCCACGAGTACTCACCTTAAAGTGAACGAGATAATGAAACAAAAGCACACAAGCAACCGAAGGAATCACAAGCTACTCCTTCTTCCACGTATCTACATAAGTTTACATCGCATAACACCTAGAAGGCAACTATTAGAATGTTATAACTAATTTGATGCGCATAACTATTTATACTATTTAATTTAGGGCGTTATCTTTAAGGAAAACTCTGTACTAAATGTTATATGTTTAAGCCATATATTACTAGTAAGTCCATTTTATGTGTTATATCAAATTCCTAATATTATTGTCTTTCGCATTTGTATATACTCAGGGACGGACCTAGCATGTTAGAGTGGGGGGCAGGCGCCCCCCATAGCTAGCCGAAAAAGTTGATATTTTAGCGTAATTTTTATTTAATTTTGACCTTTTTTCGAAAGTGACCCCCATCAAAAACTCAAATTGCCCCCCACTTACATACTAAAATCCAACATTTAACTCTTTAAAGCCTTATAAATCTTTCATGTCTAAGTAAAAATACTCGATTTATCATTACATTTTTAGTTTTTTCTTTCGCATTTTGTTGCTATCGTAAAAAAAAAAAAAATTTGCCCCCCACATCCTATTTTTCTGAGTCCGTCATATACTTGATACTTAAAAGGTTTAACCAGGATTCATATATGCATATAGCAAAATAACTTAGTGTGTGGGCTAGTGTTTTAGTATAGGATTTCATGCAGTTTTCCCCTATACCCGACTCATGTTTCTATTCAATTAATATGTATATATTGTACACATCTTATTTTATGCGTGATTGAAAACAGATTTTATGCATACACAACCTCGTAGGCTCTATTGGTTTTTCTTTAAAATGACGCCAAAACATAACTTTCAATAAGGCCATATGAATACGAAAATCGTGCATGCAATGTGATCACAGCCACTACTTATTATTGAGGTTTACTGATACGCGTACAACGCGCGTTCGGGGTCAAAGGAAACTTCCTTTTCTTCGAGCAAGTTTTCAACCACCTAGGCAGTGAACCTAATCATTGTAGTGTAGTATTAGGGTAAGCCTTGGGATTGATATCGTTCTCTAGGGTGAGAAATTACTACGCTAAGGTTGGGGTTCAGGAAAATTATTTTTTTATCTTTTTATATTTTTTAGAAAATTGAAATTACGAATCTCGGGGTATTGGATTTGGGGGGTGGTATTTCTACTGATTACTCTACTATTCTAATTATCTAATTAACAAAGCTAAGGGGTAGTCTATGTCTAATTGATGTGTGCTCGTATGATGATTAAAGATGTGTTTAACTAGATGCTATTACTCCCTAGTTATCTCCTATTGATGGTTGAATTGTCACGTCCTTATTCTTAACGCGTTGTGTCTTCTAAGGTCGTAGGGTATGCTTTCTTCCCTAACTCTTTGAGACTACCTTAAGGTTATTTCCTACAAAATCTCTAGGATTCATAAACTAACTCTAAGGTTATCTTTGGATTTTTAGCCTACAACAACTCTAGGTGATTATAAACTAATGTTCACAAAGATTACTCAAGCATTAAAAACACAACGATGGCCTATCGCAATCATAGGCCAATTACAATTAAGATAAGAGACAACCAATCAATATTCAATACCTAGGTTTCATAGATCTAAGCAAACACACAAGTAAATTAGCCGGACATGGTGAACATGCAAGCATACACACATACAATTGAAGACATAATTAAATCAATGAAGTAAATTACTTATCTTGTTGTAAAATAGGGTAAGATACTGCCCAAGACAGCCAAAAATCGTTATTAGGTTTTACTCCACAAAACTACCTCTCTAAAAGTCTGAAAATTCGAATTATATATATAGGGTTACAACTGCGACAGCGTCACTCTTTAATTGTGACACCGTCGGATCGCCGCCATTAGGGTTTCGTCTTGACCGCGTCAACTCTGTGACGACGTCACCTTGTGGTTGTGACGTCGTCGGCTTCATCTTCTGACGCCGTCGGAATCTGAATCTAGGCCGTCTGGGGAGGAAAATCTTTGCGACGCCCTACTCTTCAAAGTCTGACGCCGTCAGGTTAAAAATAGCAAATTTGCTACTGAGCCGTCACAATTTTGGAGCATGTTGCGACGACGTCGCCCTTTCACTGTGATGCCGTCACCTTCAATTCTAGCAGCTTGAGTGTCTTGATCTTGACTTTAGCCATTTTCTTCATATATTCACGCCTTTTCGTCCAAATAAGCTTCATTCCAGCATTTTGCCTTCAAGAGACCTAAAAAGTGAAAAGGAACGAAATTAAGCAGTAACGGATATAAAAGTGGTTGATTAAGGGCTTAAATGACCCCTCAAAAGTGTACCTTTTAAATCCTTATCAAATATCCCTACACTTGGTATTTGCTTGTCCTCAAGAAAATGTGCTTTTGGCCAATTAATTTATAAGTTTGGGGTCATGAAACATTGGTTTAGAATAATTCACAACAAGTATAAGCCCTGCAAAAGTCATAACAAGCACGGAAATTACATACTAGCACCTCACAAGTGGTGTTTGGATACTCTCATCTCTCAGGTGTATATGAAATATATCAAATTTGAAATGGAAGATAAACACTCATTAACCGGTCCTAGTACATAGATTACCATAGGCTTGAGACTAGATCAAACCACCATCGCTTTGGCGTAAGCACCTAGGAAAAACTATCCAAGAGTTCTTTTAAAGGGTTGTAACATTAGGCTTATGGTAGGAAAACAAAGGGTCTGGTTGGATAGGCGATTTAGTGGTGGCAAGTAAAAAATCTGTATGTTACAAGCATGAGAAGAATGGCGTTCCTAAGCCAAGACTCGACACTATAAACTCTAGATAACTGATAACGCTCAAATTGTGCATGTTGTTAGTAGCGTTATCCGTGCTTTTATGTGTGTTATTTGGCTATAATCATATGCTTTTGATGCTTAATCGTATAAAAGTGTGTTTGCAAGTTCAGTTGTAGCCAAGTACAGGAAAGTGGAGAAAAAGACGGAAAAAGAAGTAAAATACGAATATTTCTCCATGTACGAAGAATTCCCGACAAAAGTAAGATTTGTGGAGTATATTCGAAAAGATAAAGTCATCAAGATAGTGGTCCAAAGACTCAAGAATATAGTTCAAGAAGGAAAACGGGAAAGAAATGAAGAAAAGAAGCTTAAACGAAGAAATATTGGAAGCCACGTTGTTCCCGACACACCTTCACCATTTTGGCCATAACTTTTGCATACGAACTCCGTTTGACCCCCCGTTCATGGCCACGGAAAGCTAAGAGAAAGATCTACAAGTTTGGTCCTTGTCGTTTTCTGTCAAAAGGCTCCAACCGATCGGTAGGAGCCCACAACCGTTTCGGTTAGAGCAAAGTTTTCAGACCAGCCGAAACGGCTGGTGCTCAACCGATTCGGCTGAGAGGCCTGGTTATGCTATTTCTTCATCACTAAGACTCCAAACTTGTCCCAAACGATTCTAGGTCATTCCCACTTAGTTTCTAGTCCCTTCCAAGCTCCTTGGAGGCCAAGTTGAGCATTAAACACCCTATGGCTTGAGAGTAGTCTAAATATGACTCATTTGTGTATGTTTTCATCATCCAACTAAATTCCAACTTGAGAGAACTTCTCTCACACCTCTTCTACCACCACTACTCTCTCTCAAAGCCTAAAATTCGTCCATAAAGTTCCAGAAAACTTTGGAGGTCCAAGAAGTCATCATTTGGAGGTCAAAACATCAAGAAGTCATCACCAATACTTGAGGCATCATTACTTCATCATTTGTAATCTCATTTCAATCATTGTAAGACTCTTACTCATGTTTTATAATGTTCAGAGTTCTGAGTTTATGTTTATGTTTGCTATGAGTGGCTAGTTTCTTTATGCACTTGCTTAAATGATGTTGATTATCGTATGATTAGTTTATGATTGTGTTAACATGTTTTAATTCAATTTCAAGTTGATTCTAAGATCCAATTGTGCTTAAGTTTCATAGTGGCATTTGTTAATCAAGTTTGACTCGTTGATAGTAATCGTAGAGGTCGAAAGAACTTATTGTTATTCAACTAGTTATAATCATTTTGTCTATGGATGATTGTTTTTACCCATTATTCTTGGTTAATCAAAGAAACTAAAGTATGGTTGTAATAAGAACGCTTTTTGATTATCAAGTTGGATTGATTGGAAACATCTAAAAGGTCGTAAGATTAGTTGTTTACAATCAGTTGTAACCTTTTGTCTATAATCGGTTACCTTTTGTATTGACCATTTCTTAAGCAAATTTGATAAGACAAACCGATGTTTTTGTGTTTAAGTTTATGAAAGTAAACTTATGAAACTTTAATTGATCTTTAATTGATTGGTTAAACTTAATGCTTGTTTTTATAAACTAAAATCTTGACGAAGGTTTAACTTGTAAGAATAATAGATTAGTACACCAACTAATTATCATAACCAACATGTTACGAAGAGGTTAACACAATCATACTAATCAGGGATAAGAAACTAGTTTAAGCAAGTGTAGTTTTAATCTTATTGAATTTGCTTAATCATCATTTTTTGTGTTACTTGTTGCTTATATGGTATTTTGGGACGTGACAACCATTTACCACTTTCGTGTTACTTGCTATTACATAGATTCTTCACGATTGAAAACACCCAAAACCTAGTGAACGACCTCGGCTTACCAACCAAAACTAACTACATACGAAAGGGTCATACTTGCCCGTGTGTTCTTAGCTTAATTCGGTAATCCTTGTTATAAATTTAAAACTAGTACTCGCGAGACACATCAAGTTTTTGGCGCCGTTACCGGGGATTTGTTTGTGTTTTTGTGTGCTTCGAATATGTGTTCAAATCATTCCCTAGTTGTGCCGTCTTTGCTTGCGAAAAAAAAATCATTTTCTTATCAGTTCGTCCAGCCGATCGGTATGGTCCCGTAACCGATTCGGCTAGACCTCGAAACCAAATCCAACCGGATCAGCTGGAAGCCCAGCCGATCGGCTGAACCATCTTGTCAAAAAAAAAGAACCATTTTTTTTTCTTTTCAATTTTTGTTTAACTTTTAGTTCAAGCTTTGTTTAGTCTTGTTCTTATTTGTGTTTTTTCCTTGTTTGTTTGTTTGGTAGATTATTTAATAAATTTTTTTATTCCCTCGAAAGTAAGGCTCACCCATTGGAAACAAATTGTGTGAGAGGTATAAGGTGGGTCTCCCTGATTCCCTAGAGAAGTTGGGTTTTTAACATGCTTCGCGCTGACCTGCTTCTCCGCTTCTTTGTGCGTTTCAATGGAGCTACCGAGAACCATTGGGAAAAGAAAAAAAAGTCATAACTAGTTTTCTTTTTAAATAAGAGTAAAAAAAATAAAAAATAAAAAGGGTCTTAGAGTTATTTAGTTTATTTCTTTCAAGTCATTTTCTTCATGTTCGTTTTCATTATTTTTATCTTTTTATTTTTGCTTTTTAAAATATTTTGTGAAACGCTTTGGGTTTTTATAAACTCACACTCTTGGAGTGATCAACTCGTTAGTCCACTTTACGAGCTTAAACGTCAAATCAAAAAGAGGACTAAACCCAAACCTTATCTGAAACCACCATTCATCGAGGAACTCTTTGTCGTTATCGACATATTCGAAGAGAAAGTCAAACCTCCACCCGATTCCCTAATCATAATCGTCAATGATCCCGATGACCAACCCATGTGGTCAAGCACTAGGACCGTTGCACCAACACCTAGTTCCGCTGTTATTCAATGCTCTATTCGCAATAATTTCCATATCAAGGGTACCCACATGCAAATGATTCGGGAGAATCAATTTGATGGGAGAATCCGATCCGATCCTCACCGACACATAGCCGATTTTCTTGAGATTAGTAGCCTATTCCAATATGGTGAAAATCAAGAGGAAGTAGTTAAATTGAGGAATTTTCCTTT
Source organism: Chrysanthemum seticuspe (assembly GCA_019973895.1). Classification (NCBI taxonomy): domain Eukaryota; kingdom Viridiplantae; phylum Streptophyta; class Magnoliopsida; order Asterales; family Asteraceae; genus Chrysanthemum; species Chrysanthemum seticuspe. The sequence continues at coordinate 40,879,004 of BPTQ01000003.1, forward strand.
CTCATTAACCGGTGAAGCCAAGACTTGGTTGAACGAATTAAATGAAGGAACGATTACTACGTGGGAAGAAATGAGAGAAGCTTTTATTAGCTGATACTCTTCTCCCGCTAAGTTTAAACGTCTCCTAAATGACAATTACAACTTTCACCAAATCGATCATGAAACTCTCATTGACGCTTGGCCCTGTATGAAAGATATGCTTCGCACTTGTCATGGACACGGTCTAACCAAAGGAGCGATCATTAAAATATTCAACCACGGTTTAGACGATCCAACTCGAGGAAATCTCGACGCCGGAGGAATCTTCCTCTATAAAACTCCTAACGAAGCTTTCAAAATCCTCGAGGACAAGGTCCAACTCAAGCTCGATCTCTTGGAAAATCCTATAATCGACTCCAATCCAAAAGCCGTTGTTTTCGCCGGTGGAAGCAACATCAATACCGATTATGCCTCATTGATCGAGAAATTGGAAGCTCTCTCCACAAACATCGATACCCAATTCATAAGCATACGGAGGGAGATGATGGAACTGCGAAATAATCACCACGCTTCAAACCATGATGCTGAGGATGACTCGCCGATGTGTGATCCCATGGAAGTGAACCAAGTTCAACATGAAGAATATCACGGAAGATATCATGATTATAATTTCAGAAGTTCGTACTCCTTTCCATACCATAACCCAATCCAAAAACTATCCTCGATATCAGCCATGGAATACAATGCCACATCCATCACAATATTTCAATACACCTAAAACCTCACCGGAGGAGATGATGAGAGAGTGGATGGCCAGTCAAACGAAAGCCAATGAGAATATGACGAACCTGTTGGTTGAATTGGAACGTAAAGTCGATCAAGGAAGAAGGAACCACCAAGCAATAATCCAAGACTTGGAGAGGAGGGTAGAAAGATTAAGTGAGGAGCAAGAATTCCATCATGTTGAATCTCTTCCATACACCACAGATACCAAGTCGAGACATGAATTTTTCTACAAACCACCCTCAATTCAAAATGAGAACGATAAGGGTGAGGTTGAATTTATCGAAGAGGACAAGACCGAGCACATTCCAACCACGCCAAATCTGAACCAAATCATGTCTAACTCACCAACCGTGTCACCTTTTCTTGAGGATTGCACCATGCATATCCCAATGACTCAATTAAAAGGTTCTGAACACAATGTATTTCCAAACCATGTTGGTGATAAGAAGTTCAACAAAACTGGTGGCAACTGGAATGGAGAACTGGAGAGAAATATAAACGAATGGTCTGAGCCACAAAATCCAGTTTCTTTAAAACAAAACGGTAGGACTAACCCACCTCCTCCAGCTTACCTTGAGAATGTGGATGCCGTATTCACTGGGAGTGGAAAGTCCAATGACCCTCTGAAAAATTAAAAAGATCCGCCAACTGTCCTTATTTCTAATGAAATCGACCAAACGTTCAAGATAACGAAGAGGGACTTTCACTTGGTCAAACTAAAAGAATCAAATGTATTCCCATCAATTGTGGAGTACAAACCAAAGATCCCATACCCTCAACGTTTAAGAACTGAAATTCCCCATTTGAACCGTATTGTCAAAGTATCCTAACCCGGGAAGAGTCTAGCTAATGACTCACAAATAAATTAAGCGCTTCTCGGGAGGCAACCCGTGCTTTTAATTGTTTGTTTGTTTTAAATAAACATGTACACCCTTTTTGCATAAATCTATTCAAAACTTGGAAAATTTTAAGTGTGGGGGTGTTACATGCTAATAGTGTTTATTATTACTTGCATTTTGTGTGTTTTTTTTGTTTTGTTTTGTTTGAATAATTTCAGCAGGTGATGGAGGAGGATGCTTGGATTTGAAATCGATTCTTCTCACAAGCTTATGCTAGCTTATGCGTAGCATTTTATCATATGGAGTTCGACCGCGATTTCTTCGGCCCAGGAAGGTTTTGTTTCTCAAAGCTTGTTTATTTTATTTTCTCTATTTTACATGGTTTGAAGTTTTATTTTTCACATTGAGGATTTTTATTAGCTTAAGTGTGGGGGGAAATATTATAGGAAAAACGAAACCAATTTTTAAATTCCAAAATTTTTGGGTCATTTTTAAATTGGGCAAATGACAAAAAAATGCATCGAACTTGACACTTTTTGCGATTGTATGTAGCCAACTATTTTTTTTCTTATTGTGTGTACTGAACTTTCAATTTTCGATCATTGTGTGTATTTTGTAACTTTTCAGCCATGTAAAATTACCATTTTACCCTTTAAAATTTTAAAAAGTGAAGGGTAAAATGGTCACAAAATACACACAATGATCGGAAATTGAAAGTTCAGTACACACAATAAGAAAAAAATAGTTGGCTACACACAATCACAAGAAGTGTCAAGTTCGATGTATTTTTTTGTCATTTGCCCTTTTAAATTTTGTGAACTTGTTTGCCCTTGTGATCTAGTTGTTTTCACGCGTATAGGATAATATATTAGAATAACTGGATCAACCAACTGGTGAAATCGGTAATTTTTGAAAAATTCGAGATGTGTTCCGATTAATATTGCAATCCATTCTAGGATCGATGACATCTGCTAGCACATTTTATAGCCCTTCCACTAACTTGTGAGGATTTTAGCCTATTTCTTAATAGCATACATCTTTTATTCTTGAATCTTTTGCTATGAGTGTGCCGGTGATTTTATTTATTCTAGAACTTGTACATGTAAATCATTACCAGACCGCAGTAAGATCACATTCGTGTGATATAAGTGTATTCGTGTGATAAAGAGGCACCTTAGGAATAAAACCAAATGGCCTTCCATTTTACATCTAATGATATATTAGCTAGCCACATCGGTTAGTTAACCACCCTTACATGGACCTATTTTTTAGCGCTCATCTTTAGCGCTAGATACCCTTAGTACACCCTTTGAGCCATCCCTTTCTTTTTGTTACATCTACTAAAAAAGCAAAAAAAAAATATTTTACACTTTAACCCTTAGCCTACCCCTTGTCAATGTCTAAATGGTGGGTTGCTAGTTGCTTGGTATGATTGGATTGTTTTTGATATTATGAGTTAACCGCACTTTGCCATTCGTGTGTGCCATTCCGACAAAGATGAAGGTGGCTAACTTCTTGTTTGTATTTTTGTGGTGTGTGCTTATACGAAGTGTGGGGGAGATGTGATGTATATGAAAAAAAAAAGAAAATAAGTCATCGAATATATATATATATATATATATATATATATATATATATATATATATATGTGTGTGTGTGTGTGTGTGTGTGATGACAATTATAGCCAATGTGCTATATTATTATGTAGATGAAGGAAGATGAAGTATGTTTGAGATATCGATTAGCCAATGTGCTAAGACGTGATATATATATTTGGTGATCGATATGTGAAGAAGAGAAGATTGTAACTGTAATCATTTTCAGGTTTGCGGATTTTTCGGTAACTAGCAACATGGGTATTAGACTTGACTTTATTTTTCCTTTAACACCAATTTAATAAATATTCCCATGCCTTATCCATACCCTTTATTCACCCTAAGCCTATCGTTATAACCCGAATAAAAGCCCTCTTTAGATGTTTATACTTGGTGCTTACGCCACGTCGGTGGAGTTTTGTTTCTTGTACAAGCCTATAGTAATATTTAGATCATGACTGAGTAATATAAATGTACTATTCCATAATACTATCGATCACTAAATAAACTGAGTATTGAGTGAATTATACTTCATTTCTTTTTCGTGAAGTGCTTAGCCATGTTATCAAGCGAGAAAATTCATAGGGTATTGTTAAACATCTCAGTTTTTAACCTCTAAAAGCTTAAAACGATGAATATTAACTAGTACTTATATTTGGTAGATTTGCATCATATTTTATTAATCATATTGCATGCACCATGTGGGATTTATTTTTCTTAATTTCTAGATTTGCTTGAGGGCAAGCAAACCCTTAAGTGTGGGGGAGTTTGCGCTCATTTTTCGCTTATTTTTGTTTTATTTAAAAAAAAACCCCAAATTTTCAAAATTTTCTTTTTGTTTTGTCATTTAGGTATGTAGTTAAAATTTTCTTTTCTTAGATTTGCTTGAGGGCAAGCAAAGTTTAACTGTGGGGGAATTTGATAACGCTCAAATTGTGCATGTTTTTAGTAGTGTTATCCGTGCTTTTATGTGTGTTATTTGGCTATAATCATATGCTTTTGATGCTTAATCGTATAAAAGTGTGTTTGCAAGTTCATTTGTACCCAAGTACAGGAAAGTGGAGAAAAAAACGGAAAAAGAAGTAAAATACGAAGATTTCTCCATGTACGAAGAATTCCTGACAAAAGCAAGACTTGTGAAGTATATTCGAAGAAATATTGGAAAACGGGAAAGAAATGAAGAAAAGAAGCTTAAACGAAGAAATATTGGAAGCCTCGTTGTACCCGACACACCTTCACCATTTTGGCCATAACTTTTTCATACGGACTCCGTTTGACCCCCCGTTCATGGCCACGGAAAGCTAAGAGAAAGATCTACGAGTTTGGTCCTTTTCGTTTTCTGTCAAAAGGTTCCAACCGATCGGTAGGAGCCTACAACCGTTTCGGTTAGAGCAAAGTTTTCAGACCAGCCGAAACGGCTGGAGCTCAACCGATTCGGCTGGGAGGCCTGGTTATGCTATTTCTTCATCACTAAGACTCCAAACTTGTCCCAAACGAATCTAGGTCCTTCCCACTCAGTTTCTAGTCCCTTCCAAGCTCCTTGGAGGCCAAGTTGAGCATTAAACACCCTAGGGCTTGAGAGTAGTATAAATAGGACTCATTTGTGTATGTTTTCATCATCCAACTAAATCCCAACTTGAGAGAACTTCTCCCACACCTCTCCTACCACCACTACTCTCTCTCAAAGCCTAAAATTCGTCCATAAAGTTCCAGGAAACTTTGGAGGTCCAAGAAGTCATCATTTGGAGGTCAAAACATCAAGAAGTCATCACCAATACTTGAGGCATCATTACTTCATCATTTGTAATCTCATTTCATTCATTGTAAGACTCTTAATCATGTTTTATAATGTTCAGAGTTTATGTTTATGTTTGCTATGAGTGGCTAGTTTCTTTATGCACTTGCTTAAATGATGTTGATTATCGTATGATTAGTTTATGATTGTGTTAACATGTTTTAATTCAATTTCAAGTTGATTCTAAGATCCAATTGTGCTTAAGTTTCATAGTGGCATTTGTTAATCAAGTTTGACTCGTTGATAGTAATCGTAGAGGTCGAAAGAACTTATTGTTATTCAACTAGTTATAATCATTTTGTCTATGGATGATTGTTTTTACCCATTATTCTTGGTTAATCAAAGAAACTAAAGTATGGTTGTAATAAGAACGCTTTTTGATTATCAAGTTGGATTGATTGGAAACATCTAAAAGGTCGTAAGATTAGTTGTTTACAATCAGTTGTAACCTTTTGTCTATAATCGGTTACCTTTTGTATTGACCATTTCTTAAGCAAATTTGATAAGACAAACCGATGTTTTTGTGTTTAAGTTTATGAAAGTAAACTTATGAAACTTTAATTGATTGGTTAAACTTAATGCTTGTTTTTATAAACTAAAATCTTGACGAAGGTTTAACTTGTAAGAACAATAGATTAGTACACCAACTAATTATCATAACCAACATGTTAAGAAGAGGTTAACACAATCATACTAATCAGGGATAAGAAACTAGTTTAAGCAAGTGTAGTTTTAATCTTATTGAATTTGCTTAATCATCATTTTTCATGTTACTTGTTGCTTATATGGTATTTTGGGACGTGACAACCATTTACCACTTTCGTGTTACTTGCTATTACATAGATTCTTCACAATTGAAAACACCCAAATCCTAGTGAACGACCTCGACTTACCAACTAAAACTAACTACATACGAAAGAGTCATACTTGCCCGTGTGTTCTTAGCTTAATTTGGTAATCTTTGTTATAAATTTAAAACTAGTAGTCGCGAGACACATCAATAACTTTGAAACAAACAAACATAAATTTAAAGCTAGATGTAGGATGGTAGCCCGTATGTTTTGTTTTCCAATTTTTGTTTCATACACTTTTACTCTACCATTCTTTACGATAACATCAAAATAATAAGGATTTGTAGGCACATCCCTACACTTGAGTTTTTATTACTCTAACACTAAATTGACCCGAATTGAAAAGATCAAAACACTTGGAGTACATTATTACGTAAATTAAAGGAAATTTGAATTTAACGTTCCTTCCCGTCACTTCATAAGATTTAACTTTTCCCATGAGTCCCAATCGTCCCAAAACTATGTACAAAGGATATGACTCGACTTAGCAAATTATGCAAGTAACTAGATAATTGAACTAAGGGTTTAGTATGATAACAATAATGCACTAAAAGTGAGTGCATACAAGGTAGGCTAAGGCGATTTGGGTGTACATTTGGGGGTGGATTGTAAACAATGCTCTTCATTGATATTCTGGAAAACAGAAACACCACGAGAACCGTGAAAAGGATAGGCTCTGAGGGGTTAAATAGGGGTATCGTGTACTAAAAATGAGTACAACGCAAGGGTGTGGGGGAATTACTCAACCGCTGTTGAAGAAGAAATTATAATACGGGTATCAAACAAGGGTTATCCTAATGCCTCTTATCATTTAGTAATTCCTTACTACATAAGTGTAGTCTCACTAGCGATCTCGGAATGCATCACAAAACAAGTTCTAGAATCTATTATACTACCGGTACACTCTCTAAGCATTAAAGGTAAATGCTTTAATTCCTACAAATCTAAGGGCGAACCTCACATTTTTGGGGTGGAATTTGAGTGGTAAAGGGTTTTGTACTAGTCATATAATTTCCTATCCATGAGACGCTTTATTAAGACTAATGGCCCACTCCTACATGTCATGAAAAATTTTAAATTTGGTGCCAAAATTACCCTAACCGATATTTCTCATGGTTTATTACACAAATGAAATTGGACAAGGCAAATAGTCAAGGATAAGCATAGTTTCAAAGTTCCCGTTTTATTTTCCCTCCCTACACTTAAACTTAACATTGTCCCCAATGTTCCCCGAAAGTGTCAAAGTTATGATAATGGAAGGTAATTAAAAACGAAAGAAACTAATACTCCCCTGATTAGCTCGGTAGGATCCGTGTGAAGTAGTGGTTAAATTATTCTTTAAGAAGAATGTATGCGTGAAAAGCTCCATCCAATCTTATGTATCTTCTTCTTGATAAATAAAACCTGCACACTTTAAGAAAACAAACAAAACCTTCGCGTAAAATCGGCGGTAACACTATATTTGGCTCTACTATACTAGGATATAATGCTTGTGGAATGGATGTTTGCAGATTTTCTGGAAAATTAAGACCTGAGAAATTCCAAAAATTTATATGCATCACAGAAAACAAGAGAAATTAAGATAAGTTGTTTATGCTCCTCCTGACGCCGTCAAGTAGCGAGTCTGACACCGTCAGGTTATCCTGACAGAAACTGGTCTGCAGCGATTTTCTAGAAAAATTATGGAAAATTTACATCTTTAGAATCTGGAAAAATTCCTGCAAAACATCCATTATGACTCGATACAAGCATTTGACTCTAACAAACACACATATATATCTTTTCAATAATCGTAATTCTCATGTTCACGTTCTATTTGAAAACGTGTGTAATCTTCCCTACACTTATCCCTTTTGTAAAATACCTTTATATGTAATTAAGACGAGGTTAAAGACAAAATAAAGCATTTTCACAAATTCAAACATGAGAATAAACAACAAATAAAAAGATATACGACACACAAACAAGCAAACAATTAAGCATGGGTTGCCTCCCACGAAGCGCTTTTCTTTATTTATGAGTCTTGTAGCTAGACTCGAAGTCGTGCCCCTACGTGGTCTCGTTTTTCATTATCAATAAAACTTCTATCATATTGACCAAATTTTCATCGACTCTATACCTAGGCCCTAGGGTCAAGCAATCCTTATAATAAATCCTCCTTTTCTCCCACATGAAGTTCAAACCTTTTTCAACATCTTCTTCGCTTTTTTCCTCAAATGCTCTAATGTTGTCTCGTTCGAAAAGAGATAAAGGGCCATATCCATTCGTCTTCCAAGGCATCCTATAAGTGATCTCATTATCCCCTTCCTTAAACCTAACCGTTCCTTCAAACTTGTTATGGCTCATTTTAGACTTTTCAACAAATGGTTTTCCTAGCACTACTTGGGATAAGCTATAGTCAATGACACATCCAATGTCTTCTAGGACCACAAAATCAACTAATCTTAAGTCGCTCATTCATAATGTCATTGTAAACAGCTGATGACATCAAATTAATGGGAGATTCCGTATCTATGTAAGCATGCTCGACATTCCTATATCCAATCATACAGGGGATTTTGATGTTCCAAGGATTTCCTCGTCTAATCTTTGGGCATATCCTAATGATGGGTGATCGGGGATTATCGATTATGTATTGATGGTAAGCAACCTCTTCCTTAGTGGGGTAAAGATTGAAGTAAGCACTATCCTCCTCATTCACATTTTTATCCACTAAGCCATTATCCGAATTACTGCTGATCATAGAGCCAACAACTGAGGCGCTAACCACTTTCTCTACCGCATCCCTAATTGTACTGTCAAATACCCTTCGTAAATCTTGAAAGTCATTGTTTCTACTCACATAACGGCTTTGGCGGTTGTGTTGGTCAGTGGGTTGGGGTTTGAGTGAAAGTAATTTATTTGGTGGTGGGTTGTTGTTTGATGAGTTATCACCTTCCATAATGAAAAGTGATGGGATTACGAACAAATGTCACGAAGAAGGGGGATAGACTAAGAGGAAGCTAAAAAATGGGGAAAAAAAGTCTTACTTGATAGGAATCAAGCAAGGGAACCTAAACGAGGTGGAAATCTAACTAGCTATTCTATTCCCTGGCAGCGGCGCCAAAAACTTGATACGCGTACAACGCGAGTTCGGGGTAAAAGGAAACTTCCTTTTCTTCGAGCAAGTTTTTCAACCACCTAGGCAGTGAACCTAATCGTTGTAGTGTAGTATTAGGGTAAGACTCGGGATTGATATCGTTCTCTAGGGGAATACGAATGCTAGTGAGAAATTACTACGCTAAGGTTGGAGTTGAGGAATATTATTTTTTTATCTTTTTATATTTTTTATAAAATTGAAATTACGAATCTCGGGGTATTGGATTTGGGGGGTGGTATTTCTACCGATTACTCTACTATTCTAATTATCTAATTAACAAATCTAAGGGGTAGTCTATGTCTAATTGATTTGTGCTCGTATGATGATTAAAGATGTGTTTACCTAGATGCTATTACTCCCTAGTTATCTCCTATTGATGGTTGAATTATCACGTCCTTATTCTTAACGCGTTGTGTCTTCTAAAGTCGTAGGGTATGCTTTCTTCCCTAACTCTTTGAGACTACCTTATGGTTATTTCCTAAAAAATCTCTAGGATTCATCAACTAACTCTAAGGTTATCTTTGGATTTTTAGCCTACAACAACTCTAGGCGATTATATACTAATGTTCACAAAGATTACTCAAGCATTAAAAACACAACGATGGCCTATCGCAATCATAGGCCAATTACAATTAAGATAAGAGACAACCAATCAATATTTAATACCTAGGTTTCATAGATCTAAGCAAACACACAAGTAAATTAGCCGGACATGGTGAACATGCAAGCATACACACATACAATTGAAGACATAATTAAATTAATGAAGTAAATTACTTATCATGTTGTAAAATAGGGTATGAGAACCCTAAGATACTTCCCAAGACAGCCAAAAATCATTATTAGGTTTTACTCCACAAAACTACCTCTCTAAAAGTCTGAAAATTTGAATTCTATATATAGGGTTACAACTGCGACGGCGTCACTCTTTAATTGTGATGCCGTCGGATCGCCGCCATTAGGGTTTCGTCTTGACCACGTCAACTCTGTGACGGCGTCACCTTGTGGTTGTGACGCCGTCGGAATCTGAATCTAGGCCGTCTAGGGAGGAAAATCTTTGCGACGCCCTACTCTTCAAAACCTGATGCCGTCAGGTTAAAAATAGCAAATTTGCTACTGAGACGTCATAATTTTGGAGCATGTTGCGACGGCGTCACCCTTTTACTGTGACACTGTCACCTTAAATTCTAGCAGCTTGGGTGTCTTGATCTTGACTTTAGCCATTTTCTTCATATATTCATGCCTTTTTGTCCAAATAATCTTAATTCTAGCATTTTGCCTTCAAGAGACCTAAAAAGTGAAAAGGAACGAAATTAAGCAGTAACGGATATAAAAGTGGTTGATTAAGGGCTTAAATGACCCCTCAAAAGTGTACATTTTAAATCCTTATCAAATATCCCTACACTTGGTATTTGCTTGTCCTCAAGAAAATGTGCTTTTGGCCAATTAATTTATAAGTTAGGGGTCATGAAGCATTGGTTTAGAACAATTCACAACAAGTATAAGCCCCGCAAAAGTCATAACAAGCACGGAAATTACATACTAGCACATCACAAGTGGTGTTTGGATACTCTCATCTCTCGGGTGTATATGAAATTTATCAAATTGGAAATGGAAGATAAACACTCATTAACCGGTCCTAGTACATAGATTACCATAGGCTTGAGACTAGATCAAACCTCCATCGCTTTGGCATAAGCACTTAGGAAAAAATATCCAAGAGTTCTTTTAAAGGGTTGTAACATTAGGCTTACGGTAGGAAAACAAAGGGTTTGGTTGGATAGGCGATTTAGTGGTGGCAAGTCAAAAATCTTTATGTTACAAGCATGAGAAGAACGGCGTTGCTAAGCCAAGACTCAACACTCTAAACTCTAGATAAATTTGAAACAAACAAACACAAATTTAAAGATAGATGTAGGATGGTAGCCCGTATGTTTTGTTTTCCAATTTTTTTTAACACTATTTTTTTCGATTTTCTTTCTTTTTTTTTTTTTTTTTTTTTTTTTTTTTCATACACTTGTACTCTACCATCCTCTACGATAACATCAAAATAATAGGGATTTGTAGAAACATCCCTACACTTGAGTTTTTATTACTCTAACACTAAATTGACCCGAATTGAAAAGATCAAAACACTCGGAGTACATTATTACGTAAATTAAGGGAATTTGAATTTAACGTTCCTTCCCATCACTTCATAAGATTTAACTTTTCCCATGAGTCCCAATCGTCCCAAAACTATGTACAAAGGATATGACTCGACTTAGCAACTTATGCAAGTAACTAGATGATTGAACTAAGGGTTTAGTATGATAACAATAATGGACTAAAAGTGAGTGCATACAAGGTAGGCTAAGGCGATTTGGGTGTACATTTTGGGGGTGGATTGTAAACAATGCTCTTCATTGATATTCCGGAAAACCGAAACGTCATGACAACCGCGAAAAGGATAGGCTCTGAGGGGGTTAACTAGGGGTATCGTGTACTAAAAATGAGTACAACGCAAGGGTGTGGGGGAATTACTCAACCGCTGTTGAAGAAGAAATTATAATACGGGTATCAAACAAGGGTTATCCTAATGTCTCTTATCATTTAGTAATTCCTTACTACATAAGTGTAGTCTCACTAGCGATCTCGGAATGCATCACAAAACAAGTTCTAGAATCTATTATACTACCGGTACACTCTCTAAGCATTAAAGGCAAAATGCTTTAATTCTTATAAATTTAAGGGTGAACCTCGCATTTTTGGGGTGGAATTTGAGTGGTAAAGGGTTTTGTGCTAGTCATATAATTTCCTATCCATGAGACGCTTTATTAAGACTAATGGCCCACTCCTACATGTCATGAAAATTTTTAAATTTGGTGCCAAAACTACCCTAACCGATATTTCTCATGGTTTATTACACAAATGAAATTGGACAAGGCAAATAGTCAACGATAAGCATAGTTTCAAAGTTCCCGTTTTATTTTCCCTCCCTACACTTAAACTGAACATTGTCCTCAATGTTCCCCAAAAGTATCAAAGTTATGATAATGGAAGGTAATTAAAAATGAAAGAAACTAATACTTTCCTGATTAGCTCGGTAGGATCCGTGTGAAGTAGTGGTTAAATTCTTCTTCAAGAAGAATGTATGCATGAAAAGCTCCATCCAATCTTATGTATCTTCTTCTTGATAAATAAAACCTGCACACTTTAAGAAAACAAACAAAACCTTCGTATAAAATCGGCGGTAACACTATATTTGGCTCTACTATAATAGGATATAATGTTTGTGGAATGGATGTTTGCAAATTTTCTGGAAAATTAAGACCTGAGAAATTCCAAAAATTTATAAGCAGCACAGAAAACAAGTGTTAGGAATTAGAAATTCCATAGTGAAGAGTCGGTCACCCCAAATATAATCTAGCACAAGTTAGGTCGTAGACATATCGTTATTTACTTGTTATTAGCTAGTTATTTAGTTATTATTTTAGCTTAGTGCAACACCGTGGAGGACGGACTGGTCTTTACCCACTGTATGCCTGATCCACAGCCCGTCAGAGGGCGTATTATGTAAAACTATAAATACCCTCTACCTCCCAAGGTAGAGGGTTGGACCTTTCAATCTAACCTTCTTTCTTTTGTTACTTTCTCTCTCTAGAAAGGCTCCCACACTACTTTCTCTCTCTAAACTCTCTTGCATAATTCGATCCATATATTGAATGTATTATGTGTTTGTGAAATCTAATATCTAACAATTGGTATCAAGAGCCATGGTTTGATCATCCCTCTTACATGTTCTTGGATTTCTAGTGGTTTTATATGGTTTTGGGTTTGAAAGAGTTTAGAGTTATTTGCATCATTTGGACCATTTCTTGTGTTAAAGTTTGGATTTTGATTGTACTTTTATGTTTAGAATCATCATAAGTGCTTAGGTTTTGATTTGGAAAGCTTGAATCACTGTGGTTGGGCTTGTTTTGGATTGAAAAGAGTTGTATGTAAGTTTTTCTACCTAGCGACTTGAGTCTCGGAGTATTTTTCTTCGTAGCGACTTGTAGTTGAAGTGGTAGCGACTTGAGCCCTAGCGACTTGTCTATTGAGACAAGGCGAAAAACAGTACAAAGTAGTGGAGGTTCCACTTCGGCTAGTGACTTGGTTGACGTAGCGACTTGTCTTTATTATTTCTAGCGACTTGTCTCTGTTGTAACTAGCGAGTTGCTCTTTAGCGACTTTGTCTCATAGCGAGTTGTCTCTAGCGACTTGAGCATCTAGCGACTTGAGCATCTAGCGACTTGTCAACTAGCAATTTGCCTTCATTGCGAGTTGTCTCTAGCGACTTGTCTTCTCACTCTCTTACGGTTTGGTCTTGATTTTAGTAAAATCCCGCGAAAGATTCTATTTCTCGGTTTAAATCACAGACTTGTAAAATCCCGTGTATACATCAACATCATGTCTTACACTCATGATTCAGTGATTTCAGAAGTACTCAAACTGTATGATGCTGTAGACAACCATGAGAATATTAGCTATACTGAACGGTTACAGATGATGGAATCATTTAATGAGGATGTGAGATCTCCATGTTCAAAATCTAATGAGAGAGAATTGCACCAGTCTAGGCTACAGAATACCATGCATAAAGAAAGTAGCATTGAACCTTATCAACAACTTCACTCTCACCTCATGTTACTTCTACCCATAACGATGGAACGAACATGTATTGCCCTCTTCCATCAGGACTTATCCACATTAATAGGAACTTTGCTGTTAAACCTAGAGCAATTGGAGCTACAACTTGACAAAGAGAAGGTTCAAAAGGATAGTTCCAGTGCTGCATTTCAAGTGATCTACAAACATTTTCAATCATTCATTAGAAGGGAATTCACATCAGATTATGATCAAGACGTGACTGAAATATCTTTCAAGAGACACATTGGAATGGAAATTAGTGTGTTCACAAAGAACCTTATCCATCTCATGGATAATGTGGAGAAGTATATTGAGGAAGTTACTCAGAAAGATGAAAAAGTAGATGAGAGTCTGGTGCAGTTGAGAGATATTTGTGATGAGTCGGGTAATGTATCAGTTGAAGAATTGGGTGTTGCTAAATGCAGAATGTCAGAGACAACAATAAATGATGTAACCAGCTGCTCAGTAACTCCTGTCACACAAGAAGTGGATGCTGTGATCAGAAAGGTGAATGAATGTTAGGTACAATCAATAAATTGTAGTGTTGAGACCAGTAAGGCATCGGGTGATGGATCAGATACAGAGGCTCAGAGACAGATAAGCTCGAAACAGCCAGTAGTCATGTGGATGCAAATATCAGACCGACAAATGAACAGGTGTCATGTGATGAGGTACCCTTAACTGTTCAACATAGTGTATCTGCTAATGTACCTAAACAAACTGATCTTAATACTGAACATGATTATGATATATGGTCCTTGGTTGAGGCTGAGTCTAAAAAATTCAAAACAAATGATATGGTTGATAAAAAGGCTTTTGATGAACTTTCAAACAAATTCTCAAAACTTGAAAAACATTGCATTTCTCTTGAAATTGCAATACAAAGAAAGGAGAAAAGTTTTCAACTTAACAAACCATGTAAAAATCCAGAACTTCCTGAATTTCGTGAACTTTTTGAAATAAATGATTTAAAAGCTCAGCTTCAAGCCAAAAACTCGACTATCAACTATTTGAAGAAACATATTTCTGGTATGCATGTGAAAAGTAATTTGGTTACAAGTAATTCTGATGTTAATGCTATTTATGATATTCAAATGAGAAATGGTGAATTAGCAGTTTGTGTGGCCAAATTACTAAAGGAAAATGAGTATTTGAGAAAGCTTCATATCGAACTAAGTGACTCTGTCAAAGAAGCTAGAACTAAGTCAATAGAACAAACAAACTCTTTGATAGCAAAATTGATGATCTCAAAGCTCAACTTCAGGAAAAGAGTTTCGCTATTGTTGCTTTAAAAAATGAGCTTAGAAAAACAACAGGGAATAGTGTGAACACTAAGTTTGCAAAACCATCAATCTTGGGGAAACCAGTTATTAGACAACCGAATGCGTTTAGATCTGAACGACCAAAATTTTCAAAAACGCGGTTTGCCTCCCAAGTTGATGCGAAAAAAGTTTTGACAAAACCAGTCACTTCACCTCACTTGCCTTGGAAAATTGATATGAATGACTTGTATAAGAACTCTTATCTAGAAATGGCTAGAAAGAAGGCACAAAATCGCAAAGACGGAATTTTAGGTGCAAGACCTAGGGTGATGAATTCTTCGAGATTTCAAGGCACTGCTAGTAGTTCTAAACCGTTACCTAGGAACACTAATCTAAAGACTAGGGATTGGCTTACATCTAAGAGTAGTTGCGTTTTGATTAAAGCTATTCCCATAGCAGATCACTCTAAGAAATCTAGATCTATTTCTGAATCCAAACAATCTGTTTGCTCAAAGTGTCTGAAATGTATCTTTAATGCTAATCATGATAAATGTTTCACAAAATCCCTGAAGAAAGTAAATGCTCATGCAATGGTACAACCTATTAAGTCTAGGATTTACACTAAGTCATCCACAGTGCATATGAAGCAAATGAAACCAAAAGCTTCGCCTAGATGGTTACCAACTGCAAAATCTTTGGAAACTAGGAATAAGGATAAGTCTTCCACTATGCATAAGAAGCCTAACAATCCTAGACCTTGCCATAAGTGGATACCATCTGGTAGAATTTTTAAGGATGCTGGACTTAGGTGGATACCTACAGGAAAGATGTTTACCAATGGCAATCTCAAAGTTGACCGTGAAACCCCAAAGGGTTTGGATACTGATGTCACTAACCAAAATATATGCAATCAAGTTTGTAATATTAGTGCAGGTAGTCCTTACTCAGTTGCAGATACTTCGATCCTTCAATACATGGACTGGCTTAAAGTATGGATAACAAAAGGATTGATATCTCATAACTCACGGGTTCAAGTTACTCAAAATTGATATTCAATCGGCTATGACGTCTGTTCACATCAGTTCAGGCCTCGTACTTCATCATTATGGCGTCTGCAGATAACGCTTTAGGCCCCGTTCCTCAAAGAAAAGAAAAGTGTACGCCTCAGTGCGCTTTATCTTCATAAGGAAGAGAAATCTTCATGTTTATGACCATTCTCATCGACATTCTTCATCAAAAAACTTCATGTTTTTCCCACGCTCTTTCAACCCTCAAGTGGATCTACGTTCATTGGTGTATATTTTTATTCACTTGTTTAATCAAAAATGGCAACTTCGGATGCAATTTTTGAGGGGGAGAAGAGTGCATATACTACATGTTGATGGATGCTTGAATTATGGTCATACGAATCTCCTTCAACGCCTAATGTTTCACTTCTAAGGATAACTGGGATTTATTATTTGGGATTCATTGTTTTTCAAGATATGTTTGATGAGTACTTCCAACCTCCAACGAATGTTGATCATCTAGTTTCTGAAGCTCATGCTCCGGATCCTACTGACTCAACTGGTTCACCATCTAAGAAGTATTTCTCGGAATTCTCAAGAAACCTTATCTCCAGTTACTTCACAAGGCGTTGATAATGGCTATTATGATATTGTAGTTGCACTATTGAATAATGATCCGCTCTTTGGTATTACTGTGCCAAATCTTCACGGATTAGTTTTCATGAATAATGATCCGCTCTTTGGTATTCCTTTGCCAAATCTTCACGGATTATTGTTCCTCTCAATGTGCATGCTATAAATCAACCTCATGAACATTAAGGAAAATGACTACCTCATCCGCTCAAAGATATTATTGGTGAATCTTCCAGATCAGTCTCTACATGAATAGCTTTAGGAAGAAGGCATTGATGTTGAGGAATCATTTGTTCCGGTTCATTCGATGGATCAATGTACATCCGATTGTATGTTTATTCAGGTGTTGGGCATTTGACACAAGTTGATTACTTCAAAGTTAATCATTTATCACTTATTTGAGATTGAAGTTGACTTTCACAAAAGCGTGTTCTTATTTGATAACTTGCTCGGGCTTAAGAATTTGAGTTGAAGTCTTGGTTTATCTAGTTACCAGCAGTCGGAGTGGATGGTTGAAGACCTAGTTAACTATCACTATTAGAAGTTACGTTGTTTTACTCAGTGACACACGCACATGACGTTGTGGATAATCGCAAGAGGTGTTAATGTCTCATACTTTGATTGAGTAGTGAGTACTTAAGAGATTTGCTTGGAGCATAAATTTTCGACACCGTTCTTCCAACATTAGTGCAAGATTAAGATACAAATGTGGGGATTTCTACTTCAGTTTCAAGTTTGGTATAACGGGTTTTCTTCATCAGTGGTCACTTCAAATTGTCTACGAATGGGTTGATAAAGATAGTCAGAGAGAGTCTCTATAGCAGTTGATTCTCACAAGATTCATTTGAGCTAATTTTTGTTCTTCTCTATTTCAAGAATATTTGGTATGAATGATGTGTTGCTGATTATGAGGTATCAAAACCAGCAAGGGGGAAGGAGACATACACTATGGGCTGAATGGTTATATGGAAGATAACTGGAATGCACTTGGTAAAATGAAGATGTTGATATATGGTTCCCCTGAATTGGCAACTGCTCAATCTCGAAGAGAGATGATCCGTGTTAACTTGTTACTTCGTTGTTATCGTCGTCTTTGGGTTCCTTGAGCTTCATTCAATGAGACTGTTTGCTTCACTTCTTCTTCTTGAGGGAAATGGTCTTTTTACGAGGATTGTCGGTTTGGGGGGAAGCTACCAAAGATTCACTTTTTAAAAGGCTCAAGTTCTTGCGACGATTCATGAGCCTCGAATGCTTTGGTGGTGAAAGTTTAAGAGATGATAACTTCTATCTTCTACGACGTGCTGCTCGATTTCCTTATCTCGGTACTCGTATCATCATCCTCTTAAATCATATCATCTTCTCTATCATTGTAAATATTTATCAAAAACCAAATACAAAAATATAAAACCAACAAAAAGAAAATAAAAAAATATAAAACCTTCAAAAACCCATAAAAATAAAAAAAAAATTTTAAAATACCAAAAATATTGTTTTCTTAAGACATGTCTTCTGGTATCGATAACATCTACGGTCTTAGAAATGTCATTCAATAATGGCACGAGACTTTAGATGAAGTTCGAGCAGGAGGTGTAAATATTGTTTTCTAAACATGTCACAAAATATGGCTTGCAGTTACTTCTGACTGCAACCCGTGCTTAAACCATGGTTTGCTATTATTTCCGATAGCAACCCGTTCTTCAAGAAAGGAAAGTGCTGCGCTAAAACATTTTTCAAATACTTCGTGCACTTATCCAAAAAAAAAAATTGAGGAAAGTATGTCGAAGGACTGCTGTTCCTACACAAATGTTTTTCCTTCTATAAATTCTTCAGAAAAATATTTGCTGTTTTCTAAAATGGTGGTAAATGAGTTGCTTGTAAATCAATCAGATTCAGAGTTTTCGTAAAAATTGAAAACTCAATCAATGACTTCAGCGCTTTTAATCTTTTATAAAATGAGTCATTGATTGAGGGGGAGAATGTTTTTCTAATTTACATCATCTAACGGGCTTTCTTAATCATCCTACGTCCTTATCTGAAAAATATAATTGCCTATGTTGAAGGACTAGGTTTCTAGGATGTGATTGTTATGATTAGATGATTATAGATTGATGAACACATTATTCCCATACCTTTTATGATCTGATTGATATGTTGAATTGACTTTTATTAGTCAATTGCTGTTCGGGTGTTGTCGACCATCATATATGTCTATCTGTGTTCACTAACGTATGCAGATAACATGGTTCATAAGAATGTTCCCGATCCGGATCCCACAAATGAAGATGATTGGATGCCGAAAGGAAAGGGTAACTATATCTTGGGTTGACAAATGAAGAAACGGAGCTTAATTTGACTTCTATGGAGAGTTGGCATGAAAAAATGCAACGAAAGAAGTCTCACTACATTAGCAGATGGTTTTCTTCCAAACCTCCAGCAACAACAACAAAAGCAGCTCAACCACCTAACGTATCTTTGTGCAGGATAACATTTTTTAAACAATTTTAAATAATATTGTTTTTGAAAAATGGAAGAATATTGGTTTTGAAAATAAATTGGACTCAATCTTGATAATCACCGGACTTCATTTTATCAAAATTTAAGTCACTCAATCATCGACTACGGTCATCGATTGAGGGGGAGAGTGATTTAAAATAAAATATTTTCAAACGATATTTCTTCATAAAAGGTCCGTGTGTACAATAATAAGTGGTGATCTAAAGATTTAATGTTATGTCATGGTATGATTTTCTTTAATACTCAAAGATCTTAGAAAATAAAATTTTTTCTGTTCTTGTCTGATTGTGAAATTCTTTTATTTTACTTAAAGATCTCTTAAAACAATTATACCTGACACTAACAATCTTTAATGTCTTAAATTGGTCCATATCAGTCATCTTTCAAAAGTAAATCAGGCCACGTCTTTCCCTAAAATTTTCTAAATAATTTAAATCAATTGGGATCCAAAATCTCAATTGGTTTGAAATTTTTGATCGGGGGAGAGATCGTGATTTAAATCTCTTATTTGTTTTAATGGAATTGGTTTTAGTCCTTCAAAGGCACTCCTGCCGCCATGTGCCAAACGATTTCTAATATATGATGCACATGTTGAGGAGGAGCATTTATCCAAAAACAAGATGAGTATTTAAACCAGACAACATTTTCTCCCATGTTTTCTAAACCTTATTAAATCACTTGGGATCCAAAATCTCAAAGGGTTTGATATTTTTGATCGGGGGAGAATTTGTGATTTAATATATGAAATCTGATAAAACATGATCGTTTTGATTCAAGTGTGCATACTGCTCTCCCATATGTTGTCACACCCCCAAAATATCGCAGCGGAACGATAGTGTCATTGGGGTATGACGTCATAGCACAAAGTATGGATAAAGAAAACGACCTCTATAATGAGACATTTTAAAGAGATTACCATTCGATAAAATAAGTTAAAGTTTACAACACATGAGATTCCAAAGTTTAATAATGCATAAAGGTTTACAAAACATGTCGAATGGTAATAGATAAAAACACTAGACTCCAATGTATGCCATGAGACCCAAAAGCTTCATGAAATGCTATCGCCTTACAACCTGAGATAAATATGCTAAAACGTGTCAACACAAAGGTTGGTGAGTTCATAAGTTTGTTGAAAATGATTTGAAAAAGTCTATAAAGAATGTTGATGCAGCAAAGGCATTGTAAATCCACTCGGTTCCAAGTTCCGCCCATACAAAACTTGCAACCTGTGTGTTCACAACCCATTGCCTAAAAGAGAATAACAATCATGAATATACGCATTAAGGTAGTTAAAAGTATAAATGTCACCACAAAGGTCTTCCAACATATAAATATTGGGATGTTCGTAAATTAATAGCCTTCCAACAACTTAATTTGGAGCCACTAATTCTTGTATGTTTGTGAATTAATAGCCTTCCAACAACTTAATTTGGAGCCACTAATTCGTGTATGTTTGTAAATTAATAGCCTTCCAACAACTTAATTTGGAGCCACTAATTCTTGTATGTTTGTTCCAAATATGCATATGAAATCAAGTATAACCCAATCAAGTATATAACGCAATCAAGTGTAAAATATAAGTAATGTTGTTTGGCAAAAGAGTTTAAATGTTTGGATAAATAAGCATATATCTCGCCCCAAATAGTTTATAGGAATTTAAATGAGTAAAAGCGGGGTATGAACTCACCTGGTATGATTGATATGCTAACAAAATGAAGTGCACTAAAATGAGGCTCGGAAACTATCCGCGACCTAAAATGAATGTTATGACTGAGTTATGTTATGTTGTCATGAATGTGTGATACAATGTTGTGCATGCAACTCCATATGATATCCATACCACTTGTACGTTTTGGAAATAATGTTATCGTCAAAATATATGGTTATGACATCTCGTCGTATATAAAAATACTCTACATGTAGTTATGTTGAAACAACCTCCTATGGTAGTCGCAAAATGGTGCAAACCGAGTGTTAGGAAATAAACTCAACAGTTTTGGAAAGCTCGTGTTATTATCTCAAAGTTTTAGTGTTTAAGTTTCCATCCTAGAGGTCTCGATCACCAAGAAAAATATAGGTTAAGTATTGCACTTTAGGTCAAAAATATAGTTTAAAGGATGGTTTTCGGCAAAGTTTGAGTGACTATATGTTATTCGTTACAACTCCGCTCAACAAACGGTTGGACATTTTGGAAAATATGCTAGGCGAACTTACTTTTACTAGAAGACATCACGTTATGAAAAGTTCTACATCATTGTTAAAAACGTCCGCCAACATAGTCCTTTAGTTGCCGTAGTATGTTTGTAATAAAGAATATATTAATTTTGCTAATAGAATAAAGTTACGGCAACTTGGTTTATCTAGTGTAATTTAATCGTTACAAGTCCGTTTTCTACGTTTTCTACATCCTTAGATTCGTGTCAAAGTATACTAATATATTTTTGATAAGTCGACACAATTTATAAAGTTTAAGACTTATTTTTGACTCGTAAGGAGTGACATTTTCAATGCTGAAATTTCTGAAATTAATAGTTTTCCTCGTCAAACTTGAAAAATTCATAACTTCTTCGTTATAGCTCCGTTTTAATCCGTTCAAGCGGCCACGTTTTCGTTTTAAAGTGTATTTTCTAAATATCTAGCCCAAAAATATTTATCTACTGTCGGATTTTCCCAGAATTTAAAATATGGACAGACCCTATTTTATACGTGTCGAAATGAGTTTTTCTCGCGCCCAACCTATTCTAACCCATTCAAAACAACTCCGGAGCTATTCTAATCCTACCATACACCTTCTTAGGGTGTCATGGGTTCCTAAACATCATTAAGAGTGATATATAACAAGGATTAATTATAGGATGACTTATATATGTATAACTTCTAAAAACAATGTAAAAGTGGTATAAACATCCATAAGTCTTGCATGCTTTGCTCAAAAATGATGAGATAAATATGAAATGATAATGAAAGATGAAAAATGAAGATGATATGCTTACTAGTTACTTGATGAGGTGAAAAGAACAAAGGATTTATCCTAAACACTCTAGGTTTTTATTTCAAAACCTAAACAAGAGTGTATTCTAGATTGTATAAAACTTGATTTGTAAAATTTTGATGAACTTCTTCTACCCTCTTGGTGTTGGCCGGTTATGGAGACAAAGAAAAAGAGGAGAGAACTATCTTGACTTCACTTGTATAATTGTTGTGAATGAATGAAGTGTGAAGTAAGTAGTTTGAGTATAGATTTAGACATGTAAGAAAATTTTATCAACCCATTTAATGCATCACCCCCCCTTGGTCGGCCAAGGGGGATGTTTTTCAATAATACATTTTTTTATTTATTTATCTTGTAAGTAAAATGTGTAAGTAAAATGAATTAAGTAAAGATAACTTGTAGCTTGTATATATTTTTGGAGCTTTTAGGGTAGCGTTGGCTAAAAATAACTTTTAAGGGATCAAAGTAAAGTATATTGAGATCATATAAATTGTAAAAATATATTTCTTGTAAAATTTGAGTGATATAATAATTATCGTGTAGTTTTTAAGAAAAGCGTCGTAATAATATAAATTTAACGATTTATATACAAAATAAATTTAAAACACTGGGTAAACTCAAAATATTATTTTTATAAACTAAATGTAAGTATAAAAATATGTCGGGATAGTTTTTGGAAGTATCGGATTAAGTGTTCAAAATAATAACTTACGCGATAGCGTTTATTTAATAAGAAAATAAACGTTTAATGAAAAATGCAAAACCATGCACGAACCGTTATGAAATGATGAATATGGAGTATGAGAAATGACCGGAAATTGAGAATTGTGACATATGTGCTAAACGCTTTCGAATCTCGAAGCACATATTGAGGGGGAGCATTTCAAAAGAAAATAAACTTTCAAGGTACAAAGATTTATATGTTTCAACATAAAGTACCTTGATTGATTTTCTAAAGGTTTCTTAATGGCTTTTGTGATCGTGGATGTGCTTCAAAAGAACTCTTTCCTCTATGTGATAAAATGATTTCAAATATCCTATGCACATATAAAATCAAATGGCTTTTTCCATGGAAATTGTGATCAAGAATTGTTTCAAAGAACTCTTGGCTCCATGTGCTAAACAATTTCAAAATCATATGCACATGTTGAGGGGGAGCTTTTCTAAATGATAAAAAACAAGTAAGGTACAAAATACTTTGATATTTTATCACCAGTTGCTTGATTGGTTTTTCCAAATGATTTTTTAATTGGTTTCAAGGTAGAATGAACTGTACCAAAAGACCGACCATTTTACTTTATTCATGGAGTTATAAGGATGGTGAGGTTAGGTATTCGTTCCCACGATCCCGCTAGAGCCGGAGGGATCTACCCAGGGACAATCCACTAGATAGTGTAGAGTCCTTAGGTATGATGAAAAAAGGAGAAAAGTGAGATATGGGAAGAGTGCCGACTGAGTCTGAGCTAGTACTGGAATAAACCCAACAAGGTTCTAGTTATGAAGTCTCGGTAAGAACTGAAGGGGTTGAAGAATGAAAAAGAAATGAAATGAGAAAAGGGTGAAAAGAAATAACCCTCCAATAATTCAACCTTAGGGCAGAAACCGGGTTCAATTCATATGCTACTGGTGGTTACCAAAGTAACACTGATATTGAAGACAAGATGTCATGGACCTAGTGACGCACTGCACTAAACTTCCCAAGCTACTCAAGTTCCTCTTAAATAGGGCTTGTTTCATTCTCACGGGGAACCTACATAATCTATCGACTTTCTCTTAGAGATTGTTGATATTGAAGAAGGAGACCCTCTCCCTAGTCTCCGGTATAGGAACCAAATGTGCACGTTTGAGTCTAGAGCCAAGAGATCATCCACAATATCTCATTAGGACACAAAATTAATGAAGACTTCCTGTTTCACACAATGTAGAAAGTAAGTATATATATTGAGAGTCCTACGCATTATCCTTGTGGTATTGCCAGAACATCCGAGTGATACGTAAAAGTATTCATGATGAAGATGGAAATCCTTCTAGAGCCAACATCAAACAAGCTCTTGGTGGGTGACATGTGAGATCTTTTCTAAAGATCAAGCTTGTGACAACTAGATAGAAACAATGGGGCGATTCACTCTTGAATCAACCTTGTTCCAGGATTGGAATTGACGAATACTTTTGGAAAAACCGTTCGATGTTCGAATCTCCTCTTTTCTCTAGCACATCGAATGTGTACTATTTTTAAATACAAAAAGTATTTCTGATTGAAAATAGATCTTTCTCATAAAACCTTCGTCGTATTGCAAAACTCTTTCTTCTAAGCAATACGCGATTGTTTTTCAAATCATTTTTCATCAATCAGTGAATCTCAATTTGCTGGTTCACTCACTCCGTGTTTTCTTCTTTGAGACGTTCCGGTTTGAGAACAGCTAGATGATAACGCTACACGCGTCGTTTGGGGTCAAAGGAACTTCCTTTTGTTCGAGCAAGTTTTATAACACCCTAGGCAGTGAACCTAATCGTTGTAGTGTAGTATTAGGGTAAGCCACGGGTGTTGATATCGTTCTCTAGGGGAATAGGAATGCTAGTAAGAAGTTACTATGCTAAGGTTGGGGTTGAGGAAGATTATTTTTTATCTTTTTATGTTTTTTAGGAAATGGAAAGGTACGAATCTCGGGGTTTGGATTTGGGGGTTTGGTATTGCTACCGATTACTCTACTTATCTAATTATCTAATCTAAGGTGTATGTAGTCTATGTCTAATTATTGTGTGCTCGTATGATAGTTTAAAGATGTGTTTACTTAGGTTTTACTACTCGTTAATTATCTCCTATTGGTGGTTGAATTGTCACATCCTTATTCTTAATTGCGTTGTATGTCTAAAGTTGTAGGGTATGCGTTTCTCCCTAACTCTTTGAAGTTACCAAAGGGTCTCGTCTACAAAATACCACTAGGGATCATAAACTCTAACTCTAAGGCCTCTTTGGATAGTTTAGCTTACAACCGCTCAAGGTGCTATAACCTAAGGCTCACAAAGATTAATCAAGCATTAAGTACACAACGAATGACCTATCGCATTACTAGATCATTAACAACTAAGATAAGAGACAACCAATCAATATTCAATAATTAAGTTTCATATTCCCTAAGCAAACACACAAATAAATTAGCCGGACATGGAGAACATGCAAGCATACACACAAATAATCAAAGACATAATTGTATTAATGAAGTAAAGCACTTATCTTGATGTAAGATAGGGTTTGGAACCCTAAAATACTGTACAAGACAGCCTTGGTTCGGTTTAGGTTTTTACTCCAAAAGACTACACACAAATACTGAAAAATTCGGATCCTATATATAAGATTACATCTGCGACGGCGTCACCTTATGTTGTGTGACGCCGTCATGTCGCCGTCATTAGGGTTTCGTCTTGGCCACGTTAGACTTGCGACGGCGTCACCTTGTGCTTGTGACGCCGTCCTCTTCAGATTCTGACGCCGTCTGGATTGAATCTAGGCCGTCTGAGTTGCGACGGTCTACTCTTTTATAACTTGACGTCGTCACTTGAAAATAAGAGTTTTGGCTTCTGTCCCGTCACAAAATCCTCTGACGGCATCGCAATTAAGCAGTGACGCCGTCACCTTGTGTTTTCAGCAGCTGGAGTGTCTCGATTCTTGACTTTGGCCATTTTCTTCGTATATCCGCGCCTTTTCGTCCAAATAAGTGCTATTACAGCAATTTGCCTTCAAGAGACCTAAAAAGTGAAAAGGAACGATATTAAGTAATAACGGATACAAAAGTGATCAAATAAGGGCTTAAACGACCCCTCAAAAAGGTACATTTTAAAACCTTATCAAATATCCCTACACTTGGTATTTGCTTGTCCTCAAGCAAATGTGCTTTTAGCCAATTAATTTATAAGTTAGGGGTCATGAAGCATTGGTTTAAAACAGTCCACAACACATATAAGCCCCGCAAAAGTCATAACAAGCACGAAAATTACATACTAGCACCTCACATAGGGTGTTTGGATACTCACATCTCTCTCGGGTGTATATGAAATATAAAAAGTTGGAAATGGAAGATAAACACTCATTAACCGGTCCTAGTACATAGATTACCATAGGCTTGAGAATAGATCAAACCTCCATCGCTTTGGCGTAAGCACCTAGGAAAGACTATCAAAGAGGTCTTTAGAGGGTTGTAATGTTAGGCTTACGGTAGGGAAACAAAGGGTTTGGTAGGATAGGCTATTTAGTGGTGGCAAGTCAAAAATCTCTATGTTAAATGCATACGAAGAATGGCGTTGCTAAGCCAAGACTCGACACTCTAGACTCTAGCTAACTGAAACAAACAAACATAAATTTTAAGGATAGATGTAGGATGGTAGACCTTTTTTTTTTTTTTTTTTTTTTTTCTTTTTTTTTTTTTTTTTCGATTTTTTTCGATTTTTTTTCCATACACTTTTACTCTACCATCCTCTACGGTAACATCAAAATGATAGGGATTTATAGGCACATCCCTACACTTGCGTTTTTATTACTCTAACACTAATTTGACTCGAATTGAAAAGATCAAAACACTTGGGGTATGTTATTACGCAAATAAGGGAATTTAGCGTTCCCTTTCAATCATTTTATAAACTTTAACTTTTTCCCATGAGTCCCAATCGTCCCAAAACTGTGTACAAAGGATATGACTCGACTTAGCAACTCATGCAAGCAACTAGATAATTGAACTAAGGGTTTAGGGTGATAACAATAATGCACTAAAAGTGAGTGCACATAGGGTAGGCTAAGGCGATTTGGGTGTATATTTGTGGGTGGGGTGTAAACAATGCTCTTCATTGATATTCCGGAAAAACCGAAACATCACGAGAACCGCGAAAAGGATAGGCTCTGAGGGGTTAACTAGGGGTATCGTGTACTAAAGATGAGTACAATGCAAAGGGTGTGGGGGAATTACTCAACCGATGTGGAAGAAGTAATTATATTACGGGTATCAAATAAGGGTTATCCTAATGCCTCTTATCATTTAGTTATTCCTAACTACACAAGTGTAGTCTTACTAGCGATCTCGGAATGCATCACAAAACAAGTTCTAGAATCTAATATACTACCGGTTCACACTCTAAGCATTAAAGATGAATGCTTTAATTCCTACAAATCTAAGGGCGATCCTCACATTTTGGGTGGAATTTAGGTGGTAAAGGGTTTTTGTGCTAGTCATGCAACTTCCTATCCGTGAGACGCTTTTGTTAAGACTAATGGCCCACTCCTATATATCATGAAAAATTTCAAATTTGGTGCCAAAATTACCCTAACCGACATTTTCTTATGGTTTATTACACAAATACAATTGGACCAAGCAAATAATCAAGGATAAGCATAGTTTCAAAGTTCCCGTTTTATTTTCCCTCCCTACACTTAAACTGAACATTGTCCCCAATGTTCCCCGAAAGTATCAAAGTTATGATAATGGAAGGTATTTAAAAACGAAAGAAACTAGTACTCCCCTGATTAGCTTGGTAGGATCCGTGTAAAGTAGTGGTTAAATCCTTTCCAAGAAGAATGTATGCGTGAAAAGTTCCTTCCAATCTTTTGTTTTTTCTTCTTCTTGATAAATAAAACCTGCACATTCGAAGAAAACAAACGAAACCTTCGCGTAAAATCGGCGGTAATAATATTATAAGACTCGATTAGACTAGGATATAATGCTTGTGGAATGGATGTTTACAGAATTTCTGGAAAATTAAGACCTGGAAAATTCCAAAAATTTATATGTAGCTCAGAAAACGAGAAAAAAATAATCTGTTGTTTTTACTCCTTCCTGATGCCGTCAGGTTGCAATCCTGACGCCGTCAGGTTATCCTGACAAAAACTGGTCTGCGATTTTTCTGAAAAAAATTCTGGAAAATTTACATCTTTAGAATCTGGAAAAATTTCTGCAAAACATCCATTATGACTCGATACAAGCATTTGACTCGAACAAACACAAAAATATATCTTTTAATGAATTGTTATTCTCATGTTTACGTTTCTTTTGAAAACGTGTGTAATCCTCCCTACACTTATCCTTTATGTAAAATACCTTTATATGCAATTAAGACGAGGTTAAAAATAAAATAAAGCATTTTTACAAATTTTAACATGAAAATAAACAATTAACAAAAGATATATGACACTAACAATCAAACAATTAAGCATGGGTTGCCTCCCACGAAGCGCTTTTCTTTATTTAAGAGTCTTGTAGCTAGACTCGTAGTCGTGCTCTTATGTGGTCTCGTTTTGCATTCTCATTGAGAATTCTATCATATTGACAAAATTTTCATCGACTCTATATCTAGGTCCGAGGGTCAAGCAATCCTTATAATAAAGCCTCCTTCTTTCCCACATAAATTTATAACCTTTTTCAACATCTTCCTTGCTTTTGTCCTCAAAAGCTTTGATGTTGTCTCGTTCAAAAATGGGTAGATGGCCATATTCATTTATTTTCCAAGGCATCCTATAAGTGATTTCATCGGTTCCTTCCTTAAAACTAACCGTTCCATCATACTTGTTATGGCTCATTTTGGATGTTTCAACAAACGGTTTCCCTAGCACTACTTGGATAAGCTATAGTCAATGACGCATCCTACATCTTCTAGGACTACAAAATCAACTAGATAGGTGAAATTTCCTATAAAGACATGCACATCCTTGACTCTTCCCACAAAGTTGCAAACTCCACCTGGATACTTAGGGTCTCTCCTAATATTAAGTCGCACATTCATAATGTCATTATAGACAGCAGATGACATCACATTGATGGGAGATTCCGTATCTATGTAAGCATGGTCGACACTCCTATATCCGATCATACAAGGGATTTTTAAGTTCCAAGGATTTCCTCTCCTAATCTTTGGGCATATCCTATTGATGGGTGACTAGGGATTATCGATTATGTATTGATGGTAGGCAACCTCTTCCTTAGTGGGGTAAAGATTAAAATAAGCATTATCCTCCTCATTCACATTGATTTTACCAACACAATTTCGAAGTAGGTTGACAAAGGCTGGATCAAGCGGTATGTATTTGTTTAGTGGTAAAGCGTTGTTTGGTGGTTTGTCACCTTTCATGATGAAAAGTGATGGGATTACGAACAAAGGTCACGAAGAAGGGGGATAGACTACGAGAAAGCTAAAAAATGAGAAAAATTTACTTGATAGGAATCAAGCAAAGGAAACCTAAACGAGGTGGACTACTAACTAGCTATTCTATTCCCCGGCAGCGGCGCCAAAAACTTGATAATGCTACACGCGTCGTTCGGGGTCAAAGGAACTTCCTTTTCTTCGAGCAAGTTTTATAACACCCTAGGCAGTGAACCTAATCGTTGTAGTATAGTATTAGGGTAAGCCACGGGTTTTGATATCGTTCTCTAGGGGAATAGGAATGCTAGTAAGAAGTTACTACGCTAAGGTTGGGGTTGAGGAAGATTATTTTTTATCTTTTTATGTTTTTTAGGATATGGAAAGGTACGAATCTCTGGGTTTGGATTTAGGGGTTTGGTATTGCTTCCGATTACTCTACTTATCTAATTATCTAATCTAAGGTGTATGTAGTCTATGTCTAATTATTGTGTGCTCGTATGATAGTTTAAAGATGTGTTTACTTAGGTTTTACTACTCCTTAATTATCTCCTATTGGTGGTTGAATTGTCACGTCCTTATTCTTAATTGCGTTGTGTGTCTAAAGTTGTAGGGTATGCGTTTCTCCCTAACTCTTTGAAGTTACCAAAGGGTCTCGTCTACAAAATACCACTAGGGATCATAAACTCTAACTCTAAGGCCTCTTTGGATAGTTTAGCTTACAACAGCTCAAGGTGCTATAACCTAAGGTTCACAAAGATTAATCAAGCATTAAGTACACAACGAATGACCTATCGCATTATTGGATCATTAACAACTAAGATAAGAGACAACCAATCAATATTCAATAATTAAGTTTCATATTCCCTAAGCAAACACACAAATAAATTAGCCGGACATGGAGAACATGCAAGCATACACACAAATAATCAAAGACATAATTGTATTAATGAAGTAAAGCACTTATCTTGATGTAAGATAGGGTTTGGAAACCTAAAATACTGTACAAGACAGCCTTGGTTCGGTTTAGGTTTTTAGTCCAAAAGACTACACACAAATACTGAAAAATTCGGATTCTATATATAAGATTACATCTGCGACGGCGTCACCTTATGTTGTGTGACGCCGTCGTGTCGCCGTCATTAGGGTTTCGTCTTGGCCACATTAGACTTGCGATGGCGTCACCTTGTGCTTGTGACGCCGTCCACTTCAGATTCTGACGCTGTCTGGATTGAATCTAGGCCGTCTGAGTTGCGACGGTCTACTCTTTTATAACTTGAAGTCATCACTTGAAAATAAGAGTTTTGGCTTCTGTCCCGTCACAAAATTCTCCGACGGCGTCGCAGTTAAGCAGTGACGCCGTCACCTTGTGTTTTCAGCAGCTGGAGTGTCTCGATTCTTGACTTTGGCCATTTTCTTCGTATATCCGCGCCTTTTCGTCCAAATAAGTGCTATTACAGCAATTTTCCTTCAAGAGACCTAAAAAGTGAAAAGGAACGATATTAAGTAATAACGGATACAAAAGTGATCAAATAAGGGCTTAAACGACCCCTCAAAAAGGTACATTTTAAAACCTTATCACTAGAACAGATGCGAAACCCTGTCAAGGAGATTCTTCGGAATTATACCTGATCACAGGCAGTACTTGTAATTGATCAACGGGGAACCGTGGGCTGTGGACCTCAATTCGACGAAAGTGATCAAACTGTTGTTTGCAGGTACATTTGGACGGTTGCAGCTGATCAGAATTGAGGAGTCAATCCAAAGCCGCATGCTTACAACATCCACACTTAATTGAAGAAATCATGACTAGTGCTTATCTACATAACCTGGCTCTGATATTTTATAATATGCTTCTGCTACGCTGCTGCAAATATCATGAACCAGTAAAAGCTTCCGCTACTCTGATGAAAAGATGTCATGCTCCAGAAAGTGTGAGCATGTCGGTCCAAAAGTCACAACATCACATAAAGGCAACACAACTAAAGGATGATCCAGAGATTTGCTGTGGCTGATGATCTCGAATAAAGCTCGAAGATCATCAAGATGTGGATCAGTTAAAGACCTCCACTGAAAGTACTAAGCACTCAGACTATGAAGAGTCACTGCTAAATCACAAAGATGCAGAATTTGAAGAATTCAAGTCTACGAGCTCAAGACTGAAGATAAAATAGAATGCTAGGATTCAAAATGTAAAACATGGGGTAACCTCCCTTAGGGGGAGATTGTTAGGAATTAGAAATTCCATAGTGAAGAGTCGGTCACCCCAAATATAATCTAGCATAAGTTAGCTCGCAGACATATCGTTATTTACTTGTTACTAGCTAGTTATTTAGTTATTAGTTTATCTTAGTGCAACACCGTGGAGGATGGACGGGTCTTTACCCACTGTATGCCTGATCCACAGCCCGTCAGAGGGTGTATTATGTAAAACTATAAATACCCTCTACCTCCCAAGGTAGAGGGTTGGACCTTTCAATCTAACCTTCTTTCTTTTGTTACTTTCTCTCTCTAGAAAGGCTCCCACACTACTTTCTCTCTCTAAACTCTCTTGCATAATTCGATCCATATATTGAATGTATTATGTGTTTGTGAAATCCAATATCTAACAATAAGAGAAAGTAAGATAAGTTGTTTCTGCTCCTCCTGACGTCGTCAGGTAGCGAGTCTGACACCATCAGGTTATCCTGACAGAAACTAGTCTGCTGCGATTTTCTGGAAAATTTACATCTTTAGAATCTGGAAAAATTCCTGCAAAACATCCATTATGACTCGATACATGCATTTGACTCTAACAAACACACATATATATCTTTTCAATAATCGTAATTCTCATGTTCATGTTCTTTTTGAAAACGTGTGTAATCTTCCCTATACTTATCCCTTTTGTAAAATACCTTTATATGTAATTAAGACGAGGTTAAAGACAAAATAAAGCATTTTCACAAAATCAAACATGCAAATAAACAACCAATAAAAAGATATACGACACACAAACAAGCAAAAAATTAAGCATGGGTTGCCTCCCACGAAGCGCTTTTCTTTATTTATGAGTCTTGTAGCTAGACTCGAAGTCGTGCCCCTACGTGGTCTCGTTTTTCATTCTCAATAAAAATTCTATCATATTGACCAAATTTTCATCGACTCTATACCTAGGCCCTAGGGTCAAGCAATCCTTATAATAAAGCCTCCTTTTCCCCCAAATGAAGTTCAAACCTTTTTCAACATCTTCTTCGCTTTTTTCCTCAAAAGCTCTAATGTTGTCTCGTTCGAAAAGGGATAAAGGGCCATATCCATTCGTCTTCCAAGGCATCCTATAAGTGATCTCATCATCCCCTTGCTTAAACCTAACCGTTCCTTCAAACTTATTATGGCTCATTTTAGACTTTTCAACAAATGGTTTTCCTAGCACTACTTGGGATAAGGTATAGTCAATGACACATCCAATGTCTTCTAGGACCACAAAATCAACTAATTAGGTGAAATTTCCTATAAAGACATGTACATCCTTAACTCTTCTCACAAAATTGCAAACCCCACCCCGGATACTTAGGGTCTCTCCTAATCTTAAGTCGCTCATTCATTATGTCATTGTAAACAACTGATGACATCAAATTAATGGGAGATTCCGTATCTATGTAAGCATGCTCGACATTCCTATATCCAATCATACAGGGGATTTTGATGTTCCAAGGATTTCCTCTCCTAATCTTTGGGCATATCCTAATGATGGGTGATCGGGGATTATTGATTATGTATTGATGGTAAGCAACCTCTTCCTTAGTGGGGTAAAGATTGAAGTAAGCACTATCCTCCTTATTCACATTTTTATCCACTAAGCCATTATCCGAATTACTGTTGATCATAGAGCCAACAACGGAGGCGCTAACCACTTTCTCAACAGCATCCCTAATTGTATTGTTAAATACCCTTTGTAAATATTGAAGGTCTTTGTTTCTACTCACATAACGGCTTCGGCGGTTGTGTTGGTCAGTGGGTTGGGGTTTGAGTGAAAGTAATTTATTTGGTGGTGGGTTGTTGTTTGATGAGTTATCACCTTCCATAATGAAAAGTGATGGGATTACGAACAAATGTCATGAAGAAGGGGGATAGACTACGAGGAAGCTAAAAAAATGGGGAAAAAAGTTTTACTTGATAGGAATCAAGAAAGGGAACCTAAACGAGGTGGAAATCTAACTAGCTATTCTATTCCCCGGTAGCGGCGCCAAAAACTTGATACGCGTACAACGCGCGTTCGGGGTCAAAGGAAACTTCCTTTTCTTCGAGCAAGTTTTTCAACCACCTAGGCAGTGAACCTAATCGTTGTAGTGTAGTATTAGGGTAAGCCTCGGGATTGATATCGTTCTCTAGGGGAATAGGAATGCTAGTGAGAAATTACTACGCTAAGGTTGGGGTTGAGGAAGATTATTTTTTTTATCTTTTTATATTTTTTAAAAAATTGAAATTATGAATCTCGGGGTATTGGATTTGGGGGGTCGTATTTCTACCGATTACTCTACTATTCTAATTATCTAATTAACTAAGCTAAGGGGTAGTCTATATCTAATTGATGTGTGCTCGTATGATGATTAACGATGTGTTTACCTAGATGCTATTACTCCCTAGTTATCTCCTATTGATGGTTAAATTGTCACGTCCTTATTCTTAACGCGTTGTGTCTTCTAAGGTCGTAGGGTATGCTTTCTTCCCTAACTCTTTGAGACTACCTTTAGGTTATTGCCTACAAAATCTCTAGGATTCATAAAGTAACTCTAAGGTTATCTTTGGATTTTTTGCCTACAACAACTCTAGGCGATTATAAACTAATGTTCACAAAGATTACTCAAGCATTAAAAACACAACGATGGCATATCGCAATCCTAGGCCAATTACAATTAAGATAAGTGACAACCAATCAATATTCAATACCTAGGTTTCATAGATCTAAGCAAACACACAAGTAAATTAGCCGGACATGGTGAACATGCAAGCATACACACATACAATTAAAGACATAATTAAATCAATGAAGTAAATTACGTATCTTGTTGTAAAATAGGGTATGAGAACCCTAAGATACTGCCCAAGACAACAAAAAATCGTTATTAGGTTTTACTCCACAAAACTACCTCTCTAAAAGTCTGAAAATTCGAATTCTATATATAGAGTTACAACTGCGATGGCGTCACTCTTTGTTAGGTTCCCATGTTTACAACACAAGCATCAATTTAAGAAATGAGATGAAGAAGTGATCGGTTGAACAAAACACAAAAAACACACAAACGAATGTAAACCTTTAGGCGTAAGATTTGATATGAAAATGAACAACCAACTCCCAAATGGGAGTTTACAAGATTATTTATAGGGGAAGTGAGCTAGGGCAACACATCTAGTCCCTTCCTTCCTTATGGGCTTGTGCCAAGGCTTATGGGCTTTCTACATAAGCCTTGCCATAATTACAAACATAAAAGCCTAATTAAGCTAACTATTACACATAGATTACTAACATTTGAGAAGTAGTTTAGGAGTGATTCCAACAATCTCCCCCTAAGTGTTAGAAATTGATGTCTTCTGTAATATTGAACAGTTGTTGGTGCAGATGTAATAGTAGCTTTGACGTCTTCTGACATTCTTTTTTCTTGTGAGAAGAAGGGCCTTGATTCCAACAATCTCCCCAGTGTAGGGATCTTGTTTCTTTTGAAGTATTATGCTTTGACGTATTTGATTTATTTGTTCTTTAACTTCTTTGTGGTGGTTGTGATAGTATGTTGTTGCAGCTACAGGTCAGCTTCATTGCTCTAGTGTCTCCACGTCTTTTTCCAACATGCTCACACACTCATTTGACAATGAATTCCAGACGTGAAGTAGTTCTTGAGTCTTTATAACTTTGTAGATTCTTTGATTAGATGAAGAATTATTATGACTTTGTGTTGCCTTTGATAATAAGAGAACTTCTTTGATGATGTTGTTGGTATGAGCATGTGAAGAATCAACACGATCTCTTCCTCCCGCGAGCATCCATCAGCAGCAGCAACTCCGGTACAGTCACGCACACCAATTGATCATTGTAATATTTTCATGAAGAATTGATTACTACAATTGTTCTACTGATGAATGTCTTGATTCCATTTACCTTGGTCGAGCGAATCAGCCGTCCAAATCCCGTAAGGGACAGTTGGTATTACATTGAAAAAGTTTAAGTAATGACCCACATATTCAGGACTCGATTATTGAAAGGAATCTCCTTAGCTGGATTTCTAGCACTTACAAGTTCGAACTTCGAGAGTGTCAACAGCATAATGTGAAAACACATCTCTAATTCTAGCAAAGGCTATTCCTGAAACCGGATGCCCTCAAGAAGGCTAACACGATATACCGAAGTACATCTACGGTTCAGGTGAGTCGCTGAGGTATACCGAAGCATCACCCCACGACTGTAGACCGTTTGAGACAACACTAAGCGTAACCCACAAGGAGTTACCGAAGTGACCTGCTGTCAGGGCTTTTTGATGTTGTCCCTGGTAGGAGTTTCCATTCAATCTCTGAGGATCACAGTTGTGAACCTCTCATAAATGTTCTCGACAGATTGCTAAGATCTGTGAAGGAATCAAGAATGTATCACTTGCGTTCTTATTGTTGAACGCATGTGATGAAATGTCAAGTATACCTAAGAGATCTTTTGATGAATCTCGTGGCTCTAGACTCAATAGTGCGCTTTAGTTTTCCTGAGCGGAGACTAGGGAGATGGTATCCTTCTTCAATACCAGCCATCTCTAAGAGAAAGCCGATAGTTTATGTAGGGTTCCCTGTGAGAATGAAACAAGCTTCTATTGAGAGAAATTTGAGTGGCTAAGAAGGTTTAGTGCATGCGTCACTGGGTCCATGACGACTTTGATATTGAATACCGGTGTCATCAAGTGACAACCAGTAGCACATGAATTGAATCCGGTGTCTGCCCTAAGTTGAATAATCAGGAGGGCTATTTATTTTCACCCTTTTCTTTACTCTTCTTTTTAATTCTTCAACTCCTTCTTTCTCCGATTCTCATTTACTCCTTTTTATAATCATACCTAAGGAATTCTAAATTCTAAATATTGGTGGTGTCCTTGGGTAGATCCCTCCGGCTCTGGCGGATCATAGGACGGTTATTCCTAACCTTAGTCACCTTATAACTCCATGACTAACCTATGTTGCCATAAAACTATTTTCATGAAAATCTCTCAAAGTGGTTATGAGTAATATCATTTTGTACCACTATGAGAGTTTTGTATTTTGCAGAAATACTCCCCCTCAACACGTGCTTAAGTGTTTTGACAGGAATCTGCACGGTGAGAGAAGAGCGCGCACTTTTGAATTGATCGACTCAAGATAGACAATTCCCCGCGAGACACGGTTACATCACTGACTAGGTCAGCTTAAAGTTGTAAACACTCCTTGGTGAGGAGGTTTGACCCGTCAAGGTTCATGTCTACCAAGAGTTTCTCGGATGGTACATTCTACTAAGACAAGTCCTTTGCAAGACACGTTTACATCATTAGCGAACTAGCTTGAAATTATTACCCATCCCGGACAAGTCTTTTCAAGTTACTGACATTTAAGAGCTCGTCAATTCATTGGTAAAGTATTTTAATACAAAGATTCAATAGCAATCCACAACATATTTCTTATCACATAATTTTTCTCCCCCTAAAAAATGGCATATAAATATTATTTTTGACGAAATGTTGATATCAAATATGTCCATTTTGAGTTTTGTGGGAAGATTTCCACGAAGAACAATTTGTGAACAAAGTTTTAAGCAAATACTTCCCCTCAACAAGTGATGTTGACTTTTGAGGTTTTGAAAAATCATAAGGGGAAGTACTTGTTCTTTTGAGCAAAACTTTGAAAGTGAAAGTTTTGATTAGTTTTACTCAAAAGTAAGAAGCTTTCGCTCCTTTTATAAGGATTGTGGCACTGAAGCGTACCACAGGGTCCTTTCATTACAAGTACGGGTTGTACACTGTTATGTGTGCACAAACCATTGTCAATTAAAGATCACACATCTAAATATTTAATGAAAGAAACAAATTAAGGAGTCCCAGGAAGTTCGTCAATAACACCAGGAGTTCTTTCTGGACATTGGTAGCCAGTTAGAGATATGCTTTGACGTCCACCAACGAAACTCTCCAATGTCCTCATCTGATCCCGACGAAACAACCTTTCATCAATCCTGGTAATGATCTTCTTCGCATCCCTCCTTTCCCTAGAATTCCACCTTTTCTTCGACCCTATGCCTTCATGAATCTCCTTTAACCTATAAGCCATCCCATCCCGAACATTCTTCAAAGTATGATCACAAAATTTGTGAAGCTCCTTGCACGCCATGAAGCAAATTCGGTGAAGTTCACTGCGGTAAACTACGCCGAACTTTGATTTCGTGAGAATGGTGTACTGAGCCAGGTGGTTTATATCGGGAAGATCTAGCTGTGGTTTGGTGAGATTAATACGTTTCTGGTAAGATTTCACGGCAAGGTGAAGGTCTTCAACACGTTCTTGGATAACGATGCTTCTGATTAATATTAGCAATGACTTGATGTACTGGAGCTGGATGTCCGTGGAGAAGTGTCGCATTCGTCCTTGTACCTTGGCAAGATACATGTCTTCAATGTCGTTTAGTGACAATCTCGGAAAATCCGCTTCAGAAAAGTCATATTCATGTTCGTCTTGGCGTTTGACTACGATTTTCTTCAGGAATGAGTAGTCCCACTTGGTAGACAGGCTAACATGCATTATGGTAACGATCCTTTGGTCACTATACACCTCCTTTTTCGATTTGAGTACCTGGCAGCTTCTGTAGTAGATTCTTCTTCGTTCTGGCCAATGATGAATCCCATACAGTGCATCGAGGTCATACTTTGCCACATTGTCAACAAACATGTGTGTGGCTTCTTCCTCGATGGCTATGTTGTTTGAGTAGATTGCTGCCGGGAAAGAGAAGGTGAGTGAGGTAGCGTATTTCTTGCTAATATCGCTACCGTGCTGAAGAAATTCCAGGTCATTGTTGAAGAAGTAACGGTAGGGAATCTTTGGTTGATCAGGTCTGCCAATGGTAGGTAGTGGCTTAGTCCAGTCGGTGTAGTATGGAGCCTTGTCTGGTCTAGTGAAGTCGATATTAGATTCAGGGTTGAGCCAATCAATGTTGTTGGACATGGCTCGCACTATGTTGTCGAGATGATATTCGACTTCAATTGCACTGTCTGAACTGTCTTTTAGCAGTTGAAAAGCTTTGTTCTTGATTCGTTTCAACTCTGCTTTTGTCATCTTCTTCACCTAGAACTTTTCCTGAATAATCTTGACATGCTCCATAGTTCGACCATCTACCGGTTCTTGGCCTTCTGGTAACTGAGGGGTTGCATCAACAAGCTTTGAAAACCAGTCATACTCTTCAGTTTCATCTTCATCTAGCCATGATACAACTGAGGTTGACTTTTTCTTCTTTGGCTTTGATGATGATGCTGGTTGCTTAGTTGATGTAGAAGAAGTAGGTTGTTGTTGGGCCTCAGGAATCTCCTCATCGTCACCACCATTGTATTCAAAACGATCACCAGTTTTCTCCGTTGGTGGTGTAGACTCAGAGTCCTAAGGTTTGTCTGTAGCAGGAGGACGTTGAGGAGATCTTCTAGAGGTGGAGGTCCTTTGGGGTGGTGGAGGCATAGATGATGAATCGTCATTTTTCTTCTTACGTTTCGGCTCAGAATATTTATCCGCATCATCATCGTCTCTTGGAAACTTAGCCCTTTCAGCTGACGCTTTGCATGAAGTTTTGAGTTGATATTCCAGCAATGCCTCAAATAGTTTAGCTTCGTCAGAATTAAACATTGCGGATCGTTTAGACATTTGTAGAACAAGCTTGGAAATCAATTCTGCATCAAAGACAACCGTAGGCTCAATTGGATTGATTTGCATTGCTACAGGAGTAGATTGCATTGTTTGTTTGACCAATTGCATGAGATTAGGATAAAGTTGTCTGGTGAACATCTCTCTTGTCACTCCAGGGACGGTGTCGAGAAGAAACTTGTGAGTATATTCTCTGATCGTCTTATCCATTTCCCCTTGGATATCTCTGTTTAGAAACTGTTGGATTTGATCTCTTTCTTCAGAAAACTCGTTCATCACATCCTGAAGAATGTTTATTCTGTCGGCCAGTTGATTAAGTTTCTTTTTGACCACGTTCTTCTTCCTTACTTGCCTGACAACGTTAACAATCTTTATTTTAGCTCGTGATGCCCAAGTGTTGCTCGGTTTCTTAATCGATT
Organism: Chrysanthemum seticuspe; assembly: GCA_019973895.1. Taxonomy (NCBI): domain Eukaryota; kingdom Viridiplantae; phylum Streptophyta; class Magnoliopsida; order Asterales; family Asteraceae; genus Chrysanthemum; species Chrysanthemum seticuspe. The sequence goes on from BPTQ01000003.1 coordinate 40,918,487, forward strand.
TGGAGGCTAATCTTGTGGTGGTTTCTTTGGATGGTGGTGGTGAAGAATGAGAAGATGAGTCAGACGAAGATGAGTCATGAGAAGGCTCTGGCTCATTTGGTGGCTCAGAAGTTTGTTCCTGGTTATGGTCAGGACTATCTAGAAGATAGTCATCAGCTTCTTCTTCAGCTTTAGCCTGTTCTTTAGCTTTTACTCTGGCCTCTTCTTTAGCTCAAGCTTCCTCTTCAGATCTTTCCCTATCAGCTTCCTCAATATCTTCATCAGTAATCTTTTCATTCTTCTCCTTTTCTGGTTCCTCAAAGTCGAAGATAAGTTCATCCTCTTGCTGCTTTTGTTCAGATTCGTGGGTGGTGGTACCAGTTCCCTTATCAGGTTGATTAACCGCATCGAGAACTGGTGTTGTTTGTGAGCCACCACTTAAACCTCCAGGGCCATGAGTCTGTTCAAGATTAAACTCCTTAGCAACATGTTGTAGCCTGAGATTCTTCAGTTTCTTGCGGTATTCTTTTTCTTCATCTTATGGCTCTTCTTCTGAACTTTCTTCCTCTTCCTGATCTTCCACTGGAGTTTTTCCCTTGTCAGATTTAGAACTAGGAGGCGTTTCTACTGTTTTCGTATCGTCTGTAATAGTTTCTGAGTAGTGAACCTCTTCATCCGTGTCAGTATCCTCGGAGTCCTCGTCCTCTAATTTTAGTGCCTGTTGAGGATTAGGAATAGCAACCTTAGATGGAACTTTCCTTTTGAGAGTATGAGTTCTCTTTGGATACTTTCGGGTACTCCCAGTGCTCGCAGCACTTCCAGCACTGCCCAATCTCCTGGTCTTCTTGACAGGTATTCCGGAAGACTTTTCATCAATAAAGCCAACTTTTCCTGATGTTACTGCTTCTTGATATCGTAAGTATGATTGAAGTTGCTTGATATCATCAGTGAGAAGGCAGTCATGCAAAATTGCACCTTGTTTCTTTGTTGTTGAGTCTTTGAATCTGACAACATTTAGAGTAGGCTCAAACAACGTGGAGTGATGGTTGGGGTCATCAAGTCTCAAGGGAATGTCCAGATTATTCCCGAGTATTCTTTGTATCAACAACTTAGTGTATCTGATGTAGGGGATCTTGGTGCCAGGTTTCTTGAGATAAGACATCATGTCTTCCCAGATCAGAGTTGCGAAGTCAATTTGCATCATGTTGACCATCCCCCAGAATGTCTGTAGTTCCATGAGCTTAGGATGCTCATTACCACTATCACTTCCAGAAATAGATTTGGCAATCATAATGTACAAAGTTCTCCATGGCTGAGGGATGTTCTTTAGATCAACTGAAGAATTTTTAGTGATGATCCCAGCAGCTTCATCATAGCCAATATTGACCATGAATTGGAAAGTACTCTCTTTCAAAGGAGTAGCAACATAATCAGCAGGCTGAATGGTGGGAAGAAGGAGAATTGCTCTTAAGTCTGCAACAGTGATGGTGACTTGTTTGTTGTTAAGAGTCACCATAACAGCATCTCGACCATCAACTTTCATCATAGTGTGCCAAAACTGATGGATGTAGATCACTGGTACAGTTGCTGAGTTAGTGAGCATGTTGTTGTAGCGATGAGTCTTCAGAATATCCACAGCAATACGGCATGAAGACTCAGAGCATGTGAAGTTATCAAAGTCCACTTTGAGGTTGTTCTTCCCAATCTTCATACTGTAACCGGTAGGGAAAATGTCTTCCATTGTGAGTACATTTGGTGCGTTAAGGTTTTCCATCGCGACGTCCATATTGCGATCTGAAAGATATTGAGCCAAAAGAACCAACATATCGAAAGACATTACGTTAGTCAAGAGTTGATTTTAATGTCCAATTATTGAATGTGTTATGTTAATGAATGTTACGAGTCCAATTTCACTTGTTAGTCCAATAGTCCAAAGTAGTCGTGATAAGTATCGTGAGTTTATTAATTTTGAACTTTAAAGTCCAAATTTTCACTCATTCACACAACATATTAACCATTATAGCTTATTAGTGACATTTTGGTTACGTGACGTTATGAGTTATTTATTTACAAGTTTGTATGCGTAACAATTCATAATTATGGTTAAAAATAAGGCTTAAGCATAGAAATTGCAAGCTTATGCGTAAAAAATTGATCATACGCGTAAGCATAAGCTTATGTGTAGGAACTCCTCTTACGCGTAAGAAATATTACGCGTAGGAAAAGAGGTCTTGGCATAAGGCTTACGCTTAAGCGTATGTTGGAGCTTATGCGTAAGGTTTACTCGTAAGAGTGAACCTTATGCGTAAGACTCAAGTTTAAGCATATCCTTCACAGGATCCGCGTAGTCCCCATGTAGAACCTTACGCATAAAGGTTACGCGTAAGATTTCTCTTACGTATAACATTCTACGCGTAAGATGATCCTTATGCGTAAAGATCCATTTTTAACCTTGATTTTGATTTTGCACAGGTAATCACCTGAATTCATCATAACACTTTCATTAACATTTTATTCAACTTCTTTTCATGATCTCAAGTTATCACATTCATCAATGGTTATGCGTAGGATTTGCATACGCGTAGACTAAAACCATAAGGTTTAATTCTTACGAATACGAAATCCAGCCATGGAAATGGCACCAAATTAATTCTGGGATGTCTTAGAGTCTATGTGAGTGTGTTGCAACAAGTTTTAACATCCAAAACCTTAAGAATCAAAAGTCCCTAATTCATACGAACCTTAAACCCTAATTCTCAATTTCATACAATTCATGTTTCTGGCCAAGAATCAAGAGTGGTTTTGGTCAATTAAATATGTAGCAAAAAACATACAACCATCTAATTCCACATAAACACTCACAATAGAAAACCCCCAATTCATACACATAAACCATAATTCTCAAAACAGATTGATTGATGTTTCTGGGTGGATTTACATGTTAGAAATAGTTTTAGAATGATATTAGCAACGTTTTAACATACTTATTTCAACAAAAAACACCCAAACATGATTATATGTTCATCCGCATATGCGTAAACATGAAATCAAGCCTAGGGAGAAATCTAACCGTTGGTTTTTGATGAGTGTCTAAATACTCATCATTTTTGTACAATCTAAACTGCAAAATCATCTGAAAACACTCAGAAACACATCAAAATGATCAAAATATCACAAATCAGTGTTTTATGTGTTTTAAATGCAAAAATATCAAAATCAGATGAAAAATGATTCAAGTTTGCAAAATTGGCAGTTTTAGTCCCCCAAGTTTTAAAAAGTTGTCAAATCTAGTCCCTGGATATCAAAATGTGGAATTTTATCATTCAAGGTCCCTGAAATATTCTAAAATGTCAAAAATGGTCCTTGCATGATTCTTTGGTCAATTGGCAAGAAAGGTCCCTAAACTTTGGAAAATTGCAAAATTAGTCCTTGGACCTTTTAAAATGGAATTTATGCAAAAAGGATCCTTGTACTATCAAAGTTTGTCAAAATTGGTCCTTGTGATAAGTTTGGAAAAGTTCAGTTTCAGTCCTTGAAGTTTGGTGAAATTACATTATTGGTCCTTGTTATTACTACTTAACCAAACGGACACATATATATCCAAGGCCCAAATCCAGCTGGCCCAAAAACTTGACCCGGCCCCTTTGATATTAATCCCTCGGTCAAACAGGTCAAAGCGCGCCCAAATACTGCCCAATGTAGCTCTTCCTCTTCAACACCTGATTCTCCAAAACCAGAGCAGTTTTCCCATTTTTTCTTCAACCCCCTTACCTTGTCCCCTCCTCCTCCACTAACACCAAAACCTTTAATTGATTGAAACCAAACCCTCATTAATGTCTAAAACCTGCCTTGAAATATTTGGCGCCAAAAAGACAAGTGGACGGTTTTGATGTTTCTGAGAGATCCAATGGCTCAAAAGTGGTGGGAAAGATTCAGAGGTCAATGAGAAGTGCAAAAAGTCTATAAAGAGGAGCTATGAAGCATTGTATCAAGCTATCTAGTGTATTTTTAATTTCTTAATGTCGTTTTAAGTATTTTTCAAGTTTAAGTGTAATTTAAAGCTTTCAAGCATTCTGTTTAAGTATTTCAGTGTATTGTAAAACTTTTTCAATTATCAGTTTCAAGTTTTAATCATATCTCAAGTTTATGCAAAATTTCATGTTTATGCAAAATCTCATGATAGTTCAAAAGTTGTTTTTAGTTGTTTGTATGGACTAAAATAGATCATATAGGTTCCTAGAAAGCTTATTCAAGCTTTTAGATACCTTAAAATTCAGTTTAGAAGTTAATATAAAAAATCACTAAAAATACCAATTAAATAGTTAAAAATTCAAAAATCACTTGGAAATGGCATTCATAGCTGGAGCAGGGTAAATCTTGGATGGCCTTGGGTTAGAAGCTTAGTGGTAAGCTAATATGGGTGTTCATTGGTTCTTGTTCTCAGTTTTAAGCTTGGAAGCATTTGTAAGCCTTTGGTTTAATTTTTGCATTTCACTGTTTTAATTAGTTAGTAGCTTGAATCTTTGTGTTTTTATGTTCATTAGCTTTAGTTAAGTGTATTTGATCATTAAAATAAGTTGTTGTTCTTTTAAAATTTGTAGTTTATAAAAAGTTCATTATAACAGTGAAAACATCATAATCTTCATTAGTGAGTTTTTTTTGTTGTTAATGTTGTTGTTTCATGCTTCATCAGTTCTAATATATGATATTTCATTGTCTTGAATCAGTGTTATGGTTTAAATTTGTGGTTTGCCTTGAAAAATCTTCAAAACAGTTTCAATAAGGTGTGTTTGGTTTACCTTGTTTAACTGTGCTCAAGAGTGCTCAAGTCAGTATTATTACTTGCTCTGTGTCACATTTGGTCCAATTAGTTCAAACAAGTCAAGAAAACTAGTGCTCATTTGGTGAAAAGTCAAAATTACATTTGATCTTAACTAGTGTGTCCACTGTTGAGTTTTTATGAATCATGAGCAAGATTTTGTGTTCATAAGTTGTTAGTGTTGGTTAAATAAGTCTTAACATACCTCAAAACAACATATTCAGTGATTTAAATCAGATTAAAGTTCATATTAGTCAACTTCTTTGTTTTTAAGAAAAGTCAAATTTTCATTTGGGTCGTTTTTGAATAAAAAAGATCTTTTTACTGTGGGCTTAATAATAAGTCTTAGCTTAAAAGCTCTTGGGATATTAAAGATCAGTTGCTAAACAAAATTAGAAAAATGTTAGTTCACTTCTGTCTAGCTTATTGAGTGCTTATTTTCCTGTTTCTTTTGGGTACCTTGTCTGCAAAACTGCCCTGTGCACAGTGAATAGGTCCATTTTGAAAAGCTTGCACAGAGCTTATTAGTGGGTCAAATCTTGTGATCTTTGTTTCTTTGGAAAGCCAACCTGGTCATCTTGAAGTAACAAGCTTAAGTTTTAATTTTGAAGCTTGTTTGCTAGGGCTGCAGGTGCCTTTTGTCTTGTCCCATTTCTGTGTTTAAGCCAAGTGCTTATTAGCTTATTCATAGCTTTTCAGTGTGCTTCTTTGTATATCTTAGCTTCATTTCTGTTCATATAGCTTGTTTGCATCTACTTTGAGCTCAATTAAAAATCAGTGATAGTGTTTATTTATTATTTCCTAGCTTTTTGATTTTTCTTTCTAGCTTATTAATAAGCAAATCTTGTTTTTCTATTTTTCTCAGTTTTCTGTCATCATATATTATTTTTAGAAAAAGTTTCATAATTTTCCTAATCTTTTTAGTATTTATTAGAATTATAAATAGTTAATAAGTATTAAATAATTAGTAATAAATAATTAATAAGCATAAAAAATATCTTTTCAGTTTTAAAATTAGTTTTATCATATTTTAGATTTTTCCAAGTTAAAATTTTATTTTTCCAAGTTTATTTTATATTTTCTAGTATTTAAGTGTATTTTAAATAATAATTAATTAGTAATAATTAGATAAAAAGTGTGAAAAATATATTTTTAATTTTAAAATTAGTTTTATAATATTTTAGATTTTTCTCAATCATAATTTTATTTTTCTAGCCTTATTTTGTATTTTCTTCTATTTTAGAGTATTTATTAAATAGTTAAAATAGTTTTTAATTAATAATAATTAATTAAATAGTTTTAAAAATAATTTTCTTTTTCTAATAATTTTATTTTATTTTTAGGATTCTAAAAATGTCATTTTTATATTCTTAGGTCTTTTATTTCTTAGATTTCATTTTTTATTTTGTACGTATACGTAGTTTTTAAACTTACGTTTACGTTTCTTTTATCTGATTGTTGTGCTTTCCTGTTCTGTATCCTATTCCATTCCAAGCAATCAGTAGTGTAATTTCTCATCCAAAACCTTTACTGATCACTATCCTTAGTGATCACTCCATCATCTGAGTTTGTTTTGACACACCATTGAGTCTCCGTGGGACTAAACGACCCGGGAATTCATTCTATTCTCTGATCTTCATTGTATTTGTGTTTTAAGCAGTTTTAAGTCTATTACGGTTAGCCATTCACAAGTGGCTAGCTTGTGTGATTAGACTTGACTGGTTTAGCACAGATCAAATTTTGGCGCCGCTGCCGGGGAGGCTTTAGCGTGTGTTTAGCCATTTTCAGACCCATTCTTGCACATAACCCACCATTTGTAAAAAGTTTTTTTTGTAAAGTTATAATAGAAAATCAAAAAGTTCATTAGCACTTTTCCTAAAGTGTTAAAAACACCAAAAAAAAATATAAAACAACAAAACAATCGTAGCGTTTTCTATCTTGTATTGTCTTTAAGGTGATTCTTAAAACAGTACGAGTTGGTTAAACGAGACGATACCAAAAATATTGTCCAAAAGTTTTTAAACCCATCTGCACAAATCTTACCTACGTCTTTTCAGTGGTACTTAATTTATACATAAAAATCAACCACCGCAAATCAAGGCAGTGCACTACCTAACTGGGGGTGCGACCATAATAAGTTCCCGAACATCAGATTTAAAACTTGCCTTTGTGTCACTTGTGATTTGGTGTACCTTTTTCAAAGAAGCCATTTCATTTGTGATTATTGGTTAAGTTCACTTGTCGTTTTGCCTCATTTGTTTTGAAAATTGATTTTTATACATAGTGCATGCGCACTCGTTCTTCCAGCTCTACAAGTCCACTTTCTGAACTTGGAAACATTCCTCGTAGACGTAGAGGACGTTCAGCTCCTTCAGCCGTGACTGAGGAACGTCTACCACCACCACCACCTGTCGAAATGGCAGAAGACAAATGTCACACCCCCAAATTACCTGTTTTGCAGCGGAATGGAATTCCTGGGGATAGACTGTCATAGCATCACAATCACAGTTATATTGAACGACCTAAAGTGTCGTTTGGAAAACACATCGTTTGATTTAATAAAACAATCAGAGTTTACAAAGTGTAGGTCCCAAATGAAAATCAACTTGTGCGGAAATAAGTTTGTTACAATTCAAACGATGTTTTAAAGTGCGTAAAACCCAAGTGAGACGAGTCGTCACCGCGACTCCATGATGTGTCCACATGCATGCCATGAAGTGAATGCCTTAGATACCTGAGATAAAAACATGCTAAAAGTGTCAACACAAAGGTTGAGGGAGTTCATAGAGTTTGAGTTGAAATGTAAAGCCTTTCAAAATCGTTTATGCAGCAAAGGCATTGTAAATCCACCCAGTTCCAAGTTCCGCCCATACAAAACTTGCAACCTGTGTGTTCACAACCCACTGCCAAAATATGTATAATTTATGTTCAAACACATGATGTCAAATGAATTCACAATAGTACCTAACTCGACGTAGAACAATAGATCTTAATCAATAGGACTAGACTCAATGTATCAGTAGTCAACTGATTTAGAACATTATACGACGATGTATCAGTAGTCAACTGACATAGAACTTTATACGACGATGTATCAGTAGTCAACTGACATAGAACTTTATACGACGATGTATCAGTAGTCAACTGACATAGAACTTTATACGACGATGTATCAGTAGTCAACTGACATAGAACTTTATACGACGTAGAACTATACCAAACAAACAAAAACAACTAATATAGTACAACATTCAGTTTGAAACAATGATGATCATGATAGAAGTTATCCTTAAAAAGATAAAGTACTTGTGAAAAATAGTTAAGCATGTATCTCCCCCAAAATAGTTCAAAACAATTAAAAATGGGGCTATGAAAACTCACTTGGTACAATGATGCGATGAAAAAAGTGAGTACACTGAAATGAAGCGTGATTCTTTAATCTTGACCTATTATGAATGATATGATACGTAATGAGTTATGATGTAATGTTATGCATGCATTTCGTATGTTATTTATACCACTTGTGAATTTTGAAAATAATACTCTTCGTCGAAAAATACTCTTTTGACGTCTTGACCATCCTTAAATCACTTTACAAGTATTTACGTCATAATGTCATCCTACAATAGTTTCTTAATGATTTATTGTGAAATTATAACTTTTCGTCGTAAAATAATGTCGTTGGAAATTTCATGAAAGTGACTAAAATGGCCTCGAAAAGCTAGTCGTAAAATGGTGTACGTCGAACGTTAGGAAACGAACTCAACGGTTTTGGAAAGCTTATATCAAAATCTCGAAGTTTTGGCATTTAAGTTTTATCCTAGAGGTCTCGTTCATAAAGAAAAATATAGGTTAAGTAGGGTGATTTTGTCCAAAATGCAGTTTAAAAGTGAATTTCGGCAAAGTTTAAGCAACCGTAGTTAATTCATTACAACTCCGCTATACAAACGGTTTGTCATTTTGGAAAATATGCTTGGTGATCTCACTTTTATTAGAAGACATATCTTTACAAAAAGTTCTACGTCAACGTTAAAAATAGCCTTCAATATGGTCACTTGTTTACCGTAACACTTGTCTAATAAGAATAATATAGTTTTTCTTAAATAATAAAGTTACGGCAATTTTGTGAAAACGTGCATATTTTAGTCGTTACAAATCCGTTTTCTACGTATTATACGTCCTTAGCTTCGTATCAAAGTATACTAATATATTTTTGATAAGTCGAAATAATTTATAACGCTTAAGACTCGTTTTTGACTCGTACAAAACAAAACAGTTTGCTGAAATTTTCAGGATATATATATTTCGTCGTCAAACTTGAAAAATTCATAACTTCTTCGTTATAGCTCCGTTTTAATCCGTTCAAGCGGCCACGGATTCGTTTTAAAGTATATTTTCTAAATATCTAGGCCAAATATTTTATGTCTACTGTCGTTTTTCCAGATTTACAAAATACGATCAGACCCTTTTTACAACTTGTCAAAATGAATTTTTCCCGTACTAAACCTATTCCAATCCCTTCAAAACAACTCCGAAGCTATTCTAATCCTACCATACACCTTCTTAGGGTGTCATGGGTTCCTAAACATCACCAAGACTAATATATAACAAGGGATAAATTATAGGATGACTTATATATGTATAACTCTAAAAACAATGTAAAAATGGTATAAATATCCATAAGTCTTGCATGCTTTGCTCAAAAATGATGAAATAGATATGAATGATAATGAAAGATGTAAAAACGAAAATGATATGCTTACTAGTTACTTGATGAGGTGACAAGAACAAGGATTAAACCTACACACTCTAGGTTTTTATTTCAAAACCTAAACAAGAGTGTATACTAGATTGTTAAACACTTGACTTGGAAATTTTTTGATGAAATCTTCTTCTTCACTTGAATGGCCGGTTTTGAGAGAGACAACAAGAGGAGAGAAAAATCTTGACAAATCTTGAACTATTGTAATGAATGAAGTGAAAAGATAAGTTGGAGTATAGATCTATATTTGTAAGAAAATGATTCACCAACCATTTAATGTCTCACCCTCCCCCCTTGGCCGGTTTTGGGGGGGGATGTATCTCTCAAATATGATTTTTTTTTTTCATTTATAATGTATGTAATTGTGTAAGTAAAATGTGTAAGCTAAATAGGTGTAAGTTGCATTGTGTATACATTTGTGTATTTAAAGTAGTTTTAGCTAAAAGTAATTTTTATTAGGCCAAAGTAAAATATATTGTAGTTATAAAAATTGTAAAAATACATTTCTTGTAAAATTTGAGTGAAATAATAATTATCGTGTAGTTTTTAAGAAAAGCGTCGTAATAATATAAATTTAACGATTTATATACAAAATAAATTTAAAACACTAGGTAAACTCAAAATATTATTTTTATAAACTAAATGTAAGTATAAAAATATATCGGAATAATTTTTGGAAGTATCGGATTAAACGTTCAAAATAATAACTTACGCGATAGCGTTTATTTAATATGAAATTTACGCGTTTAAGGTGAAATGCAAAATCATGAATGAACTAACATGATGAAAATGATGTTAATGAAATGTAGACTAAACTTAGTCTATATGAAATGTCCGTGATGATATGATCATGAATTCGCCGCTAAACCATTAAGGTTACGCGAATTTGGAACACGCAAACCTAGTTTACGATAAATGATGAAATTGTGAAGCATGAATTGTTTTGAGAAATGACCTGAAATTACGAGTTGTCACAACAAACCCATGAATGAGCTTCTCCAAGCACCCATCGAGGGGTACGGAGATGCCATTGTTGTCCCAGCCATCGTGGCTGACACTTTCGAGCTCAAAACCGGGTTGCTTAATCTAGTAACCCAAAGCCAATTCTATGGTTTTGAGCGGGATGATCCTCATGCACACATTCGATGGTTTAACAAGATTGCATCTACCATCAAGTACAAGAATGTCCCACATGAAGCTATCAAGCTTCTTCTGTTCCCATTTTCTCTAGAGGGACAAGCCCGGAATTGGCTTGAGAAACAACCCCCTCGTTCTATTGAGACATGGGAAGATCTAGTAACCAAGTTCGTTAACGAGTTCTATCCTCCATCCTGAACCACAAGTCTTAAGAATGAGATAATGAAATTTTCTCAGAGATTTGATGAATTATTCGGGGAAGCATGGGATCGTTACAAAGAGTTGCTTCGCAAGTGTCCGCATCACGGTTTTACCGAGTTAATGCAAATGGATACTTTCTATAATGGTCTAAATCAGACCAATCAAGACTCTTTGAATGCCTCCGCGGGAGGTAATTTCCTGAGCAAGACCACAAAAGAGGCCTTGCAAATCATTGAGAACAAATCTCAGGTCCGTCCTTTCAGAGCAAAGACATATCAGTCTCATGCTGGACCTTCTTCTTCTTCATCCCCCGTGAGTACATCTAGCACCGATGCTAAGATTGACAAACTCACAGACATTGTTCAGGCTTTGGTTCTTGCTAACCAGAAGAAAGTCACCTTCACTCAGACACCAACACATGGTGAAGTGAAGAAAGTCGAGAGTTGTGTTACTTGTGGTGGTCCTCATGCTTACTACAATTGTACTACCACCGATGGTAGTCCTTTTGAAGCCAATGCTCTAGCCGGTAGTTCACAACAAGGAGGTAATCAATACCGTCCTCAAAATGAACCACACTACCGTGCTAACACTAATCAGGCACCACCCGGTTTTAACCAGAATCATAACATGCAAAACCGGAATCAGAACCAACCAAGAATGAACCAAGGTTATCAAAACCAAGGTAATTTCTATCCTGGACCCAATCAAGGTTTCCAACATCAAGGAAACCTTAATCAAAACAATTTCAATCGAGGGAATCAATTTCATGGGAATATGAATCCTAATCAAGGGAATTTTGGCTATAATCAAAACATACGGCCTCAAATTATCCCTCCAGCTCCTCCCGTCATTGCTCCTCCAGTACCATCATCTGATGAGTTACTGAAGCAGTTCATGAAATCCCAAGATGAAATGAACAGGTTATTGGTCAGTCAGATTGCTGATCTTAAGAAGTCTTTAAATGATCAACCCTCGGGCTCAGGAAAACTTCCGAGCAACACGATCGCTAACCCGAGGGGCGATGCAAAGGCGATCACAACCAGAAGTGGTGTTTCATATGATGGACCTGCTGTTCCTACTACCTCTTCTTCTTCTCTCCCAAAGGTAGTGGACAGTGAACCTAGGACACACAATGGACCTACGACTCCAATGCCTCCTCCTCCTGTGGCAATGAGTCAAGTTACCAAGGAAACAACGGACAAAGTGCATTATTCAAGCCCACGAAGTACCGCACACGTCCTACCTTCGGTAGTCCAACCTCAAGTGGTCCAGAAACCCAAGTCAAATCAAGGAGTTGTTTTTGAACCTCCTGTAGCTCCTGTTGAAAATCAGAAATCCAAATCTTCTATTCCTTACCCATCACGTTTGAATGAGCAAAAGCTCCGCGAGAAAGCTAGTCATCAAATGGACAAATTTTTCCAAATTTTCCAAGAATTACACTTTGACATAAGCTTTGCGGATGCTATCATGTTGATGCCCAAGTTTGCATCAACCCTCAAACACATGTTAAGCAACAAGGAAAAGCTGTTTGAAATGGCAAAAACTCCTCTTAACGAGAACTGCTCAGCAGTTATTCTGAAGAAGCTTCCAGAAAAACTTGGAGATCCTGGGAAATTTCTCTTACCTTGTGTATTCCCAGGAATGGTTGAATGCTTTCCCTAGCAGATCTTGGTGCAAGCATAAACCTTATGCCTTATTCAGTGTGGAAGAAACTTTCTCTTCCGGAACTTACTCCTACATGCATGACTCTCGAGCTTGCAGATCGCTCCATATCCCGTCCTCTTGGCATTGCTGAGGACGTATTTGTGAAAGTAGGAAAGTTCCATTTTCCAGCTGACTTCGTGGTTGTTGATTTTGATGCCGATCATCGGGTTCCTCTCATTGTTGGTCGAGGATTCCTGAGAACGGGCCGTGCTCTCATTGATGTATTTGAGCAGGAAATCACATTGCGTGTTGGTAATGAAGCTGTCACCTTCAACCTTGATCAAACTTCGAGGTACTCCGCAAATTATGATTCTGAGTCGGTTAACCGAATAGATATCATTGATGTTGCTTCTGAAGAGTACTCTCAAGAAGTTCTTGGTTATTCTCATAATTCTGTGAGTGAGGATACCACCACATCTTCCCAACCTATCATAGCCAATTCTACTCCTTCCCTCACTCCATTTGAGGGAAGCGACTTCATCTTAGATGAGATTGAAGCATACTTGGCTAGTGATTCTGTTCCATGGGAAATTGATCACGCTCCAATTGATATTGAGGGGGACATACTTCTTATTGAGAAGTTGCTCAATGATGATCCATCATCAACCCCTCACTCTAGTGATTCAATTCCTAATGAGATTAATCTGGAGGGAGATATTCTTCTAAAGAAGTTGTCAAATCTGGATACTTCTCCTCCTCTCCCTCCCATCAAACTTCATAACAAGGAAGTCAAGTCAGTTGAGAAAACTGAAGAATTTCCTGAAGTCGAACTTAAGGACTTACCGCCTCATCTCGAGTATGCATTTCTTGAAGGTGATGATAAATTACCAGTCATTATTGCTCGAGATTTGAGTAAAGATGAAAAAGCTGCTCTCATAAAGGTCTTGAAGTCACACAAGCAAGCAATTGCTTGGAAACTCTCCGACATTAAGGGTATCAACCCTGAGTTTTGTACTCATAAAATCTTAATGGAGGATGACTTCAAACCAGCAGTTCAACATCAGAGACGAGTAAATCCAAAAATCCATGATGTTATCAAACAAGAGGTTATCAAACTTCTTGATGCAGGATTGATTTACCCGATCTCAGAAAGTCCTTGGGTTAGCCCAATTCATTGTGTTCCTAAAAAGGGTGGCATTACTGTTGTCACAAATGAAGATAACGAGTTAATTCCAACTCGATTGGTTACGGGATGGCGTGTGTGTATTGACTATCGTAAGTTGAATGACGCCACCCGTAAAGACCATTTTCCTCTACCCTTCATGGACCAGATGCTTGAGAGATTAGCAGGGAATGAATACTATTGCTTCCTTGATGGTTTCTCGGGTTACTTTCAGATCCCTGTTGATCCACAGGATCAAGAGAAGACTACATTCACCTGCCCATACGGGACTTTTGCCTACAAACGTATGCCTTTTGGCTTATGTAATGCTCCTGGCACGTTCCAACGATGTATGATGGCCATTTTCCACGACATGATCGGGGAAACGATGGAGGTGTTTATGGATGACTTCTCGGTCATTGGGGATTCTTTTCAAACATGTCTCTCCCATTTAGAAAAAATGCTTCAAAGGTGTGAAGACACCAATCTTTGTCTAAATTTCCGTATGCAAACATCCGTTTTCAGGGCATACCCGTCCACTTACATCAGAAGAGAACTAGGACACCTAGTTGTCCCTAGACTTTCATTGGGCTCTTTGGTAGTTCCTTCGTTATCATAAGTAAGGGACGATTAGAGAGTTCGTAGACCAGGTACTTCCCATCTCCTTTTACCAGAAATGCCCACCGCAGTAAGTTGAATGCTATCAGTTATGTGTGTGCGGTAGGGCATTGGTTAGCTCAACCTTAATTGAGCAATAGAAGTAAACACTGTTGTCATTACGGTGGGAAAAATCCTTGTGTTACTTAACCCGATTGGGTTCCTGAAAGACTCTAGCCCATTTAGTTAG
>BPTQ01000003.1:40937564-41000064 GCA_019973895.1 Chrysanthemum seticuspe
AACAAAATTAGAAAAATGTTAGTTCACTTCTGTCTAGCTTATTGAGTGCTTATTTTCCTGTTTCTTTTGGGTACCTTGTCTGCAAAACTGCCCTGTGCACAGTGAATAGGTCCATTTTGAAAAGCTTGCACAGAGCTTATTAGTGGGTCAAATCTTGTGATCTTTGTTTCTTTGGAAAGCCAACCTGGTCATCTTGAAGTAACAAGCTTAAGTTTTAATTTTGAAGCTTGTTTGCTAGGGCTGCAGGTGCCTTTTGTCTTGTCCCATTTCTGTGTTTAAGCCAAGTGCTTATTAGCTTATTCATAGCTTTTCAGTGTGCTTCTTTGTATATCCAGAAAAAGATCAATTAAAAATCAGTGATAGTGTTTATTTAATATTTCCTAGCTTTTTGATTTTTCTTTCTAGCTTATTAATAAGCAAATCTTGTTTTTCTATTTTTCTCAGTTTTCTGTCATCATATAGTATTTTTAGAAAAAGTTTCATAATTTTCCTAATCTTTTTAGTATTTATTAGAATTATAAATAGTTAATAAGTATTAAATAATTAGTAATAAATAATTAATAAGCATAAAAAATATCTTTTCAGTTTTAAAATTAGTTTTATCATATTTTAGATTTTTCCAAGTTAAAATTTTATTTTTCCAAGTTTATTTTATATTTTCTAGTATTTAAGTGTATTTTAAATAATAATTAATTAGTAATAATTAGATAAAAAGTGTGAAAAATATATTTTTAATTTTAAAATTAGTTTTATAATATTTTAGATTTTTCTCAATCATAATTTTATTTTTCTAGCCTTATTGTGTATTTTCTTCTATTTTAGAGTATTTATTAAATAGTTAAAATAGTTTTTAATTAATAATAATTAATTAAATAGTTTTAAAAATAATTTTCTTTTTCTAATAATTTTCTTTTATTTTTAGGATTCTAAAAATGTCATTTTTATATTCTTAGGTCTTTTATTTCTTAGATTTCGTTTTTTATTTTGTACGTATACGTAGTTTTTAAACTTACGTTTACGTTTCTTTTATCTGATTGTTGTGCTTTCCTGTTCTGTATCCTATTCCATTCCAAGCAATCAGTAGTGTAATTTCTCATCCAAAACCTTTACTGATCACTATCCTTAGTGATCACTCCATCATCTGAGTTTGTTTTGACACACCATTGAGTCTCCGTGGGACTAAACGACCCGGGAATTCATTCTATTCTCTGATCTTCATTGTATTTGTGTTTTAAGCAGTTTTAAGTCTATTACGGTTAGCCATTCACAAGTGGCTAGCTTGTGTGATTAGACTTGACTGGTTTAGCACAGATCAGTTTTCTTTATAAATCAAAACCTATGTTTGAAATTTCACCAGGAATCATTAACCACTTACAGTTTTGAAGATTATAGCATGGATAATAAGATTGAATCTTAGGCTTAGGATGTGTTAGTTTGGGTAATAAATGAGTGAAATGAATGTGGTAAAGAGATTAGGTGGAAGAGTTTTGTAAAAATAAGTTTAAGCATTTGACAACTTTGTCCCCTCCATCTTAACCATTTTCATCCATAGCCCATAGCTTCCATTTTGGTTACGTAAAGCATGATATTTGGAAAGAAACTTAATGACACTCCCCCTCGACTTTAGAAAATTAAGAAAATTTTCAAATTTGGGTCCTAGGAGTGTCAAGAAACAAGAAATGTGTCCACCATTATCAAAGATACAACCGGTATAGGGTAACATGCAAGTACAAGGTTTTATGAAACATAAAATATTACTTTCTCCCCCTCAACACTTGACCGTGAAAATATTGATTTTTTTTTGAAAGTGTGAAGTATTGACATTTGTACTTGCCATGTTAAAGAAATTTGAAAAGAGGAATATTTTTGTATTTTATAAATTTTGTATTTTTGTATTTTGTTTTTGAAAAAAATATTTACAAAATAGATTTATGTGTTTGACTGGTTTTAATTTTATTTTAAAAGTTCATCCAGTTCCTCTGGAGTCAAACACCGCATACCAATTCGGTGGACTAACTCAGTAAACCCAGCAGGAGCTAAGGCTTTGGTGATAAGGTCTGTCAGTTGGTATTCAATACCCACAAAGTATAATTCAACGGTACCCTTTTCCACATGCTCCTTGATGAAATGATATTGAAGATCGATGTGCTTAGACTTCGAATGTTGAACAGAGTTGCACGAGATTGCAATAGCACTTCGATTGTCGCAGTACATCGGGATTCTGTCAAATACGTAACCATAGTCTTTGAGTTGTGTTCTCATCCAGATGACTTGAGCACAACACGCCGACATGGCTACATATTCTGCTTTGGTTGAGGACATCGATGTACAATCCTGCTTCTTCGATTGCCATGACACCAGTTTATCACCAAGAAATTGTAGAGCTCCTGAAGTACTTTTCTGAGAATCTAAGCAACCTGCGTGATCAGCGTCTGAAAAAGCTATTGGTTCAAAAACAGAATCCTTCAGATACCAGATCCCCAAGTTAATGGTTCCCTTGATGTATCGGAGGATTCTTTTAGCCTCAGAGAGGTGAGTTTCAGTTGGTCGCGACTGATAACGGGAGCAAAGATATACGGCAAAAACAATGTTGGGTCTACTGGCTATTAGATACATGAGAGACCCAATAATACTTCGGTATTTGGTAGGGTCAACCAATTTCTCATGCTAATCAGCGTCTAGTTTCTTGGTATGTGCCATTGGTGTGGCATAGGTATCATAGGTTTGCATTCCATGTTTGTTTAAAATTACCAGAGCATATTTGGACTGACTCAGGAAAATACCACGGGGTGATTGATGAACTTGCAGTCCTAGAAAGAACGTAAGTTCACCCATCATGGACATTTCAAAATATTTTTTCATAAGTTTTAAAAAAGAGTTTGAGTACTTTAGATGTGTTGACCCAAAAATGATGTCATCCACATAAATTTGAACGATTGAAATGTGTGCCCCGTGATATTGTATGAATAGTGTAGGGTCGACCGATCCTTTGACGAAATTATGAGAGATAAGAAAGGATGACAACTTATCATACCACGCCCGAGGGGCTTGTTTGAGACCGTAGAGAGCCTTGTTCAGTTTGTAGACGTGATTAGGGAACTCTGGATCAACAAATCCTTCTGGCTGACTAACATAGACCGTGTCTTTTAGTTTTCCATTTAGAAAAGCGGTTTTGACGTCCATCAGAAAGACCGTAATGTTCATGTGAGCAGCGAATGCCAGAAAGATCCGAACAGCCTCAAGTCTAGCAACCGGTGTGAATGATTCCTCGTAATCAATCCCTTCTTCTTGTTTATAACCCTTAGCCACCAGACGTGACTTATTTCGGATAACCGTGCCTTCAGCATCCAACTTGTTTTTCCAAATCCATTTGAGACCAATAACATAGACCCCATTTAGTTTTTCAACCAATTCCCATACTTCAAGTCGTTTAAGCTGATTAAGTTCTTCTTGCATGGATTCAATCTAGTTGTCATATGTCATGGCTTCCTTAATATTTTTGGGTTCAGCTTGGCAGACGGTAAGTGCATAAAGGCAATGTTCACCGTCAGTCTGAAGGCGTTGTCTAGTTACGACTGGTTGATTCGGGTTTCCAATAATATTCACAAGAGGATGGTCTTTAGTCCAACGATGTGTGGAGGGTTGATGTTGATATACACTCTGCAGATTAGGAGAATTCAAATGGCTTGTAGATGATTCTGCAATATCAGGTGTGGCAGTTTCATTAGGAAATGGATTGAAGAACGCATTTGGATCATAATCTGCAGGTGGGGGTACTTCATTGTTCAGAAGATCATCAGCTGGTTCAGCGTCAATGGATGCGGTTTGTTCGGCTGTTGTTGTAGAATCAATTGGAGGTGCTTCTTCAACAGTTGTTGTTGTTTCAGGTGTATTAGGTATTGGATTATTATCAGGTTGAGCAGCGGAAACATTTGATACATCTGGAGCACGTTGATCAATATCATCACTAAACAGAGGAACAAATAGCTGTTCCATTTGACGTCGAGTAAGCTTTAAGCTTGGTTCAGCTGATGATGGGGTTTGGGGAAAGTTTAGACGGTTATGTCCGGGTTCCAAGCTGTTTTGCTCAGAAGCCATTTCTGTAAACTCATCAAAATTTGCATGAATCGTTTCCATAATCTCCCTTGTACGACGATTCCAGATCTGGTAACCCTTAGAGTTTTCACAGTATCCAACAAAGACTCCAATGTCAGCTTTGGCTTTGAGCTTACCAAAGTCGTCACGATCATTATTTGGGTAGCAAAGGGATCCAAATACATGAAAGTGTTTGAGATTCAGTTTACGGTTGTAGATAAGCTCATAAGGTGTTTTGTTGTGGCGTTTTGTAATCATTGATCGGTTCTGAGTGTAGCATGCCATTGACACGGCTTCAGCCCACAAGTAATCTGGAAGTTTAGAATTAATTAACATTGTTCTTGCAGCTTCCACTAACGTTCGGTTTCGTCTTTCAACAACTCCGTTTTGTTCTGGTGTTGATGCAATGGATGTTTGATGCTCAATTCTCACTTTCTCATAATATGCACGAAGAGTATGATTTACAAATTCAGTTCCTTTGTCTGTTCTGATTTGTCTGACTGTGTTCCGGAGCTGAACTTGAATTTTTGTGAGAAAGGTGATGATCATCTGTGGAGCTTGATCTTTACTTCGAAGAAAATAAACCCAAGTCCATCTTGAGTAGTCATCTACAATTACCAAGATGTAGCGTTAGCCATTAATCGTTTGCACACGCATCAGGCCACATAAATCCATGTGAAGAAGATGAAGCACATGCTGTGAGCTGTGTTCCACCTTTGAAGGAAAGTGAGCACGAGTGCTTTTACCTTGTTCACAAGCTGAGCATAGGTGATCTTTAGAGTACCGAAATCTTGGGAGACCTTCAACAAGTTTGTATCGTGCAAGATTGGTTATGGTTTGAAAGTTTAAGTGTGATAGTCGCCGGTGCCATAGCCAAGATTTTGTAGATGTTGCCTTTGAAACTAGACATATGGGAGATGAAGCAATCATGTCTTGCATTGAGATTGTATAAAGACACCAGACATAAGATCGTTTCCTTGTAGATCACGAATGAAACAAGTTTTCTCCCGAAAAGCAACTTCCAAATCTACATCACAAAATTGACCAACTGAGAAGAGATTGTGACCGAGACCTTCCACATAATAAACTCTGCTAATTTCGATGTTACTGTTAGGTCACCATATTTGTAACACAAGCATCAATAGAAGAAATAAATAAGAGAGATCGGATGAACAAACACACACACACACGTATGATAATATGAAAGGTTATGCGTAAGAGTGAATGAGTGAATTGAACAACCAACCCTCAAGTGAGGGTTATACAAGAGTATTTATAGTGCAAGGAGCTAGGGCAACACTTCTAGCAACCTTCCCTTCTTATGGGCTTGGGCCAAGGCTCATGGGCTTTCTACATAAGCCTTGATATGATTACTAACATAAAAGCCATATTAAGCTAACTATTACATATTAATTACTAACACTTGAAATGTAGTTTAGGAGTGATTCCAACAATCTCCCCCTAAGTGTTAGTGATTGATAATATAAACGTTGAAGGTGCTGATGTAATAGTAGCTTTGACGTCTTCTGACATTCTTCTTTCTTGTGAGAAGAATAGCCTCGATTTGAACAATCTTCCCCGTGTAGAGAAGTTGTTTCCTTTGAACTGTTTTGCTTTGACGTCATCATTTTCTTTGTTCTGTGATCTTTGTTCTTTGTGATGGTAGTGATACTATGTTGTTGTTGTCTGTATCAGGTATGCTTCGTTGCTCCAGTGTCTCCATGTCTTTCTCCAACATGCTCACACGCTCTTTAACGTTGGATTTCAGTACTGATGAAGTTCTCTTAGTCTTAAAACTTTGTAGATTCTTTGACTTTGACGAAGAATCATTCTGACTTTGTGTTGCCTTTAGAGAGAACTTCCATTAGTGATGATGTTGGTATGAGCATGTGAAGAATCTGCACAATCAGTCCGCTCCAGAGCTTCCATAAGAAGAAAACATAAGAAAGGTTAGTGATAAGCGGATTCCAGCACTTACAAGTTTGAACTTCGAGAATGTTAACAGCATAGGGTGAAAACACAACTCTAATTCTCACAAAGGCTGTTCCTGAACTCTTTTAATTATTTTGAGAAAAAGAAAATTATTTTTATGACTATTTATTTAATTATTATTAATTAAAAACTATTTTTAACTATTTAATAATACCCTAAAATACAAGAAAATATGAAATAAAGCTAGAAAAATGAAATTATTACTTAGAAAAATCTAAAATAACTAAAGAGAATTTTCAAAACTAATTTTGTATTTTTCTGATTATTTTTCTATTTTCTATGAATTAAAAACTATTTGAAACTACTTAAATTGCTAAAAATTACAAATTAAACTAAGAAAAATCTGGAAGAATTATTTTTTTGCTTTTTATATTTATATTAACCTAGGAAAAATGAAAACTTATTTTTTTGAAGTTTTTCTGATTTATTTGTATTAAAGGCTAATTAAAAAGTACTAAAAACTGATTTAAATGAGGAAAAATATCAATCAGTGCTGGAAAAATATGAAAAATTCAAGAAAAGTCTAAATTAATATTCTGAATCTAAGAAAAATATAAAAACAGTAGCTTATGTGAAGGATATGGGAGCTGCAGTGAAACTGCTTAAGTAATAAGCACTCAAAATAAGCTCAAGGTACCAACTGAGCACCAAATTGTCACAGAAGCTATAATATGCTAAAAGTACTCAAAAGCAACTAATATCAACTAGCCTTAACCTCTGAAATACAAACTAAACAGATTTGATGATTTGAACTTAAGTGCAAAAAAACAGTTTTTGGCTACTACTTTGTAGCATGAAAATAAGCTACTCAATAAGCTGAAACTCAAAACCAGAAGTTGGAACCTGAAGGAGACCTGGCTAACTACTTAAAAACCAAAAATGACCCTGAGATAAGCTCAAATGAGCTTTTGACAAGCTCTGCAAGAAGCCTGTGAAACTGCTCTGGTGACTATGCTCTGTCACAGGGCACTTTTGACCTTTTTGACAAGCTAATTTGAAGCTTGTACAAAATTACTAAAAATCTGCAAAAATCATTTTTTAAATCTTGACCAATTGAAGTTTTCAAACCCAAAGTTTTACTTGAATTGAACCAATAATGAAGTTATGAAAAATCATCCAAGTTGGGTGAAAACTGAGATTTTCAACTTTGACTATTTGACAGATTTTCAGATTTTGACTTAAATGAGATTTGATTCAATTTTATGAACTGAATATGATGTTTGATGGTGAAATGAAACTAATGCAAGCTATCTCTATGAAATGTAAACCTAAATACTCATTTTGACCAACTGATTCAAGCAAATTTGATCACAAGGACAGATTTAATGCAAATTTGACTTTGGCTATTCTAGGGTGCAAATGAGTGACCAAAGTGACTTTATCACACCTAAGTAAGACTAAAGAAACTAGTGTTAACCACTGAAATACCCTTAATCTCAGTTTTGCTAGAAAATCCAAACACCACTTATTCTACTGATTTGCAATTGATTCTACCTAAATGACTAATCTAGCTTATGCTACTACTGAAACTGAATCATTCTACCCTAACAATAGTTAAATGAGCATATCTAAACTAAAGCTAACAGTAAATCAAGACAGATATATATATATATGTGAAACTCACTTGTGTCCACAGCCACTATGGCTTGCCAAGAATCAAAGAAAGAACCACTACCTACAACTGTCTTAATCCCATACCCAACTCAATTTCAACCCATATCCAATTCTGCATCAACCCAAACCATTTCCATCACTGCTTAACCAAGATTCAATACAGTTGAATTTTGTTGACCGGATATGAATATTGCTTGCAAATGTTTCTTAAGCTTACTAAAAGCTATAAACAGCTTAAATAAGCTTGTTTGAATTAAAATGAAGCTACTTGGAGCTTTGAGTATAAGAGCTTGAAACTGAATTTTATGACAGTGAGCATGAAAACTTGAAATGTTAATATAACCTTTAATTGATACTTAAAAACACATTACAAAGATTAACCAACTTAAGTTTAATACATAGGAACTGAGATTACAATTTTTTGACTTAAACTAAAACATTTATATTAAAAACGACATATAGGAAATTTAAAACTAAAATCTACTACTCTCCTTGCTTCTCTTTCTTCTCTTTTTATACAAAAGGCATCCCACTTGACTTCTGAGCCAATCCCACTTGCATTTGCAGCCCTTGGATCATTTGAGGAGATATTGGCCATAGATGAGGTTTTTGGCGGGAAAGAGATATATGCCAGTGGGGAGGGTTGAGTGCAAGGAAGGGGATGCATTTAATGCATTTGGCTTGTTGGGTGAGGTGGAAGGATAAGGGTGTGGGAGATGAGCTGGAAGGATGGAAGGTTGAGTGTTGCAGGCATGGATTTGGTGAAGGAGAAGGTGGGCGGGAAAAAGGGGGTGAGATGTTTGACCGGGGTTGACTGGGAGTGTTAATATATGAAAGGGGGGTCAAAGGTCCAAAGGGTTCAAGTGGCAGGGGTTCAAAAAGGTTTTGATAAGGGCCAAGGGTCATGGCTTAGGTTTAATATCAAGGACCATTATGTAATTTCTGATTCTTGAGGGACCAAAGCTGCCAAATTTCCAAAGTTGTTTCAAGGGACGAAAAATGACAAGTTTCCATAGTTCAAGGACCATAATGGACATTTTCAAACTTCCAAGGACTATTTTTGACAATTTTGAAACTCAAAGGACTAAACTTGTAATTTCTCAAAACTTTTGACATTTTTCACCAAAGGACTAATTTTGACAACTTATGATTTTAAAAGGACCTTTGGTGACTTTTCTTTTAAATTAAGTGCTTAGGGACTATTTTTGACAAGAATTGAAACTTGGGGGACTGAAACTGCCAATTATGCAAACTTAGCTCATTTTTCATCTGATTTTAAAAATTTTGCATCTGAAACATATAAAATGCAATTTTGAGATATTTTTAGTATTTTGATGCATTTCTGAGCGTTTTTAAATGTTTTGCAGTTCATATTTGACCAAAAATGATGAGTATTTACACACTCATCAGTACCTAAGAGATCTTTTGATGAATCTCATGGCTCTAGACTCAATAGTGCACTTTGGTTTTCCTGAGCGGAGACTAGGGAGAGGGTCTCCTTCTTCAATACCAGCAATCTCTAAGAGAAAGCCGATAGTTTACGTAGGGTTCCCTGTGAGAATGAAACAAGCTTCTGTTGGGAGAAACTTGAGTGGCTAAGAAGGTTTAGTGCATGCGTCACTGGGTCCATGACGACTTTTATCTTCAATATCGGTGTCATCTAATGATGACCAGTAGCATATGAATTGTACCCGGTGTCTGCCCTAAGTTGAATAATCTGGAGGGCTATTTCTTTTCACCCTTTTCTTTGCATTTCTTTTTAATTCTTCAACTCCTTCTTTCTCCTATTCTCATATTCTCCTTTTTATAATCATACCTAAGGACTTCTAAGTACTAACTATTTGTGATGTCCTTGGGTAGATCCCTCTGGCTCTGGCGGATCAAAGGACGGTTATTCCTAACCTTAGTCACCTTATAACTCCATGACTAACCTATGTTGCCACAAAACCATTTTCATGAAAATCTCTCAAAGTGTTTGTGAATGAAAAACATTTTGTACCACTGTGAGAGTTTTATCTTTTTGCAGAAATACTCCCCCTCCACACGTGCTTAAGTGTTTAGACAAAATCTGCACGGTGAGAGAAGAGCGCGCACTTTTTGAATTGATCGACTCAAGATAGAAAATCTCCCGCGAGACACTGTTACGTTGCATAGTTAAAGAGTTACATTGTCAGCTTTTAGGTGACAACTAGCTCTAATAACTACCTTGAAGGTGTGGAAAAATCTCGAAAGGTTGTCAAACCCGTCAAAGTTCATGTCTATCAAGAGTTTCTCGAATAGGTACAATCTACTCGAATAAGTCTAGGAAGACAAATCTTTTCGATTTATGACAGTTCAGAGTTCGTCAATTCATGGGTTAAGTCTTATCACACGAAGATTCAAATAGCAAATCAACATATTTCTTATCACAATAATTTTCTCCCCCTCAAAAAAGGCATATAAATGTTATTTTTGATAACGTTTTGATATTAAATATGACCATTTCGAGTTTTGTGGGAAGATTTCCACGAAGAACATTTTGTTTGAACAAAGATTTTAGCAAATACTCCCCCTCAACAAGTAATACTAACTTTTGAGGTTTTGAAAAACGTAAGGGGAAGTACTTGTTCTTTTGAGCAAAACTTTGAAAAATGAAAGTTTTGATAAGTTTTACTCAAAAGTAAGAAGCTTTCGCTCCTTTTACAGGATTGTGGCACTGAAGCGTACCACAGGGTCCTTTCATTACAAGAACGGGTTGTACACTGTTATTTGTGCACAAGCCATTGTCATTAAATAATCACACATCCAAATCAATATAGATAATGAAACAATTTAAGGGGTACCAGGAAGTCCAGCAATATTTCCAGGAATGCGAACAGGGCGTTGATAGCCTGTGAGAGTAATCTTGGGACGACCACCTACGAAGCTTTCCAGAGTTCTGAACTGGTCCCGTCTGTACAACCTTTCATCGATCCGAGTGATGATCCTCTTAACATCCCGTCTCTCTTGAGAATTCCATCGCTTTGGTGACCCAATGCCTTCATGTATCGCCTTCAACCTATAAGCCAAGCCGTCCCTGACTTTCTTCAGTGTGTGATCCCCAAACTTATGAAGATCTCTACACGCCATCAAGCAGTTGCGTTGTAGTTCACTGCGGTAAACTACTCCAAACGGTTTGCTGATGAGGGTGTATTGTGGAAGATGGTTGATGTCAGGAAGTTCTAGCTGAGGTCTTGTGAGGTTGATACTATTCAACAACAAGTTGTAAATCTTTTACACGTTCCTGGATCACTATGCTTCTGATGAAGATGAGCAAGGACTTGATGTATTCACATTGAATTTCAGTCGAGAATTGTCTCATTCTTCCCTGTACCTTGGCAAGATACAGATCTTCAATGTCTTTGAGAGACAAGTTTTGAAAGTCCGCTTCACAGAATTCATAGTCCCTTTCGTCTTGTCTTTTGACCACAATATTCTTGAGGAAACTATAGTCCCATTTAGACGAAAGGGCTACATGCTTGACAACAACGATCCCTTTATCACTGTGCACTTCATGTTTAGACTTTTGAACCTGGCAGCTCTTGTAGTAGATTCGTCGGCGTTCCGGCCAATGGTGAATCCCATACATTGCATCAATGTCATACTATTCCACACTGTTAGAAAACATGTGAGTAGCCTTTTCCTCGATGGCTATGCAGTTGGAGTATATGGTTGCCGGGAATGGAAGTGTAAGTGATGTAGCGTATTTCTTTGAACCATCGCTACCGTGTAGAAGGAATTCCAAGTCATTGTTGAAGAAGTAGCGGAATGAAATATTAGGTTGATCTGGTTGGCCAATCGTTGGTAGAGGTCTAGACCAGTCGGTGTAGTATGGAGCCTTGTCTCTTCTGGTGAAGTCGATGTTTGCTTCAGGGTTGAGCCAATCAATGTTGTTAGACATGGCTCGTGCTATGTTTTCAAGGTGATATTCCACTTCTATAGCACATTTCGAGCTGTATTTGAGTAGTTGAAAGGCTTCATTCTTGATGCGTCTCAACTCTGATTTCGTCATCTTCTTCACTCGGAACTTTTCTTGCAGTAACTTAGCATGCTCCAACGTACGACCTTCTACCATATCTTGATCATCAGTTAGGGCGGGAGTAGCATCAACAAGTGTAGAGAACCATTCATACTCAGTGTCGTCTTCATCTAGCCATGAGACGACATCAGCCTTAGGCGTCTTCTTCTTCTTCTTTGGCCTAGATGAGGATGCTGGTCTCTTTGTTGAAGCGGAAGAGGTGGGTTGTTGTTAGGGCTCATGGACTTCCTCATCGTCACCACCAGTGTATTCGAAATAATCATCGGTTTTCTCTGTCTAGGGTGGTAACTCAGAGTCCTGAGGTTTGTCAGCAGAAGAGCATGGAGGAGATCGTTGTTGAGATTGAGTCCTTTGGGGTGGAGGTTGCATGGAGGATGATTCACCAGTTTTCTTCTGGCGTTTAGGCTCTTTATCTTTATCTTTATCCTTATCTTCATCGTCTCTTGGACGCTTAGGCCTTTCAGCTTGCTCCTTGCATGAAGTCTTGAGTTGATATTCCAGTAGTGCCTCAAATAGTTTACTTTCATCAGAGGTGAAAGTTGCAGATCGTTGAGACATTTGTAGCACCAACTTGGAAATCAACTCTACATCAGAGAGAACTGCAGGTTCCATTGGATTGATCGTCATTGTAACCGGAGTGGATTGCATTGTTTGCTTGACCAATTTCATGAGATTTGGATAGAGCTGTCTGGTGAACATCTCCCTTATAACTCCAAGAACAGTGTCGAGTAGGAACTTGTGAGTGTAGCTCCTTATCATTTCGTTCAGTTCCCCTTGGACATCACGTTGCATGAACTTCTGGATATACTCCCTTTCACTTGACATCTTGTCTATCTCGTCATGTAGAAGAATGATACTGTCAGCTAGTTGATTCAACTTCTTGTTGGTCACGTCTTTCTTCCTGACCTGCTTGACAGCTTTGACAATCTTGGTTTTATCCCGGGATATCCAAGAGTCAGTTGGTTTCTTCACAGATTTAGATGTGGATCTGGTTGTGCCTTTGGATGGTGGTAGTGAAGAGTGAGAAGACGAGTCTGATGATGATGAGACATGAGGAGACTCAGGGTCTTTCGGCGGCTCAGATGTTTCTTCCTTGGAGCGTGCAGGGCTATCAAGAAGAAAATCATCATAATCAAGATCTTCAACATTTCCAGTCTTAGCCGTTTCATCAGCCTTAGTATCTTCAGCAGGAGTTTTCTCAGTCTTTTCCATGTCTGGTTCCTCTATGTTAAAGTTGATGGAATCCTCAAGTTGCCTTTGCTGTTGTTCGTGGGTGATGGTGGTACCAGTTCCCTTATCGGGTTGATTAACCGCATCGGAAACTGGTGTGGCTTGAGTTCCACCACTTGACCCTCCAGGGCCATGAGTTTGATCCTTTACGAATTCATTGGCAAAGTATTTTTGTTTGAGGTTCTTCAACTTCTTTTGATATTCTCTTTCCTCATCAAATGGTTCTTCTTCAGAACTTTCCTTATCATGCTCAAGCACAGGAGTTTTCTCTTTTCCTTTATCAGATATTGGACTGGGAGGCTTAGCTACTGTTGGAGTGTCATCAATTGCAGTTTCAGAGTAGGTGACCTCTTCGTCTGATTCAGTTTCCTCAGAGCTTTCATCCAGTAGCTTTTGTTGTGGTTCAGGCTTGGGAATAGGAATAGTAACAACTTCCTTAGAGGGAACTTTCCTTTTGAGTGCAGGTTTCCTCTTAGGGAACTTTCTTTGACTCTCAGTGCTTGTAACACTTCCTGCACTGCCTCTCCTAGTTTTTCTAGTAGGTGTACCAGAAGATTTTTCATCAAGAAAGCCTACTTTGCCTTCATCAACTGCTACCAGATACCTTTTGTATGAATAAAGTTGTTTGACTGCATCACTTAGAAGGTGATCTGGCAACACTGCACCTTGTTTCTTTGTTGTAGATTCCTTAAATCTGACTGTGAGTGTAGGCTCATACAACATGGAGTGATTGTTGGGATCATTGGTTCTCAAGGGGATATCAGGATTATACCCTAGAGCTCTTTGGATCAACAGTTTGGTATATCTGATATATGGGATCTTGGAGCCAAGCTTTTTGAGGAATGACATCATGTCGTCCCATATCAGAGCTTCAACTTCAATGTGTTTCATGTTGACCAAAGCCCAAAAGATCTGTAGTTCCATGAGCTTGGGATGCTCATAGCCACTATCACGTCCAGAAACAGATTTGGTGATGATAATGTAGAGGGTTCTCCATGGCTGAGGAATATTCTTAAGATCCACGTATGAATGCTTTGTGATTACTCCTGAAGCTTCGTCATAACCAATGTCGATAATGAATTGCAGAACAGCCTCTTCAGTAGGTGTGGCATTGTATTTGGTTGGTTCGATGACAGGAATGAGAAGAACAGCCCTTAAGTCTACAGGTGTGATGGTGACTTGTTTGTGGTTGAGCATCACTATCACAACATTTTGTCCTTTGATCTTTCGCATTGTATGCCAGAACTGGTGAATGTAGATCTCCGGTACTGTAGCATAATTGGTGAGCATGTTCTGATAAGGGTGATTCTTCAGAATGTCCACAGCTATTAAGCAAGATGACTCGGAGCAGGTGAGACTATTAAAATCAACACGAAGGTTGTTCTTTCCTATCTTTATCGGATAGCCATTAGGGAAGATATCTACAATGGTGAGAACGTTTGGTGCTTCCACGTTTTGCATTTGAGCGTCCATGTCGTGATCTGAAAGATATTTAGCCAAAAGAAACAACATATCGAAAGACATTACGTTAGTCAACAGATGGTTTTATTGTCTAATTATTGAATGTTATATGTCGATGATTGTTACGAGTCCAATGTCACTTGTTAGTCCAATGGTCCAAAGACGTCGTGATAAGTTTCGTGAGTTGATTAACTTCAAGTTTTAAAGTCTATGTTTTTCACTTATTTTTCACAACTTTTTAAACAATTAAGCTTATTAGTGACATTATTGGTTTTGTGGCGTAATGATTTATTCATTTACAAGTTTGCACGCGTAACAATTCATAATTAAGGTTAAAACTAGGCTTAGGCATAGAAATGACAAGCTTATGCGTAAACAGGAGTGATTATAAGCGTAAACGTAAGCTTATACGTAGGTTCTTGACTTACGCGTAAGAAATTATTACGTGTAAGAAAAGAGGGCCTTATGCGTAGAGCTTACGCGTAAGCGTATATGGAACCTTACGCGTAAGGCTTACTCGTAAGAGTCAACCTTATGCGTAGAGGTTACTGTTTACGCATATCCTTCACAGGATACGCGTAGTCCCCAATGTAGAACCTTACGCGTAAACGTTACGCGTAAGATTTCTCTTACGCATAACATGCTACGCGTAAGGTGATCCTTATGCGTAGATGGCAAGTAACCTTGATTCTTAATTTTCATGCGTAGAAAACCTGAAATAAGTTCATCATATCACCAATCTTAACACATACATTCAATCTTTATCAGTTCAAACCATGAACACTCATTAAACAGTTATGCGTAGAAACAGATTACGCGTAAGCTTAAAACCCTAAAGTTCAATTTTTACGAATAAGTGTTCTAGCCATAGGAATTGCACCAAAGTTTTTCTGGGATGTATAGGAAGCATATAGAGTTGTTCTATCCAAGTTTTAACATCAGAATCTAAGCGAATCAAAAATACCCAAATACTTATGAACTTAAACCCTAATTTCCAATTGAAGATCAATTGGTGTTTCTAGGTTGATTCCAAGCATGATTATGGTCAATTAGCCTTGTAAACAACATCATATGACAGTCCTTTTAACCAAAAACATTCACAATTGAAAACCCCCAAAGTTGCGCATAAACCCTAATCCTTAAAACATCATTAAAAACGTTTTCTGGGTAGAATTTTAAGTTGAAAATGTTTATAACACATGTTTTGAAGCATTTAGACACAATTGTTTCATCATAAACATCATTTGATGATTTCGTGTTCATACGCTTATGCGTAGAACACCAAATGACTCATAACTTAAAATCAAGCCGTTGGTTGTTTATGAAATTAAGAACCAATGTTTGTAAACGTATTAAGAACATAAATCAACTTACAAATCAGGAGTTTAAAGCATGAATTCGAAGTTTGATTCTTAGGCGTAGGATGTTTATGGATGAGAGTAATAAATGTGTTAAGTGTGTTAGGTGAGGAGATTTTATTAAAATGAGTTTAACCTTTTGACAACATTGGTCCCTCCACCTTAACCATTTACATCCAACTCCCATATCTTTCATTTTGGTTATCAAACGAAATGATATTTGAAAAGAAACTTGACAACACTCCCCCTCGACTTAAAAAATAATGAAGTTTTATAAAATTGAGTGCGAGGAGTGTCAGTAAACCAGAAATGTGACCACCATTATTAAAGAAACAACCGGGATAAGATAACATGCAAGTACAAGGTTTTATGAAACCGAAAAAAATATTAGTTTTCTCCCCCTCAACACTTGATATAGAAAATACTGAATTTTGAAAGAATAAAGTGTTGACGGAAGGTTTGTACTTACCATGTTAAAAGAAATATAGATAGAAGAATATTTTTGTTGTTTTATTTATATTTTTGTATTTTATTTTTGAAAAATATTTACAAAAGAGGTTTTGGTGTTTGACTGGTTTTAAGAATGTTTTAAGAGTTCATCCAGTTCCTCTTGAGTCAAACACCGCATACCAATCCGGTGGACCAACTCATTAAACCTAGCAGGAGCTAAGGCTTTGGTGAGAAGATCTGCCAATTGGTATTTAGTACCCACAAAGTATAATTCAACTGTACCCTGTTCCACGTGGTCCTTGATGAAATGATATCGAAGATCGATGTGCTTTTATTTCGAGTGTTGAACAGAGTTGCACGAGATCGCAATAACACTCCGATTGTCGCAGTACATTGGGATTCTGTCATGTACGTAACCATAGTCTTTGAGTTGTGTCCTCATCCAAATGACTTGATCACAACATGCCGACATGGCAACATATTCTGCTTCGGTTGATGACAGCGATGTACAGTCCTGCTTCTTCGATTGCCATGACACCAGTTTATCACCAAGAAATTGTAATGCTCCTGAAGTACTTTTCCGTGAGTCTAGGCATCCTGCGTGATCAGCGTCTGAAACAGCTATTAGTTCAAAACCAGAATCCTTCGGATACCAGATCCCCAAGTTAATGGTTCCCTTGATGTATCGGAGGATTCTTTTAGCCTCAGAGAGGTGGGTTTCAGTTGGTCTCGACTGATAACGGGAGCAAAGATATACAGCAAAAACAATATCAGGCCTGCTAGCTGTTAGATACATGAGAGACCCAATAATACTATGGTATTTGGTAGGGTCCACCAATTTCCCATGTAAATCAGCGTCTAGCTTCTTGGTATGAGCCATTGGTGTGGCATAGGTGTCACAGTTTTGCATTCCAAATTTGTTTAACAATTCAAGGGCATATTTGGACTGACTCAAGAAAATACCACAGGGTGATTGGTGAACTTGCATTCCGAGAAACAATGTGAGTTCACCCATCATTGACATTTCAAAATGTTTTGTCATTAGTTTTGCAAAAGCATTTGAGTATTTTAAGTGTGTTGACCCAAAAATGATGTCATCCACATAAATTTGAACGATTAATATGTGAGCCTCGTGATATTGTATGAAAAGTGTAGGATCGACCGAACCTTTGGTGAATTTATTGGCAATGAGAAAGGATGATAACTTATCGTACGATGCCCGAGGAGCTTGTTTGAGACCATACAGAGCTTTGTTCAATTTGTAGACATGGTTCGGGAACTCGGGATCAACGAATCCTTCTGGCTGGCTGACATAAACCGTTTCTTTCAGTTGCCCATTTAGAAAAGCAGTTTTGACGTCCATCTGAAAGACCGTTATATTCATATGAGCCTCGAACGCGAGAAATATCCGAACAGCCTCAAGACGAGCAACCGGAGCGAATGATTCTTCAAAGTCAATACCCTATTCCTGTCTATAACCCTTAGCCACCAGACGTGACTTTTTTCTGATTACGTTCCCTTCAGCATCCAATTTGTTTTTCCAAATCCATTTGAGACCAATGACATAGACCCCTGTTGGTCTTTCAACCAGTTCCCATACTTCAAGACGTTTAAACTGATTGAGTTCTTCTTGCATGGATTCAATCCAGTTGTCTTTGGTCATGGCGTCTTTAATGTTTTTAGGTTCAGATTGGCAGACAATGAGTGCATAAATGTAATGTTCACCATCTGTGTGAAGACGTTGTCTTGTTACGACTAGTTGATTTGGGTTACCAATAATATTCTCAAGAGGATGATCTTTTGTCCAACGATGTGTCGAGGATTGATGTTGGTATACATTGTGCAGATTTTGAGGATTCAAATGGTTTGTTGATGATTCCGCGACATCAGGTGCAGCAGATTCACTGACAAACGGGTTAAAGAACGCATTTGGATCAAAATCTGCAGGTGGGGGTACTTCATTGTTCAGAACATCATCAGCTGGTTCAGCGTCGTTGGAAGCAGTTTGTTCAACTGCTGTTGTAGAGTCAACTGGTGGTGCTTCTTCAACAGTAGTTGTTGTATTAGGTGTATCAGGTATTGGAATATGATCAGGTTGAGCATCGGAAACATTGGATACACCTGAAGCACGTTCATCAATATCATCACTAAACAGAGGAGCAAATAGCTTTTCCATTTGTTGACCAGTAAGCTAGGGGCTTGATTCAGCTGATGATGGGGTTTGGGGGAAGTTTAAATGTTTGTGACCGGGTTCTAAGCTGTTATGCTCAGAAGCCATTGTGAAGAAGTTTCAGAATCAGCTTCCCACCAAACTGACAACTGTCTTTAGCAGATTTGAAACTTTGATGAAGTCTACATTTCCTCTAACTTTTGAAGGTTTCAGTATGCAGCGGAATTTGTAGATGAGCAGTAAACCACACAAAGAAAATCTAACTTATTGCGGAAGATCCGTTCGAGGGTAACATGCCAGAAATCAACAAGATCTTCTCACGTATGTAGACGCATCACACCAAACAAACCACGAAAGACGAAATGATACGACTTTCCCCTGAATGTTGTTTTCTTTCGGAATACTAATCACCTGTGAATATGCAATAACTCGATACCAAAACCATGTGTGAGGCATCATAACATCATATTTGGGTAACTTCACACAAGATCACCCGTGAAATTGAGACGATAACACCAAAGTGAGACGTTTGAGCCACATATCGTCTTATTTCTTCCCCCTAATTGAAGAAATTCAAGAAGGCATTGGGTTTTCGCAAAGAAGCATGTAGAAGAACGAGGAAGCAATGACCACCTACACACTCTCTCCCCCTCGATGTTTTCAATGATTCAGAATCATACACCACGTATGTTGATGATGAATTTAAGACAGCGAAACCATGTATAAGAAGACAGTGAAACCATGTATGTTCAATTAATTGAACAAGTGTGAAGTACCAGAAATATCTCATGAGAATCAACTGCTGATAAAACTGATTTGTTTAATAATTTTGTTGATCATCAGCTGTGTCATTGTTGTTGGAAACAGTTTGATCTTCTGTTATCGAAGATTCGATTGGAGGTGCAGTTACAACAACGGTTGTTATTGTAGATTCAGGTGTATCTGAATTAGAGTGTTATCAGGTTGTGCAGCGGAAACATTCGATACATCTGAAGCATGACTGTGGGCAGAATCTTTAACCAGAGGAGCAAGCAATGTTTCCAATTCTTGATGATTAAGTACAATGGTGGAGCAGCTGATGGACCATTATATTTTTGACGGTGAGAAACGGGCCCTACGCTGTATTGCAGTAGGAGCCATGGCTGTTGTACCTGCATAGAAAAAATAGGAGGGGGACAAGAAAAAAGAAACATGGATCTGCAAGTGTAACTGGGTTCCAGATGTTAGAAGCATAAAGATGTAGTGTCAATTATCTTCTTGACACCTGAACATGCTATTTTGATAAGTTCCTTTCCTACCTCAGGGATGGATGTTGTGGGTTTCACACTTGTGTTGATGTATCTACTTAGTATCTTGCCTGTAGGAATCCACCTAAGACCAACAGTGTTGAAAACTCTACCCGTTGGAATCCATCTAAAGTTAGATCTAGGGGATGTTGAAACTTCTTTTGGGAAGAGTCTGCGTCCTATATTGATCCACCTATTAGGTTTCTGAAATTTTACGATTAGATCAACGGGTTTATTTCTAACAATTTGTTGAGTAAACTTAGGTTTTGGTTTGCTACTACAAGCAGTGTTATGCAACACACTAGAAGGCATCACACTAGGTCGTGAACCTAAGATTCCATCCTTTTGGAGTAGTGCCCTTTTCCTAGCCTTTTCTAGATCATAGTTTTTGTGCAAGTCCTTTGTATCATATGAATTTTGAATTTTGATGCTCGGTTTAGACATTGTTTTCGAACAAATCCTAGACTGGCCAGAAGCAGCCACATGTTGAGGTTTAACAGAAACAGGTATATCAGAAACAAGTTTAACATAAACATGTTTAACAGAAATAGAAGCATTATGCTTTGGCCCGGAATGTGGAGTGACTGGTTTTGTCAAATGATTATTCTCAACAACTTGGGAGGCAAACCGTGGTTTTGAAGATTTAGAACGTTCAGATTTAAATGCAGTTGGTTGTCTGATTGGTTGAAGAGACGATTTCCCCAAGATTGTTGGTTTTGCAAACTTAGAATCCACATTCTTGCTAGTTAATCTTCTCAGTTTGTTTTGTAAAGCAACATGTGCAAGCCCCTTTGCTTGAATTTGAGCCTTTAAATGCTCATTTTCGTTTACTAATGTATCCACACGATTACTTTGTTCATTTGAATACTGACCATTGTATTCTGAAGAAAAAGATTTGTTTTGTAATTTAAGTTCAAGAGAGATGCAATGTGCCTCTAGCTTTGAAAAATCTTTATGAAACTGAGCAATGGTCTTTTTGAGAAGAATGATTTCAGATTCAAGAGTTTGATTTGACGTTTCAGATGATTTGTTAACAAGTAAGGGCTCAGACATGAGATAGTTGTCTGGATATTGTGCAACACACTGGTCAACCTCTCATTCATTACTAAATTCAGGTTGCTCAGTATGTTGTGTCGCATTTGCACTCATAATATGATCAACAGTAGATAGTACCTCAACCATTTGTTCTTTGTCAAAGTTCGGATCTGTGTCATAGATGGGTAAGATATATTCCTCAACCATTTGTTCTTCGTCAAAGTTGGGCTCGGTGTCATAGTTAAGTATGATATCTTCTCCAGATCTGCTGCTGTCATCCTGCTTTTCCAATGCTACAGATGCATTAATCACAACATTCTCAACGTCCATTTGAGCATTCCTTTCATGTACATCAACTCTTTCACCTTACACGACTGCGGGATTTTGGGAATTTGATGATGTCAGACGCTTGGAATTGTTAATTATTGAGTTCACCTTCTCTTTCAGAACAATAAATCCTTCTTCCAATTCCACAAATGCTTTATCAGAATACATTGATTTAAACACTCTCTTTCTCCTGAAGAAGAATCAAAGAGAAAATGTGCGAAGTCGATATAGCACACAGAAGGTCGATATAGTGAATTGCAATTTCCCTCCAAAAATAGTTTTGAAAAATTTTGACTCTTAAAATTTGAAATTCACTATAAAATTCAATTATAAGGTTGTAAGAAATATTTGAGTTATGACAATTTTGACGCTAAATTTGACCCGAAAGATTCGAATTTGGGCCAAAAAATTTGAATTTTTGACCAAAATTTTCACAGTTAAACCAAAATTTAAATCTCGCGTAAAAATTAAACGTTTTGTCTCCCCTAGAAATTTGAATTAATTATTTTTTTAATATACTTGTGTTGTTGATGGATCTTTGTAGTCGAATGAAACTTGTTGTTTGTTGAAGAAGTGCTTAGGCGTAGAAAACCAGCTTATGCGTAGACAAGTAGCTTACGCGTAGAAAGAGCTTATGCGTAGAAAGAGATTACGCGTAGAAAGAGCTTACGCGTAAAAGCACCACCTTACGCGTAACAATGAGACTTACGCGTAAGAATAGCTTACGCGTAAGAATTGACAAACACTAAAATTAGGCGTAAACTGAAAGTTAGACGTAGAAAACTTATGCGTAGGATTAGCTTATGCGTAAGACAAGGCTTAGGCGTAAGAAAAATCTTAGGCGTAAAGAGTTCTACGCGTAAGTTTAAGCTTATGCGTAAAATTAGGGTTTTGCCCAAAAATCCTTTACACTATCACAGTGTAAACGATATCCAAAGTCAAAGTGTTTTCAGGCTTATCCAAGCAAGAAAACACTGAGTAAGCCAAGAAAACTGAAGATCAAACCACGGATTTCTTATGCGTAAGTTTAGGGTTTCGCTTACGAGTAGAAAGTACCAAAAACTGATTTTATGCCCAAAAGTGTTTAGAAACTTGATTTTCTTCAATATCACCAAAATAACAAGAAAGTTTAAAACTTGATGATCCAAAACTCTTTTTCACCTTACGAGTAGAAAGAAGTACACGAATGAAATCAAGCTAAAAAATGATTCTACACACGTAAAGTTTCAAACTTTTTGCCAAAAACTTAAACTTTAACACCAAATAACCTTTAAAGTACAAGAATCTTGAATTTTAAAGTGTAAAAATGAAAGCTTTTTGCGTTTGAAAGATTGAAAACGTGAAACCTTACGCGTACGAAAACAACCTTCAAAACAAAATCGTTTCACCCAACTATTTGGCGAATGATACCACTGTTAGGTCACCATATTTGTAACACAAGCATCAATAGAAGAAATAGATAAGAGAGATCGGATGACCAAACACACACACACACACACACGTATGATAATATGAAAGGTTATGCGTAAGAGTAAATGAGTGAATTGAACAACCAACCCTCAAGTGAGGGTTATACAAGAGTATTTATAGGGCAAGGAGCTAGGGCAACACTTCTAGCAACCTTCCCTTCTTATGGGCTTGGGCCAAGGCTCATGGGCTTTATACATAAGCCTTGGCATGATTACTAACGTAAAAGCCATATTAAGCTAACTATTACATATTAATTACTAACACTTGAAATGTAGTTTAAGAGTCATTCCAACAGTTACCATTGATGTAATCTCTGTAGCCCATGATAGCTGCGAAGTGATCATTCCCGAACCAGACAGTGCCAATGAACTTTGAAACAAAGTTGGATAACAGTTTGAGATTGCCTATCATGTGTCGGGAACATCCGCTATCAACAATCCAGAGGATGATCTGTATCACCTGCATTACACACAGACGACACAGACGGAATAGAAGTAGATGTGGAACCCGAAGAATATAGGGTTCCGATGCAGTTATAGTTGAAACACACAAGTTTATAATTTTAGTTATCCATTTAAAGCCAAGTGTATTATGTAACAATTTCTGCCATCTCTGTCACAATTCTCTATTTTCGGTCATTTTTCAAATTTATATTTCATTAAACGTATAATTTTTATTAAATAAACGCTATCGTACGATCATTTATTTTGAACAATTGATCCGACACTTCCAAAAATTATTTCGATATATTCTTGTACTCATAATAAGATTATAAAAATAATATTATTACTTTACCCGATGTTTTCAATTTATTTTGTATATAAATTGTTATGTATAAATAATTACGACGGTTTTCGTAAATTCAACCCGATAAATATTTATTCACTCAATTCTTGTAAGAAATGTATTTTTATAATTTTTATGACTTCAATATATTTTATTTTGACCCGTTAAAATTTATTTTTAGCTAACGCTACCCTAAATGCTTAAATAAATATACAAGTTACTACTCATCTTTAATTAACTTACATCTACTTTATACTTATACATAATAATAATAAAATAATATAATAACTAATGCAAACTCACCCTTGTCGACACAAGGGATGAGTCACACTCTCATTTGCTAAATATCTTGTACAAACAAGTCTTATAATCATTTTTTATTAAACATTTACACATACATATCCAAAATTACAAAGTGTAAGATCAAACTCTTTCCTTCCTCTCTTCTCTCTACAAACCGGCCACAAGGTATATCAAGAAGGAATTCACCAAAAATTTTCTAGTCAAGTTTATTACAATCTAGTTACACTCTTTGTTTAGGTTTTGAAATAAAAACCTATGGTGTTTAGGATTAAATCATTGTTCATTTAACCTCATCAAGTAACTAGTAAGCATTTCATATTCATTTTTCATACTCATTTTATGTTCATTTCGTTAAGCTTGAGAAAAACATGCAAGTCGTATTGATGTCTATACCATTTTTTATTGTTTTTGAGTGTTATATATATATATTCATCATCCTATAATTACTCCTTGAAACATATCACTTTTGGTGATGTCTAGGAACCCATGACACCCTAAGAAGGTCTATGGTAGGATTAGAATAGCTCCGGAGTTGTTTTGAATTGGTTAGAATAGGTTTTGCGCGAGAAAAACTCATTTCGACAACTTTATTTAGAGGTCTGATCTTATTTTCGAATTCTGGACATTTCGACAGTTGATAAAAATATTTGGGCTAGATATTCAGAAAATATACTTTAAAACGAAAACGTGTCCACTTGAACGGGTTAAAACGGAGTTATAACGAAGAAGTTATGATGTTTTCAAGTTTGACGACGAAAACTATAAAACTCAGAAAATTCAGCATGTTATTTTAACTTTTTACGAGTCAAAAATGAGTCTTAAGCGCTATAAAATGTGTTGACTTATCAAAAATATATTAGTATACTTTAATACGAAGCTAAGGACATATAAAACGTAGAAAACGGACTTGTAACGATTTAATTACACGCGTTTAAATAAAGTTGCCGTAACTATATTCTATAAGCAAAACTAATATATTTCTATTAGACCAACATTACGGCCGCAAATGACCATGTTGAGGGTCGTTTTTAACATTGATGTAGTACTTTTTATAACATGATGTCTTCTAGTAAAAGTAAGTTTGCCTAGCATATTTTCCAAAATGTTCAACCGTTCGTCAAGCGGATTTGTAATGAATAAAATACGGTCACTTAAACTTTGCCGAAAACCACTCTTAAACAATATTTTGGACACAAGTACCATACTTTACCTATGTTTTTCTCCATAATCGAGACTTCTACGATGAAAACTTAAATGCTAAAACTTTGAGATAATGATACAAGCTTTCCAAAACCGTTGAGTTTGTTTCCTAACACTCGATATTCACTATTTTACGACTAGCTTTTTTAGGCGGTTTAGTCACTTTCATGAATTGTCAAATGACATTATTTTGCGACGAAAAGTTATAATTTCTTAATAAATCACTAAATGATTATCGTAGGATATCATTTCGACGTAAATACTTGTAAAGTATTTTATAATATGACGAGACGTTATAAACTTTATTTTCAAAAGTGTACAAGTGGTATGGATATCATATGAGTTTGCATGCACGACATTGTTTCATGACTTATATTAGATCATATCATTCATAATAGGTCGCGGTTAGAGAGTTGCACCTCATTTCAGTGTATCTACTTTTGTCATCATAATCATTGCATCAGGTGAGTTCGTAGCCCCACTTTTACTCGTTTAATTGTTTTATAAACTCTTCGGGGGAGATACATGCTCAACTACTTGCTTTTACTTTACATTTATATGAACTTAAATATCTTTTGTTTCACTCTATGTGCGCGTGAGTAGATTATGCCCGAACTAAATTGATCACTATGTTATTAACGCTATTAGTTGAAACACGTTCCTTGATTTTGAACCCTTCGACATGTATATTTGAGCTCTTTTAAATTGATTCGGACCCTTTAAAATATAAGTGAACACTTTGGACTTGATATGAACCTTTTGAGATATAGTTAAACTCTTTTAAATTGTACAAGGACCCTTTTGATATATTTTAAAACTTGTTTGACGTGATTTTGAACGCTTCGACTATCTTGAACCTTTTGATATTATTCAAGCTCTTTGACTGTTTTGAACTTTTGAACTCGACTTAAATCTTTGAACTTAATTACGAACTTTTGAACGGAACTCTTTATCTTAAATACAAACTTATGACTTGTTTGAACTTATTAAACCGGACGTGTTATGACCTTGACCTAAAGTCTCCCATGTTCGGAGCATCACTATAAAGTCTCCCATGTTCGGAGCATCACTATAAAGTCTCCCATGTTCGGAGCATCACTATAAATCCTCCCCGGTCCGGAGCAGAATGTCTCCCTATGGGAACGGAGCATTTTCAACTTAAAGCCTCCCCGGTCCGGAGCAGAACGTCTCACTATGTTACGGAGCGTTCTCAATCTAAAGTCTCCCCTGTTCGGAGCAGTGCAAATTCTCCCATGTTCGGAGTGTTCTTAATTGTATATAATAGTTGTATGATGTACTGTTCGTACATTCGCATTGTTAGTCTCCTATTAGTAGGTAGTATGGATAGCGCTATTAGAGGTCGGCAAACCTCTCGTCCACTATGTTACGGGACGCATATTATTTATTATAGGGGCTTTGCCTGGCATACATTATTATATATGTGGTGCAATATTGTGAATTATTATGGTAACTTATATTCGACTATTAGACACACTATATTTTGTGCAATGTGTTGTGAACACACAGGTTGCAAGTTTTGTATAGGCGGAACTTGGAACTGAGTGGATTTACAATGCCTTTGCTTTGTGAACTCATTTGACATCGTGTGCTTGAATATAAACTAGACATATTTTGGCAGTGGGTTGTGAACACACAGGTTGCAAGTTTTGTATGGGCGGAACTTGGAACTGAGTGGATTTACAATGCCTTTGCTTTGTGGACTATTCTAGATGACCAAAAACTTTGCCTTTGTTGCATGAACGCTCTTTAAAAGCTTTACTTGTTAACCAAACTCTATGAACTCACTCAACCATTGTGTTGACACTTTTAGCATGTTTTATCTCAGGTATCTAAGGCATTCACTTCATGGCATGCATGTGGACTTATCATAGAGTCGCTGCGTCTCACCTATATTTTATGCACTTAACCATCGTTTGATTGTAACAAACTTATTTTGGTACCTTGGAAATCTTTTGGGACCTATGTTTTGTAAACTCTAATTATTTTACTGAATCAAACGATATTTTCAAAATGACACTTTAGGTCGTTCGATATAACTGTAACTTTGATGCTATGACAGTCCTCCCCAATGTATTCCATTCCGTTGTAAAACAGGTAATTTGGGGGTGTGACAATCTCCAACTAGTCTTAGCTTTTGTATTAGTAAATGCACTAGGTGATAGGTTCTTCCTAGGAGGTGAAGGGGGTTCTATGGGTACATGAATGATCGTAACCGGAACACTAGATGGAGGTAAACCTAGCATAGAATTAGAAGGATTAGTGGGCCTAGAGGTATTCCGTTTTCTATTATTCCGTTTACGAGATAAGATAGCCTTAGCAACACATTTATCATGACAACCGGAAAACAGACTTTTACGACAACCAACACAAAAAGCTTCAAACATAACATTTAAAGTACTTAGAGATTCAGCATTCGTTACATCACTTTTTCCATTACATTTGTCAAACGCAATATCTAAAGTGGGTGCAACTTGAGTCTTATTCAAATTTCTAAGGTGTTCTTCTACTTCAGAGGTCTTTATTGTTCTTTTCTTACGTCGCAACTTCATATTCTTCCTTGTGATGCTCTTAAGGTGTGAAGTGCTAGCGTTGGGAAAACAGGAAACTATTCCTGTTTCAGTAGAGGGAAGCACATTAGTTTCTTGTGATGTGTCATTAGGCAGTCTAAGAATTCCTGGTGCAATTATGTTGGTGTTACTATTCCTATCTTGTTTAAGTATCACCAACTCTGCTTTTAGATCATGGATAGTGTGTAACAAATCTAGATTTTCAGAACGAGTGAGTCCATCACGTCGTAAAACATCTTTGGTATATGCAAGATGATCATCAACATCTTTTGACGCTTGAGCACGAGTCTTTTTGAGTAAATCAAATATGACACCATATTTCTTTCTAACTTTTGAGATTTCTTGTTCATTTTTTGAAATTTGACACTTCAAAGACACATTTTCATCATCCAGTTGCTCATGTTTTGGATTAAGAGTTTTTGTATGCAACTGATTGATTTTGTTTTGCAAAGCGAGTTCTCGATTTTGACAATCTTTTTGACACCATTGAAGACGACGTTTTGAATTTTAAAGCTCGTTTAACAATCGCTCATTTTCAACTTTTAAAGACTTGATTTGTGACACAGTATCAGTATTCTTAACATTTTCAACAGAATCAACAGTGATATAATCAAATGCATATGCAACAGAATGTAATAACACAACATTAATGGTATCAGCACAGATTACATCTTCCAAGAGTCCATCAACATCTTTTCTTAACATTTTCTTTTTACATTTTGTATTTAAAATCGATGTTTCTGTTTGTTCGAAAACTCTTTCCATAAGTCCAAGCTCCTTGTGAAAATCCCTTTCCCAATATGTTGCACACATTTTCAAATTTCGAAAATGAGGTAAAATTCTTTTCTGAAAAATATCTCTTTGTGCTCGCGCTTGAGGCGATTGAAAATGTTCAACTTTTATTTCAGAATTGATTTCAATTTCACGTTCCAAAAGTTTGATGTCCGATAAGAATGTTTCAAAATGTTTTATAACTTGACATAGTTCAGCTAATGGCTTTATTTCATTTAATGAAGGGAAAGGACCATTAATTTTTTTTTTTGGGTAAAGGGTTTTACCCCGGTAAATATATAACCAAAAAATAATGTTAAGTACAAATGGAATGTGGCTGAAGTACCACATTAACCTCAAGTGAAGAGCTTGATAAAACTAGTGTTTATGACATGCCATAAACACAAAGAACCTAGCTATATTACATCATCTAACTAGGCATACACAAGTAAAAAAACATGTGACAAGCGAGCATCCCGCATTCAGCCAATCCACGAAGGGAGCAAGTTAACCCAGGAAGTCTGCCTCCTTAAAAACCCTTTCCAAGAAAAACCCAAAGGGAAAAACCTTGGAGTAGGGAAAAAGAGTACAACCCTTACCCGGCACTCCCTTCGTGCGAAATACAAATACTTGGAATCTTCCATTTATCCAGAATCAACCGAGACTGCGAGGTTAGCTTCTTGAACTTGAAAGTAACCAGCTTCAACCGAATAGTAGAGACAATGATGCTAACCACTTCAGCAACAGTAGACTTCTTACGCTTGAACAACCTAGCATTGCGCTCCATCCAAACGAAGTAAGTAGTAGCAGCAAGCAATAATCGAGAAATGATACTACTAACCGACCGCCCCTTAGATATAGGAATAAGGACTGTAACAACACTCTCCAATGACGGTGGGACTGCATCCATACCCGATAAAACCCGTACCTGAAACCAAACCTGCATAGAAAATTGGCACTCAAAAAATAGGTGAGAATGAGAATCCGGAACCAATTCACAAAGCGGACATCTAAGCAAGTCCAAATCAACGTCAGGACCAACATCCCATTGTCGCATCCTATCCTGAGTTTTTAGCTTCTGCTTAATAGCGAGCCATAGATGTATAGCATGCCTTGGAATACAATGAGAGAACCAAGGAACATTACACCATTCAACCAAATCAGCCCTTA
Organism: Chrysanthemum seticuspe; assembly: GCA_019973895.1. Taxonomy (NCBI): domain Eukaryota; kingdom Viridiplantae; phylum Streptophyta; class Magnoliopsida; order Asterales; family Asteraceae; genus Chrysanthemum; species Chrysanthemum seticuspe. Next base: position 40,966,928 of record BPTQ01000003.1, read on the forward strand.
GACGCAATGATTCCCATGCACCCAAAACTGAAAAACAGCTAAAGTTACCATCCAGGTTGCGCCATAATAATCCATCGTCAGTATCGTTTAGATTAGGAACCGGGAGAGCAGCTAACAATGGAACTCTAGGTAACCAGTCCAACGACCATCGCCAAACATCATTAGCAATCATATCACAAACCGAGTCAGATAAATTAAACCCCGCTCGGGCAATATCTCTAGCAGTAAGCAAATCACGAATCGGGCTTAACTCACACCACATATCAAACCGAACCGAAGTGCCCTTCCCATTGTTGATCTTATGCCAAATAAAGGGACGAACCTTGGGTCTAATGGCAAGAAGTTTGCGCCATCCCCAGCTAACATCCCCCAAACAAGGGACATCCCAAAAGCTTCTCCCACGAAGTTTATAAGAATGGATCCATTGAACCCATAACGACTCTTTATGTGTCAAAATATTCCAAATGTGAGTAGTCATGAGAGCAATGTTAAAATCCTCCAAACGACGAATACCAAGACCACCTTCTTTCTTTGGCTTACAAACAGATTCCCAAGCAACCTTAGCCTTTCCCCTTTTCATTTCTCCTTGACACCAAAGGAAACCCCTCATAAGCTGCTCTAACTCATGAATAATACGAGTAGGAAGGATAAAGACCGAAGCCCAATATAAATGCATCGAAGATAAAACAGACCTCACCAACTGAAGCCTACCCACAAGAGATAAGAACTTATTACGCCAATCATTCACACGGCCTTCCAATTTTTCAACAAGCACCTTGCAATCCCTATAAAGAAGTCTTGATGATATAAGGGGGACCTCAAGGTACCTGACAGGGAGAGAACCCTCTGCAAACGACATAGACTGAAGAATAGCAGCTTTAATAGCATTAGGAACATTGCAAAAGAAAGCTGTACTTTTAGGGATACTTGGGACAAGACCCGAAAAGTTCATGAAATCCTCCAAAGCCTGCATAATGACATTAACAGAATCCAGATGGCCTCTAGCGAACAAGAAGAGGTCATCTGCAAAACAAAGGTTAATAATTCTCTGTTGTTCACACAAATGATGAAACTGAAAATCCACTGCATTAGAAACCTTTTTCTGCAATATAAGAGTTAGCACTTCCATAACCAGCGTAAACAAGTATGGAGATAATGGGTCACCTTGTCTAAGGCCCCGCTTACCTTTAAACCAGCCATGAAGATCCCCATTAACACATATGGAATAAGACGTAGATGAGATACATACCATGATCTAGATTCTATATATATATATATATATAGTCAACCATTTTGGAGTGAAAGCCAAAACCAATCAGAATAGCCTTAAGAAAAGTCCAATCAACCGTATCATATGCTTTCTGAATATCAACCTTAAACGCACATCGAGGAGGACCTCTCCCTCTATGATAATTCCGCATAAGCTCTTGGGTAAGTAATATATTATTAGATATACGACGAGCAGGAACAAAAGCAGATTGATTAATACTAACCAATTGACCAAGGCCCTCTTTAATACGATTATCAAGGATTTTGCTAATGCATTTATACATGACATTACAGCAAGAAATATGCCTATAGTCATTAATCTTAGACGGGGTAGACACTTTAGGAATCAAAGATATAATGGTATGATTAATCTCCTTGAGAAGCTTACCATTAATGAAAAAATCACGAACAGCAGACATTACCTCAGCACCCACAATATCCCATGCTTTCTTAAAGAAAGCAGCCGTGTAACCATCGGGACCATGAGCTTTATCATCCCCCATAGAAAATATAGCATCCTTAATCTCCACATCCGTAACATGACGAACCATCGAGGCAGCCAATTGATGAGGAAGAACATTAGAGAATATATCATAATCATCAAAGAGATTACAATTTCCTTCCATACCAAGAAACTATTTATAATGAGCAACAAAAGCACCTGCAACCTGATTACCCTCGTACAAGACATTGTTTGCATCTCTACCCAATTCAATTCGATTACGGGCACATTTGCTTTTAACAATATTGTGAAAACAAGCCGTATTAGAATCACCTGCATGAAGCCATTGAACTTTTAGATTTCTGCTTTAAAAACCGTTCTTCATCTAATGTAGCCTCTTTATATGCAAGAAGATAGTGAGCATGTTCATCCCGTATGTCTGAATTAGACGGATATGTATCAATAGCCTTTTGGACCTCATCTAACTCCTTACGAATCCTAACCACCCGCTCATGTAGATTACCTTGACTGTGCAAAAGCTTACGAAAAGGAGATTTCAGCCCCTTTAAGCATTGAACCACACGATACATAGAACAACCATGGATATTAAGATTCCATCCTGCAGTAACCGTATCACGAAACCCATCTTTATGAACCAAGAAGTTAGAGAATTTGAATGGTTTAGGCTTAGGCTTAGTTACCTGGGGAATACGCAGAACACACGGAGAATGATCTGAAATACGATAAGGTTGTAATATAGCAAAAGAACCTGGAAACAAGTCAGAAAACTTAAGATTGCCCATCACCCTATCAATTTTCTTCAATGTACCAAATAAGCCTCTTGGTTTCTGATTCCAAGTAAAGTGAAGACCGATACTATTAATATCCTCAACCTCCATTCTCTGAACACAATCTTTAAATTCACGCATAGCAATGTCAGGAGTATAACTAACACATGAATGATCCTCCAATTTTAGTGCCACGTTAAAATCACCCAACAAGACCCAAGGCCTACTACGTATAAACCCAGCATGGCATACAAGGTTGGACCAAAGGGCACGCCGATGAACATAATTTGTGCAGCATTGGAAAGGGTACCATCATTAGAAGACTCAGAAGTAGGTGTGATAACCCAAGGTGTGTTAGAATGATCCTGTTGTGTGACGAAATTTACGGCTTTTGAAAAGTTAAATGGTTTGTTATAAACAACATTTTCCAATTTTGACCGACTCTCGTCTTCTGCATCTAATTCCTCCATGCGATTGTATTCAACAACACTCATAATGGAATCATCAATTCTGTGTTCTGCACTGTAAACTTGAGGATTTGGTTTAAATGCTCTATGTGAAAACTTAGGTTTGTAATCAGCAAGATTCGGTCCATATCCATTTGGATTTGGTTTAAAAGTAAACTTTTGAATAGTTGTGATTGACTCACCATTTTTATAAACAACATTTCGAAAGTATTTGATTTTGTTTTGTAAGTCGACAATTTCTTCAAGATAGTCATCTATTCGTTTCTTTGAATGCTTTTTGTACTCACAGAACAATTTTTGACAAGTTAACAACTCAGACTTGGCTTTTTGAGTTTCCAAAGTGAGAGCGTTAAGTTGTTGTTTATTTGAGACAACAAATCATTCTTAGATGCAACTAGATCACATATCTGTTTTTCCAAAGATTTTTTGTTTTGGTAAGATTTGGCAAAAGCGACTTCAAAACCTTTTTCACGTTTTTCTTGTGTTTGAAAAATGTTGAGTTGAAACTTTAAGCATTCATTATCCTTAGTTAGCAGTGCATTTTTATCCTTTAATTGCTTATTGATGTCAAGGCATTTTTCCATTCGAGATTTTTGATCATTAAGTAAGGTCATGAGCTCAATATCTGGATTAGACAAATGATCAGTTTGTTCAACGTGAGTCTCAACATGATCATTATTTAGATCCTCAAATATAACCACGGAGTCAACTTGATTATCAGTGTTAACCATAAGGTCATCGTGATCGTCAAATATAACTACGGGGTCTATTTGATTATCAACGGAATGAGATGTAGATGGCTCATGTTGAACACTTTAATCCTCGTCGGATGCAGATGTTGGTGGAGATATCAGATTAGTGTTGAATAGAGTTTGATCCGGTACCTGAGACAAGCCGTCAGTGTCATACACTGGGCCTGTGTCACTCATGTAGAGTTCTTGCATGTTTGCCATTAACATCACAGCTGCATTAGCCTGCAAGTCCTCCATGTCATCATCCGAATCTGCATTTGCCATGAAGCTTTGTTCCACCAGCTTCATCCTTGAGAGCCAAGAGTAAAGCTTCTTTGTGATAAACGCTGCCTCTTGTCCTCGGCTTAGGGCATGCATTAGCCAGATGACCCTTCTCATTACAGTTATAACAACGAAGACCATTAACCCCATTCTGAGCATTTCCCTGTTCAACCACATGAGCTCGTTGTTGTGGAGCACCCATGTTATTCCTTCCATTAGCATTAAACCCTTGACCACTACCCATCTGACGAACATTATCACGATTCTTCTCTTCAACACATCCATTGTTAACAACAGCTTGATTCCTAGTGTTTGATGAGGTACGAATGCGATTGTTGGATTCACTGTAAAGTCCTTGATCATTGTTGTTGTAAGGAACCAATTGAGTTTCTTGGGATTGTTGCTGTGATGGATCATATGGGGTAATTGTAGCAGTAGGTTGTGGAGGATTAGTGAAGACAGTTTGTAAGGTTGGAAATTGAGGATAACAAGCTTGAGCCCACAATGCAAGAGTTTGATTATCCGGGAGTGAAGGTGAAACAGGAGCTCCACGGATGACTCTTTCTCTGTCAACTTCCTTTTGGTGGGGCTTCAAATAGTCATACAATAATCCGTATGTAGCATGATGAAGATTCTTCGCTTGACGGATGAAAATAACATACTGTTCCCAATCAGGACCAAGACTACTGAGGAACTTAGTGTTGACTGCAATTATTGGCATAATGATGTTATGTTTTTCCATGTCATTGATGATGTCTGAAAATCGATGATGATATGACTCTAATGTCTCCCCTGGTTCAATCATGAAGTGTTCATATGCCAAGTAGATTTTTGATTCCATGTGCTCTTGATTGAGTTCTGTGCCTTCCATGAGAAGATGACTATGCTCCCACATTGCTTTAGCAGTCTTTTGAGCATCAACACTACGAAGTATCGGATTGGGTAATCCCAAAAGGATATATTGCATTGCAAGTTCATCAGCTTCTAAGTGAAGAAGTTGATCAGTAGTAAGTTGATCAATACCGACAATGTTGGTGATATCATCTCTTGGTGGAACAACATTCGGATCTCCGGGTACAGTGAGAGTAGGCATCTGAAATGGACCTTCAAGGATGACCTTCTTTAAGAACTTTCCATGTGGCTTCTTTAGATCACAAAACCTAAAGAACTTTATCACCCATTGATCGTAGTTTCCGGGAGTGAGCATTGGAGGTCTATCAAGTGATCCAGCTTCATGAATGGATTGTTGGCTACTTAAAGCTTCACACATCTTTGCAAACCAAGACGGTTCCTTCATACCATACTTGGATGGATGCTGATTTTGAAAGTTTGTGTAAGGTTGTACTTGTAGACTAGGTGGTGGTTGAATCATTTGTGGTGGAATTGCTCCTTGAGGAAATTGTTGTTGAAATTGATGTTGTTGTTGATAGAGTTGTTGTTGTTGTTAGAGTTGGTGTTGATGTTGTTGTTGATAGAGTTGTTGTTGTTGTTAGAGTTGGTGTTGTTGTTGTTGTTGAAGATACATATGAGGAAAGTAGCTAGAGTATGGTGTGGTTGAGACATCTTGAAACTTGTGTTGATGATGGATCTTTGTAGTCGAATGAAACTTTGTTGATGAAGTGTCCTTATGCGTAGAAAACCAGCTTATGCAAAGAAAATACCTTATGCGTAAAAAACACCAACTTACGCGTAATAATAGAGCTTACGCGAAGGAATAGTTTACGCGTAGACTTGAGAAACACTTAGCTTAGGCGTAAACCAAAGGCTTAGTAGTAGAATGCTTATGCGTAAGATTAGATGCGTAAGACTAGGCTTCGGCGTAAGACAATGCTTAGGCATAAAGAAATCTACGTGTAAGTGATTAGCTTAGGCGTAGAACTAGGGTTTTGCCCAAAAATCCTTTACATTTATTCCAGTGTAAAAGATATTCAAAGTCGAAGTGTTTTCAGGCTTATCCAAGCAAGAAAACACTGAGTAAACCAGTAGCACTGAAGATCAAACGTTGAGAAGCTTATGCGTAGACTTTGAATTCATTCGTGTAAAACTAGGGTTTTACTATGCGTAGGAATTGCCAAATGTTGCCAAAACTGATTTTTAAGCACAGAAACGTTTAGAAACCTGATTTTTAGGATGAAGTAGCTTCAAAATCACCAAAATATCACAAAAGTATGAAACTTGATGATCCAAACCAAGTTTTTACCTTACGCGTAGAAATTACTATGCGAATCAAAACAAGCTTAAAAACAATGAGATACACGTAAAGTTTGAAACGTTTTGCTAAAAACTGAAATTTTAATACTATATAAACCTTAAAGTACAAGAATCTTGAGTTTTAAAGTGTAAAAGTGAAAGCTTTTAAGTGTTTGAGAATCACTCCTAAACCATTTTGAGTTTTATGGGAAGATTTCTACATAAGTCTTGCCATAATTACAAACATAAAAGCCTAATTAAGCTAACTATTACACATAGATTACTAACACTTGAGAAGTAGTTTAAGAGTGATTCCAACACTCTTTAATTGTGACGCCGTCGGATCGCCGCCATTAGGGTTTCGTCTTGACGACGTCAACTCTGTGACGGCGTCACCTTGTGGTGGTGACGCCGTCGGCTTCATCTTCTGACGCCGTCGGAATCTGAATCTTGGCCGTTTGGGGAGGATAATCTTTGCGACGCCCTCCTCTTCAAAGCGGCGTCAGGTTAAAAATAGCAAATTCGCTACTGAGCCGTCACAATTTTGGAGCATGTTGCGACGACATCGCTCTTTGACAGTGACGCCGTCACCTTCAATTCCAGCAGCTTAAGTGTCTTGATCTTGACTTTAGCCATTTTCTTCATATATTCCCGCCTTTTCGTCCAAATAAGTTTCATTCCAACATTTTGCCTTCAAAAGACCTAAAAAGTGAAAATGAACGAAATTGAATATAAAAATGATAGATTAAGAGCTTAAATGACCCCACAAAAATGTACCTTTTAAATCCTTATCACTTACTCATTAACTCTCGACATGCACGAAAGATCACACACATGAAATCATGCACTCGCATTCCGAACGTGCTATCTTGTACACAAATTACTACTAGAACCTAATCTATTTAGTTAGACTTATCATCCGAGTTAACGACACTAAGTTTAGCGAGATTCTTCTCATTGAACAAGTTCACAATAGCCTTACGTCTATTTTCTTTTTAGCCTCGATCAGATTACATGTTTCATAAGCCAACTTTATGCTTGTTCCCATAACCCACTCGTCATTCATTTCAATGTTTTCTTTTTAACGTGATAAAATAACTCAAACACACATGACTCACGCCTCTACTTACTTGCTATGTCTGACCTCAAAATAAAACTATGCATGCGACTCTACTTTATCCAACAGATTCATTTAATCCTTTTGACAAAACTCAACACCTAAACCTTAAACCTTTATGTCAACACATGCACAAAACATGCATACACAAACACATTTGACAACGAGACACGCCCTATCAACTTGCAACTCACGCTCAAGACATGCAATTTGATAACTGTTATTTTTTTAGACACAAACTAGTATTAGAACCATGCACTTTTATCTCTAAATTTTCTGCTTTCGAATTACAGGTTTTACTTATATTATTTGATAAGGTCGACTCATCCACAAACACTTCCAACAAGTATGCCCACGACTCGATCGGTAACAGAAGGTTTTGTATGATAACACATGAAATCACAAGTTACCAATCGCGACATCGCCATGATCGCAACAAAAGTCATACATGTGAGACAACGTCGAGAGTCGCAAGACCAGGACTAAAAAATCAAACTCCATTTTATAGGAGGGTTTAGACATAAGACGACACACATACCAAATGCATACACAAACCCTAATCCCTTCGCAAAACTGGTCTGGGTTCGCTCCAAGTTTGGTGATATCTATAAGAGATTTGTTTTAGGGTCGGTTACACTAGATTAAGTTGAATAGCATAGGAGGTCGAATTAGATCAGGTTGTTGGGCGAAAAGGATGAACAAAATCATCAAGTCGATCACAGGATATTAGGTATGAAAATTTATGTTTCCAGGTGCCTTCTTCTGTTTTTACATACAAATTCGAATAGCAAGAAGAGGGAAAAAGAGTAGACAAATTCAGATTAGACTATAGATCGACATGGTTTAAACGAGTTTCAGGTTCATGTTATACTACTCAAGTGCAAAGCGAATGGAAGTAAAAACAAGGGATAGCTTGGGGTACCTTTGGAGCAGTTTTTGATGAGACGTTAAGGAATAAGGAACAGGGAAGATGCCCTCACGAATTTATCCTAACACCTAGAACAAATGCAAAACCCACTGATGAAGTTGCTGCGTGCTTCAACCTTGCTGCAACGAGACAGGTAGTGGAGGAAAGGAAAACAATCAAACCCCAGCACCCTTTTACCTTTGAGATATATTGTAGGGTTTGTGAGCTTCTGATTTGGGTCGAATGAATGAGGGAGAGGCAGTTACGCCTAGGTCTTAAAGGAATTTGAAAGAGGAGCGTGTTACATATTTTTGGAAGGTTCTTAATGGTCCATTGAATGTGTTTAAGGGATTTGATTGGATAAAAAAAAATCTGGATGTTACATGATAAGTAAAAGAAAAACGTGTGATGGCTAAGGGGGTTTTAGAAGTTTTATTTTTCCATTGCACAAGTATTTATTAGCAAAAATAGCTTAGGCAAATTTTTATTACTTTGAATTTATTTTGTTTATAATGTATACATTGAAAAGTAAGTTAACTTGGTTTTAGTTTCGAATTGATTATTTACGTGACTTTATAGCTTACACAAGCTATATATTAAGAAAACGGAAATCGGGTCAAAAGTCACCGTTGACTAACCTGATCAGATTACGGTTCTCACAGTATCACCCCGTTAAAATAATTTCGTTTCGAAATTCCATTGGATCTACCGTCGAATTGAAGCTCAAATAGGTATTAGGTCGAGAGAAAATGGGGTATCCTCTAATACTAGAGTGCACCCGCGAATGATCCTATTAACTTCTACTTCCTTACCATTAGCTACTTTAATCACATAACTGGATTTTAAAATAATAGGGTTCATATCGATAAATTTCACAAATGAAGTAGAAATGAAACTGGAATCGGCGCCTGAATCAAATAATACGGTAGCATAGTGATTGTTTAGAGAGAAAGTACCCGTCTTGATGTTAGGGTCCTGGCGAGCTCCATTTGCATTCATAATAAATGCCCTTTCTCTGGCTGGATCCCTGGTGTTCCCCTGGTCTCGATTACCTACAATGGCCAAACGATCTCCGTCTTGACCTGGTGCTCTGTTCAGTCGGTGACAAGCATATCGATAATGATCAGCAATTCCACACTCGTAACAGGCTCTATGGTTCACCGTCGGGTTCCTGGCATTCAACGGTGTCACTTGTCTATCCCCAGATCGGCAGTCCCTAGCCAAATGCCCTCCTCGATTGCAAGTTGTGCAAAGACGACAAGGTGTATTCTGAAAATGATGGTATTCCTTCTTCACAGTGTTGGTTGCAACGAAACTTTTCCCCATTTTAGCTTTCTTGTTATCGGTCCAGGAACCTTCGTACTTACTTGGCTCACCATCTCCCTTCCTCTTTTCGCCAACCTTTGAAAGTGTTCCCCATCTAACCGACTCATCAGTCAGTGCCCCTTCCTTCTGAATGGCGCTTTGGATAGTGGTAGGTTCAGTGGCCCTAACCATCCCGCGAATTTCGGGAACTAATCCGTGGATGTACCTGGAGATACGTTTGGACTTGGGAGTGACCAAATGTGGAACCAATTTAGCCAGCTCATTGAACCGATCAGTATACGCCGCATGGTCGGCGCCCACCATGATGTGGTTCCAGAATTTCGTTTCCAGCTTCTGCCTTTCGTTATCGGGGCAAAACTCCTCCTTCATCAATGCCTTAAAATCTTCCCATGTCATACCAATAGCAGCGTCCCTACCTCTAGCATGAATCTGGGTGTTCCACCAGCTTTGTTGATAAGTGAGCTAGCCGCATACTTCACCTTTTGGTTTTTAGCACAGTTGCTTATGTCCATAACGGCTTCCATCTTTTCTATCCACCGGGTGACTCCTAGCGCACCGTCCTTGTCATCGTACTCCTTTGGTTTACAAGCCGATAACTCCTTATATGTACACCCATTGGTGCCATTACCACCACCCCCATTTCCATTACCATTTCCACTTCCACCACCGTTTCCATTTCCGTTCCCACCATTGTTAAGGACGTGGTTACCCACTTGGGTGACAATTTCTGGGAGAAGGGCTTGGAGTTGTTGTGTTATGATTGCAGCAATGTTTGGGTTAGCGCCAGGCTCGGGGTTAGCACCAGAGTTATGTGTTTTTCTTTTTGGTGGCATACTAAAAAAGGAGGGTTATTTGTAGGTGTCAGATGGAGGATTAAATTACTGAATATTCGCAATTTTTAATACAAATATGAGATATTATACTTCTACCAATTCTTAGTTTTGTTAGCACCTATCAACGCAACCTTGATTACAAGTCCACATGTGTCGTGATGCATTCATAATTATGTTGGCTACCATAATTATAATTGCATCCGTTCATACGTGCACTCATTACCAAAGCCGCATATCGAGGTATTAATACCAATATAGAGTTATGAAATAAACCCACAATATCACAAATAAATCCTACCAATTACTTCATAAAGCAAATCTCATCCAAAGCAAACCCTTATAGCAGATCATTTCCCATAAAATGAGCACATATAATCAAAATAGGCAAACACGTAGGTTATAGTCTAGGCAAAACAACCTAATTCTCTATAACTAAGGCTCTGGTACCATTCTGTCACACCCCGCCAAGGCGGAAACGCGAGGCGTCACAAATAGGAATCGTCATAACACATGGTTATATAAAATAGAGAATACACTAAGTGAGAACAATACCAAATGTCATGACGACGCCAGACACAAGTAGGGGACTTGTATCATGGTTAGTCGAACCATAACCACATAGTCATATAATATGCCAAATAGTCTCCCAAACTGGGTAGGAATTACATCAAACAAATGCAACATAATCTGAAATGTCTAAACTAGAAATAATAGCAATCCATGAAGATAATGCCTAAGGTCTCTCGCTAAGCCATGCAAGAATCAAACTTCCTTAAGCTTTTTTATTCATATCACCTGAAAATAAATACTCGAAAATGTCAACATAAAGTTGGTAAGCTCGCAAGTTTAAGGAAATATAAGTATAAAACAGTTTGTTGTGCATGAAAAACTATAAATAAGACATGTGTATAAATAATAGTGTTGCGTAAGCAGAAAATGAAATGTAATCCCATCATGAAGTCCGACCACCACGTGGTCCTGATAGAAATCCAAAGTCATACTGGGTGCCTCTACCCAAAGATATACTGGGTGCCTCTACCCAAAGATATACTGGGTGACTTTACCCAAAGATGTACTATAAGTCCTTGGTTATAATTCACACAATATGAACACACATAACACCAACAATATTGCATAACTAACGCATAATTATATACACATACATGTCTAAAAGAAATTTTAGCACAGCGAAAGAAATAATGTAAATGAAATAGTAGTTGAGAATTATTTTCCCCCAAGAAAATATCAAAAAATGGGGCCACGATTACTCACCTTAAAGCGAATGAGATAATGAAACAAAAGCACACAAGCAACTGAAGGAATCACAAGCTACTCCTTCTTCCACGTATTTACATAAGTTTACATCGCATAACACTTAGAAGGCAACTATTAGAATGTTATAACTAATTTGATGGCATAACTACTTATACCATTTAATTTAGGGCGTTATCTTTAAAGAAAACTGTGTACTAAATGTTACTCCCTCCGTCTCAAAATTATTGTCAGGGGACAAGAATCACAAAGTTTAATAAAAGTGGGACCCTTATAAATCTCAACCACTCAAATGGAATATTCCTCAATTATATTCTCTTTTTCTTACTAAATATGGAAAGTGGACAATTAATTTGAGACATCCATAAAAGGAAATATGGACAATAAATATGAGACGGAGGGAGTATATGTTTAAGCCAGATATTATTAGTAAGTCCATTTTATGTGTTATATCAAATTCCTAATATTATTGTCTTTCGCATTTGTATATACTTCATACTTACAAGGTTCAACCAGGATTCATATATGCATATAGCAAAATAACTTAGTGTGTGGGCTAGTCTTTTAGTGTAGGATTTCATGCAGTTTTCCCCTATACCCGACTCATGTTTGTATTCAATTACTCCTTCCGTCCCAAATTTTAAGTCCAGTTTGACTTTTCAAAGTCTTTTTCTTCCGACTTTGACTGTAATTATTTTTTTTCGTGTTATATAATACTTGATGAAAAGTATACCAATGAACATACATTTGAAACACAAATCCATTCATATATTTTTCATCAAGTATTATATAACACGAAAAAAAATAATTACAGTCAAAGTCGGAAGAAAAAGACTTTGAAAAGTCAAACTGGACTTAAAATTTGGGACGGAGGGAGTAATATGTATATATTGTACACATCTTATTTTATGCGTGATTGAAAACAGATTTTATGCATACACAACCTCGTAGGCTCTATTGGTTTTTCTTTAAAATGACGCCAAAACATAACTTTCAATAAGGCCATATGAATACCAGAATCATGCATGCAATCTGATTACAGCCACTACTTATTATTGAGGCTTACTCATTAACTCTCGACATGCACGAAAGATCACACACATGAAATCATGCATTCGCATTCCGAACGTGCTATCTTGTTCACAAATTACTACTAGAACCTAATATATTTAGTTCGACTTATCATCCGAGTTAACGACACTTGTTCTCTCATTGAACAAGTTCAAAATAGCCTTACGTCTATTTTCTTTTTAGCCTCGATCAGATTACATGTTTCATACGCCAACTTTATGCTTGTTCCCATAACCCACTCGTCATTCATTTCAATGTTTTCTTTTTAACGTTATAAAATAACTCAAACACGCATGAGTCAGGCCTCTACTTACTTGCTATGTCTGACCTCAAAATAAAACTATGCATGCGACTCTACTTTATCCAACAGATTCATTTAATCCTTTTGACAAAACTCAACACCTAAACCTTAAACCTTTATATCAACACATGCACACACAAACACATTTGACAACGAGACACGCCCTATCAACTTGCAACTCACGCTCAAGACATGCAATTGATAACTGTTATTTTTTTAGACACAAACTAGTATTAGAACCATGCACTTTTATCTCTAAATTTTCTGCTTTTGAATTACAGGTTTTACTTATATTATTTGATAAGGTCGACTAATCAACAAACACTTCCAACAAGTATGCCCACGACTCGATCGGTAACAGAAGGTGTGTATGATAACACATGAAATCACAAGTTACCAATCGCGACATCGCCATGATCGCAACAAAAGTCATACATGTGAGACAACATCGAGAGTCGCGAGACCAGGACTAAAGATTCAAACTCCATTTTATATCTGATTCATGCATGTTTATAGGAGGGTTTAGACATAAGACGACACACATACCAAATGCATACACAAACCCTAATCCCTTCGCAAAACTGGTCTGGGTTCGCTCCAAGTTTGGTGATATCTATAAGAGATTTGTTTTAGGGTCGGTTACACTAGATTAAGTCGAATAGCATAGGAGGTCGAATTAGATCAGGTTGTTGGGCGAAAAGAATGAACAAAATAATCAAGTCGATCACAGGATATTAGGTATGAAAATTTATGTTTCCAGGTGCCTTCTTCTCTTTTTACATACAAATTCGAATAACAAGAAGAGGGAAAAAGAGTAGACACATTCAGATTAGACTATAGATCGACATGGTTTAAACGAGTTTCAGGTTCATGTTATACTACTCAAGTGCAAAGCGAATGGAAGTAAAAACAAGGGATAGCTTGGGGTACCTCTGGAGCAGTTTTGGACGAGACGTTGAGGAATAAGGAACAGGGAAGATGCCCTCACGAATTTGTCCTAACACCTAGAACAAATACAAAACCCAGTGATGAAGTTGCTGCGTGCTTCAACCTTGCTGCAATGAGACATGTAGTGGAGGAAAGGAAAACAATCAAACCCCAGCACCCTTTTACCTTTGAGATATATTGTAGGGTTTGTGAGCTTCTGATTTGGGTCGACTGAATGAGGGAGAGGCAGTTACGCCTAGGTCTTAAAGGAATTTGAAAGAGGAGCGTGTTACATATTTTTGGAAGGTTCTTAATGGTCCATTGAATGTGTTTAATATGATTAATATGATTAGTTATTTGATTGATCCTAGCACCGACATCTAAGGGATTTGATTGGGAAAAAAAATCTGGATGTTACATGATAAGTAAAAGAAAAACGTGTGATGGCTAAGGGGGTTTTAGAAGTTTTATTTTTCCTTTGCGCAAGTATTTATTAGCAAAAACTAGAAGGGTACCCGCTGCAATGCAGCGGCTGGTATCCGGTGACTATTTTTTGGCGAGCAAATGTTTTTTTATTTTAAACATTTCTTATTTAGCATACCCCAAGTACTTTATAATGTAGTAGATATATATGTTTTTCAAAAGTAGAACGTCTGAATTATTAATAGCGTAAATAATTAGCACTTTTATTTTTCAAATTTTAGCATTAGATGGGTGGTTTTAAGTTTAGTGTGTTTTTCTTATAAACAATTCTATTAAAATATATGATTAATGGAAGGGGTTACTATATGATTTAAATGAGACTTAAATTTTCAAATTTTACATTAATTTTCTAATTTAACTTTTATAGTAATGTTTTTTGTCTTAAAATTTTAAGACTTCCTTTTATAGGAAGTCCCAAATACTTTATAATGTAGTATAGATAGTTTAGGTAAATTTTTATTACTTTGAATTTATTTTGTTTATAATGTATAGATTGAAAAGTAAGTTAATTTATTTTTAGTTTCGAATTGATTATTTACGTGACTTTAGAGCTTAGGTTTCACAACCTATTAAGAAAACGGAAATCGGGTCAAAAGTCATCGTTGACTAACTTGATCAGATTACGGTTCTCACAATAAATACATCATATGAGATTCAATTGAAACTTCAAACTATAGAGCGTATGAGATTCAGTTGACCCATATAAAGCATTCTATTTGCTCCATCCAGAACAACATACGAAATCTTTGTGAGAGACGTGTTTCCTTGCTGTAAATGATCAATAAATCTTCCTGCGTTGCCACTACAATTTCTACTCCTGCCCAAAGCTCAGACCTATGTAAGGTACCTGCAAACAAAATATGAGTTAGTAACATACGAATGACTATAAATTATAACATGAAAATTCATATCCACACCAATTTGAACTCTAGACATAGACTATGATCATGAATTATGTATTCTTATATAAGTTGTTGTCTAGTATCAAGAACATTAGTTTCTTATCCGCACACAATGCTAAATGATTCAAAGGAGTAATAATAACTGGAAACCGATGGTGACTTGTTAACCCAGGCAATGCAATTAAAATTGGCATTTAGTAGCAAAATACTGATCCTATAAGGACCTAGCACAAGCTTAGATTTCTAGATAAAGGTGTGCAAGAGTGTAGTATGCATGCGTGTATGGTGGTAGACATACCCTGATATTGTGGCTTATATATACAGTCATGGTTTCAGTCAGTCCTGCCATTAATGAGTAGACCCGTATAAGTAACTATTCAAGTCATGCATATTATTATTTAACTCAGTAAAAAACGACTGACTTTGGCAATCTTTAATAGACCAAGGGCCAATTTTGCCATTTCTGAAACTCAGGGGTAATTTCTGCCAATTTCTAAAAGTTAAAGGACTGATTCTGCCAATTCTGCAAACTTGATCATATCTTTCACAAATCATCCTCTTAGCATAGAAATCTTCACAGATGCACAATTCTGACCTTCCGGCTCAGCTTTAGCACTCTTTATCTCTCGTGCTCGGGTTTTTATCAAATTTGGTTATCTTTTGCATTTTTTGACATATACGTACCTGCACAAGCACAAACTCAAGAAAACAAAAAATATTAGCAATAAACGGCTCTTTCTTGGTTATTTTGGGTCTGATTTGATAAAGAAATGATATGTGTTTTTGCACATATCAAAATACCCCAGACGAGACCATTGTCGTGTCCCCACGCAATGCAATCAACTCACGCTTCTAAAACCAAGGATTTCAATCTCTTTCTACTAAACCTATGAAAAGTAGCAAAGATTCCTCAAAAGAGATTAAGAAACCCGTAATTCTAAAAACGCCCCGTTTACCTTTAATTTCACATATAGATATTACATTTAAGCACATTCTGATTATGAGTGACGGTTTGTTGAACTTTCATGTCGATCAATAACTCCAACATTTTTCAAACGACACGTTAGGATCACGGAGTAGGAAACACAACACAGCGTGAAGTGACCATACGGATAGAATACATCGTCCCTGATTTTTCACAAGTCCCCAAACTAAGCGTAAAATCGAAATCATTGTTAAGTATGACACTAGATGCTAACACTACCCATGGAAGTTACTTGTGTAATTTCCTTTTGCTCCCATTTTCCTATTTTCCTCCATTTATTTTATTTTTGTGAGAAATGAATTTCTTCAAGTTTCTCGTTTCGATAAGAATTATTCCGATAAAGATATGAAGCTAAGTCGATAATTAGTTATCCATCTTTTCTCGAAAACCGTTGCACATAAGAATGAGGTCCACATCAAGGTCCTAATTTCACACGATTTAGGGAGAATATCCTTTTTATGGCGACCGAGACAACTCATCTACGAGTCTAGAGACAGAGGCTTTATTTAGACATCTCCCGGATTCAAAGTTTGGCTTAACACTTATTTCAGCACATTTGCATTTTTGCAATTTAGGCCCTTGGTCTTTTCAACCACTAACTCAACGGGATTACCGTTTTATCAGAAGTCTTATTATGACTTTGGATTTTCCTCAACCTTTATAGAAGTCTATGACAACTTTTATGGCTTTGGATTTTTCAACTTTAATACATTTGAGCTTTATTTCATGTTAATTTTTGTGCCAAACTCCAAACCCTACGGTTTTTTACACCGCAACACTGACAGTACCTCGATGTGTACCCAACTCTCATGGGCAAGGATTCTCTAAAGAAGACAAAGAACTAACTATCGTCAAAAACTGAACATCTTTAATTATTTATTCACATATATGGGGTGAAACAATCTTGTGGGAACAAAAAGCCATAAGTACCTTCGATGGGCTCTAAAGAGAACCATCTACTCCACGCTTAGCATCTAAACTCATAAGTAACTCTATCATTCCTCGATCTCCGCAAATTTAAAATCTCAAATAATGAGATCCGCGGATGCTTAGCAGATAATTTTAATTATCTATGGTTAAGGGAACAAGCTAGGGCTCAACACGCCCGGCCAAGTCAGAATTCCATTCCTACTCTCACCAGCGGAAAGTCAACAAGGTGTCAAAACATATATTAACTTAGCAATTGCTTCGTAAAATAATCTCAAGTCTCGCATTTTTAAAGTCACTTATTAGAAACTAGCAAATTCTTGTTTAAGCTTCGCATATTTAAAATCACTTAGGGAGACTTGCAAATTCTTGGCCTTGTGAGCTAGAATCGCATTTTATAGCCTCTTGTCTAAGAAATTAGCAAAGACTATTTCAAGAAAAACGCATATTTAAAGAAACTTCTAAGAGACTAGCAAGAACTTTTCGATCATAAAACTAACAAAAGCTTACGAGTTTTTTTTTAAATTTTCTCATTTTTGCACAATTTTTCATTTTCTAAGGGAAAACGGGGTTGCGAGAGTATACGGCAGAGAATAAGCAAGTGCGGTCAAATCAAATCGAAGATTACCCATCCCAGACTAAAACGAAACATTGTTTTCAATGTTTAAAGGCAAGGGTATCAACGAAAATCTAAAAGCCGTTTATTAAGTATGCTAAAAGATAAACGTTAGTCGATAAGATTTCGGATATAGGATTTCCATAAGCATTGATCATGAAACTCGAGTGGAGAAAAGATAGACTTCGAGCACAAGAGTCTTCATATCGGGAAAATCCTAGACAAAACATCACAAACAACCAAACATGAGAAATAGAAGAGGCTAACCCCTTCACTTCACTTATTAGAAAATAGAAAGAAGATAGAGATAAGCATGGGGTGCCTCCCACGAAGCGCTACTGTTTTTGTTCCACGAGTCGCTAGCCTGACTCGTCCCCGAATTCATTTGTCCTTGGGGAAACAAGTGGTAGGGATACCCGGATCAAAGATGGTATCCTCACTCCGGAGGGAAAGAGAATGGGTGGGTTGGGAGGGGAAGAAAATGTCGGGCTTCAGCACAAATAGGATAACATCCCTCAAACTCACAAAAGGTTTATCAAGAAAGAGTGATCCATCATCCGGCGGTTTAGCGGGCGGACGAAGAGATGACGGATCAAAGAGAAACGACTCCATAGAAGAAGGGAGTCCAAGGTACAGAGAATTGTTACTCAAAGGCTCAAACATGAAGGCATCCAAGAGAGGATCCTTTTTCCGATTAACTTTTGTTTTAAGAATGTCCTCTCCGATAAGTATCCCAGGGTTAAAAATCTTGTCCTCTGAGAGGAACGAAATCAACGTATCATCTTCATGAAAATCCTCACGAGGAGAGGAATCACTCTCGGATAAAAAATAATATTGGACCTCATGATCAACAAGTTCATCTGTCGAAATCTTCACTTCCTTATCTTTCTTCGGGAAAAACGGATCATCGTATTCTTTTTCATCCTCAAAAAAAATTGAGTCGGTAGGATCAAGTTCATCGGTGAACTCCTCACCTTCTTCGTCAAAGAGTTGATTATCAAATTTTAGAGTATATTCAGAATCGAATTCAAACAAGGGATTTGTGAATGTCGTTTTGAAAGATTCTGGATCGAAAGGTTTCTCAGAAGAAGGTTCCATAATTTCAGAAGAAGGAGTGGGATTGCCACTCATAGGAAAGTCAATTTTCTTAGTAATCGGAGGTGGGACAAGTGGTGTGCTCTTAGAGCTAGCAGTTTCCACCACTACCGTTGTAGACTCCTTTTCTTGTTTCTTTTTCCGTTCAGCTTGTATTGTCGACATACTCTTTATCATAAACCGTGAAAGATCAATTCGAGACGGTTTAGGTTCAACTTTCTTCACATCATCCCGAGGGGGGTACGAAGACGGCTCAGTATATAACAATTTCTCGAGTAAAAGGATGTCCCCCTCCGGGTCAAAAGTAGCATTATTATTAATCTCAACTGGAATCGAATCATCATTAAGGAAGGCCTCGATCTCTTCCCAAATGGGGCCACTTTCCGTAGTGAGAGACGGGAAAGAGTCGGGCATAATCGGATTAGACGGTAAAGTGGGATTGCCACTTTCTTCAGAGAAATCAATCACACCGATGCTATGAATCGAATGATCATCGGGCGGAGGTTTTGACGTTTGCTCAGCATAAAACACTATCTTTTCATTTCCTTTTCTGATTGTCAACGTTCCTTGGTAATGATCCACAAGGACTTTCGCGGTTCTCAAGAATGGTCCTCCAAGAGTGAGAGGGACTCGGGCGTCAACCTCTATATCAACGACGGTGAAATCCACGAGAAAATGGAATTTATCCACTCGTACCATAACATCGTTGACTATACCAACCGTGTGATCAATAGTTCGATTAGCTAATTCAATAGTCATACGAGTCGGTATAAGATTCTTCAATCCAAGCTCATGATATATCGCAAGAGGCATGAGACTTATGCTTGCACCTGAATCGGTCAGGGCATTATATTCCTCAATATCATTCAAAGAGCAAGGAAGAAGAAATTTCCCGGGATCACCAAGCTTCTTGGGAGCTTGGTTCGAGGAAGAATTAGATGGTGTAGGCTCAAGTGAAATCTTTGAAATTTGTTCCAATTTTTCTTCATAAATCATTTCAGCAGCTTTGATCATATCAGTCGTAAGTTTGAACTTTGTTCCGGAAACAACTTTCATTTTATCGAACCGTGATTGAATAGATTTGCACGGTGAAAGGTTAGAACTTGGCATTTTGACAGAGATAGAAGGAACTTGGGCAACCAGAGGTTGGACGTATTTGGCTTTTCCATTATCAAGAGGAATCACCGGGTCCTTTGTCACCTCGGTCTCTCGTGCTACACTCCTCACCGGAGAGGAAGTAGTCATCGAGGGCCCATCATCTCGAATGGTTATAGATTTCATTTCTCCCTTCGGGTTTGGAATCGTATTGCTAGGAAGAGAACCGGAACCCGAGGGTTGACTCATTTGGCACAAAACAGCGTTCAACATGTTTTCAAGTTTATTCTGCGAAGCATCCATCTTGTTGTTCTGAAGTCGAATTTCGTTCTTAAACTCATTGCTTTGTCTAGTTAATGAAGATTGGAATTCATTTCTCAAACTTGAAATATGGGTTTGCATGGTTTGGATGGTAGCATTATTGTGTTGAACGTAATTCGTGAATTCATTAGATGGCAAAGATGGAGCTTGATAGCTTGAAGCTTGATATCCTTGATTATGGTTAACCCCTTGGGTCGGGCATTGATTCGGTGGGGCTTTGAATTGGTTTTGAACATTTGATCCACGAACTTGATTCTGATTAAAACGAGTCTGATTGTTCGATTGAGAAAATCCCGGAGGTCCCATTTGATTACTAACACGAGGGATCGTTTCAACTTGAGGACGGTATTGGTTACCTCCGGTGACGGCATTAGCTTCGAAAGGATTACCATCGGTGGCGGTACAATTGTAGTAAGCATGCGGGCCACCACAAGTAGTACAATTCGATTCCACCGCTTTGACTGGAGCGGCTGGAGAAGAATTAATCTTAGCGGTCTTAATCTTAACCAAAGCCTGTATCATATCCGTAAGCTTATCAATCTTAGCATCGGTGCTAGACGTATTTTCGAAAGACGAGGATGATGGTGAAACACTCACTCGGGCAGCAACCGATTTGCTACGTGAGGTGCGAACTTTGGATTTGTTCTCAATAATCGACAAGGCATCTCTCGTTGATCGGGTCAACAAATTACCACCCGCGGCGGCATTGAGAGAGTCTTGATTAGTCTCATTCAAACCGTTATAAAACGTATCAAGTTGGTGTAATTCCGTAAAACCATGATGGGGACATTGCCTAAGCAAATCTTTAAATCGGTCCCATGCCTCACTAAATGATTCATCAAATCTTTGTGTGAATTTTGTTATTTCATTTTTTAAGCTTGTTGTTTTAGACGGTGGGAAGAATTTGTTCACGAATTTTGACACTAAATTCTCCCATGTGGTTATCGATCGAGGGGGTAGTTTTTCGAGCCAAATTCGGGCGGCCCCCTCAAGTGAAAACGGGAAGAGTAGTAGCTTGATAGCTTCTTCCGGTACGTTACGATATTTGATCGTAGATGTGAGCATGTTAAACCGTCGGATATGAGAGTGAGGATCGTCTCTCTCAAATCCGTAAAATTGGCTCGATGATACCAAGTTGATCAAGCCGTGTTTAAGCTCAAAGTTATCGGCAACGATTTCCGGGACGACGATAGCTTCTCCATAACCCTCGGTGGGTGCTTGTAGTTGCTCTAGCATAGATCGGTTGTCCTCCGCCATTTCGACGATGGGCGGAGTCGGATTAGTTCGAATCTCGGGTTCGACTAATTGAGAACGTCTATTTCGCCTTCTCGTAATTGTAGCAGTTTCACGTATTGGTCTGTAGTTATTAGAACGAGTGCGCATGCACTTTAAAAACCAAGGTAATTAAATGAGAACGGTATACGAAAACAACAGTGAACTTAAACCAATAATCCCAAGTGAATAAATTACTTCTATAAGACAAACGCACAAGGGAGCGGAGAAACTATTAGGTCAGCGCGAAGCTTATTAAAAACCCGCCTCTTTTCAGCCGCAATTTAATGTCAGGCCGTCCTTATACCCCCCACACAGTTTGTTTATCCGATAGAAATAAATTGATTCACAAGCGACACAAAGGCAAGGTTTTGATCTTTAGTTCGGGAACTTACTAATGATAACACCTCAAGTTGAGAGATGTTATATAATTGATGTATTCTTTTTTAGCTCAAAAACAAAAGGAAAAATCTTTTTGTATTTTTAATATGATATATATATATATATATATATATATATATATATATATATATATATATATATATATATATATATATATATATATATATATATATATATATATACAAAAGAAAAAAGAAAATATTTTTTACTTTTTTGATTTTTAGAAAAATAGTAACTTCACGAGGGAAGGATCTCGAGTCACTAATCGTCAAACCTTCAACGATATTGTCGCGACACAACCTCCCCGGCAGCGGCGCCAAAATTTGATTCGTGTAGGTTTATGGTGGTGTGTATGGAGAAAATATACAATATCAATATCAAAAATAAGCACAAAGAACGATTTAAAATCCTCTTAGGAAAAAGGATAGTGAATCAAATCCCGTGAGTGATAGGTGATATCGGATTAGGAAATCCGAGTCGTGTCCCAACGAGGTGTGAATGGACAACGTCGTTTATGGTTTGTTATTAAAATGCTCGATGTTTTAGATTTTGGATTTTGTTTTTATCTAAACTACGGGAAATGGGAAAGCATAAAAGGGGAATTACACTACGGGGAATCCTAAATACGCGAATATAAACTAATACGATTTAAATGAAACGTAAATAAAATGCAACTATGTCTAATCTAAGTCCTAAATATGAACTAAAATATTTTTAAACTAAAAATGCAATTTAAAACTTAATTATGATTTAAAACTAATTTTTATGATTTTTCTTGAATTTAATTGAATTAAAAACTAATTTCTAATTTTAAAAATAAAACTAAATTACCAAGAATTATGAAAATAAGTCGAAAAATTATGAAACTATTTTTCAAAAATCTAAATTAACTCAAAAGACTTTTCAAAACTGATTTTGTATTTTTCTGATGATTTTCCAAATTTATATGAATTAAAAACTATTTAAAATTAATTTAAATGCTAAAAATTACAAATTTAACTAGGAAATATAGGGAAAAAATATTTTTTGGCTTTTTATATTTATCTTAATCTAGAAAAATTGAAAAATTATTTTTTTGAAGCTTTTCTGAATTAATTGTATTAAAAAGTAATTAAAAAGTCTTAAAAACTGGTTTTAAATAAGAAAAATAGTAAACAGTACTGGAAAAATATGAAAAATTCAGGATAATTCTAAAATATTAATCTAAATCTACGAAAAATAAGAAAACATAAGCTAAGGTGCAAGAAAACCAGGCTGTAGAGAAACTGCTTATGAATAAGCTCTACCAAATAAGCTAAAAGCCTTAAAAGTCTACCAAATGATCACAACAGCTAAAGTATGCTAATATTACTTAAAACTAACCTATTTTAACTAACCTAACCTTCTAAAACTCTTATTACAAAGATTTGGCTTAATGACTAGTAAAGGAACCAAACAGCCTTAACCACCTACTTCAAGCTAATGCAAAAGCTATTCTAATGCACCAAACTGAAAACCAGAAATGTGGAACTCAAGACCACCAAGCTAAGAACTGATAAACCAAATTTCAGGCTCTAACTATCTAGAATGAGCCCTGTGCCAAGTCTGCAAGTAGGCCTGTTCACAATCAATATATGCTGATTGTAAACAGGGGAAAAACAAGCTTATGAAGCAGCTGATTTAGACCTTATAAAAGCTTCCAAAAATTTCACAAAAATCCGTTTTCAACACTTGACCAACTGATCTTAATTTTCCCAAAATATCAACTGATTTGAACTAAAAATGAATCAATGAAAATTCCACAAACTTTTGTGAAAACCACAATTTTCACTTTTGACTTTTGTGACAGTTTTGATAAGTTTGATTAATATGAGTTTAGATCTTGCAAAAACAGATTGAAATTATGATTTTAGATGCAAAGTGACTCAAATAAGCTAACCTATAACAAATTAGGACCTAATGTGCAAGTAATCACTAACTGATGCTAACTGTTTAACCTATTAGATTATAATTTTGACTAAATCTAAACACAGATGCAATATCAAGACTGATTAGAGTTCTAAGATACTATATGAGACTTAACTAACAAATCCAACCACTAACGAGCTCTAAAACTCCAAATTGCAGCTTATCCAAACACTAGTTATGTAACTTGTTATGCAGATTAAAACCTCTAACTAAATTCTAAACCATGATAGCTATAAACTAAGTTCTAATAACAATAAATGAACTAGATAATGCAAGATTAACAACTAATAACTATCAAATTTATGCTAATCTAATTATGCAGCAAAACAGTAATGAATCAGAAATATGAAAACAACTTATAACCACTTACAGGGGTCCAGCCATTGTGGCTTGCTTATCACATTAAAATAACGACTATCCTACTTATTTTAATCCTACTCCAGCTCAGTATCAACGAACCAGATCCAATTCAACTCCAATTTCTGCACCTTTGACTTTTATTGACTGAATTTGAGATTTGAGTGAATTTTGAGATTGAAACAGAAGTAAGCTCACAATAAGCTATTAGAAGCTTAAATGAACTTAATGAAACAGTAGCATAAGCTTTGTACAAGCTTATAAAAAGATTGAAAGTATTTTTTTATTTTTCAACTATTTTTCTGATTTTTTTTTTAATATTTTTGATTAAGATGAAAAGTAAACTGAAATGATTTGAGAATAAGCTAACATGAACTTAATATCTTTAATAAGCTGAATTCAGAAACAAGTAAACAATGATCAATGATATAAAGGTAAAACTAAAATTTCATTAAAACTTTAAAAGCTGAGATTATAAGGTGATTACAAAAACTAAATATTACTTGAAAACTTAAAACAAAAATTAAAACTACAATTTGCTACTGAAAAGAAAGGTATCTACAACAAGTGAATGAAGCATCTACTTATAGGCCAGCTGGAGCTCTTGGAAGGATCTAGAAACGAGCTTGTGTGCTTTCTCTCAAGTATTATCAGCCCTTGATCATCTCTCATACGTATCCCATTTAATTTAGACCCTTGGATCATGTGCACCTGTCATGTGTAGCCAATCAGAGGAGAGCATGATGTGATTTGACACATGGATTGCCAGCGTGGCAACCGTGTGTCAGTCACGTGTCAGATATAAGTACGAATTTCACTTGAATTTGGAGTTAATTTGGGTGAATTGAGCGTGTGGGTAGTTATGGTTCATAGTAACTAGGTAATTTGGGGGTACATTTGGGCGGGTAAATTTTAATATTTTTTTACTCGGTTTAATTTGTTTGACCGGGTTAAGGTGTTTGACTTAGGTTAATGGTGGATACAGGTTGGTTTGTGTTGACCGGAGTTTGACCAGGCCTAGGATGGATAGTGGACCGGGTATGAAATGGCTTGGGTATGGGTTAGCAATGGGCCAAAGGTGTAAATGAGATTAGGACTAGCATTGGATCAAATAGTTAACCATAAGGACCAAACTTGTACTTTCTGATTTTCAAAGGACCAAAAGTGTAAATCTGAAAATGTAATCCAAGGGTTGAATTTGCCAATCTTTAATAGACCAAGGGCCAATTTTGCCATTTCTGAAACTCAGGGGTAATTTCTGCCAATTTCTGAAAGTTAAAGGACTGATTCTGCCAATTCTGCAAACTTGATCATATCTTTCACAAATCATCCTCTTAGCATAGAAATCTTCACAGATGCACAATTCTGACCTTCCGGCTCAGCTTTAGCACTCTTTATCTCTCGTGCTCGGGTTTTTATCAGATTTGGTTATCTTTTGCATGTTTTGACATATCCGTACCTGCACAAGCACAAACTCAAGAAAACAGCAAATATTAGCAATAAACGGCTCTTTCTTGGTTATTTTGGGTCTGATTTGATAAAGAAATGATATGTGTTTTTGCACATATCACATGCATATAAAAAACAACTAATGATACTCAAAACAACCGAAGAATGAATATGGAGCATATTAGGGTTTTGAGAAAAAAAAAGTGAAAAATAGTTGAACCCAGAAAAAAATGATATATTGAATCACGAATAGATAATGAGTTACCTAAGTTATAGAGATTCTCCCACATAATTGGTTGCATAGATTTATAATTATATGCATTTATAGATTAGAAAATTATAGCCATTTATATATTATAGTATGCAACATAATTATCAAAATAACTTGTTGCCTAAGTGGTAAACACACAAGTTATTTATACTAATCCTACAAACGACCCAAGTTCGAATCTCACAATGGTCATTTTTTATTAAATTCGAATTTTAGAAATAATTGCTTAAGAATTTCGAAAATTAATACATAAAATCCAAAAATTAAATATTATTGCTTAGGTGGATAAAAAGATTGCTTAGTTGGACAACAAATGATTATGTGGCATTGAGGTGACATTAATGCCAAATGCCTCCTGTTATATATAACCTAGATATATATATATATATATATATATATATATATATATATATATATATATATATATATATATATATATATATAGATACATATATATATATATACATATAGACATATAGATATATACATATATATACATATATACATATAGATATATACATATATATATATATATATACATATACATACATACATATATATATATATATATATATATATATATATATATATATATATATATATTTATATATATATATATATATATATATATATATATATATATATATATATATATATATATATATATATATATATATACATATATACACACACATATATATATCTATACTCCCTTAAATACACCAATATCCCCAACCTAAACCCAATCCTTACACTTTAAGATTCAGCCACCCACACCAAACTCCAAACTTAAATTTACATACAACCAAACCAAAATCCAAACCTAAAAAATCCCAAACCAGCGAACACATATAAACCTCACCCTAAAAATAAATACCCACACACTACTATCATAAACATTTACCTTCCTCATCCGCCTCATTCTCTCTCGCCTCTCTCTCTCTCTTTCTAAAAAAAGACAGCCATTTTATGAATCCCACCAAATCATCTAAACAAACACCACCAGTTGATAGCATCGCCATTACGCCACCACCACCTTCAATAGATTCCGCCACCAACACCACCGGTTCTTGCTAAATCCGGTGTTGTTTGAGTTTCGGTGGTTTCGTTGATTTTTATGTGGTCTCGGAGGTGTTTTGGGTGTTGTTTTATTGTGGTGGTTTGCCCGCTATAACCGGATCTGGTCATTAAGGTGTTACGGTTTGTTAATTGGTCTTGAAGCTGTTTCCAGATTTGTTAAGTGTGTTTATGGGTTTTTGTTAGATCTAAAGGCTTTTCACCTATTTTTTTGTTAGATCTAAACTGTTCTATTTTTTTTAAACCGATTTGTTTATACAATGGTGTTTAGCGACTACAACAATTAGTTGGCTATGAAAGTGGTGCTGGAACGAGATGTGTTACGTTCTTGGTTCGTTGTTTGGATGGTGGTTGTGTGATAGTAGTTGATGGTTGTTGTTATCGTTAGTGGCTTTTAACGGGTTTACTAATTTTTATGTTTGGTTACTAATATCACTCGATTAGTTGTGCTTCTAGACTAATTTTATGTTTTTTGTTTAAAATATTTTAGATCTACAAAAAAACCAATTGTGTTTAGATCTATTTTTATGGATGGCATGCCAGTGTTTGCTCTAAAAATATTATTTGTGGATTGGCTTGGTAAGACGGAAGGATGGTCAAGTCTGAATTATCTCCACTTTGCAACCTCCGTTATTGCAGCCATTTCATAAAACTTGTAGTCGTTTTGTGGCTTCTGAGATCTGGTGTTACGTGTGTTCTAATAGTGGTGTTATTTAATGGTTTTGGTATTTGGTGGTTATTTTGTGTTTTGTAGCATTGAGAATGGATAAGGCTTTAGACCTTTTTGCTTATAGTTTTACCTTGTGTGTTTGGCCAAAATCTGTTGTGACACGAGTTTGGCCAAAATCTGTTGTGACACGAGTTTGGCCAGAATCCGTTGTGTGATGCGAGTTTGGCCATAATCTGTTGTGTGATGCGAGTTTGGCCCGAGTTTGTTGTGTGATGCGTTTAAAGAAATATTGAGTTGGGACTGTACACGTTGTTGTGTCTCGACATGATAATTATGGCTATGATGATCTCATAATTTTGTAACTTGGCGAGGCAGTAAACGGAAGGATGGTCAGGTGTGAGATATCTCCACTTTGCAACCTCCGTTATTGCAGCCATTACATAAAACTTGTAGTCATTTTGTGGCTTCTGAGATCTGGTGTTACTGGTTTGTTCTAATAGTGGTGTTATTTAATGGTTTTGGTATTTGGTGGTTATGTTGTGTTTTGTAGCTTTGAGAATGGATAAGGTTTTAGACCTTTTGCTCCATAGTTTGACCATATGTGGTTGGCCAGAATCTGTTGTGACACGAGTTTGGCCAGAATCTGTTGTGACACGACTTTGGCCATAATCTGTTTTGTGATGCGAGTTTGGCCCGAGTTTGTGGTGTGATGTGTTTAAAGAAATATTGAGTTGGGACTGTACATGTTGTTGTGTCTTGACATGATGATTATGGCTATGATGATCTCATAATTTGTAACTTGGCGAGGCAATAAACGGAAGGATGGTCAAGTGTGAGATATCTCCACTTTGCAACCTCCGTCAGCCATTGCATAAAACTTGTAGTCGTTTTGAGATCTGAGATCTGGTGTTACTGGTGTTCTAGTTGTGGTGTTATTTAACGGTTTTGGTATTTGGTGGTTATGTTGTGTTTTGTAGCTTTGAGAATGGATAAGGTTTTAGACCTTTTGCTCCATAGTTTGACCTTGTGTGTTTGGCCAGAATCTGTTCTGACATGAGTTTGGCCAGAATCTGTTGTGTGATGCAAGTTTGGTCCGATTTTGTTGTGTGATACGTTTAAAGAAATATTGAGTTGGGATTGTACCTTTGTTGTGTCTCGACATGATGATTATGGCTATGATGATCTCATAATTTGTAACTTGGCGAGGCAATAAACGGATCAATGTTTAAAAAGGATCATGTTTTTTTGCAGCCAACACAAAATCTGAGCCTAAATTTTAAAATATGAAAGTAAACTTTTTTTTTCCAGAAATTTGCACATTTGAAAAATTGCAATTTTAAAAAATTTAAAAGTTTGAATAAATTTTAGTTTTGAATTTCGAAAGTTTTGAAAATTCAAAATTTTGAAGTTACCTAACTTTTTTTTTTGAAGTTACCTAACTTTGGTATCTTAATTTGAGTAGTTTGAAATCTCGAAATCTTAAAAAGTTACAAATTTTTACAAGTTGGAAAAAGTTTGAAATCTTAAAATCTTAAAAAGTTGAAATATTTACAAGTTGGAAATCTGACAACAACTTTTACAAAAAGATTTCTTATGGCTAGGCGCAATAACAAGATTGACCGTTGGTCGACTAAGATCACTATTGATCGACCTTGTTGTGGGATAACAGTCGGTGAAGTGGACCAATAGCAAATCCACAATGTGAATATTTGACAGATTTGAAATGTCATTAGTAAGTTAAACTCCTGTAAAGTAAAGCAAGAATAATTGACTTGCATATACATAGATTAACAATCTAACTGAAAACTACACCTTTGAAAAGTGGATAGTTCAGATATCGGACTTGAATCATAGAAGACCAAGAAAACAAGTCATGTTAATCTAAGCGCTTTTTTGGTAGGTAATTACTGTTGCATATACTTGCTTATTAGGCATTGCGTCAAAATTACCATGCAAGATTATGGCTATAATATTGTCACGTCATAAGATCTTGCACCAAAAATGTTTGAAAGCAATAATATTGTCGATGAAACTAACAAACATTAACAAAAAAAGAACTACAAGGAATGTGGTGACATAAAGATAATAATATGTATGAAAATTCAATTGGATTCAGTTTCAACTTTTTGAAGGCACAACGTTCTAATATTCCCAAACTAGCAAAACCAAATTTTGAAGGCTAAACGTTGACCACCATCTATTTTGAACGTTATACGAAACACTTACCACAATATTGCATACCGTTAATTGTCTGCCGCTAGAAACCGATGCCGCTAGGCACGGGTACTCGCCTAGTATATATATATATATACATATATATATGCATATAGATATACATATATATATATATATATATATATAGATATATATACATATATATATATATATACATATATATATATATATATATACATATATATATATATATATATATATATATATATATATAATATATATATATATATAATAAATGAAAACCTTTTTGAATGTCATACCCCTAATTCTGACGTCATATTCTGACGTCATAAAGCCACGTTTCACACTATACCACAATTACACCCCTATTTTTCTGCAAAACCAAACTACCAAATATTATTAGATCCAAATGTTACACCACAGGATAAATTGAAACATACAAATTTCATCAAATCTATATGTTACATAATCAAAAAAGTTATGAATCTATATGTTTCACAACCATTATCCAAATCAGAGCAACATGAAATACTTAACCCATTACAATCGGTTAGTCAAATTCTACTTAATTATAATATGTTGGTATTTATAGTTTATATTTTTTTAATTTTTTATAAACCCTAATCAAATTGGGGGTTTTGCCTAAGAGCTTGATTTCGCTGATTTTGTTTTGATTATTAATTTTAATTGAAATTAGGAATTAATTTGTTGATAATTTACATTTTCAATATACTTTCTGTGATTTTAATTTCGGATTTATCCGTGAAATTAATTTCGGATATAATTTCATGAGGATTTATTGATTATCCGATAATTGAAGGAAATCCGGTTAAACAACTACGTTTCGAGTTACAAGATACTATGTAAATTACACCTACTTGTGTAGATAATAGCATTGAATTAATTTTTTTCAGGTTCAAATGTTTGTTAATATTATTTTTCATTTTGTTGTTGTAGGAAATGTTGAACATACAACACTGACAGTCATGTGAAGGGTGTGGGTTAACTATTGCACTGATAATGTATCAGATTCCTAATAACCGTTTTTTTTGTAATCTTAACACTCATGACTTTGTAAATTTTTGTTTATAACACCCCTGATCGCATGCTTTTTTGCTTTTCTCCAATTGAAATATGTAAGTGCTTATCTTTCTTTATCTTTTACGTGAGTGTTGTTCCCACATATGTAGTGACAACTCATTTACTTCTACCAATGCCAAATACCTTATTTTCGAATATGTAGTATAGTACTAGATGAGATCTAAATATATTGTTTTATTGGATGCTGAATCTAATTGTTTAGACAAAGTGTTTGGTGGTAAGATAACTATTTTGGTTTAGGTAGTTTATTCGTTTGATTGGTAGATCACTTTTAGTAACCTTACCGTAGCAGCATTGCACAACACTTTTAGTGTAAGATGGTTTTGTTGTAGTTGCATTATCATGTTTATGCCATATTACTATATTAGACTCTCTTATAGTATGGCCATGTTGAGTTTAACCCTAAAGCCTGAACGGGTGGACTATTTCAGGAAGGAAGACTTACTTATCGCATTTGGATGAAATATACATGTCGCATTTCAGGAAGGAAGCCTAGAAAATGTTCTTTGGTAAGGACTAAGGAACCCCTTGTGCAATTTACTGAATATGAGATTGAATTATCCATTAATTGTAGTAACAAAGGTTTGTATGATATTTAGAAACTTCTAGAAGCATTACATAGCGCGTTGCCAAAAATGTCAATGATTGCTTCTGATTTTAATTACCTTCCTGGTGTCAAAGTACCTGGAGAAATAGCCCCCTTGGTTTCAACCAAGGTATATTTCGTCAATTATATGATGTTGAAAATGGCGAGTATCAAAATTAACCATTTATTGATATAGATATCATGTTTCTAACTTGATGTTTAACTATCTTTGCAGAAAGATGAAAGCAATACATATTGCAGCTCATATCTCGATGCTAAGGTATTGCTTCTTATCCATGCTTGTCAAATACTTTTGCACCGTTTAATTTCACATGTGCAATTTGTGATTAGTTACACAGAAATAATCTACATTTGTAATTTCTTATCTTTCTTGTAGGGTGATTCAAATCTATTTTTCCCAACATATTTTTGGCTTTCGAAACGTATCGATCATTACAGCTCTTGGTGGTTAAAATCACGTATTGAGAATTTTGACACGTCATCTAAACAAGGAAAGAAAAGGCGCACTATAACTATAATATTTAACTTCTTAGTCAAATGAATTTAAGGTTACATACTGTTCTGCATGAGTTCTGTTTCAAATATCCGCAATAATTGACGCGGGACTTGTGATTATGTGTCTAGCTTGATACATCGAAATTATTTTTCTCAGGATAACTATAGTATAGTGGACTCTCTCGATTGGGGTTGTAAACAAGGGACCTACTTTGTTAATGCTCTTTGTAACCCTGTAGAAAGAAGCAACTCATTGCAGCACAACACAACTAATGGTATGTACGTATAATCAGGAGGCTTAGGGTTATTGTCCAGTTGTGAAGTATAGTGCCGACCTTCCCACATGGGCCCATTATTTTTTCTCAGGATAAGAAGGTACGTTTTGGAACATGATTTCTTTTGAACATCACATTTGCATCTTCAATATTCAAAACATGTGTTTCGGAAATGACAGAAGTGGGTAAACATATGAATTGTAGTGTGCCTCAATATGTTATAATATTTTCTAATCTTATTGAATGCACAATACATCAATTTGGATCTCGATTTAAAAATAAAAGGACGAAAACTTCATTAGCGGGTCAAACCACCCTGCCTGACCCACTTTGTGTATAACCCATTTTGACGTATTACTCAAACCGTTGACCCTCCGTTTTTACCTACTTTGAGTTTCTAAAGAATACGAATATTAATATCATAATGGTGTTTCCAAAGTATGGCTTGTGGACCCATCCGGTTAGTTTTGAGTGTTTGGCTAAAATTGCTTATTAACGAAAATATGTACTTAAGTAACATGCTTATATTTGTAATATACAAGCAGTTTAAGTAAGCAATCCCATACACCCCCTTAAGTGCTTATTTAGTCGGAAATAAAGAGAAGCAGTTCCGTACAAACACTATATTTTATAATTTGCATTAAAAAGGAACTTACTATGTATTAATTTTC
>BPTQ01000003.1:41002564-41232638 GCA_019973895.1 Chrysanthemum seticuspe
GGATTCGAACCTGGGTCTGTTAGTTTATAAACAAATATGATTACCACTAGATCAACACAATTTTTTTATTATAACTTGGAAAACCAAATTTATAAATCTCTACAACCAATCATTGACCATTTTGATTAGTTTGAAAAGGAATGTATTTATCTACAAAAATTATATTTCACATATCCCTTCCTTAATTATAGTTAAAGACTTATACTTTCACCTAATCTTATTTACGTATAAAAATTCAAAGTTCATAATATCATGTTTTCTTAAAACCCTAATATTATGTTTTCTTCTAATCGATCTACATAAAAATTCAAAGTTCATTATGTATGTTGTTTCTTTAATTTTCGTACAATTTTTATAGAATTATTGGAGGTCTAATACAGGTTTGTGTTTATATATTTACATGAGCCTCTTTGGTTAGCAAAACTATCAAATAATAAGGTTTTAACGATTTTTAATGTGTTTTTGTGCAGGTTTTGCTGTTCTTGGAGCTTTGATGCGAGCTTAGTTATGCATAGACCTATGTACAATGACAATATGTGTCATGCCTGGAACCCTGAACCTGGCCAGTGTCCTCTTCCCATGATGGATGCAAACTCATATTCTCAACACCAGGTAAGGCTTTAAAATAATCGTGTTCATAAAATTGCAACTTTTTCCGTGTATGTTTTTTTTATATTGTGATGTTATGATTCTTTGCAGCTACCAGATCATCTAATGACAAACAACCAAAGTTGAACGGTCATGCTCATTTAGCGAGTATATGTACAAGTTCTACCCCTGATAAATGTGCATGGCACTGACTAAAATTTACTTTGATTGGTGAGTTAATCTCTCTTCATACCAGAAGGTTGCATGACACCAGCGGAACACGCGGTCACAATTACCCATAAGCACATACTTCATAGGTGGGCCTGCATATTAATCAGAAACGATCAAAGTTAGAGAGATGCTGCAAGTACAATGACCATGGTCTATAACAATGGTGCATACCAAGGCCAAAAAATTTATGTGTAATGAAATTAGTGTTGGGTAGAGGGACTCACCACGGTTAACTGGCGCAGCACCTGCTCCATGTTGCCTGCACATGTTTACAGACATGCCAGCATCTGCGGGTTTACAAAAACACGTAACCATTCTAGATAAGCGCATGACTCATATGTATACAAACACATAAGTAACAGCTATACATAGGGCGTATTAAAAATACCTTCTGATCAGTACTCTCTGTACTTGCATTGCGTAAAAGCGCATCTTCATTTGAAACTGATATAAACAACCAAAAAGAATGTTAGTGACTGTGCATCTTCAACTGACGCAGAATGCAATGGCATTGTCTGTGTCTGTGGCCGGACACAATGCAAACGAAGGTTCGCGCTCTTTGCCGTAGAAAGCGGTGAGGTACCGAATGTTGTTGCTACGCAACACACATCCAGACCAGTGCATAAGACTCACCTACCCATTGCAATTTCTAAATCATTAATGCTTTCTATTTACATTAAT
This sequence comes from Chrysanthemum seticuspe, assembly GCA_019973895.1. Taxonomy (NCBI): domain Eukaryota; kingdom Viridiplantae; phylum Streptophyta; class Magnoliopsida; order Asterales; family Asteraceae; genus Chrysanthemum; species Chrysanthemum seticuspe. The sequence goes on from BPTQ01000003.1 coordinate 41,004,065, forward strand.
AATTTCAACAGGTCTAGCGGATTAGAATTCGATGTTCATCTATATATAACCATATTTAATAGTATTGTATGTATGTCCATCTTATAATAATATTTTCAGTTTGTTTTAGACCTTGGGAAAGTTCTGCTCCTTCTGAGATTTGGCGAGCTTCCACAGTGGGCTGTTGTGGGTGACACACATCCTATTGGTTATGCTTTTGATGAATCAATAGTTCACCCCAAGGAATACTTTTGTTTGTAGTAGCTGAAATGGATGGAAGTCACGGAACCTAAGATTATCGTTTGTTATATTATATTTATTCATTTAAGGTTTAATGTTATTATGATGTAGTATTTCAAGGAAAACCCGGATATTAACAATCCTACTGATCAAACTAAGAATGGAATATATGAGGAAGGATGTGGACTCGAGACTGTCATCAGAAGTCATATATGCAGGGTATACAACCTCTTTATCAACAACAAATGCTCACGCCACAACATTAGCGGCACCTTTTGTTAGCACAACAAACTATGATAGTCAAAATGGGCAGGCATGGTAATGAGGAATCTTAGAGATCTTATAGTACCACTTTTTGTTTCATTATTATTATTATTTTTATTTATTCACCATTGAAAAATATTAATAATAATATTCACTGTTTTTATTCACCAGATTCTGCTGTTAAGGATCAAAAGCTCGAAATCGAAATGCATTTGATAATAATTTAACAAATTTAGTGATTAATTTAAGGATGGTGAAAAATGTCGGCAACATGGGATCATTTCGGAGATATAGCGAATGTAGCTCAGCTAACTGGGCTCGACGCCATCAAATTGATAGGAATGATTGTACAAGCAGAGTACAGCGCGTATGCACAAGAAGAATTGCAAGCAATTTGCAACGCATTTGAAGCTGATTGGGAATTTGTTGCAGCAGCTTAAGATTAGTGAGAAAAGGTATCCGGAGACACGTGAACCGTTAGAGCATCTCGAGGACGCGTTAAGGAGGTCGTATATTTTGGTTAATAGTTGTCAAGATAGGAGTTATTTGTATTTGCTTGCTATGGGTTGGAACATTGTTTATCAGTTTAGGAAGGCGCAGAATGAGATTGATAATTATTTGAAGATTATCCCGCTTATTACGCTTGTGGATAATGCTCGAGTCAGGGTAGGAATCTCATCTTGCTCTATAGTCTTCCGTTTTTTATTTATGGTCATAAATCCCATCTATTTTGTTTTTATAAATGGATCGACCCTAATTACTCATGAAGAAAAACGGCTTTCAGTCTTTCAGATGGCATTTAAAAAACAGTCAACCTGGTCAAAAGTTATGTACAAGTAAGCTCAGGTCATGTCACACTGTATTAAAAGTTTGAAACTTCTGAACGTGTTAAGAGGTTGAATCAAGAAGTATTTCAGGGACACAAGGAGTGGTTGGTTCGGTCTTTTCACTTTTTTAAATCATCTACTAAGTTTATAGAAAAAATTCTTTTGCTGCTTGAACGATATAGTTACACATGCAGTCATGTATTGATAATATACACACATTTTAATGTAAACACATATTTATACCAAGGATTCAACCCATTGGGTGCTTCTACTCTTTTTCATTTTTTTAGTGCGTGACAAAAACAGATTATGGCCTTTTGATGATTTAGGGACAACATTATCGAATACAGAGAAACAAGTTTATTAATCATGGGGTTGTTTGGATAAAGGGGAGTTTGAGACGCCCGGGTACAAGTTGAACTTCGTTTTTCATGTATTTAGCATACTAAAGTCAACATCATGTGTATGGAAAAGACCAGCTTTCAAAGCTCTTTATTCAATGTTTTGCTGGGGATCACTGATTCATTTGTGGTATAGTAGGTCTTGATGGTTCAGGTCTAAGCTCCTTTACTGATGTAAGTATTTATTCCTCTTCTTAGTTAGTCCCCCTTTAGTTCGACAAATCAATTTGTTGATAATTGATTTGTAGCTCACATGGTTGCTTAAGTTTTTGGATAACTATCTTTTTATGTATCTACTGAAGTAACATATATTCCAGTGTTTGTTTTATTTGGCAGATTCAGAGACTAATGCTAAATGAGAGAACCTGAAAGACTCATTGTCAACCCATGTTTATTTTTTGTTCTGTTTTATAATTTGATTGGTATTCTTTGGCATATAATTGATCATTTATGTTCCATATTGCATCTGATTTGAAACTATTTCATGCATTTTGGTGTGAGTACTTGAAGAATAGTGTCTCAACGTGAATTTGCAGCTGTGTATCAACGGTATAGTCTGGGTGAGATCCAACCCAAATACCGTATTGTTAAGAGAGGTTTGCGCCTCAGCTTCTTATCAAACACCATAATCAAAAAGTGTCCTGATTACACTAGAGAGCAGTCGCAAAGGCAGTGAATGCAATGTCAGAAAAAGAGATTTTCGTCTTTTAAGGAAGCAGGGGAAGTTACCATGGTTGGTCACTTAATATAATCCATCCCTGTTTTCTATCAGAATTATTTTACAAGTCTGAGAAACGGCATACAATACATCTTAAACTGTTATTCCTTTACAAGATTCTTTAGCAACACTTGGCTGATTTATATTATTGTTATTATAGGTTGTAAACCGAGTTCAAAACTAAGAAAGGAGTTTGATGTTAGGAATTAGGATATATTGGTGTGTTATGGTTGTTTTTTATGTTTTGCAACTGGCCGTGGTTATGTTATTGGATCCTTCATTCGCTTGCATTATTAAGAGTGTGTTGATGTGGCTTTGGAGCATAATGCTATCGATTTTTTGAGTCGGTACCAGGTTGGAAGTTTTAGCTGTGCATTTTTTGCAAACTGAGTTTTGTTAAATGTTTTCTTGCGGATTATTTATCCTTTTGGAATTGTGTTTTCAGGATGAGCACGGTGGATATGGTGGAGGACCTGGGTAGGCAAGTGAAATTCGGTCATGATAATTAACTGATTGATTTTTAATTTTATTGTATTACGTTCATATTGGTTATGAGATAGATAGTGGAAAGACCTTATATTTTCCAATTTTCAGTTAAGGCGGCTTTTTTCAGTAGTGTAGTGTATGGTGTATAAGAGAAAATTTTCCAGATTAGTTTATTTGAAAGCTGCTAAACTTTGCTAACAGCCAGAGAATGAGCCATGGAAGCAGCAACAGCCAGAGAATGAGCCAGAGCAGGAGCAACAGCCCGTGCACCCGCAACAAGATGTGAAAATGAAGGGTAAGATGCCTTCACATTCTCCCGAGACCGGGACGGTACAGTTGGTGGAAATAAAGACCGAGATGCCTGCATCTACAACATCTGGACCATCATCATCTGCAGCGCAACCACGCAGAAATCTACCTTGTGGTGATCTACTTGGTAAACTGGTTATTATATCATATATCAAGTATAGAGCATGCTATATCCATATATGTATTTGTTAATTTTTTAAATTAAGTAAGCTAAATAACCCATTAACGTCTTCGAGTTTTACCAGTATTGTGTTTACTTGAATTGATTACTTTGCTTGTGAAATTACTTGAAAGGAAATAGAGGAGATTACCTCAATATTGGCGTTCCTCTTTATGAAGCGTCAGTCAAAGGTGATTGGGAAACAGCTAACAACATACGAGAGCTGGTACGTTATGCTATTACGGAAAATTATGATACTGCACTTCACGTTACAGCATCCGCGAAAAGTACCAAGTTCATGGAAAAGTTTGTGAAACAACTGGTAGGTTTGATGAGATCCGAAGACTTACTACTTGAAAACCGAAGTGCCAATACAGCATTTTGTTTAGCAGCAGCAGTAGGAAATGTTAGTATTGCTGAGATTCTGTTGCCAAAAGAGCCAGTATTAAAAGATGTACCTGGTAGTCAATTTATGCTGCCGCTCAACATCGCTTCTCTATATGGAAAGTATGAGATGGTCAAATATCTCTATAAAATTTCTGACAAGATGACAGGTGTATTTTGGACTCCACAAAAGTGTAGTATGGCTTTCGTAAGATGTATGGAAGCTGATTTCTTTGGTAAGTAATCAACACCTCAAATATCCTTGGATCTATCTACTGCTTTCCCTGTCATTCGTTAATGGATTTTATCTTTTATTGGATTTTTGTAGATGTTCCCTTGAATATGGTGACGGACCAACCATTAATCTCTTTAACACCGGGTGTACTCCCAATTTTGGCTCGAAAGACTGATTCGTTTAAAGAAATAAAACCCCATCTTATCGGAGAGTCATTAGTAAAAGTAGTTATTTCTACTCCCTACATATTTACTTATTTAGGAGTATCTGATGTTGTCTGCTAATCGTTTGTTATTTGGGTTGTTGGTTTCAATTATGCGACGGAACCAAATGGGTAGGGTCGAGTTGTGTTGACTTCCCACAACTTTTGTTTCAGGCATCTCTTAAATCATTTTACCTTTTTTCTTTTTAGCTAATTTTGTTTTAAATTAACGAATTGACCCTCTAACAATGATGTATAAGCTTCAACTTTACCTACACTTAAGTGAGTTGAAGTTTTTTAGTGACATTAAAAAATGAGCCTTGGGGTTTTCATATCACAATGTAAAGAGGCCATATAGCTCTTACATTTCAAATTATATATCAATAATATTTAGGCACAGAGAATATCTTTTGCTTGTGACATTCTCGTGGCATTTCATATAAGCTACTTTTTTCCAGAGCCAAGATCTACTCATATCTACGAAGAATGAAACACACAAGTGGAGGATTCAGGTTTGGCATCAGACCACCACCAGTTATTATTGATTCATCTTTTTTTAAACATACTTGATTGAAGGGTTTTGTGTATTCACTTAAAAGCTGTTTAAATTTTATTCAGTAAGCATGATGGTGGTGAAGTAGATGTTCGTGCCTGTTACACCGCCATTTCAGTAAGTCAGAAATTTTCACTTTCTCTATATCTATACGTATCTCGAGAGACCTTCACCTTTTGGGATAACAAATGAGTCTACATGTTAATACTTAATCAACAATTAGGACATAAAAGTTTCTAACTTAAAGATCGGCGACGCTCTTTGATTAATACTAATATCTTTAACTTGTACTTTATGTCAGGTTGTGAGTGTTTTAAATATATTAGATGAAGAACTTACACAAGATGTGGGTGGCTATATTAACATAACTTAACATTTCTTTAGCTTATTGCATTTAGGTTGGTTATATTAACACTAATTCGATCGAGTCACTTCGTAACTGAGTGCAAAATGAGGTACCAATCTATGTTTTAAAGGTACTTGCGATTGACTATATGCTCCAATGTTGCTGATCTTTACTATCTTTTATAGGGCTATTGCATATTACTTACTACTGGACAATAGGTTTCGTAATTCAAATAGTTATCTTGGAGTTGAATTCCAAAAACCAGTGGTTAGATTGTCTACTGATGCTTTTAGTTTATGTTTATTAAATCAATATTTGATACTTCTTAATATTAGATCTAACAAATACAGAGCGGCTGGACGGGTACCACCGTATCAACTTAAATGAGGCTGCTGCTTTAGCTCTAGCCCAACGCCCAACTGGATACATATATAGATTATGAAGGAACAAATATGAGAAGCCAAGTCAAGAGGAAATTTGACTACAACAATGCTTGATGTTTTTAGTTTCTGTTTATTAAATCAATATTTGGGCTTCAGGTTGCATTCGTTGTTCCCCTTATTTTTTTTAATTAAAGTATGTTATCAGTATAGCACATGAGATATAAAATTTGGAAGATTTAACAGTTTCCACTAAATTTTATGTAAAGAGTACCATAATACGTCTCCATTTTCACAATGCCCTGCAAAGAGGAAGGAAAAGAAGAATTAACTCCTCACATTCTGTTAATCACATGAACCTGAAGCTAACAAGATACACAAGTACTTGAAAGTATAGTAACCTTGAGATACATGTGCATAACTGAAAGCTAATACTGAAAATCTTTATGGCATTAAGTAAAACGGTATATGCCATCCTCAAACAGAAGAAGGTAATTACATAGACACCATCTCTAATTGCCATGTTTTCCGTTCAATATATTATCTTCTATGGAAGCTTAAATGCAAAATCTTTATACTTTGCATTTGCTTTCAGGAACTACTTACTGCATGAGAACAATATGGATTAAATTACTTGTCAGCGACTAAAATGGTAATTTCTTGAGCTTTTGAAGTGAAGGTTATCGATACGTAGTTTGTGTTTTGGCATTGAATAGTTAATTTAAATGATGTGTACATTTTGGGTAATGGATAAAATTTAAGAACCCAATAATTTCTATGTTCTTTAATACCTTTGTTTGGCTTTTTGGTTTCATTATGGTAAAAAGTATGATAACAAAAATAGTTGATGATGCATAATTGTGTAAATGGTCAAAATATGGTGCAAGATTTTGTGTTACGTTTCATTCTTGGAAACTTCTTCTAAAAGTAACACTCTACAAAATAACTTTAAGAAAAGTCATTTTTTTAACAGCTAAAGAAAAGTCATCTACAAAGTCATTTTTTGCTTGATAAGTTTTACTACTTTTTAAAATTTAGCATAAGCGTTGTTGTTTTTTTTTTTTTTTTTTTTTATTTATTTTTTTTTAATTGTAAAGATAATGCCTTAATAGTAGTAATAGCTTACCTTATATATATGGTAATGATTGTACATTTTCTAATAGCTAATATGATCTGTAACATCTGCATACGTACAGTCTGTAAAAAATGGTATTATCCTATTTAGATAGTAACCAACGTATGCTTTTCTGTTGCATGCTTCGATTCAGATTATGTTGTTACTTAGGGTTTTTGTAACTCTAAAACCATAATCAAATATGATTAGCTATCAACTTTTTGGCTCTTGTGGTAGCTTTTAAGAATTAAGATTTCTTATATATGTTTGCCATACTGATAATTTAATGGGTTTGTCAGCCAATCAAATTACCTTTCTAATCATGGTCACAATGTTGATTTATTCATGATTATACACCGTTTTCATACTTTTCCGACTTCATATTCAGGTGAGAACTAGTTGGGTCAAACGGAAAATAACCTTTTCCTCCCAACAAATGAGTTACCGGTATCCGCCTTTGGTAACTGCTACAAGTCATTAGAAGCTAAAATCCTAGGAATTGTCACATGTCCCCCGTGTAAACAAGAATCAGAAGTCCACACAATGTAAGAAGTCCACAAAATGTAACCGACATTTTAAACTAACATTACATTATATCATCTTACCAATAACATTCACATAATTACTGTCCAGGTCTCGGCTCACATTTGTGATTGACGACGAAACTGGAAGCATATATGGCAATATGTCGACACCCGATGTGGAAATATTGACATATTTATGCTACCAACTCTCAATTCAGTATAATCTCCACAAGTTATATTTAAAAACTCGATTAAGCTATTGGTGATGCATAGTTTTGGAAAAACTGATAACGGTAATGTACACCTCCTTTTGTAATAATCTTTTTTTAAGGTCAAGTTTTTCAATTCCTTATCAGGGAGATATAGTTGAAACCTTACACATCACACACAAAAGAAACATATATGTATTGATTCTCTGAGATTTTGATTGCAGACCTTACACATTCCTACAAATACAATTGTTGGCAGACCTCGATTCGGAAAAGACTCCTCAAATGGTTGAATTGGTTTGTGATAACCAGGTAATGGAACATTCTTTCACATATCTACTTAAGGATGTGCCTCTTTCAATAGACTACTCCATTGGTTCTAAAATACAAGAATTCTAAGTTTCTGTTACCATAGAAATCATTGCTTTCATGTTTGAACAACGTGATATGTAAATGTGCAGCAAATGAGTCTTATACCTTTGTAGTTTTTTTCTATTAATGCTATCAGGATGTGGAAGAGCTTATGAGTCTACAACCCCGAGAAGATTCTACTTCAGTGGATGGGCTTTCATATAACAAAGACAAATTACAAGAAAACAATGAAAAATTTCTCATATGATGTAAAGGTACACAAAAGTGTCCCGCATGGTCTTTAGTGACCTATAGTGCTTCGTGAATCTACTTTGATACTTATATTTTGCTAAATTTATGGTAGTTTTGGAGTTTGTAAGTTACAAATAAGTTGGTGTTATGTTTATTAAGTTATTGGTTGCGTTTTGTCACACATTTTTGTTTGAAAGTGCTCGGAAACAACCATTTACCTGAAAAATAGTTGCTGTCATAGTGGATTAATGGATCAAAACTGGAATTTTACTTTTTACTTTTTAAAGTTAAACGGTTCTCTACCCGGATTAGTACCGTTTTACACGAACCCTATGCTACGCCTGTTATGGTAGCAGCCATCACATATTACATATTTATGAACCTAAGGATTGAGAGCTGAAGATAGTTAGAATTCTGTTAGGCTCCCAAGTCCATCACCATTGGTAGATATGATTGTTGAGTGTCCAGCAATTTCTACAAGTTTTGTTTAGGTTGGTTGATTCAAGTTGACTTATACTTCGTATTATATATGCCTTACTAAGGTTATCTTCCAAACAAATTAGACCATCAATGTCTTTTGGGAGTTAACATATAATAATCTTCAAATTAAAGTTGGTAGTTTGTTTTCTGTATCGTCTTTAGTTGGTCTTTTAGTGTTTTTCAGTTGTTACTTCCCCACAATTAAGTAATCAACGTTGTAAAATATGTAGTTAATCACTGAGCATTTAACTTGATTGACCACTTCTTTTTTTAGTTAATTAGTATTATATATTACTTAACCACTGTTTTGTCTGAATACTCACATACAAAGCGTTATTTTTATATCATATGTGTTGTCTCAATATCTTACGATGCTTTAAAGTTCGGATTAACATTGTTATTAATTTAAGTATGAGTGATGTCCGTTTGTTGAGACACTTTATAGTCAAATTCTAACCATAATTATAGACAAAAAATAAATAAAAATAAGTTATTTATTAATTGAAAAAACGTTAAAAAATTAAGCACGGTTTTGATTGTTACTAAAATGTAATATGACCCATTAACTTCTTCAATTTTTAAGCATGTGTATAAGGTACACCAAAGATCATTAAGCCACCAAAAACCATTGATGGTGAGGTATGAATTAAGACTAAATCTAGATCAATATCTACTGTCATATCTATTTTAAATGATTATAAGTGCACGCTTAGAATAAACAGGGATCAGTAGAGAAGCCATACACAGATGTTTACCAATAACTACATGACTTGGACTACAAACATGGGTCAGAAGCATAAGGATAGTGAGGAAGAATGGAAAAACATCATTGCGTACATTGGTTAGATACGGTAACACAAGTATAGTGTTGTACAACAAGAATTACATTTAAGACCATGAACCAAGAAATGCGATAATTCTTTTATAGCCTTCGATAGCTATTGATTATCATTCTTCCCAGCACATTGTTTTATAATATTGTTTGACAATTTTTAAAAATGTATTAAAGTTAACAAAAAGTAACAAACAAATAATTATAAGTCATACCCGCCCATTGGGCGGGCTTCGAAAACTAGTATATATATATATCTATATTATATATAACAGGAGGCATTTGGCATTAATGCCACCTCAATGCCCAGTAATTGTTTTTAGTGCCATGTCATCACATTAGTCAACCTAAGCAATATTTTTGTCCACCTAAGCACTTATTTTTTAATTTAATTAGATTTTATATAAATTTCGTATTTTTAATAATTTTTAGCACTTATTTTTTAATTTAATTAGATTTTATATAAATTTCGTATTTTTAATATTTTTTTTATAAATTTTGGAGTTTTAATAATTATTTTTGAAAATTATTTATAAAAAAGGAGCCTTGCAAGGATTGAACCTTGGTCATTTGGATAAATAACTTGTGTGTTTACCACTAAGGCAACACAACTTTTTGGAATATATGTTGCAAGTCCAAAATTATAAATCTATGCAACCAATTATGTAGGAGAATCTCTACAACTTATGTAACCCTAAACAAAACATATATGTAAAACTTATATACGTTCATATAATCCAAAACCATTATTAAAAAAAAACATACGTATACTTTTTAATCCTAATCATCAAATCTCTCTCTCGAAGAAAACTCCATCACTAGGGCTTTAACGATTTTTAATGTGTTTTTGTGCAGGTTTTGCTGTTCTTGGAGCTTTGATGCGAGCTCAGTTAGCTGACATGCATAGACGATTAAGGTAAATTTGACTTCTGGTTAGCTGGATGTTTTAATATAAGCTGCCTGAGACATCAACAAATATGCAAGGATTTCTAGATAATCTCATCTAATGATCGTTTGTGTGTTTTCTTCATCACAAATATTGATGCCAGTAAGCCTAAAACACCTTTTTTTCACAGTAATGGCATAGGCATACTATAGAATTTGACATATTGTATCATTGGTTTGGCAGGTCGGCACCCCGAATATGTACAACATGCAACTCTGGGAAACATTAGGCCATGCTGCCAACTATAAGGAGAACATGTTTGTTTTCGATGTAAGTTTTTTGCTGTAAACTCTATTACCATTGGCCATTCATGTTATATGTCACGACTTGAATTCATAAGAATATGATTTTGTGATCGCAACGAAGCCAGTGGTGCATTGACCGGTTTGACATGTGTTCAGCGATTTCAGCAGGTTCAAAGTGGTCAATAAATATTTATATAGGTTCAAAATGTCAAAATATGTAGTTCATCAAAGGGTAAAAGCCATAAAATAACAACGTACTTTCTCAAATTTACCAAGTTGAAACACATACTTTTTTATCAACATATATACCCATGTACTTTCAAATGTTGTTCCGACTTTACCCATATTGTAATAAAATAATATTATTTAATATAATATTATATTAATATAAATCGGTCATATGGGTGAAGTCGGAACAAAATTCGAAAGTACGTGGGTATATATGTTGATAAAAAAGTATGTGTTTCAACTCGGTAAATTTGAGAAAGTATGTTGTTATTTTATGGCTTTTACCCTTCATCAAAAGAAAAGAAAGGAGGGTTTTTTTTTCTTTTTTTTTCTTTAACGTTCAGTTGTGGTCGAGTTGATATGATGGTGAAGGTAGTTGGCCTACCAATTGAGACCGAGGTAATGGTGGCCGAGACAATCGTGACTGAGACCGCTGAAATAGTGACCTACGCAATTGTGATTGCTGCACTCATGACCGATGCAATGGTGGCTTTTTTGCTCGAGCTTGAGGAGCCGAAGGATATTCTAATGGATCATCGGGTTTCGAAGCCCAAACAGGTGCTTTGTCACGTGCATAACCGTTGTCATAGAACAACTCTTCACCACCTTCAATATGCTTTTTTGCAAATATGCCAACACGATGATCACCCTTCACTAAAATATCTGCATGTATCGCCTTATTTAGTGTCTAAACAAGCCGACGCATGCAGAATTAAAAGTGGAAGTTGATCATCGTGTTGAAATATGTGCAAAAGAGTGTATTGATGCTGGTGTAGAGTTGTTTCAAGATTATGGTTATGCACGTGATCAGGCACCTGTTTTGGCTTTGAAACCGGATGATCTGAAAGAAGGTCCTTCAGCTCCTCAAGCTCGAGCCAAAAACTCACCATTGCATCGGTCACCAGTGATGCAATCACAATTGCGTAGGTCACTATTTCATCGGTCATCGTTGCATCGATCACGATTGTCTCAGCCACCATTACCTTGGTCACCATTGACAGACCCACCACCTCTACCATCGCCTCGACCGCCAGTGGATCATTAAAGAAATTAAAGCACTTCTTTTTTTCTTTTGATGAACTATACATTTTGAGAAAATGAATGTGTTGCATGATTTGGTTGATGTACGCGCCTTTACCGTTAGACTAAAGATTTGAATCCTAACATCTTGAACGCCTGATTCCAAACATCGATTCTATAATCTGACAAAGTAGTTATGCTTAAAAACTTGACTGGCGTATTCATTTGTTTTATGATGCATTGGAGAATGGGATATGTTTCTGAACTATTATTGTTGGTTGTTGTGGTTTGGTTGAGTGGCTTCTTTACAATGACACCATCATTCCATTCACCTCCTTTGACACATGAAGGAGCAGAACTTCTCAATAAAACTTGTGATCATCTCGGGTTTACATTTTTGTCTACCCATGATGCCCATGTTGTCATTGATTTTGCAAAGTTGTTGATGAATCAAGATAAGGCAGAACGTTATATGCTTCCTGATAGTAAGTAATTCACCCTTCAAATTTAATGCAAATGAATCAGGAATGCAAGTATTCTAACCCCACGTTCAGAATTTAATGTTTCCACGTCTTTGTTAAATATGGTTTGTATTATTGTGAATGACATTATATTCTGCGATATGTATGCTTTACAAAAATAAATTCTGCAACATTTATATGTAATGAATAGCTCTCTGATTTTTTGATACATCATATATATATATATATATATATATATATATATATATATATATATATATATATATATATATATATATATATATATATATATATTTCTCAAATTTATATATTATCCACTTCTGTTCTAAATTTATATATTAACCGAAGAGTTGAACATAAATTCCTTTGTCATTTATGCATCTCTTCTAAATTGCCCGCAGATTATCTGAAACCTATGTCGAGCCGACTGAAAAGTGAAACCATTAGCGCTTTTTAAATGCAGCACGGCACCAGCAGCTGTAATATCATTCTCACTGATCACAAGTTCAATACTAATCGATCCGGTCTCATCAAGGTTTATATATCCTGCATGTACGTTTTGATTGTTTAGTTTCATTTATTTTACTTACGTTGCATTCTATCCTCATATATGCACATAACATAATAATTTTATACTTTATATGAAATATGTATAACAGATCAAGTAAATGTTATGTTGATGTACAAGTTGCTATCCTGATTAAGCATGTAAATAGTTACCAACATTTCAAGAAGATCTGCTTGATTGTTTTTATGATTAGATCGTGTTACTAGAAGCTAAATATCACCTTTTTGTTAACGAAAATATGTGCAAAAATATGTGAAACTCTTTTGTTAACGAAAAGTCACGAAACCAATGAGAGGCTATTTGAGAAATTATCTCCCATGATTTGTAAAATTTTATGCGCAACATTGACTAACCTACAGCATGTCATTTCAAGAAAATGCCAGGAAAGTAGGATCGAGGAGAGGGAGAAGAGTATCCGAAGTGCAGTTCTACTTTTTGCGAAAACTATAAAGATTTTAGAAGTTCTTGACAGAGAATTGCCTGAAGATTTGGATCATGGAAAACTTATACGCATCAATAAGCGGCATCTTCTTTGTCATTCATAAATAGTCCTTTTATGGGATATTAGGTGATTCCTTTTTTGTTTGTTAGACGTGAAGGAATTTTAAAATGGTGGAAGAACCTTCATCTATATCAGACTCAAAATGGTGGAAGAACCTTCATCTATATCGGACTCATAATAGTCAGTAGATTGGTTTGATTTTGCACTAAAGACAGTCCCTATGGTCCATCCTTCTGAGATTCTTTTCAATAATATATTTGCAGATTTGCTTAAGATTATTTAAATAACTCTTTAACCTCTCGAAATTAGGCTATAATAGTAAGATTATAAGTCATGATAATTGCAATTAGTTTCTATGGGATTATTGGTTATTTACGCTTGTCTTCCTGAGCTATATTAGCGAGAAATTTTTTACCCATATCCTCTTTTTATCATGTCAAATCAACTGATTATTTATAACATTGCTGAATTTCAACTCCTTTTTGGCTCTCACTTGAAAATCTTGAAGAAAGCAAGAACCGGCCAAGTAAGGTTCAAAATGTGGCTAGAAAAAGGAACCCTCACAAACCTGAATTGTAGAAAGAAGTCTTGAAGAAAATGTATACCTTCAGAACCCAAACATGAAGAGAAGTGGCGGCTGATTTCAGAAGTACTCCGTAGTAAAGAATTGATACCAACCAGTGGAAGCCTTTTTAAGAAATTAGTTGATATTGTGAAGGAAGAGATCAAACATTAATAATCTCCGTTGTGACTTTTTTTCCAAATACTTATGTCTCTGTCATGTTGACTTTTTTTTGCTCATATATCCTTGACTTTGACTTCTTTAGATGTTTTTACCCTTTTTTGTTCCTAGATTTTGGTTGCTACGGGGGACTATTACTATGACAATCTTAGTCAAATTCGGAGTGGATAAAGAAAGAAACAAACATGTTAACATATTATCAATAGAGATCAAAATAATAACAATTTGGTAACCATGAAAGAATAGCAGCTGTTAGAAAATAAAGTACCATATGTTAGTGGTGAGAGATATATATATATATTATGTTTCATGATAAACATAGGGGCTCCAGTTGTTCAGATGGTCCAGACTACTTGTCTCCAAAGGTACCTCAACAAAACTCTTCCAGAATTGGCAAGAGTATCTTCACACGGATTTGTTATTCTTTCAGGTACGTTTCAAGGAAAGTAGCATAATAGCATTAGTTATGAATATGTCGACCGGCTATTTTCTAGCTATAAAATTTCAAGGAAAGTAGCATTAGTTACAAAGGTCACACGTTAAGCGACGACCAAAAGCACATTTTTACCAAAAATTGGTGTTCTTATTGAAAAAAATAATTCTGTAAATCACGTTTGGCACACCAAAAAACTAAGAAACTTTCAAACATATTTGGGTAATAAATGTTAGGGGAAATACGATCTGACCTGATGAAGAAATGTCAACACGTTTTGACTTGAACCTATTTTTACACAACACCCAACAGGTCCGAGCCACCTATTTCCACCTCTAAATCATCGCACAAGCAGCAGAAAAGTAGAGAAAGATTATATATGAAGAATGTATGAGATTTATAATATTGAATTTTTCTGAATGCAGATTATCTTGGTCCTCGTTGAGTTAAAGTGGTTGAGATGTCCAAGTTTGGCCGTCCAGTAACATACTTATTCTGTTAATAACTCAATCTCATCTTTATCATAATTTAAATATGTATATATACTTTTTTTATGTCGTAGTTCTTTATTGTTAGGTTATCACAACATTGCACTTGCTACCGCTTTATAATGATTTGTAGATGTACTTTTTTATTTTTTATAATTTGATAAATAAGGTGTTTAGATGACATACAGTTGGGTTCTTAGGTCAGGCTGGGTTCTTAGAAGTTTTAGAGTTAGAGGTGGCTAAATGGGCGGGTTTTGTTCATAGGATTGGCTAAAACAGATTACTAGATTAGTATGGTGTTTATGTTGTGTTCTTCAGAATAAAAAAAATAAGAAAAGATTAAAGAAGTTGAAGTTTCGATATAAATGAAAGGCTGAAAGGTATGAATGGAGTAAAGAATTGAATGCATATAGTGAGAAACATTAATTTTATTGTTATGTTTATTTCCAATTGATTTGTGTCTTATCCAGCATAGGCTTATTGCTTAACCGAATGCTTAAAAAGGGTGTTAACATCTTGTGCAAGTGACTCATGTCAAAGTCTTCTAACTTATCCCCAAGTTCAATAAGCGGATCCATATTATGCTTGGATATGCGTACAAGTCAAATAAGAGGATGCAAAGTTACTTTTAAAGCAAATGTATATTAGTTTAATCAGTTTATATAGTAGTTTGATTGCCTCTTTTCGTGTATATGGTGTCACAAGTCTTGAATTGCTAACGTTCGACTTATGATCCATCTAAGATAATTAATTATAAGGAATTGATTATTAACACATTCTTTTTTTACTAATATATATCAAATTATGGTTGATTATTAATGATAACATGTTTCTTTCGACACTAATGGAAACAAAAGTTAGATCTTGTCAGTCACAAAACCTGCTTCATCACATAATAATGGTATTTGTAAGTTTATGAAAGAAGTGAAAAGGAGTAAATTGATCATGGCTGAGAAGAAAAACAGTATCTCTCACCATAACAAGTTTAAACTTTCCTAATGCAAGAAAGTTCTACTCATCAAAGCCCCAGGTAAATTCTTTTTGGCTAATGGTTAACGTGTGAACTCTTTTGAACATGAGGACAACGGCCATGATGATGCAGAACGGCTATCACAATATAAGGAATATTGTTAAACGCCGTAATTTCATAGAACGGCCTAGGCGTACGCTATGGTAATAAAGCTATGAGTACTGACTAGAAATGTAAACAGGTTATCAATTAATTGCCAGTTGGAAGCTATATGAACTTTGTTATTTTTTAACTTTCGCATTGGTAGAATTGGTTTACAATTCACCTATGTATTTTCTTTTTAATAAGTTTGTGATTGATTGTTGCTACTGTAATAATATTCTTGATTAGCTTATCCTTGGCTTTATGGCAATAGAACTTTCCATGGATGCCAACCCTTTATAATACCATTTACAAATCCTTATTGTTTCTATATTGAATTTTTTAGTGTTGCAATTACTCGTGATCAGTGTCATGAATCGACGAGAGTTTAATCCAACAACTTATGCAACCAATATATGCCGGGAGTTAGAGGTTGTAATTATGTGGGTTGGGTAACATGTATAAAAGAAACGTTTATGACTTGAAATGGGTGGGTCTGATTTGACAAAGCGGTTTCTGATTGATCATGATTTAAAGTCATTTAACTGTACATGTATTACCAATGTTTTGAAAATCGGGTTTTTAATCGACCCGGTCGAGTCACTGGGTCACTGGGTTACCGGTTCGACCGCCGAGTCAACCCGGTTTTCTATTTAAAAAAAACATTTTTTTTCGACCGGGTCAACCGGTTCGACCACCAGGTCAACTCAGTTCAACCGGTTAGACCACCGGATCAACCCGGTTTTCTATTAAAAAAAATGAAAAAACCAAACCCGGCCGGATTTCGAGAACCGGGTTGACCCAGATCACTTAAAACCCGCCGCGACTAACCGGTTAACCCGTTTTTAAAAATCATTTTTTCTTACCCTTTTTTTTTGCCGGAACCGGTTCAGCCGGTTAACCCGGACGGGTCGACCCGAGTTTCAAAACATTGTGACGGTTATGCGTAGGAGTATGTGACACCAGTTTTACAACACAAGCTTACAAGAAAGAGATTAAGGCGATTGAACAATATCCAAACACACACACACACTTTAATATGAGACGGTTATGCGTAGGAGTATGTGAAAGGAAATAACTTGAACAACCAACCCTCAAGTGAGGGTTATACAAGAGTATTTATAGGCAAGGAGCTAGGGCAACACTCCTAGTCCTTCCCTTTTCCTTATTGGACATGGGCCTAAGCTTATGGGCCTTCTACATAAGCTTGACCTTAAACAAACATAAAGGCCATAATAAGCTACCTATTACATATGAGAAACTAACACTTGAATTAAGGTTTAGGAGTGATTCCAACAATCTCCCCCTCAAGTGTTGGTGATGAAAAATGGTGAAGGCGTTGATGTAATAGTAGCTTTGACGTCTTCTGACATTCTTCTTTCTTGTGAGAAGGAATGCCTTGATTCGAACAATCTCCCCAGTGTAGAGAGATAGTTTTCTTTGAACAGTTATGCTTTGACGTAATCTTTAACTTTGTTCTTAGATCATTGTTCTTTGTGATGAAAGTGATAGTATGTTGTTGTCTGCATCAAGTCTGCCTCAGGTCTGCTTCGCCGCTACAGTGTCTCCACGTCATTCTTCAACATGCTCACACGCTCTTTGACGTTGGAATACAGTACTGATGAAGTTCATTAAGTCTTTAACTTTGTAGATTCTTTGATTTGATGAAGAATCATTCTGACTGTTGTGTTGCTTTTGGATAGAACTTCCATTAGTGATGATGTTGGCGTGAGCATGAGAAGAATCTACACGATCATCCCGCTCCGGAGCTTCCATAAGAAGAAAACATTTAAAACGGTTAGTAATAAGCGGATTCCGGCACTTACAGGTTCAAACTTCGAGAGTGTTAATAGCATAGTGTGAATACACAACTCTAATTCTCACAAGGCCGTTCCTGAACTGGAGTCCCACAAGTGAGATAACGCGATATACCGAAGTACATCTACAGTTCAGATGAGTCGCTGAGGTACACTGAAGCATCACCTCACAACTGTAGACCGTTTGAGACACACTAAGCGTAATCCACGGGGAGTTACCGAAGTGACCTGCTGTCAGGGCTGTTTGATGTTGACCCTGGCAGGAGTTTCCATTCAATCACTGAGGATCACAAATATGAACCTCTCATAAATGTTCTCGACAGATTGCTAAGATCTGTGAAGGACTCGATAACGTACCACTGAAATTCTTATTGTTGAACGTCAAGTGATGAAATGTCAAGTGCACCTAAGAGATCTTTTGATGAATCTCGTGGCTCTAGACTCAATAGTGCGTTTTGGTTTTCCTGAGCGGAGACTAGGGAGAGGGTCTCCTTCTTCAATACCAGCGATCTCTAAGAGAAAGCCAATAGTTTACGTAGGGTTCCCTGTGAGAATGAAACAAGCTTCTTTTGAGAGAAACTTGAGTGGCGAAGAAGGTATAGTGCATGCGTCACTGGGTCCGTGACGACTTTTAGCCTTCAATACCGGTGACACTAAGTGACAATCAGTAGCATATGAATTGAACCCGGTGTCTGCCCTAAGTTGAATAATCTGGAGGGCTATTTCTTTTCACCCTTTTCTTTGCATTTCTTTTTAATTCTTCAACTCCTTCTTTCTCCGATTCTCATTTTCTCCTTTTTATAATCGTACCTAAGGACTTCTAAGTACTAACTATTTGTGATGTCCTTGGGTAGATCCCTCCGGCTCTGGCGGATCATAGGACGGTTATTCCTAACCTTAGTCACCTTATCACTCGATGACTAACCTATGTTTCCATAAAACCAATTTTCAAGAAAATCTCTCAAAGGGTTTGTAAATGAAAAACATGTTTGAACCACTGTGAGAGTTTTATCTTTTAGTAGAAATACTCCCCCTCCACATGTGCTTTAGATTTTTGACGGAAATCTGCACTGTGTGGGAAGAGCGCGCACATTTGAATTGATCAACTCAAGATAGACAATCCCCCGCGAGACACGGTTACGTTGCATAGTTAAAGAGTTACATTGTCAGCTTTTAGGTGACAACTAGCTCTAATAACTACCTTGAAGGTGTAGACAAACCTCGAAAGGTTGTCATACCCGTCAGAGTTCATGTCTACCAAGAGTTTCTCGAATGGTACTTTCTACTTGGACAAGTCCTTTACGAGACACGTTTACATTACTAGCGAACTAGCTTGAAATTATTACCCGTCCAGGACAAGTCTTTTCGAGTTACTAACATTTTAGTACCGTCAATTTGTTGGTTAAGTCTATTACACAAAGATTCATTTGCATTTACACAACATCTTTCTTATCACATAATTTTCTCCCCCTCAAAAATGGCATATAAAATGTTATTATTGAAAAGTTGAGAATAAATATGACCATTTCGAGTGTTGCGGGAAGATGACCACTATGAACAATTTGTGAACAAAGTTTTAACTCAAGTACTACCCCTCAACAAGTGATATAGACGGTTGAGGTTTTGAAAAACATACGGGGAAGTACTTGTCCTTTTGAGCAAAACCTTTAAAAATGAAAGGTTTGATAGGTTTTACTCAAAAGTAAGAAGCTTTCGCTCCTTTTATAAGGATTGTGGCACTGAAGCGTACCACAGGGTCCTTTCTTGACAATTACGGGTTGTACACTGTAATGTGTGCACAAGTCATCCACATAAATAATCACACATCCAAATTTATAATGAAAGAAGCAGTTTAAGGGGTACCAAGAAGTCCAGTGATGTTGCCATTAGTGTGAACAGGGCGTTGATAGCCGGTGATGTTAATCCTGGGTCGACCACCAACAAAGCTTTCCAATGTTCTGAACTGATCCCTTCTATACAACCTTTCATCAATCATTTTGATGATCCTCCTCACATCCCTTCGATCCTGAGAGTTCCATCGCTTAGGAGACTCAATCTTTTGACGTATATCCTTCAACCTATAAGCTAATCCGTCCCTAACCATCTTCAAAGTGTGATCCCCAAACTTGTGAAGATCACTACACACCATTAAGCAATTTCGTTGAAGTTCACTGCGGTAAACGACGCTGAATGGTTTGCTGATGAGTGTATATTGTGAGAGCTGGTTGATGTCGGGAAGATCAAGCTGAGGTGGAGTGAAGTTAACACGAGTCTGATATGATTCAACTGCAAGTTGGAGATCTTCTACACGTTCTTTGATGACTATGCGTCTGATGAAGATGAGCAGTGACTTGATGAATTCACGTTGTACTTCAGTTGAAAATTGCCTCATGCGACCCTGAACTTTGGCAAGGTACATGTCTTCAATGTCGTTGATAGACAAATTCTCAAAGTCAGCTTCAGAGAATGCATAATCCCGTTCGTCTTGCCTTTTGACCACAATCTTCTTGAGAAAAGTGTAGTCCCATTTGGTCGAAAGATCAACGTGTTTGATGGCAACGATATCTTTAGTACTGAACACTGCATGTTGTGACTTCTGAACCTGGCAGCTTCTGTAGTAGATTCTTCGGCATTCCGACCAATGATGAATCCCGTACATTGCATCTCGGTCGTATGCTTCCACTTTGTTGGAGAACAAGTGAGTAGCACTTTCCTCGATAGCTATGCAGTTTGAGTATATGGCTGCTGGGAATGGAAGTGTCAAAGATATAGCGTATTTCCTTGATCCATCGCCACCGTGTAGAAGAAATTCCAAGTCTTTGTTGAAGAAATATCTGAATGGAATCCTAGGTTCATCTGGTTGGCCGATCGTTGGTAGTGGTTTAGACCAGTCGGTGTAATATGGAGGGTTGTCCCGTTTGGTGAAGTCGATGTTTGCTTCTGGGTTGAGCCAATCCATGTTGTTAGACATAGCTCTAGCAATGTTTTCAAGGTGATATTCGACCTCGATGGCACTTTCTGAGCTATCTTTCCACAGTTGAAAAGCTTCATTTTTGATTCGTCTCAACTCGGATTTCGTCATCTTCTTCACATGGAACTTTTCTTGCATAATCTTAGCATGCTCCAATGTATTACCGTCTACCAGATCTTGACCTTCTTCAGGGTAGGGAGTTGAGTTAACAAGTGTAGGGAACCATTAAAATTCCTCAGTTTTATCATCATCTAGCCATGATACGATGTCACATGGGCGCCTTCTTCTTCTTTTGTTTAGGCCTAGATGAGGATTCTGGTTTCTGAACACGTTTGGGAGAGGTGGGTTGTTGTAGGGGCTCATGGACTTCCTCATCGTCACCACCCGTATACTCAAAGTGATCATCGGTTTTCTGAGTCTCGGGTGGTAATTCAGAAGAATCCTGAGGTTTATCAGTAGAAGATGGAGGAGAAGATCTTTGTTGAGTAGGAGTCCGTTGTGGTGGAGGTTGCATCGAGTAATGAATAGAGGATGATACATCAGACCTCTTTGTGCGTTTGGGCTCTTTATCCTTATCCTGATCTTTGTCTTCATCATCTCTTGAACGTTTGGGCCTAACAGCTTCTTCTCGGAATGAGGACCTGAGTTGGTATTCCAGTAGAGCTTCAAACAGTTTAGCTTCATGTGAGGCAAACGTTGTAGAGCGTGTCGACATTTGCACAACTAGCCGGTTCACCAATTCATCATCTGAGAAGATTGTAGATTCAACTGGATTGATGCTTAAATTCATCGGAGTTGATTGCATGGCTTGTTTGGCTAGATGCAATAGATTTGGATACAGTTGTCTGTTATACATCTCCTTTGTCAGTTTCGGAACGACCTCCATAAGGAACTGGTGAGTGTATCCTTTGATCATTTCGTCCATTTTCCCTTGAAGATCATCTTTCATGAGCTTCTGGACATACTCCCTTTCATCTTGCATCTTGTCGAGATCATCATGAATATACTGTATCTGATCAGCATAGAAATTCATCTTCCTTTGGAGGATGTTTTCTTTCTGACTTGTTTGACAGCATTCCCAATTCTTTTATGAGCATGAGATATCCAAGATCGAGTTGGTTTCTTCACTGATTTGGATGTTGATTTGGTTGATCTTTTAGATGGTGGTGGTGAGGAGTGAGATGATGAATCTGATGAGGAGGAGACATGAGGAGGCTCAGGGTCCTTTGGAGGTGCAGAATTATCCTCCTTGGAACGAGTTGGACTGTTGAGGAGATAATCATCATAATTCTCTTTGTTATCTTGTCCAGATTTAGCCTTTTCTTCCGTCTGAGTCTTAGCTTCTTCATCAGTCTCTTCTTTCTCAGTCTTATCCTTTTCTGGTTCCTCAATGTTATAATCAGTAGACTCCTCCACAAGCGTTTGTTGTTGCACAAGATTGGTGGCACCAGCTCCCTTATCGGGTTGATTAACCGCATCAGGAGTTGGTTTAGAGTGGGCAACACCACTTGATCCTCTGGGGCCACCCATTTGGTCTTTTGCAAATTTTTCAGCTTTTTGAAGGTGTCTATCGATTTTAAACTTCTTCCTGTAGGATTTATCCAGTTGCTCTTCATCACTTTCTGAGCTTTCTTCATATGGCACAAGTACAGGAGTCTTCCCTTTTCCATGTTCAGCTGGAGGACTGGGAGGTTTAGATACCGTTGTGGTTTCATCTTCAGCAGTTTCAGAGTAGAAAGTCTCTTTTTCTGATGCAGTACCTTCTGAGTCCTCGTCAATTAGCTTTCTCTGCGGTTCAGTTTTAGGTACGGGAATGGGAACATCTTCCTTAGAAGGAACAGTCCTTTTACGAGGAGGATTCCTCTTGGGAAACTTCCTTTGACTTACAGTACTTGCATCACTTCCTGCACTGCCTCTTTTGGTTCTCCTTATAGGTGTTCCAGAAGACTTTTCATCGAGATGACCAACTTTTCCTTCTCTTACTGCTACTAGATACCTTTTTTATGTCTCGAGCTTTTTGATTTCATTAGACAGAAGGTGATCAGGTAATATAGCACCCTGTTTCTTTGTTGACGATTCCTTGATTCTGACAGATAGGGTAGGTTCAGTCAACATATCGTGATTGTCTGGGTCATTGAGCCTTTGTGGAATATCGGGATGAAGTCCAAGTGCTCTATGGATCAACAATTTTGTGTATCTGACATAGGGAATCTTTGAGCCAAGTTTCTTGTGAAATGACATCATGTCTTCCCATAACAGTGCTTCAATTTCGATGTACTTTTTGTTGATTAATGACCAGAAGATTTGTAGTTCCATGAGCTTGGGATGCTCATAGCCACTATCATGACCAGAGACCGATTTGGTGATGATGATGTAGAGGGTTCTCCACGGTTGAGGAATGTTCTTAAGCTCCACATGAGAATGCTTAGAGATAATTCCTGAAGCTTCATCATAGCCAATATTAGGTAAGAATTGTAGAACTGTCTCCTCAGTAGGTGTGGCAAAGAAGTCGGTTGGCTCGATTTCAGGAATGAGAAGAACAACTTGTAAGTCTGCATGAGTGATGGTGACTTGTTTGTGATTGAGAGTTACAGTCACTGTGTTAGGAATTAGAAATTCCCGGTAGTAAAGAGTCGGTCACCTCAAGTATATGTAATCGTTAGAAAGCTCGTAGTCGTAGTTCTTTTAAGTTAAGTAGTAATTTAGTTAAGTAACACCGTGGAGGACGGACGGGTCTTTACCCACTGTATGCCTGATCCACAGCCCGATGTGTGGCGAGTTATGTAAGACTATAAATACTCTCTACCTTCCAAGGTAGAGAGTTGGAGCTCATAATAATATCTTTCACTTTCTCTCACTAAGTTCCCTAAACCTCTAACTTTCTCTCTCTAGAATTCCATCTATATGCTACTTTGTGTTATGGTTTGATGTGTATGTGAAAAGTTATATCTTACAATTGGTATCAAGAGCCATGGTTAGATCATATCTTGCACATCTTTGGATTTCTAGTGGTTTTTAGGTGGTTTTTGAGTTTGAAAAAGTTTAGTGGTTTTTGCATCATTTGGTTGACTTCTTGTGTTAAAGTTTGAATTTTGTTAGTACTTTCATGTTTAGAATCATCACAAGTGTTTAGGTTTTCATTTGGTTAGCTTGAATCATCTTGGTTGGGTTGTTTTTGGATTGAAAAGTGATGTTTATAAGGTTTTTCTTGCTAGCGACTTAGCTCACGGTTTATTTTTCTTCATAGCGACTTGCTTCACAAAATTGTAGCGAGTTACAGTTTTAAACCTAGCGAGTTAGATCTAGCGAGTTAAAGTACAAGTAGTGGACTCTCCACTACGAGTAGCGACTTGGTGGTAGCGACTTGGTCTGTAGCGAGTTGCTCTTTAGCGACTTGTATCTCTAGCGACTTGTGTAGCGAATTGCTGCCAAATTTTTGCTAGCGACTTGAGGCTTAGCGAGTTACTACTTAGCGACTTGCTTTTTGTCTAGCGACTTGGGACTCTAGCGACTTAGGGGTGTAGCGAATTAGTTGTTAGCGACTTGGTTCAAGAATTCGTAGCGACTTGGTTGATTTTTCCCTTCAAAACTTCAAACGGCCATAACTTTTGAACCGTAACTCCGTTTTCAGCGTTCTACCCATCAAAACGACCGTGAGAACGAGGAGAATGGCACGCCGAATAAACTAAAGTTAATTCGGGTCAATCTTCGAGGTCTAAATCCGCTCCGAACAGAAGTTATTGAGGTTTTTAAGTTTTTTGACCTAAATTTCTCAAGAAAAACGGGCATAAACCAATCCGAATCACAACCAAACAACATCTCTGCTAATCCTTCAAACAATCATATGTCCTAACACACAATTGTCTATCATTCCATTGGTCATTGCTTAACGGTTTGGTCTTGATTTTAGTAAAATCCCGCGAAAGATTCTATTTCTCGGTTTGAATCATAGACTTGTAAAATCCCGTGCATTCTACCACATCATGTCTTACTCTACTGACCCAGTGATTTCAGAAGTGCTTAAATTGTATGATGATGTAGACAACCCTGAGAATATTAGCTACACTGAACGATTAAAGATGATTGAATCAATCAATAAGGATGTGATATCTCCGGGTTCAGACTTTGAAAAGACTGAAATGCACCAGTCAATGCTACAAAATGCCCTGCTAAAGGAATGTAACATTGAGCCCTTTCAACTACTTTATCAGCACCTCAAACTACTTTTATCTACAACTATGGATCGAACAAGCAGTGCTCTCCTTCGTCAGGATTTTCCCATCTTGACAACAACTGTACTACTCAACTTAGAACAACTGAAGTTTCAAATTACTAAAGAGAAGTTCTCAATTGATGTATCTAATGCAGCTCTTCAAGTAATCTTCGATCAATTTCAGTCATTTTTCCGGGGGGAATATTCCTCAGATTTTGATGATGACATGACTGGAATTTCATTCAAGAAACACACTGGAATGGAAATTCATGAGTTCAGAAACACCTTTATTCAACTTATTGGTAATATGGAAATATACATTAAGGAAGCTGCTCAAGAGAATGACAAGATGAATGAATTGAATGGGTGTCAAGTTGTGTTATGTGAAGATTGTGATAGGTCGAGCAATGGATCAGTCGAACAAATGAATGATGCCGAAAGCAGAAGCTCAATTGCAATGAAGGAAGATGAAGATAACTGTACTGATCTCAAAGACTCAGAGTCAGAAAAGGGTGAAACAGTTTACATGATAACTCCTAGTATTCATGTGGTGAATACTGATGACATATCTTCAGATGATCAGATGTCATGTGATGAGGTACCCTTAACTGTTCAACATAGTGCATCTACTAATGTTCCGAAACATACCGATCTTAATGCTGAACATGATTCTGATAAATGTTCCTTGGTTGAGGCTGAGTCTAATAATTTCAAAACATATGATATGGTTGATAAAAAGGCTTTTGATGAACTTTCAAACAAATTCTCAAAACTTGAAAAACATTGCATTTCACTTGAAATTGCAATACAGAGTAAAGAAGAAAGTTTTCAACTTAACAAACCATGTAAAAATCCGGAACTTCCTGAATTCCGTGAACTTTTTGAAATTAACACTTTGAAAGCTCAGCTTCAAGACAAAGAGTCAACTATCATCAATTTAAAGAAACACATTTCTAATACGCATGTGAAAAGTAATTTGGTTACAAGTAATTCTGATGTTAATACTATTGATGATATTCAAATGAGAAATGATGAATTAGCGGTTTGTGTGGCCAAATTACTAAAGGAAAATGAGTCTTTGAGAAAGCATCACATAGAACTAAGTGACTCTGTCAAAGAAGCTAGAACTAAGTCAATGGAACAAAACTCTTTGATAGCTAAAATTGATGAACTCAAAGCTCAACTTCAGGAAAAGAGTTTCGCTATTGTTGCCTTAAAAAATGAGCTTAGGAAAACTGTAGGGAAAAGTGTGAACACTAAGTTTACAAAACCATCAACCTTGGGGAAACCAGTTTCTCATCCCATTAGAAACCGGTCCATTGTTAGGCAGCCTACTGCGTTTATATCCGAAAGACCAAAATTTTCAAAAACACGGTTTGCCTCCCAAGTTGATGAGAAACAAGTTTTGTCAAAACCAGTCACTTCACCTGAGTTGCCTAAGAATTATGCTTCTAGTTCCTCTAAACCTCAACAAGCATCTACTTCTACTCCCAGCACCTCTAGGATTAGTTCGAAAACAGTGTCAAAATCAAGCATTAAAACCCAGAATTCATATGATATTAATGACTTGTGTAAGAACTATTATCTAGAAAAAGCTAGAAAAAAGGCACAGATTCGAAAAGACGGAATTTTAGGTGCAAGACCTAGGGTGATGAATTCTACGAGATTTCAAGGCACTGCTAGTAGTTGTAAACCACTACCTAGGAACACTCAAAAGACTAGGGATTGGCATGCAGCTAAGAGTAGTTATTTGCATAAGAATGCTAAGCATGTAGAAAACAAAACTAGAAATTCTGAGTCTTTTCCACTTAAGAAACAGTTTCCTAATTCACATGCCAAGGTACTATCCACTAAGACCACTAACGCGACTAAGGTTCAACATGTTGTGAAACAATACAAACCAAAAACTTCGCCTAGATGGATACCAACTGCTAAATCTTTGGAAACTAGGATCAAGGATAAGTCTTCCACTATGCATAAGAAGCCTTACAATCCTAGACCTTGCCATAAGTGGATACCGTCTGGTAGAATGTTTAAGGATGCTGGACTTAGGTGGATTCCTACCGGAAAGCTGTTTTTTGATGAAAAAATCAAGGTTGACCGTGAAACCCCAAAGAGTTTGGATACTAATGTCACTAATACATATATATGCAATCAAGCTTGTAATGTTAGTGCAGGTACTCCTTACTCAGTTGCAGATACTTCGATCCTTCAATACATGGACTGGCTTAAAGTATGGATTACAAATGGATTGATATCTCATAACTCACGGGCTCAAGTTTCTCAACATTGATATTCAACCGGCTATGACGTCTGTTCACTTCTGTTCAGGCCTCATACTTCATCATAATGGCGTCTGCAGATAACACTTCAGGCCCCGTTCTTCAAAGAAAAGAAAAGTGTACAATCTTCTGTGCGCTTAAGCTTCAGCTAAAGAGAAATTCTCTCGTGAATGGTCATACTCATCTACATTCTTCATCAACAAGCTTCATGTTTTTCCATGCTCATTCAGTCATCAAGTGGATCTACGTTCATTGGTGTATACTCCTATTCACTTGTTAAATCAAAAATGGCAACTTCGGATGCAATTTTTGAGGGGGAGAAGAGTGAATATACTACATGATGATGGATGTTTGAATAACAGTTATACGACTTAATTTTTGATGATGATGAGTGTATATTCTTTTTGATGAAGAGTGAATATACTAAGGATAACTGGGATTCATTGTTTTGATTTTTGATGACTCTTCTCCAACGCCTAACGCTTCACTTACTAAGGATAATTGGGAATCAATGTTTGGGATTCATAGTTTTTCAAAGATATGTTTGATGAGTACTTTCAACCTCCGACGAATGTTGATCATCCAGCTTCTGAAGCTCATGCTCCGGTTTCTATTGACTCAACTGGTTCACCATCTAAGAAGTACTTCTTGGAATTCTCAAGAAGCCCAAATCTCCAGTTATTCCTTAAGGCGTTAATAATGACTATCATAATATTGCAGTTTCACTCATGAATAATGATCCGCTCTTTGGTATTCCTTACCAAATCTTCACGGATTATTGTTCATGAATAGTGATCCGCTCTTTGGTATTCCTTTGCCAAATATTTACGGATTATTGTTTCTCTCAATGTGCACGCTATAAATCAACCACATGAACTTAAAGAAAAATGACTTCCTCATCCGCTCGAAGACATTATTGGTGAATCTTCCAGATCAGTCTCTACATGTTTACTTTTAAGGAAGAATGCATTGATGTTGAGGAATCATTTGTTCCGGTTCATTCAGTGGGTCAATGTACATCCGATTGTATGTTGTTTTTCACGTGTTGGGCATTTGACACAAGTTGATGACTTCAGAGTTAATCATTTATCACTTATTTGAGATTGAAGTTGAATTTCACAAAGGCGTGTTCTTATTTCATAACTTGCTCGGGCTTAAGAATTTGAGTTGAAGACTTGGTTTATCTAGTTACCAGCAGTCGGGGTGGATGGTTGAAGACCTGGTTAACTATCACTATTAGGAGTTACGTTGTTTTACTCAGTGTCACATGCAGATGACGATGTGGATAATCGCAAGAGGTGTTAATGTCTCATACTTTGTTTGAGTAGTGAGTACTTAGAGATTTGCTTGAAGCATAGACTCTCGACACCGTTCTTCCATCTTTAAGTGCAAGCTTAAGACACAAATGCGGGGAATTCGACTTCAGTTTCAAGTTTGGTATATCGGGTTTTTCTTCAACAGTGGTCACTTCAAATTGTCTACATATGGGTTGATAAAGATAGTCAGAGAGAGTTTATGTAGCAGTTGATTCTCACAGGATTCATTTGGGCTATTTGAGTTCTTCTCACAAGATTTCAAGTTTATGGATTTATTATGTTTTGCTGATTCCGAGGTATCAAAACCAGCAAGGGGGAAGGACGTATTATTCCAACTATTTGGGGGAAATGGTCTCTGGAGCCTTTTGGTATGTGTTACTTCAGCGTTCAGTTGAAAGAAATGTGAGGAGAATATATGGTACGTGAGATGATATTGCTTATCGACATCTTCGATATGTTTAATGGTAAAGTGCATCAGGCTTTTGCTTCATGTACACATTGGTATGATGATTCCAATGAGAGTGCAAATGATTAATGGGAAGAGATACATTTTAGTCGTTGTTGATGACTACTCTAGATTTACTTGGGTCAAGTTTTTGAGGACTAAGGATGAAACTCCATCTGTCATCATCAAACTTATCAAGCAACTGCAGGTTCGTCTTAACAACACGGTTAGAATTGTTCGAACAGACAATGGCACAGAGTTCGTTAATCGAGACTTAAGTCAATTTTATGAAAGTATTGGAATCAGTCATCAAAGAAGTGTTCCACGAACTCCTCAACAGAACGGTGTAGTTGAAAGACGAAATCGAACTCTTGTGGAAGCCGCTAGAACAATGCTAATTTATTCGAAGGTTCCAATGTTTCTATGGGCTGAAGCCATTGCTGCTGCCTGCTACACCCAAAATCGTTCTCTCATTCACACCTCTCATGGAAAAACTTCATATGAACTTGTTCATAAACGAAAACCTGATTTATCATATCTTCGTGTGTTTGGTGCTTTGTGCTATCCAACAAATGACGGTCAAGATTTAGGTAAATTAAGAGCTAAAGCAGATATTGGAGTTTCTGAAGGTTATGCACCAAACAAGAAGGGTTACCGAATCTACAACAAAAGAACCCGAAATATCATGGAAACAATTCACGTTACGTTCGATGAGCTGACCGGTCAAATGGCTCCTGGACACTCCAGCTCAGGACCCGCACTTCAAAACAGTCCCATTGGTTCATCCCTTGTTCCAAACTCCTCTCAAGAAACTCCATATGTACCTCCATCTGAAGATGATGTAAAGAAATTGTTTGATCCTATGTTTGATGAACTGTATGATTCAATTACTAATGAGGTAATGATTCCTACAACAGAGGATGCTCATATTCCAGTGAATGAAGTCAATCCCTCAGTCTCAATATCTTTAAGTCAAGAAGCACCCGCTGCTGATCCTTCAGTCTCATCAACAAATCATCATTCTTCAAATGTACATCATGGAAATGTTTCTGGCATCAACGATGAAGTTAATCCCTTTGCTACTCCTGAAGATGCTCCATTTGAAAACATATTTGCTACTCCTGAATCATCATCAGAACCATCTTCTTCAGGAGACATCGACTCAGCTACCTCAGTTCCTCAACAAATGCCACATGAACACCTCAGAAAATGGACTCACGATCATCCATTAGACAACATCATTGGTAATCCCTCTCGTCCTGTATCAACCCGGAAACAACTTGCAACCGATGCCTTATGGTGTTTCTTCAACTCCGTAGTATCTAAGATCGAACCAAAAGATGTTAAAACCGCCATGAATGAAGACAGCTGGTTCAATGCCATGCAAGATGAAATTCATGAGTTTGATCGTCTTGATGTATGGGAGTTAGTACCTGCTCTAGACTGTGCTATGATTATAGCTCTAAAATGGATCTTCAAAGTAAAACTTGATGAGCATGGTGATGTGTTGAAGAACAAGGCTCGATTAGTTGCTAAAGGGTATCGTCAAGAGGAGGGTATAGACTTTGAAGAATCTTTTGCTCCAGTTGCTCGAATCGAGGCAATCAGAATCTTTCTGGCTAATGCTGCTAGTAAGAACATGGTAGTTTATCAGATGGATGTAAAGACGGCATTTCTAAACGGAGATCTTAAAGAAGTCGTCTACGTCAGCCAACCTGAAGGATTTGTGAATCAAGAGCATCCTACTCACGTTTATCGTTTGAAGAAGGCTCTTTACGGTTTAAAGCAAGCTCCAAGGGCATGGTATGATACACTGTCAAAGTTTCTTCTATCAACCGGATTCATCAAAGGAGCAGTTGATCCTACATTGTTCACCAGGAAGTCAGGCAAACATTTGATTCATGTTCAAATTTATGTTGATGATATTATTTTTGCCTCGACTGACCCAATGGAATGTGATCGTTTTTCAAATGAAATGAGTTCAAAGTTTCAAATGTCAATTATGGGACAAATGTCATTTTTCTTGGGATTACAAATTTCACAAAGTCCCGGAGGCATTTTCATAAATCAATCTAAATATGCAACAGAGATTTTAAAGAAATTTGGATTTGATTCAAGTGACCCTGTTGACACCCCCATGATTGACCGAACCAAACTAGATGAGGACCTCTCAGGGATCATGATTGACCAAACGAAATATCGGAGTATGATTGGATCCCTGATGTATCTCACTGCTAGTAGACCAGACATCTTGTTCTCTGTGTGCATGTGTGCTAGATACCAGGCTAAGCCTACTAAAAAGCACCTTGAAGCAGTTAAACGGGTCTTTCGGTATCTCCAAGGAACCATCAATATGGGACTATGGTACCCGAAGGACACCGGTATGTCACTAACGGCCTATGCAGATGCTGATCATGCAGGTTGTCAAGATACACGTCGAAGTACGTCAGGAGGTGCTCAGTTTTTGGGTGATAAGCTTGTGAGCTGGTCTTCAAAGAAGCAAATGAGTACTTCTATTTCCTCTACAGAGGCTGAATACATAGCCATGTCATCTTGTTGTGCTCAAATCTTATGGATGAGATCTCAATTATCTGACTATGGCTTTGTATTCAACAAAATCCCTCTGTACTGTGATAATAAAAGTGCTATTGCTCTCTCATGCAACAACGTTCAACACTCAAGAGCAAAGCATATCGACATTCGACATCATTTCATCAGGGAACAAGTAGAAAAAGGTGTGGTGGAACTATATTTTGTGAGGTCTGAATATCAATTAGCTGACATCTTCACCAAAGCTCTTCCAAGAGAACGTTTTGAGTTTATTCTTCCACGTCTTGGCTTGAAAAGCCTTCAACCAGAAACACTCAAACGTCTTCAGGAGGAAGACGAGAAGTAAAGGTCTATCTTCATCTATCTCATGTATATATTTATTTGAAAAACAAAATACAAAATTATAAAACCTTCATAAATCAAATAGAAAAATATAAAACTTTCAAAATCCATAAAAATTTGAAAAATTCGAAAAATCTTCAAAAAAATATTGTCATTTTTGTCATGTTTCTTCCGGTTCGATAATATCTACGGTCTTTGTGCTGTCATTCAAAGAATGACACGGGACTTTAGATGTTGTTCGAATTCTTTAAAAAAAAAAAAAAAAAAAAAAAAAAAAAAATATTTTTGGGAGAAAGAGAAATGGTTTATTGTCATTTTCAGGCAATAACCCGATTTTAAAAGAAAGAACAGAGCCATGTCTTAACAATATTTTCACATTCCATGCTCTGATTCTATAAACATTTATCTGCTGAAAACCAAATGCTTTGAAAAATAACTCGATCTCTATTTTTGATAATCATCTAGACTTATTTGTCAAAATCTCTATCTCTCAATCAACAACCTATGTCATTGATTGAGGGGGAGAATGATTTCAATTAAATTAAAAAGTTATTTGGCATTAAATTGTTTTCAAAAGATATACATGCATGTTTTATCAATGGAGTTTAAAGTCTTAAAATCCGATCCTTATCAGTTCAAACACTTTCACAATCAAGTCACAATTCTCCTTAAAAGCTTTCAAAATCAATTTAAATCCATACGAGATCACAAATCTCAAATGATTTGATAATTGTGATCGGGGGAGAATGTGTGATTTAAATTGGATTTAAACTGATAATTCGGTAAATGGTTTCACAAGAATGTACATGCTGTCCTTCCCACATGTGACAAACGATTTCAAATTTTCAATGCACATGTTGAGGGGGAGCATCTATCTTAAACCTTTGATTTGAAACATGTTCATTTATCCCAATGTGCAGGTTCCCTCTAGTATGTGCAAAACTCTTTTCAAACCTCGAGGCACATATTGAGGGGGAGCAAATTTATGAAAACCTCATCCTTCCCGGAAATGCTATATCTACTTGATTTGATGTGGGAAGTGATGCTGATATCTTTTAGAAAATGGTAATCAAAGAAGTTAATTCTTTCTCTTGCCTCCGTGTGCAAAACATTTTCAAATACTTGATGCACATGTTGAGGGGGAGTTCTCGTTCTAAAAATATCAAAAACAATTCAGGTACAAAATGCTTTGATAATATATCACAAGTATCTGAATTGATTTTCAAATGGTTTTCAATTGGATCCAATGGCAGACGAACAATACCAAATAGACCGACCAACTTTACTTTATGTACGGTGATATAAGGATGATAAGGTTAGGTATGTGTTCCCATGATCCGCCAGAACCGGAGGGATCTACCCAGGGACAATCCACTAGTTAGTGTAGAAGTCCTCAGGTATGATGATAAAAGGAGAAAAATGAGATATGGGAAGAGTGCGGACTAAGACTGAGCTAGTACTGGAATAAACCCAACAAGGTTCTAGCTATGAAGTCTCGGTAAGCACTGAAGGGGTTGAAGAATTAAAAAAGAATTGAATGAGAAAAGGGTGAAAACAAATAGCCCTCCATTTATTCAACCTTAGGGCAGAAACCGGGTTCAATTCATATGCTACTGATGGTAACATCGGTATTGAAGACAAGACGTCATGGACCCAGTGACGCACTGCACTTCAACTTTCCAAACCACTCAAGTTCCTCTTAAAAGGACTTGTTTCATTCTCACGGGGAACCGACATTATCTATCGACTTTCTCTTAGAGATGGTTGATATTGAAGAAGGAGACCCTCTCCCTAGTCTCCGTCATAGGATCCAAATATGCACAAATTGAGTCTAGAGCCACGAGATCATCAATAAATCTCATTAGGACACTTTCAATGAAGACTCTCTGTTTCACACAATGTGGAAAGAGAGATTATATCTTGAGTCCTACGCATTATCCTTGTGGCATTGCCAGAACATCTGAGTGATGTGTTTACATATTCACAATGAAGATGGAAAGCCTTCTGGAGCCAACATCAAACAAGCTCCTGGTAGGTGGCATGTGAGATCTATTATATAGATCAACCATGTGACAACTGAACAGAAACAATGGGGCGATTCAATCTCTTGAATCAAACCTGGTTCAGGTTATGGATTGACGGATACCTTTGAAAAACCGGTCTTTGTGCTTAAAAACTCTTTTCTTTAGCACATCGACTGTGTACTCATTTTTCAAACCAAAAGGTATTTTTATGATTGATAATTGATTTTCAATAAAACCTTCGTTGTATTGCAAAAACAATTTCTATTGAGCAATACACGATTGTTTTTCAAATCTCTTTTCATCAATCAGTGGACTTAAAATTCGCTGGTTCACTCACTCCGTGTTGTCTTCTTTGAGATGTTCCGGTTTGAGAACAGCTAGAACAGCTGCGAAACCCTGTCAAGGAGATTCTTAGGAATCCTACCTGATCACAGGCAGTACTTGTTCTGATCAACGGGGAACCGTGGGCCGTGTACCTCAATTCAACGAAAGTGATCAAAGACACTTTCGTGTGTTTTATTGCTAACTGTTGTATGCAGGTACTCCCGACGTTTGCAGCTGATCAGAATGGAGCGGTCAATCCTTAGCCGCATGCTCACTTAACACATTCAACTCAAAGAAATCATGATTAGTGCATCAATGACTCTGATATTTTCACACCAAGCTTCTGCTACGCTGCTGCCAATATCATGATTCAACAAAAGCTTCCGCTACTCTGATGAGAAGATTTCATGATCCAGAATGTGAGCATGTCGGTCCTAAAGTCACTACATCACATAATACCAACACCACAAAGGATGTGTCAGAGATTGTTGATAGCTGATGATCTCAAAAGATGGCTCAAAATTATTATCACGTGGATCAGTAAAAGACCTCCACTTGAAGTAACCAAACATGCAATGTGAAGAATCAATGACTACGAGCTTAGGAGCAAAGGACTACATCAAGAATACAAGATCAATTGTTAATGTAATATCTATTTGTATTCTATGTAATTTTGGTACATGATTGAGGTGACCTCCCTTAGGGGGAGATTGTTAGGAATTAGAAATTCCCGGTAGTAAAGAGTCGGTCACCTCAAGTATATGTAATCGTTAGAAAGCTCGTAGTCGTAGTTCTTTTAAGTTAAGTAGTAATTTAGTTAAGTAACACCGTGGAGGACGGACGGGTCTTTACCCACTGTATGCCTGATCCACAGCCCGATGTGTGGCGAGTTATGTAAGACTATAAATACTCTCTACCTTCCAAGGTAGAGAGTTGGAGCTCATAATAATATCTTTCACTTTCTCTCACTAAGTTCCCTAAACCTCTAACTTTCTCTCTCTAGAATTCCATCTATATGCTACTTTGTGTTATGGTTTGATGTGTATGTGAAAAGTTATATCTTACACACTGCACTTTGACCCTTGATCCTTTGCATAGAATTCCAGAATTGTTGCATGTAGATCTCCGGTACTGTAGCAGAGTCTGAGAGCATGTTCTGGTAGGGATGATTCTTTAGAATATCCACAACAATGAGACAAGAAGATTCTGAGCATGTGAGGGTTTCAAAGTCAACCCTAAGGTTGTTCTTTCCAATCTTTCTAGGATAGCCATTAGGGAAGATGTCAGCAATTGTGAGAACTTCTGGTGCATCCACATTCATTTGAGCAGCCATGTCGTAATCTGAAATAACATTAGCAAAAAGAACCAACATATCGAGAGACATAATGTTAGTCAACAGAAGGTTTTTATTGTCTAATTATTGAATATACAGTGTCAAAGATTGTTACGAGTCCACAGTCACTTGTTTGTTCAATAGTCCAATGTCGTCGTGATAAGTTTCGTGAGTTAGTTAACTTTAAATTTTAAAGTTTATGTTATCACATATTTAACACAACATATTAAACGATTAAGTTTATTAGTGACATTATTGGTTTCGTGACGATATGATTTGTTTATTAACAAGTTTGTACACGTAACAATTCATAATGAAGGTCTATCAAGGCTTAGGCGTAGATTTGGCAAAGTTACGCGTAAACATGAGTGATATACGCGTAGACGAAAGCTTATGCGTAGGATCCTAACTTACGCGTAAGAAATGTTACGCGTAGGAAAAGGGGACCTTAAGCGTAGGGCTTACGCGTAGGCGTATATAAGACCTTACGCGTAAGGCTTACTCGTAAGAGTAGACCTTATGCGTAGAGTCACTGTTTACGCATATCCTTCACAGGATACGCGTAGTCCCATTGTACAACCTTACGCGTAATAGTTACGCGTAAGATTTCTCTTACGCATAACTTTCTACGCGTAAGGTGATCCTTATGCGTAGAGTAACAAAGACCTTGATTCTGAGTTTTATGCATAGCAAGCCTGAAATAAAATCATCATATCATCAATCTTAACATGTATACTCATTTTAAACACAGATCATGGCATGAAACTCATTTCACAGGTTATGCGTAGAAAGTCATACGCGTAAGTCAAAACCCTAAGGTTCATAGATTACGCATATGATTTCTAACCATAGGATTTACACCAAATGTTTTTTGGTAGGTCTAAGGTGTTGTGAGAGTCTAATAACCAAGTTTTAACATCTAAAACGCAGTGAATCAAAAATACCCAAACCTAAGAACATTAAACCCTAAATTCCAATTTTTAATCAATTAGTGTTTCTGTGTTGTTATAAGGCCTAGATATGATCAATTCATCATAATATCATCATCACACAACAATCTTTTTGACCACAAACGTTCACATTTGAAAATACCCAAAACCACGCATAAACCCTAATTTCACAAGACATTCAATTCGTGATTCTGGGTGAGTTTTGATGATTAAAACGGTATCATTGATGTATTAGAAGCGTTTTGACACAACCCTTTTAACCATAAACACCCTTTCATGATTTGGTGTTCTTGCGCTTACGCGTAAGATACAAAAGTGATCATATCTCAAGATTAAACCGTTGGATTTTTGAAAAATTCAAAACCATTGCTTAAAAACTTGTTATAAACACGAAATCACTTACAAATTGATGATCTGAAACACGGATTTGTTGAGCTAATCTTAGGCGTAGGATGTTTTTAGGTGTAAGTAATAAATGTGAATGGTAAGTTAGGTGGAGTGTTTTTAATAAAAGTAACTTTAAACTTTTGGCAGTTTTGGTCCCTCCACCTTTTCCATTTTCATACAAAGCCATTTAACTTCCGTTTTGGTTACCAAACAAAGATTTTAAGAAAGAAACTTTGACGACACTCCCCCTCGACTTAAGAAAATAATGAAAGGTTATAAATTTTAGTCCGAGGAGTGTCATTGAATCAGAAAAAATTGCCACCATTGATAAAAGAAACAACCGGGATAAGATAACATGCAAGTACACAGATGTATTGAAACAGTTAAGTGATTATTTTCTCCCCCTCAACACTTGATTGGAAAAATACTGAATTTTGAAAGATTAAAGTGTTGACGAAAGAAATGTACTTGCCATGTTGAAAGAAAAACAGATTAGAAGAATATTTTTGTTGTTTTATTAGGTTTTATATTTTTGTATTTTGTTTTTGAAAAATTATTTACAAAAGAGATTTTGGTGTTTGACAGGTTTTTAAGACTGTTTTAGGAGGTCATCCAATTCCTCTTGAGTCAAACACCTCATACCAATCCGGTGGACCAACTCATTAAACCTAGCGGGAGGCAAGGCTTTGGTGAGAAGATCTGCCAATTGATATTCTGTACCCACGAAGTATAATTCAGCTGTACCCTGTTCCACGTGGTCCTTGATGAAATGATAGCGTAGATCGATGTGCTTTGATTTCGAGTGCTGAACTGAGTTGCACGAGATCGCAATGGCACTCCGATTGTCGCAGTACATCGGGATTCTGTCAAATACGTAACCATAGTCTTTGAGTTGTGTTCTCATCCATATGACTTGAGCACAACACGCGGACATGGCTACATATTCTGCTTCGGTTGATGATAGCGATGCACAATCCTGCTTCTTTGATTGCCAGGACACCAGTTTATCACCAAGAAACTGTAGTGCTCCTGAAGTACTTTTCCTTGAGTCTAAGCATCCTGCGTGGTAAGCGTCTGAAAAAGCGATTAGTTCAAAACCATAATCCTCCGAAGACCAGATCCCCAAGTTAATGGTTCCCTTGATGTATCGGAGGATTCTTTTAGCCTCAGAGAGGTGGGTTTCAGTTGGTCGCGACTGATAACGGGAGCATAGATAAACGGCAAAGACAATATCAGGTCTGCTAGCTGTTAGATACGTGAGAGACCCAATAATACTTCGGTATTTGGTGGGGTCAACTAATTTCCCATGTAAATCAGCGTCTAGCTTCTTGGTATGAGTCATTGGTGTGGCATAAGTATCACAGGTTTTCATTCCAAATTTGTTTAACAATTCAAGGGCATATTTGGACTGACTCAAGAAAATACCACAGGGTGATTGATGAACTTGTAATCCTAGAAAGAACGTAAGTTCACCCATCATGGACATTTCAAAATTTTCTTCATTAGTTTTGCAAAAGCGATTGAAAACTTTTTATGTGTAGACCCAAAAATGATGTCATCCACGTAAATTTGAACAATTAAGATATGTGCCCCATGATATTGTATAAAAAGAGTTGGGTCAACCGAACCTTTGGTGAAATTATTAGCAATGAGGAAAGATGATAGCTTATCGTACCATGCCCGAGGGGCTTGTTTGAGACCGTAAAGAGCTTTATTCAGTTTGTAGACATGGTTCGGGAACTCTGGATCAACGAATCCTTCTGGTTGGCTGACATAAACCGTTTCTTTCAGTTGTCCGTTGAGAAACGTAGTTTTGACGTCCATTTGAAAGACCGTCATATTCATATGAGCCGCGAACGCGAGAAATATCCGAACAGCCTCAAGACGAGCAACCGGAGCAAAAGATTCTTCAAACTCTATTTCCTCTTCCTGACGATAACCCTTAGCAACTAGACGTGACTTGTTTCGGATGACGTTCCCTTCAGCATCCAATTTGTTTTTCCAAATCCATTTGAGACCAATGACGTAGACCCCTGTTGGTCTTTCAACCAGTTCCCATACTTCAAGACGTTTGAATTGGTTGAGTTCTTCTTGCATGGATTCAATCCAGTTGTCTTTTGTCATTGCGTCTTTAATGTTTTTAGGCTCAGATTGGCAAACAGTGAGTGCATAAATGCAATGTTCACCATCTGTGTGAAGAAGTTGTCTCGTAACGACTGGTTGATTCGGGTTGCCAATAATATTTGCCAGAGGATGTTCTTTTGTCTATCGATGTGTAGAGGGTTGATGTTGGTATACATTGTGCAGATTCTGAGGATTCAAATGGTTTGTTGATGATTTCGCAACATTAGGTGCAGCAGTGTCATTAGCAAACGGGTTAAAGAACGCATTTGGATCAAAATCTGCAGGTGGGGGTACTTCATTCAGAATATCATCAGCCGGTTCATCATTGTTGGAAGCGATTTGTTCAACTGTTGTGGTGGAGTCAACTGGTGGTGCTTCTTCAACAGTAGTTGTTGTAGCAGGTGTATCAGGTATAGGAATATTATCAGGTTGAGCAGCGGAAACAGCGGATACACCTGGAGCACGTTCATCAATATCGTCACTGAACAGCGGAGCAAATAACCTTTCCATTTGTTGACGAGTGAGCTGGGGGCTTTGTTCAGCTGATGATGGGGGTTGAGGGAAGTTTAAGCAGTTGTGACCGGGTTCTAAGCTTTTATACTCAGAAGCCATTTCCGTGAGTTCATCAAAATGAGCATGAATCGTTTCCATCACCTGTTTTGTACGACGATTCCAGATCCGGTAACCTTTAGAATTCTCACAATATCCAATAAAGACTCCAATGTCGGCTTTGGCTTTGAGCTTTCCAAAATCATCACGATCATTATTCGGATAGCAAAGGGATCCAAATACATGAAAGTGTTTGAGATTCGGTTTATGGTTGTGGACAAGCTCGAAAGGTGTTTTGTTGTGGCGTTTTGTGATCATTGAACGGTTTTGAGTATAGCATGCAGTAGATACAGCTTCTGCCCACAAGTAATCTGGAAGTTTAGCATTGATTAACATTGTTCTTGCAGCTTCCACTAACGTTCGGTTTCGTCTTTCAACAACTCCGTCTTGTTCTGGTGTACGTGCAATAGATATTTGATGCTGAATTCCCACTTTCTCATAAAATGCACGAAGGGTTTGGTTAACGAATTCAGTTCCTTTGTCTGTTCTTATTTGGCGGACGGTGTTCCGGAGCTGAACTTGAATTTTCGTGAGAAAGGTGATGATCATTTGTGGAGCTTGGTCTTTCCTTCGAAGAAAGTATACCCAAGTCCATCGTGAGTAGTCATCAACAATTACTAAGATGTAGCGTGTGCCGTTGATCGTTTGCACGCGCATCGGGCCACATAAATCCATGTGAAGAAGATGAAGCACATGCTGAGAGCTGTGTTCCACCTTTGAAGGAAAATGAGCACGAGTGCTTTTCCCTTGTTCAGAGGCTGAGCAAAGGTGATCTTTTGAATACTGGAATCGTGGGAGACCTTCTACTAGTTTGTGTCGAGCAAGGTTGGTGATGGTTTGAAAGTTTAGATGTGAGAGACGACGGTGCCATAGCCAGGATTTTGTTGATGTTGCCTTTGAAAGTAAGCAGATGGGAGATGAAGCAACCATGTCTTGCATAGAGATAGTGTAAAGACTAGAATTACGCGAGCCAGACATAAGGTCATTTCCTTGTAGATCACGAATGAAACAAGTTTTCTCCCTAAAAGCAACCTCCAAATCTCCATCACAGAACTGACCTACTGAAAACAGATTGTGACCGAGGCCTTCCACATAGTAAACCCTGCTAATTTCAATGTTCCCATTGATATAGTCTCCCTAGCCCATGATAGCTGCGAAGTGATCATTCCCGAATCTGACAGTGCCAATGAACTTTGCAATAAAGTTTGATAACAGTTAAAGGTTGCCTGTCATGTGTCGGGAACATCCGCTATCAACAATCCAGAGAATGATCTGTATCACCTGCATTACACACAGACGACACAGATGGAATAGAAGTAGATGTGGAACCCGAAATGTTAGAGGGTTCCGGAGCAGTGATAGTAGACATACATACATTAATAACTTTAGGCATCCATTTAAATCCTAATGTGTTATATATCCATTTCTGCCATCTATAACTACTGTTTGCTTTAGTCTTTGTGAATGCACTAGGTGGTACTACATTCTTAGGAGGTGAAACTGGAGCTACAGGGACAACAATGCTTGCCTTAGAATCTAAAGAAGGCAGTCTACCAAGCACAGACTTAGAATGATTATTGGGCCTAGAGGTATTCCGATTCTTAGGATTCAGTAAACGAGAGATTATAGCTTTAGCAACACATTTGTCATGACACTCAGAATTCATACTTTTACGACAAATAACACAAGGTGCATCAGACTGAATATCAAAAGTACTTAAAGGTTTAGCATTCGTTTCATCACTATTTCTATTACATTTGCCAGACGCAATATCTATAGTGGAAGCAACGTGAGTCTTATTCATAGTCCTAGGGTGTTCTTCTACTTTAGCATTCCTTATTGATCTTTTCTTAGGTCGCAACTTCCTATTCTTCGATTGAGTGCTCATAGGCTGTGAAGTGCGGACGTTTGGAAAAGACGCAACTATTCCTGTTTCAGTAGAAGGAAGCACGTAAGCAACTTGTGATTTGGCAGTAGGGATTCTAGGTGCACGATTATTAAGTGTTACTGGTGCTAATCTCTTAATGATGGTTGGCGGAAGTTGTTCATACTTTCCTAACATTTCTCTTAACTTAGAGATAGTGTGAATCAAATCTTGATTTTCAGAACGAATATTACCAGCAAAATTCATGACTTCTCTAGTGTGAGCAAGATAGTGATCAAGTTCGTTTGATGCTTCATGACGAGTCTTATTGAGTAAATCAAATATGACACCATATTCCTGTTTAACTTTTACAAGTTCTTGTTCATATTTTGAGATTTGACTTTTCAAAGACACGTTTTGATCATCCAGTTGCTCAAGTTTAGGATCAAAAGATTTTGTACGCAACTGAGCGATTTTCTGTTGAAAACCAAGTTGTTTATTGTGAATATCTTTTTCACACCAATTAAGACGACGTTTTGCATTGTAAAGTTCGTTAACTAATCGTTCATTTTCAGCTTTTAAAGACTCGATCTGAAGCACATTATCAGTATTCTCAACAGTTACCACAGAGTCAACATTATCAGCAGAGATATGATCAGATGCATGTGGCAAAGAATAGAATAACACAACATTATGGATATCAGCACAGATAACATCTTTCAAGAGTCGATCAACATCTTTTCTCAACATTTTCTTTTTACGTTTAGTATTAGAAATAGATGTTTCAGTTTTCTTGAAAACGACTTTCATGACTCCAAGTTCCTTATGAAAGTCCCGTTCCCAAGACAATGCACAATTTTTCAAATTCTTAACATTTGGTAAAAGATTTTTCTGAAAAATGTTTCTTTGTTCTCGCGCCAGAGGCGATTGAAAATGTTGAACTTTAATTTCAGAA
Organism: Chrysanthemum seticuspe; assembly: GCA_019973895.1. Taxonomy (NCBI): domain Eukaryota; kingdom Viridiplantae; phylum Streptophyta; class Magnoliopsida; order Asterales; family Asteraceae; genus Chrysanthemum; species Chrysanthemum seticuspe. The sequence goes on from BPTQ01000003.1 coordinate 41,046,582, forward strand.
TGATATTCTATCTCATGTTGTAAAGTTTTGAGGTCAGCCATGAAAATGTCAAAATATCTGAGAATTTTGCGATTTTCAGGTTTTGTGTTTACTTCACTGATGGAAGGTAAAGGACCATAAATTTGTGCATAATCTGGTTGGGGAATAACATTAGAAGACTCGGGTGTTTTGATGATAACCCTTGGTGTGTTAGAAGAATCCGTTGGTGTGACAAAAGTGACCGGTTTAGAATAATTAAAAGGTTTGTTGTAAACAACAGTTTTTAATTTTGATCGACTCTCGTCTTCTGCATCTAATTCCTCTTGACGATGATATTCAACAACACTCATAACAGAATTATCAATTTTATATTCTGCACTGGAAACTTCAGGATTTGGTTTGAATGTTTTGGTTGAAAGCTTAGGTTTGTAATCAGCAAGATTCGGTCCATATCCATTTGGATTGGGTTTTAAAGTAAACTTTTCAATAGCAGTTACTGACTCACCATGTTTGTAAACAACAGTTTTAAACTCTTTAAGTTTGAGTTGCAAGCCGATAATTTCTTCAAGATGATTATCTATTCGGTTTGTGGAATGCTTTTTGTATGCAGAGAACTGTTTTTGACAAGTTAACAACTCAGCCTTAGCTTTTTGATTTTCCAAGGTGAGAGCGTTAATTTGCTTTTTATGTTCATGTTTCAGTTGTTCTATCTCAGACAACAAAGCATTCTTTGAAGCGGCTAGATCACGCATCTGTCTCTCTAAATATTTTTCGTTTTGATGAGATTTAGTAAAGGCTGCTTCAAAACCTTTTTCACGTTTTTCTTGAGTTTTGAAAAAGTTGAGTTGCTTTTGTAAACATTCAAAATCCTTGGTTAACAGTGCATTTTTACTTTTTAAGTCCTTATTTAATGCACAACATGTTTCAATTTGGGATTGCTGGTCTTTAAGTAAGAGAGCAACATCTGGATGAGGCAAAAGTTCGGCTTGTTCAACAGAAGTCACAACATGATCATTATTTAGATCCTCAAGTATAAGCACGAAGTCAATTTGATTATCAAAGGAAACCATAAGGTCATCTTGATCGTCAAATGTAACTATAGGGTCTATTTGAAAATCGTCAGAATGAGATGTAAATGACTCATTTTGAATATTCTGAGCCATGCCGGATTCAGATGATGGTGGAGATATTAGATCAGAGATAAATATGGTTTGTTCGGGTACCTGAGACAAGCCATCAGTGTCATACACTGGGCCTGTGTCACTCATATGTAACTCATGCATATTAGCCATCAACATAACTGCTGCATTGGCCTGCAAGTCCTCCATATCATCATCTGAGTCTGCATTTGCCATAAAACTCTGTTCTTTTTCTGTGAGAGATCCACCAGCTTCATCCTTAAGAGCCAAAAGAAGAGCCTCTTTGAAATAAGCAGTTCCCCTAGTCCTCGGCTTTGGGCATGCATTAGCCAGGTGTCCCTTCTCATTGCAGTTGTAGCATCGAAGACCATTCAACCCATTCTGAGCATTTCCCTGTTCCACCACTGGAGCTCTGTTGTTATTCCGACCCACAACATTAAACCCTTGACCACCGCCCATCTGACGACCATAACCACGATTCTAAACTTCAACTCGTCCATTGTTTACAACAGCCTGATTTCGTGTGTTAGATGAGGAACGAATACGATTGTTGGATTTGTTGGTATAACGGCCAAAAGCATTAGCAATCATAACAAATCCTTGTTGCAATGCATCGAACGGATCGATGTCCTCATTAGCTTCACTGACAATTGGTTGAGCATTGTTGTTGTTGTATGGAACCAGTTGATTTTGTTGAGATTGTTGCTGTGAATGATCGTTTTGTGTGACAGTTGGTTGAGTTGCTTGTTGAGGAGCATAACTTTGTTGAGCATATAAGGCAAGTTGTTGATTTTCCGGATGTGTAGGTGGAGCAATTTGAGCATGGAGAATCCTTTCCCGATCAACTTCCTTTTCATGAGGCTTCAAGTAATCGTACAACAATCCATATGTAGAATGATGCATATTCTTCGCTTGACGGAGAAAAATGACATACTTCTCCCATTCAGGACCAAGACTACTCAGGAACTTAGTATTCACTGCAATTCTTGGCATGATGATGTTGTGTTTATCCAAATCATTGATGATGTCTGAAAATCTATGATGATAAGACTCTAGTGTCTCTCCAGGTTCAATCATGAAGTGTTCATAAGCCAAGTAAATTTGGGATTCCAAATCCTCCTGATTGAGTACAGATCCTTCCATAAGAAGATGAATATGTTCCCACATTTCCTTTGCAGTCTTTTGAGCATCAACACTTCGAAGAATTGGGTTAGGTAATCCTAAAACGATATATTGCATTGCAAGTTCATCAGCTTCATAGTGTAGAAGTTCTGTTTGATTTAAATCTGCAATAGTAGCAATGTTTGTTTGTTCATCTCTTGGTGGATTTGCATTAGGATCTCCGGGTACAATGACAGTAGGAATCTCAAATGGACCTTCCAAGATAACCTTCTTTAAGAACTTTCCATGTGGCTTCTTCAGATCACAAAACCTAAAGAACCTTATTACCCATTGATCGTAGTTTCCTAGAGTGAGCATTGGAGGTCTATCAAGTGATCCAGCCTCATGAATTGATTGTTGGCTGCTTAAAGCTTCACACATCTTTGCAAACCAAGTTGGTTCCTTCATAGTGTTCCTTGATGGATGTTGATTGAAGTCATTTGTGTAGGGTTGAACTTGAAGACTTGGCGGTGTTTGAACCATTTGTGGTGGAGGAATTACTCCAAGTTGTGGAGTATGTTGTTGATTAAATTGTTGTTGATAAATTGCTTGTTGTTGATTCCATTGTTGATGTTGTTGACTTAGTTGTTGTTGTCGTTGAGAATAAGTGTAAGGGAAATAGTTAGAGTATGGTGGTTGTGACATGTTGAAAAACTTGTGTTGGTAAAAATGGATCTTTGTAGTCGAATGAACCTTTGTTGATGAAGTGTTCTTAGGCGTAGAAATCACAATAAACCAAGTAGAACTTATGCGTAAAAACACCAAAGTTACGCGTAACAAATAGAGTTACACGTAGTTTTAGCTTACGCGTAAGTATGGAAAAGACTCTAAAGTTAGGCGTAGACACAAAGTTAGGCGTAGAAAGTTAGGCGTAGGATTATCTTATGCGTAAGACTAGGCTTAGGCGTAAGATGAATCTTATGCGTAAGATTAGGGTTTTATCCCAAGTGATCTTTTACACTTCACAGTGCAGAAGATATACAAAGTCGACGTATTTTCAGGCTTATCCAAGCAAGAAAACACGGAGTAAACCACGAAACTGAAGATCAAACCACGGATAAAGTTACACGTAATATTAGGGTTTTGATACGCGTAATCTTACTAGTAAAAATTATTATGCCCAAATTTGTTTCTAAACCAGATTTTTGTTATGGAATAGCGTTAATAGTACCAAAATAACACAAAAATGTGAACCTTGATGAACCAAAACAGCTAAACGGGTTACGCGTAGAACTTCACCCACGAACAAAAACAAGCTTAAAAACTTAGATCCACGCGTAAAGTTTGAAACTTTTTGCCAAAAACAACTATTTTAACACCTTAAAACGTTGAAAGTACAAGAATCTTGGATTAAAAAGTGTAAAAAACAAGTTTTTAAGCGAACCAAAGTATCTTGTTATTCTACGCGTAGGACAAAAACCCACTTCAAGAAATAATGATTCACCCAACTAGTAGGCGATTGATACCACTGTTAGGTCACTAGTTTTACAACACAAGCTTACAAGAAAGAGATTAAGGCGATTGAACAATATCTAAACACACACACACACACGTTAATATGAGACGGTTATGTGTAGGAGTATGTGAAAGGAAATAACTTGAACAACCAACCCTCAAGTGAGGGTTATACAAGAGTATTTATAGGCAAGGAGCTAGGGCAACACTCCTACTCCTTCCCTTTTCCTTATTGGACATGGGCCTAAGCTTATGGGCCTTCTACATAATCTTGACCTTAAACAAACATAAAGGCCATAATAAGCTACCTATTACATATGAGAAACTAACACTTGAATTAAGGTTTAGGAGTGATTCCAACAAAAGAGCAAAAGAGAGGTAATTCTGAGTTAAATTTCTCAAAATTTATAGGCAAGGTTTTGAGATTTTAGTATCATTTATGATCATCACTTTAATATTAGTTGCCATAGTTATATTTAACGCATTATCTACTTATAAAGTTCAAAAAGAGAACCAAAGTGGTGTCGGTAGGTAAAACTGACCAACCATTTTGTTTATTTTTTTAATCACTTTTGATCCGTGATAAAACCTGTATGACCCGACCAATTCCTCACCTATAGTTGCCCTCACTACAATTCCTTTTGAACATTTCATTTTGGTTCCCGTTGCACGTAATGATTGATATTGAAGCTGCATTTTATGGTGTTTTTGGATTGCATTATATTGAAGTAAACTAAGTTTACCAAAGTTGTAGCAAAAAATATTTAAACAGTAATACATTTTTGATGCATTATAGATATTTGAGCCGTATCATTGGGTGAGCATAGATGAATGCACATGCAATATGTATGCGCATGTAGTTTTGAAACAAAATAACCAAAAATATGTAGTGGAAGAACTATGCATCTACCGTTGCAGGTAAGTATGTCTAACGGGTTCCAAATGGTTGAGAACATACATGACATTATCGGAATGAGTACACCAAAAGAAAGATGAGTAAGGTTCTCCATTGATGAGCCACAATATCCACTTGATTCTCAAATGAGACATGCACTTGAAGATCTGTTGGCGGCTAAACAAAGTAGGACTGTAATTTGTGCACTCACATGTGAAAGCGAAACAAAGGTCGGTGGTTTGGAAGAGATTAACAACTAATAATTCCTTAAATGGAATTATCGAGGACAAGTAGCAACGATAAAGCTCCCTTCTAAACATATTTACATAATATTTCATATTTTTAATTCAACAAGAATAATCATTTAGGACACGTTAATTTGTAGAGGATAGTGTATTTCTTACACAATGAGTATGCCCTTGAAACTATTGTCCTATGAACAGAACCATCATTGTTCTAAAATAAAGCGAAATGCAATATTGCTATCGGAAAAAATCAATGACATGAGAAGAAAACAAACAAAATCTGATACCTTTTGTAGAATTCATGCTTTACCTTATCCTAAAGTTATTGAAAGGTGACATGATTATAATCTTATATCTACCTAAATAACTCATTTATGTTCTCTCTTTTTGTAGTGGAGGATTAAGGTTCAAACATGACATCGCTGAATATGGGGATTTTGTGCGAAGCTTGAATGCTCCTACAGTTGACGAGAAATTTGAATCATTAAGCATGTAAGTTGAAGTCATTTTTGACCTCCTTCTCTGTGGAAGTTTTGCAACTTACATTCCATGTCTTCTAATTAATGTAAAAAAAATAAACATGTGTAGCACTGAGATCAGAACAAGAGTTTATATCCAATAATCATTATTGGGGTGAGCTAAAATGGTTGGGGTCATAATAGGTTCATAAGCCGCTCAAAGTAATCTAATAATGAATTCAGCCTTACTTTTATTCAAAAATCCATATTATTATTGAAGTAATATTGTTTTTCCAATCATGATCAATGATATAATTATTTATTAAAAAAATCAATACTTTGGACTATATAGTTCCTGTGTCACCCAACCTGGCCAAGTGTGTTCCAAAACATACTAATAATGGCCTGATTTGCTTTAATTATTTGTTTCACGATTGAGTCGATATTATATGAAATATTTTCCAAGGAATATATATATATATATATATATATATATATATATATATATATATATATATATATATGTATATATATATATATATATGTATATGTATATATATATATATATATATATGTATGTATATATATATATATATATATATATGTATGTATATATATATATATATATATATATATATGTATATGTATATATATATATATATATATATATATATGTATATGTATATATATATATATATGTATATGTATATATATATATATATATATATATATATATATATATAAATATATATATATATATATATATAGAGTAGGGATCCAGTGAGAAGTAAATTAAAATAAGAAGTGGTGAGAAGTGACAAAAACCACGCATTTGAGATGCAACGACTTGCATTAGATGCATTTCTATTCATATAGATGCAACATCTTGAGTTTCGAAAGTTAATTTGACGTATAGATGGTGCAAATTGATTTTCATGATTTCGGCACGTGCAGAGGAACAAAAAACAAGAGAAATCAGATGTATTATAATCTTAGATGCATCCCTATAATCTTAGATGTATTATAACACACCATAGTGTGTTTTCTAGCTTTTAATCAGATACATATACGTATATTAGATGCATTTCATAATATACGTATATGTTTCTGATTAAAAGCTAGAAAACACACTATGGTGAGTTATAATACATCTAAGATTATAGGGATGCATCTAATTTAAGTCGGTGCATCTCGGATTTGCGGTTATAGTTCTTCTTATTCATTCTTATTTTAAGTAATTTTCTTATTTGATCCTAACTCTATATATATATATATATATATATATATATATATATATATATATATATATATATATATATATATATATATATACTAGTTTTTGAACTTATAATTATTGTTGACATATTTACTATAGCGAAAGAAGGAGGGTAAAAAATGGCTGGAAAAGTGTCTAAGGAATATATTAAGTAACGGTTAAACGAAAATCGTTAAAATATTTATACAGTAAATAAAAAACAAAAAGAAATTAATGGTCCGATAAGAGGAAATAAAACTTAATAAATTATTTCTCATGCTTACTTTTTTCGTTTCTCTATTCTCCAAGTGAGAAGTAATAACTTGTGCTCTAATTTAGGAACAACTTACATTTGTTCTCTGCACATGCAAATTAACTTCCTATACACCTTTCTTACGACACGGTTCCTTGTTTTATCTTTCTTCAAGATACTTTGAAAGTTATATTTAATACTTAGTTATTGAATATATGCTTGTAATGGTTTTTCATGTCATTGTTGGAAAATTTAGTTCACTTGTGGGATTAGTTCATACCTTGTAATGGGTTAGGAGGTACGGAGTGTACACCCATAAGGTCCATGAACACCCTGAACTCTTGTAGTGGTTTGGATTGATAGTGCTTGGTGAAAGTACTGTTGTGGTTACCACTGAGTATCAGTGTTTCCACTGAAGCAGTACTTACCCTGAGTCAGTGTCTCCACTAAAGTGGTGTTTCCACTGAAGTGGTGTCTCACTGATGTTGTGTTTACACTGAAGCAGTGGCGTTTCCACTGAAGCAGTGTAACCACTGATGGCACTATGAAAGTACTGATGATAGTACTGCTTGTAACGGCTTTGACCTATTCAAGTGGCAGTTTAATCTGCATTATGACCACGTTTAATTGATCATGTAACCACTAACGGCTATTATGGCGATAATTATGAGGCTATTAATGGGCCGATTAATACTCATAATTCCATTGACTAGCCAAGAGTATTTCCTATAAATAGGAGACCTGTTTTCAGATGAAAGACACAGAGAAAATACGCTTGAATACAAACAGAGAACATAAACACTTATTAGCGAAAGGGTTAAAGAGTTGTGCCTAATTCTCTAACTGCATTTGGTCTTATCCCAAGTAGATATTCGTGATACCCATGCATTAGGGTCGAATAGTTTACTTTGGAAAGTGATCACACGATTCCAAGTGATATCCGGTAACCACCAAGTGGTATCTGTTACTGCTGACCTTTGTTTTGTTGATGCTGAACAGTTGAGCATTTCTGCTGAAGTTGATTATCTAACCCTGTTTCTGGACTCACTACACCAACAATCAAAGTAAACTATTTTGTGATAATCAATGACAACTGCTGCAATGAAACACATGGCTTCAAACTTTGCTAAGCTGGATAAGTTTGAAGGGGTGGACTTCAGGAGATGGCAGAAGAAGATGCACTTCTTGCTGTCAAGCATGAGTGTGGTCTATGTGCTGACTACTCCAATTCCTGATGATGGGGATGATGCTACGGTTGAGCAGATCAGGAGGAGGAGCAAATGGGAGAATGATGACTACATATGCAGAGGTCTTATTCTCAATGGCATGTCTGATTCTCTGTTTGATATTTATCAGAACTTTGAATCTTCCAAAGAACTGTGGGATTCCTTGGATGCCAAATATATGGCTGAGGATGCATCAAGTAAGAAGTTCCTTGTTAGTAATTTCACAAATTACAAAATGACTGATTCAAGACCAGTTATGGAACAATACAATGAACTTCTTGGAATACTTGGAAGGTTTACACAACACCAAATGAACATGGATGAGGCTATCAAAGTCTCGTGTGTCATTGACAAACTCCCTCCTTCATGGAAAGATTTCAAGCATACCTTGAAACATATGAAGGAGGAGTTAACTCTTGTTGAGTTGGGTAGTCATCTGCACATTAAGGAATCTCTCAAGGTGCAGGATAATGACAAGCCAAAGAGTAGCAATGCTGCTGGACCATCTGTTGTCAATATGGTGGAGCATAACAACTCCACCAGGTACAATGATAACAAAGGCAAACGCAAATATCATGACAACACAAAGGAAGATCTTAACAAGAAGGCAACTCCTACTTGTTGGAAATGTGGCAAGACTGGTCACATTAAAAGGGACTGCAAAGGTGTTAAAATTGGTGGTAAAGCCAATGGATCAGGCACTAATGGTTCAGGGAGTGGTGGTTCAGCCAACTCACTGAAAGGTCAGAATATGTTTAATAAGTATTTTCAGATTTATTATGTTACATATGTATCTGAATCTTTTTATGTGCATGATGATGATGTTGCGTGGTGGGTTGACTCTGGTGCAACAGTTCATGTGTGTAAATATAGAAGCTGGTTCAAGACTTATGAGTCACTGAATGATGGTTCTATTCTTCACATGGGAAATGAGTCAACAGCCTTGGTGCATAGTCGTGGTTGTGTAGATCTTAGGTTTAGTTCAGGAAAGATTGTAACTTTGTTTGATGTTATTCATGTTCCTGATATCAGGAAGAACTTGGTTTCAAGTAGTATTTTGAATAATCATGGATATAAACAAGTTATTGAATCTGATAAATTTGTGCTTTCTAAGCATGGTGTTTTTATTGGTTTTGGTTATTTATGTAATCAAATGTTCAGGCTTAATATTTCTACTGACAATGTTAATTCAGCTTTTGTGACAACCACTGACACTGATTCTAGCCTATGGCATGCAAGACTTGGCCATGTACATTATAAAAGGATGCAAGATATGTCTAGGGATGGTTTAATCCCTGCTTTTGACATGGACACTGAAAAGTGTAAAACTTGCATGTTGACCAAGATAACCAAGAAACCCTTTCAGGGTGTTAGTCGTGAGACTAAGATCTTGGAGCTTATTCACAGTGACCTGTGTGATTTGCATGCCACTCCTTCTTTGGGAAATAAGAAGTACTTTGTCACATTTATTGATGATGCTTCTAGATTTGTTATGTCTATCTATTACATACCAAGGATGAAGCATTAGATAAATTCAAAGTGTTTAAAACAGAAGTTGAATTACAACTTGGGTCTTTGATCAAAAGATTAAGGACTGATAGGGGAGGTGAGTACATGGATACTCAGTACTTTCAGTCTGTTGGAATAATCCATGAAACGACTGCCCCTTATACTCCTCAGCAAAATGGTATTTCTGAAAGGAAAAACAGGGTGCTGAAGGAGATGGTTAATTCCATGTTGTCCTATTCAGGACTGAGTCAAGGGTTCTGGGGTGAAGCTATGTTAACAGCTTGCTATTTGTTAAATAGAGTTCCCAACAAAAAGAACAAGGTTACCCCTTATGAACTCTGGACTAAAAGGAAACCCAACCTGAATTATCTCAAGGTTTGGGGTTGTAGGGCTGTTGTAAGACTCCCTGATCCAAAGCTAAAGACTTTGGGTGAAAGAGGCATTGATTGCATCTTTGTTGGATATGCTGAGCATTCCAAGGCTTTTAGGTTCTATGTTATTGAACCTAATGAACATGTTTCAGTTAACTCAATAATTGAATCAAGGGATGCAGATTTTGATGAGAATAGATTCTCATCAGTCCCTAGACCAAGTCAGAGGATTCCTAATGGAACTCATGACACTGGTGTATCAGAGGTCCCTGATGGTGAACCATCAGTGGTCCCTGATGAGGTTGTGGTTCAACAACCTGAACCTGTGCTCAGAAAGAGCAAAAGGGTTAGGACTCCAAAGTCATTTGGGCCTGAGTTTCAGCTGTATTTAGTTGAAGGAACAAGGGATGAGGTCTCTGACCAATACTCCTATTGCTTCATTGTTGAGGATGATCCCAAGACATTTGAAGAAGCAATGAAGTCCCAGGATATTGCCTTCTAGAAAGAAGCAATCAATGATGAGATGGATTCCATCATGGGCAACAACACTTGGGTGTTGGTTGATCTACCACCTGGTTGCAAACCTTTGGGTTGCAAATGGATTTTCAAAAGGAAAATGAAGGTAGATGGAACTATTGAAAAGTTCAAGGCTAGACTAGTCATTCAAGGCTTTAAACAAAAGTCAGGGATAGACTATTTTGATACTTATGCCCCTGTGGCTCGTATCAGTACCATAAGACTGCTGATTGTTTTGGCATCTATTCACAATCTGGTTATTCATCAGATGGATGTGAAGACAGCTTTCTTGAATGGTGAATTAGAAGAGGAGGTTTGTATGAACCAACCTCAGGGCTTCATCATGCCTGGCAATGAAAACAAGGTGTGTAAACTGATTAAGTCTCTTTATGGACTTAAGCAGGCACCTAAGCAATGGCATCAAAAGTTTGATGAAGTGGTTTTGTCTAGTGGTTATGTTCTTAACCAAGCTGACAAATGTGTATATAGCAAATTTGATGAATCTGGTAAAGGAGTCATCATTTGTCTATATGTTGATGACATGTTGATCTTTGGCACTGACCAAAATCAGGTTGACCTGACAAAGGAATTTTTGTCATCAAGGTTCTCCATGAAAGACATGGGGGAGGCTGATGTTATCCTTGGTATAAGGATTAAACATGAAAGTAAAAGAATTTCTATCTCTCAGTCTCATTATATCGAGAAGGTGCTGAAGAAATTCAATTACTTTGATTGTACTCCTGTGAGTACACCTATGGATACTTGTGAGAAGCTGATGCCTAATAATGGCAAAGCTGTATCTCAACTTGAGTATTCTAGGGTAATTGGCTGCCTGATGTATGCCATGACTTGTACAAGACCTGATATTGGTTTTGTAGTGGGAAAATTGAGCAGGTATACTAGTAATCCTAGTGCTCATTACTGGCAAGCAGTTCAAAGGGTACTGAAGTATTTGAAGAGAACTATGGATTATAGTCTCTCATATACTGGTTACCCATCAGTGTTGGAAGGTTACACTGATGTAAGTTGGATCAGTAACACTGAAGACAATTCGTCTACCAGTGGCTGGGTATTCCTACTTGGTGGAGGTGCAATTTCTTGGGCATCCAAGAAACAAACTTGCATCACCAGTTTAACAATGGAATCTGAATTTATGGCTCTAGCAGCTGCTGGTAAAGAAGCTGAATGGTTGAAAAACTTGCTTCTTGAGATTCCATTGTGGCCTAAACCTATAACACCTATTTCTATCCGTTGTGATAGTGCAGCTACATTGGCTAAGGCTTATAGCCAAATGTACAATGGTAAGTCTAGACACTTAGGTGTCAGGCACAGCATGATTCGTGAGCTTATCATGAATGGGGTGGTATCTATACAGTTTGTTAGATCTCAACAGAACTTAGCTGATCACTTGATGAAGGGATTAGCTAGAGACTTGGTTATAAAGTATGCTAAAGGGATGGGTTTAAGTCCAACTTAGTCACTGAATGCTAGGACACCCAACTCCCTCCTAAGGAAACTTGGGAGCTGAGTTCAATGTGGAAAGCTGAACATTCAGTGGACTGGAGCACATGTTTTATTTACATCCCAATGTTGTGCTCGGAACCTGCTGAAAGGAGGATGAAGTCTTTACTTCTTAATGGTTAATTTTCTTTGAAAAAGTGCTTGGCAGGAGCATGACTAAAGAGGAACCACCTATGTAAATGTTGAAGTTTTGCCGCTTCAGGAAGCTTTGGACTTTAGCTTCTACAACATTTATGAATTTGGATTTGGACACATGGCTTGTATAGTGTCCGGAGCTGATATTTGTTTGAAAGCTTGTGTGTAGTTATCTTCAGGTATTCAAATGGGTTGAAGGGTTCAATTCTTAGAACACCCTGATTCTCGAATATTTGAACGTGTAATTACTAAGATGGAAATTCAATCCTCAGGACATTTTCATTTATGCACATGTTTTGTTTGATGTTTGTTTTCATGCAAAGGAAGTGAACTAAATTTGGGGAGGATTGTTGGAAAATTTAGTGCACTTGTGGGATTAGTTCATACCTTGTAATGGGTTAGGAGGTACGGAGTGTACACCCATAATGTCACACCCCCAAATTACCTGTTTTGCAGCGGAATGGAATTCCTGGGGTTTGACTGCCATAGCATCACAATCACAGTTATATTGAACGACCTAAAGTGTCGTTTGGAAAATACATCGTTTGATTTAATATAATAATCAGAGTTACAACATAGGTCCCAAAAGTTTACAAAGTTTGCGAAAATATAAATATATTACAAGTCCAAACGATGGTTTTAAAAGAAAGTGCCATAATGTACAATGATGTAAGTCGACGCCGCGACTCAAAAGGTGGTTCCTTAACCATGCCATGATGATAATGTCTTAGATACCTGAGAATAAACATGCTAAAAAGGTCAACACAAAGGTTGAGTGAAATCCATAGGTTTAAGTAATTCGTTTGAACACAATAATCGTAGTGTGAGTTAAATGGTTTCACACTCATCGTTAAAAACAAAATCGTATTTATTTCACTAAGTTCATGACACCAAAGCGTAAACATCGCACCAATAAAAATTGGTAATCATCGTTTCATCGCCGCCCTAATAGGTAATTTGCCAATTTACCTTAATGATTCAAATATAGTGCGCTAGATTTCCCCTAACTGGGTCAATAGGAGCGGGAGTGTTAATTCCAATAGGCCTATTCACAATATTCGCGCTCACTCGCAAGTGACTAATGGTGCATGATGTAGGGACTTCGAACATGGCAAATACTTAGTGACAATAAAACATTCGGATATAGCATACAGTTCAAAGCATATGTGTTCGATTAAAAATGTAGCATGTATCTCCCCCAAGAGTTTGTAAAACAGTTAAAAGAGTAAAAGTGGGGCTATGAACTCACTTGGTAGACTGGTGTGATGACAAGAGTGAGTACACTGAGGTATAGCGTGATGTTTCAATCTAGACCTATTACGAATGATATGATATGTAACGAGTTGCAATGTAATGTTATGCATGCATTTCGTATGTTATTTATACCATTTGCGAGTTTTGAAAATATTACTTTTCGTCGAAAAATACTCTTTTGACGTCTTGACCCTTCAAAAATGACTTTACAAGTATTTACGTTAAAATGTCATCCTACAATGGTTTTATAATGATTTATAGTGAAATTTCACTTTTCGTCGCAAAACAATGTCGTTGGAATTTTCATGAAATTAACAAAAATGGCTTTGGAAAACTAGTCGTAAAATGGTGTACGTCGATCGTTAGAGAACGAACTCGACGGTTTTGGAAAGTTTGTATCGAAATCTAGAAGTTTCAGTTCAGGAGTTTTCGTCCAAAAGGTCTCGAACATAAAGATAATAAGGGTTAAAGATGGTGGTTTTGGCTAATTGTTAAGTAAAAAGTGAGTTTCGGCCAAGTTTAAACATCCGTAATTAATTTACTATAACTCCGCTATACAAACGGCTTGTCGTTTTGAAAAATATGCTCGGTGATCTTGATTTTACTAGAAGACAATTCGTTTCAAAAAGTTTCACATCATGGTTAAAAACAGCCTCAAACATGGTCGTTACAGCTAATGTAACACTTGTATCGTAAAAATAATATAGTTTTTCAGAAAATAATAGTTACGGAAATTTTATGAAAACGTGCATATCTTTGTTGTTTCAAATCCGTTTTCTACGTATAATATGTCCTTAGCTTCGTATCAAAGTATACTAATATAATTTTGATAAGTCGAAATAATTTGTGAAGCTTAAGGCTCATTTTTGACTCGGACAAATTAAAAACAGCATGCTGAAAATTTCAGAAAACTATATATTTCGTCGTCAAACTTGTAAAATCCATAACTTCTTCGTTATAACTCCGTTTTTATCCGTTCAAAAGGCCACGGATTCGTTTTAAAGTATATTTTCTAAATATCAAGGCCAAAAAGTCGTGCCTACTGTCGGTTTTTCCAGAAAATCGAAACAAGGACAGTATACATTTTATACGTATCGAAAATAGTTTTTCTCGGACAAAACCTATTCTAATCCCTTCAAATCAACTCCAAAGCTAATCTAATCCTACCATACACCTTCTTAGGGTGTCATGGGTTCCTAATCACCATCAAGACCAATGAATACCAAGGGGATAATTATAGGATGACAATATATATATAAAACTCCAAAAATCAAGTAAAAATGGTATAAATCACATATGTCTTGCATGTTTGCTCCAAAAATGAAAAGATACATATGAAATGAAGAGGAAACATGAAAAATGATAGAAACATGCTTACAAGTGAATATGATGAGGTGCAAGTAACAAGGTTAAACCTAAACACTCTTGGTTTTTATTTCAAAACCTTATAAAGAATGTTAACTAGATTGATTAAACACTTGGACTAGAAAAATTTTTGATCCCTTTGCTCTCTTGATGTAGAACCGGTTAGGAAAGACCCAAGGAAGAGAGAAAACCAATTTTACTAACACTTTGAAAAATGATAGAATGAAGTGAATGAGATAAATAATAGATGTAAGACTTTTATGTAAGTGTGAAATAATTAACAATCACAAACCATACCATATTTAATGTCTCCCCTCCCCCTTGGTCGGCCAAGGGGGGAGGTATGAGGCAAAAATAACTTTTTTTTTTTTTTTATAAAATGTTGTATAATTATAAGATAAAATGTATAAGTAAATGGTGTAGGTAAAATAAAGTTAAGTTAAGGTAAATGGTAGATTTTTGAGTAAAAGAGATGTTTAATAGATCAAAGTAAGATGTAATGAGATAATAAAATTGTAAAAATACATTCCTTGAAAAATTTGAGTGATAAAATAATTATCGAGTAATTTTTAAGAAAAGTGTCGTAATAATATAACTTTAACGATTTATGTACCAAATAAATTTAAAACATTAGTAAAACTCAAAATATAATTTTTATAAACTAAATGTAAATATAAAAGAATGTATTGGGATCATTTTTGAAAGTAACGAATTAAATATTCAAAATAATAACTCACGCGATAACGTTTATTTAATATAAAAATTACGCGGTAAATGAGAAATGAAATGTCATGAATGAACTAATATGATGCAAATGATGCAAATGAAATGTAGACTAATCTTAGTCCATATGAAATGTTCGTGATGTTATGATCATGAATTCGCCGCTAAACCTTTAAGGTTACGAGAATTTGGAACAAGTAAACCGAGTTTACGATAAATGTTGAAATAGTGAGGCATAAATTGTTTTGAGAAATAACCTGAAATTGCGAGTTGTCACATTCGCCCATCCAAAAAGGAATTCAGTCCCTGAATTCAGTTCGTGTTAGTCTATCGAATTTTTGAGTTTATGATGAATATCGAGGAGAGAAGATATGGAGAAGTGTCGTTACGGTTATCGATGATTGAGAGCGTACAAAACATCATAGTACAGAAAATATCGGATGAATCTCTCATAAGTAACACTTTGACTTTGAAATATGTGAAGATTTTGCTTGCACTAAGATTTATAATTAACTGCTCCCAACATAACATGACCCCTCCAGAATTAGACATAGTTAGCTAGGCTATGTATAATTAAGGAACGATGATGTGACGTTCGGTTTAGTTGTTATAACTCTCGATGCTTACAAGGATTTAAACCGTGTCGTTAAAATGGTCGATAAAGTAAAAAGAAGAAAAATTCTCATAAGTAATAACAAATCGGAAAGAAAATAAAGTACGATAGATGAGAATATTTTACAACAAGTGGTTTAGCAAAAGTAATACATCTTAGGTTATAAAGATTCGGATACGATGGAAAACGTAAACTTAGTACGACATAGTACATAAGGAAAATTAAGACTGTTAGCTTCCAAACTTCTTCAGTCTTCCGCGTTGTTGGGACCATGACGAGCTTCTCCTCCTCCTAACATATATGCATTCCCATGAGCATCTTCAACTGGTTGACCTTGGTTTTGAGGACATTGATTTCTATAGTGTCCTTGCTCCCCACATCCGAAGCATGTGACTACGGCTTTACCTTTACAATCCCTGGCTAGATGTCCCGGTGTTTGGCATTTGTGGCACTTGGCAGGGCAAGGACCCGAGTGATGAAAATTACATCGATTACATAGTGGGTGTGTTCCAGCATACCCTCTACCTCTCATTGGTGCAGCGACATAAACCATTCCCGCTTCTTGCCTTCTATTTTGTTGTTGTTGATGGTTAGTGTTGCGGTTTTGGTTGTTGTTGTTATAACCTCCTTGGTCGTTTTCCCATTTTCTTTTGTTGTTGTTGATTTGGTTATCGTCGTTGTTGTTGTGGTTTTGGTTATTGTGGTAGTTGGTGCGGTTGTCGGGGTTGTTGTTGTTTTGGTTGGTGTTGGTGTACTTACCTCTCTTCACTACCTGGGCCATGAGCTTTTGAGTCACCCTAATAGCTTCCTCGATTGTTTGTGGATCAAACGAAGTCACATCTCCTTGAATCACCTCGGGAAGTCCCCCAATGAAAGCCTCTAGCAACTTCTCATTATCAGAAACCATGGACGGGCATAACGCGGCCAATTCTTGGAATCTCCGAATGTAAGTGTCAATATCGTACCCAATAGTTACTAGTTCATAGAACTCGGTCTCCAACTTTTTGACTTCCGTACGAGGACAAAACTTCTTAGTCACCAAACCCTTAAATTGCTCCCAAGTAAGCTTGAAAGCATTCTCCATTCCAATCGGTTGAGCATATGAATTCCACCACGACAATGCTCCATCGAGTAATGTACTTGTAGCAAATTTGACCTTACTATCATCCGGGCAATTACAAAGCAAAAACACGGATTCCAACTTTTCAAACCATCGTACCATGGCCGTGGCTCCTTCAGTCCCCCTAAACTTCGTGGGCTCACCACTTTTGAAATCCTTGTACGAACATCTCTTAACTCCGGATACTCCGGCATTTCCAGTAGCAGCAGCTAGCCTAGCGGCTTCAGCAGCAGCAGCCACTGTTTCCCTTTCGACTCTTAAAGCATCAGCTATGCTATCATTCACTAACTTTTGAATAGCCGCTTGGGTCATTTCAACTGTAGCTTTCTTCGGTGCCATATCTTCTTCAAAACAAGAGGAAATGTGAGACGTAGCAAAATCCCATGTAAAAAAAAAATATGCGCTCTAAAGAGAGGTGATAAGAAATGATACGTTTGAGGTTATTTTTCAAAATGATCGACGGTTTCCTACGAAATGAGTTATGAGGTGTTGTAAGTGCTTCAAATGTATGATGGTTTAGTGACTTAGAGTGAATAGCGTGTAACTCGACATGTTAGTGATGAAACAAAGGAGTGAGAGTGACTTTGCCGTACTTAAAGGTTTATCTCAGTATTCGACGTTATCGGTGATGAGTCAATTGATGTAAAAATTATGATAGGGAATGTCAAGGAATTCTCCACATTAGAGTATGAGGAAATGATAATGGGATGGGAATTTAAAGGCATCCATGTGACAATCGATGTGAAATGAAAGTGAATAACTCGAAAAATGTACGTATAAATCGCACGCAAAGTGAACATGCACGTATGATGAAATGATGAGATGCTATGATGATGTAGTTATAGTCTAGGGTCAATGATGCAACCTAGTTCTCTATAACCGAAGCTCTGATACCAATCTGTCACACCCCCAAATTACCTGTTTTGCAGCGGAATGGAATTCCTGGGGTTTGACTGCCATAGCATCACAATCACAGTTATATTGAACGACCTAAAGTGTCGTTTGGAAAATACATCGTTTGATTTAATATAATAATCAGAGTTACAACATAGGTCCCAAAAGTTTACAAAGTTTGCGAAAATATAAATATATTACAAGTCCAAACGATGGTTTTAAAAGAAAGTGCCATAATGTACAATGATGTAAGTCGACGCCGCGACTCAAAAGGTGGTTCCTTAACCATGCCATGATGATAATGTCTTAGATACCTGAGAATAAACATGCTAAAAAGGTCAACACAAAGGTTGAGTGAAATCCATAGGTTTAAGTAATTCGTTTGAACACAATAATCGTAGTGTGAGTTAAATGGTTTCACACTCATCGTTAAAAACAAAATCGTATTTATTTCACTAAGTTCATGACACCAAAGCGTAAACATCGCACCAATAAAAATTGGTAATCATCGTTTCATCGCCGCCCTAATAGGTAATTTGCCAATTTACCTTAATGATTCAAATATAGTGCGCTAGATTTCCCCTAACTGGGTCAATAGGAGCGGGAGTGTTAATTCCAATAGGCCTATTCACAATATTCGCGCTCACTCGCAAGTGACTAATGGTGCATGATGTAGGGACTTCGAACATGGCAAATACTTAGTGACAATAAAACATTCGGATATAGCATACAGTTCAAAGCATATGTGTTCGATTAAAAATGTAGCATGTATCTCCCCCAAGAGTTTGTAAAACAGTTAAAAGAGTAAAAGTGGGGCTATGAACTCACTTGGTAGACTGGTGTGATGACAAGAGTGAGTACACTGAGGTATAGCGTGATGTTTCAATCTAGACCTATTACGAATGATATGATATGTAACGAGTTGCAATGTAATGTTATGCATGCATTTCGTATGTTATTTATACCATTTGCGAGTTTTGAAAATATTACTTTTCGTCGAAAAATACTCTTTTGACGTCTTGACCCTTCAAAAATGACTTTACAAGTATTTACGTTAAAATGTCGCCCTACAATGGTTTTATAATGATTTATAGTGAAATTTCACTTTTCGTCGCAAAACAATGTCGTTGGAATTTTCATGAAATTAACAAAAATGGCTTTGGAAAACTAGTCGTAAAATGGTGTACGTCGATCGTTAGAGAACGAACTCGACGGTTTTGGAAAGTTTGTATCGAAATCTAGAAGTTTCAGTTCAGGAGTTTTCGTCCAAAAGGTCTCGAACATAAAGATAATAAGGGTTAAAGATGGTGGTTTTGGCTAATTGTTAAGTAAAAAGTGAGTTTCGGCCAAGTTTAAACATCCGTAATTAATTTACTATAACTCCGCTATACAAACGGCTTGTCGTTTTGAAAAATATGCTCGGTGATCTTGATTTTACTAGAAGACAATTCGTTTCAAAAAGTTTCACATCATGGTTAAAAACAGCCTCAAACATGGTCGTTACAGCTAATGTAACACTTGTATCGTAAAAATAATATAGTTTTTCAGAAAATAATAGTTACGGAAATTTTATGAAAACGTGCATATCTTTGTTGTTTCAAATCCGTTTTCTACGTATAATATGTCCTTAGCTTCGTATCAAAGTATACTAATATAATTCTGATAAGTCGAAATAATTTGTGAAGCTTAAGGCTCATTTTTGACTCGGACAAATTAAAAACAGCATGCTGAAAATTTCAGAAAACTATATATTTCGTCGTCAAACTTGTAAAATCCATAACTTCTTCGTTATAACTCCGTTTTTATCCGTTCAAAAGGCCACGGATTCGTTTTAAAGTATATTTTCTAAATATCAAGGCCAAAAAGTCGTGCCTACTGTCGGTTTTTCCAGAAAATCGAAACAAGGACAGTATACATTTTATACGTATCGAAAATAGTTTTTCTCGGACAAAACCTATTCTAATCCCTTCAAATCAACTCCAAAGCTAATCTAATCCTACCATACACCTTCTTAGGGTGTCATGGGTTCCTAATCACCATCAAGACCAATGAATACCAAGGGGATAATTATAGGATGACAATATATATATAAAACTCCAAAAATCAAGTAAAAATGGTATAAATCACATATGTCTTGCATGTTTGCTCCAAAAATGAAAAGATACATATGAAATGAAGAGGAAACATGAAAAATGATAGAAACATGCTTACAAGTGAATATGATGAGGTGCAAGTAACAAGGTTAAACCTAAACACTCTTGGTTTTTATTTCAAAACCTTATAAAGAATGTTAACTAGATTGATTAAACACTTGGACTAGAAAAATTTTTGATCCCTTTGCTCTCTTGATGTAGAACCGGTTAGGAAAGACCCAAGGAAGAGAGAAAACCAATTTTACTAACACTTTGAAAAATGATAGAATGAAGTGAATGAGATAAATAATAGATGTAAGACTTTTATGTAAGTGTGAAATAATTAACAATCACAAACCATACCATATTTAATGTCTCCCCTCCCCCTTGGTCGGCCAAGGGGGGAGGTATGAGGCAAAAATAACTTTTTTTTTTTTTTTATAAAATGTTGTATAATTATAAGATAAAATGTATAAGTAAATGGTGTAGGTAAAATAAAGTTAAGTTAAGGTAAATGGTAGATTTTTGAGTAAAAGAGATGTTTAATAGATCAAAGTAAGATGTAATGAGATAATAAAATTGTAAAAATACATTCCTTGAAAAATTTGAGTGATAAAATAATTATCGAGTAATTTTTAAGAAAAGTGTCGTAATAATATAACTTTAACGATTTATGTACCAAATAAATTTAAAACATTAGTAAAACTCAAAATATAATTTTTATAAACTAAATGTAAATATAAAAGAATGTATTGGGATCATTTTTGAAAGTAACGGATTAAATATTCAAAATAATAACTCACGCGATAACGTTTATTTAATATAAAAATTACGCGGTAAATGAGAAATGAAATGTCATGAATGAACTAATATGATGCAAATGATGCAAATGAAATGTAGACTAATCTTAGTCCATATGAAATGTTCGTGATGTTATGATCATGAATTCGCCGCTAAACCTTTAAGGTTACGAGAATTTGGAACAAGTAAACCGAGTTTACGATAAATGTTGAAATAGTGAGGCATAAATTGTTTTGAGAAATAACCTGAAATTGCGAGTTGTCACACATAAGGTCCATGAACACCCTGAACTCTTGTAGTGGTTTGGATTGATAGTGCTTGGTGAAAGTATTGTTGTGGTTACCACTGAGTATCAGTGTTTCCACTGAAGCAGTACTTACCCTGAGTCAGTGTCTCCACTGAAGTGGTGTCTCACTGATGTTGTGTTTACACTGAAGCAGTGGCGTTTCCACTGAAGCAGTGTAACCACTGATGGCACTATGAAAGTACTGATGATAGTACTGCTTGTAACGGCTTTGACCTATTCAAGTGGTAGTTTAATCTGCATTATGACCACGTTTAATTGGTCATGTAACCACTAACGGCTATTATGGGGATAATTATGAGGCTATTAATGGGCCGATTAATACTCATAATTCCATTGACTAGCCAAGAGTATTTCCTATAAATAGGAGACCTGTTTTCAGATGAAAGACACAGAGAAAATACGCTTGAATACAAACAAAGAACATAAACACTTATTAGCGAAAGGGTTAAAGAATTGTGCCTAATTCTCTAACTGCATTTGGTCTTATCCCCAGTAGATATTCGTGATACCCAGGCATTAGGGTCGAATAGTTTACTTTGGAAAGTGATCACACGATTCCAAGTGATATCCGGTAACCACCAAGTGGTATATGTTACTGCTGACCTTTGTTTTGTTGCTGCTGAACAGTTGAGCATTTCTGCTGAAGTTAATTATCTAACCCTATTTCTGGACTCACTACACCAACAGTCATTACCTCATTAACCGATAATACAAATAGTATATGGTCACTAACTTTGGGGATACAAAACAATTTTCTAGCACCATATCCGCATAGATTTTTAATTTTAAGATCATTATAGGTTAAGAAAAATGAGCTTATTGATGAAACCATGATTTACATGTCTTCTAAGAATCAAAATGAATGTTTCAAGTCACTAAAGGGGGTGTTTGGAATTACGTTGAATAAGTTATTATCTCATTATTATATTTTCAAGTCACAACTAAACATTTCTAATGTTAGAGTATAGCAAAACTTATACTAATTTACTTAGCCACTTAGTGCTCAAGTACTTATTTTGCTGTAATATATGCCATGTTTTTTGTGCGAATGTAGTGAGAGTCAGTGAAGGTTATATGGCAGTTGGATTGAGATATCCAAGACATGAAAGATGTTTTATTTCATTAGAATTCAAGACGTTTTGTTTACATTAGATCGAAAAGGATACAAATTCCTAAGCCTATAAACAACAGCCCAATTAGCATCTTCACTTTAGCCTTCAATTCAAAAAATACTGTCAAACGGTTGACATTTTTTCTTCCAATATAACCTTTCCAGTTCATTTAGTTTTGCTGAATGATGTAGCTTTCTTGTTCGATTGGGATTAAGACAAATTAAAAGTTGAATCATATCACGGGTGGGGTAGCTCATGGCCAGTCTAGTTGAAATAATGGCAACTACTCCTCCCTCTATGAAAATTACTTCAAAGTTTACCAAGATTTAAAATGATAGTTACACATTCATGCAAAACAACGAACTCTTACCCTCTCATTTGGACTCCGCAAATATCTCCTTTCTGAGTTAATTTCAGTCCATCATATGACAGATTTAGGAGTAAATCGACACCAACAATGTTCTATCTTGTAGCTAGAGGATGACATGGTTCTTCTATGGTAGGCCTTACTCTTTTCTGTGATGAAGGTTTAACCGTCTGAGAAAATGTGCAAAGTCAAAAATACTTATGTGGCATCGACATCAGGTAATGGCATATCAAAGAATAAGTATCATAAATAGAACATATGAATTTATTGAAAAGTAAACTGAGTCCAATCCTAATAGCATGCTTTGTGAAAGTTTGACTGTTTGGAGTGTTAAAATCTATTTGCCCAGAATGTCATAATTAAGCCAAAAATTTAAATTAATCTCTAAATACAAAGTTGTAATCCTGAACCCAAATTTTGTTGATTTTCAGTAGGTGTCTTTCTTTTCACGTGGGTGAACTTGTGGCCATACCAACCTGCAATCATAAGCATTAGTTAAAAATGGATTCAGTCATACAAAAACTAAAAATGGTCATTTCAAGTCAATATGTGAGAAGAATCAAGTCAATATAAGAGGCTTGCATTAACGTTTAAATAGGATTAACTATGGTAGCAATGTCTCATAAGAGAGCGCAGGAGACTACGAAACCAACTTTCAACCAAGCAACCCATTGGTCATCCACTTCGATTATACAAATCACCTGAGCTTGGCATTCGGTACTTTGTATCTTCGTAACCTGAATAATATTTATTAAACCCCAGTCTCTCGTTTCTTAGCAGCTCTGCCATTGCAATATCATTTCCATTCTGAACTTCATTCCAACTATCCCAATGGCCATTATTAGACATCCTTGGCTATTGGAAATTACCCATCTGCTGGTAAGGAGATCAATTGTTGGGCAGAGTTTGTTATATAATTCTAGAAGAAATTCCATAGGAACCTGTTCTTTGGGGAAAAGCTAAATGATCTCCTAGGTCGGTATATCTCTTGTTTTGCTATGTGAAAAGATCATTGCATCAATGTACTAAGAAATCTGCTAAAATGGACTTACACAACTTATACTTCCAGTTGTTGAGAGATAAGCAAAATGGTATGAACCATAATGTTTGCAGAATCTTGAAATTCAACACTGCAGAAAGCTATCTTTTAAGCATAGCTATCCAGATAACATGTTTAACTGGATATCAGATAACCCAAACACTCCATTAGTTGAATACCACCAAACAGGAAACTACCTTTTGAAGGTTTCAATCAAACAGTAGAAAGGACACCACTCAATTTCATGTAGTCTCAGCCCTCACATAAGACTTGAATGAGAACTTTTTCCACCTCCAATGTCTTAGCCATCTGTTATTATACCATCATCCAAACACCTATTACTTATCAGCTACATTCAAGCTGCCATTTGAGCACCCAATTACACAATTGTCAATGAATTTCATATTAACCCATTGCAGATCCTTAGAAAATGGAGTCCTTGGGAGAAATTTCCGTGTATGGTATTTTCATTTTTCTCCCTCCCATTGTGCAAATCTATGGCTACCAGTTAAAGACTAAATATATGATTCGAAACGATTTCTCACTTTATAAATAAATTCACTCTATAATGGAAGCAAAATAGCTAAAGTGGGTAAAACAAATGTTAGCATGAAAGAAGTAGCTGAAGATGCACAGTTTAGAAACCAATTCGCGACACGATGGACCCGGCCTCAGTTTAGTACTCTGACAAAGATCTTACATGATCGATTGAATAAGTTTGTAGCAAATTTGAAGCAAGCAGCAGATAATAATGGTAAAATAGAACGTTCTGTGAGGGACAATGTGGCGCTCATGTCCATTCTTGATAGTCGTCCAATAGAATCTGCTCTTCCAACCTTAGCTAGGCCAATCATGTCTTTGAATGGCAATGAAGATGCCGTAGTGGGTGTCCTGAAGCAGAGCTTGACGCTAATTATCCCTGTATTTAAGCATCAAGTTAATTGTTTAGCTAATTATTTCATTTGAATTCTTGATGCCACAATAATCTCTATAATATTTAATACTACAGAAAGTGACCGAACTCGGCTCTATGTAGGCCCATGCAAGATGTCGTCTACAGTTTTACCATATTGAGAAAAAAATGCTTACAGCAAATGCTTCATTAATAGTAGATGTGGCAATATGGGGCTGGTGGGTTTTCTATATTCAAATTTATTAAAAATAAAGTGATATATTTGTTAAAGGAGATGTATTGTTATAAAACTATCTGAACTATTTAATATAGGGATTTTAGGGGTATTAAGCATTTAAGTACACTTTGGATGACTTACAACCTGTTTCCATTTTAGTTGCATCTTTTAGCTTATTTTTTTACCAGTTTAAGATAAACATAACTTAAATCGACTCATTTATAGCTAAAAAAGGATTGAAATTGCCACCTCCCGAAATAGTCTAGATTACTGCACACCTTGTATGCAAATTTCTGAACATGTAGCACTCCATCGATTGAGCTTGACTCGGTCCTCAATGCCACTGTGTGCATACTTTCACAGCTTTCAGCGGACACCTGTATTACATGTAACGATTATTGCAAAAAATGTGAATTTTAAGTGGATAATAGAATAACTAATGACAGCATGAATACTATATAAGGAAAACGAATAAACAAAGATTCGTTGATCCGTTAACCTTACTTGCCATGAGTTGTTTCTCCGGAAAGCATGATAGCATCAGTACCTTTTTTTACAGCTATATATAGATGGGCATCACACCATGGTAAAACATGAGTCTTTGCTTAACTCGTTTTCTGCACAAACCATCAGCTCATGACATGCATTAATGATGAATAATGCTATAATGGTAAGAATGAGACAATATTAATGACCAATAAAGGTATGAATGAGCATGAAATGGTTGTACTCACTCATTTGTGAAGGCAAATTAAATCAAGTACCTGATTTTCATTTATCGTGTTGTCTCCATAAGCTCCAATACTTTTCGTCTCAACAACAGAGAAATCAACAACAGTGCCTTCTATTACTTTACCTACAAATAGATCTATGTCCTTCCATCTGACCAAAAAAGTATGCTTTTCTATTCATTTCCTTTGGCACCATCAGCCATTGCGTCAACATATACTAATGTACTCTTCCTGAAGCTTTTCAGGCCCTGAATTCACTACGTCCTTAGTATGAGTGTCGATTAATGTCACTTCTATAGGCATGTCACCTATGCCTTTAATGAGATCACCAGTCAACAATGGGAAACAAATTTTTCAGATCATTAACTGTAAAGTTCTTAACTCACAACTGCTAGATGTATTAGACCAATAAGCAAAAAGTTAATGAGCAGATGTACATTGTAATCTTGAACTGTTTATTATAAATTATAAGTGCTCACCCGTGTGTCGTAGTTGTCACCTATTCAAATCTAGCATAATACACGACCAATTAGGACAAGGAATCCCAACAATATTTCTTATTAGAACTACTTGTACTACATTAGACCAGATCATTAAAACTATGAATATGATTACTCTTTACATAATTCATGTCTATATTTGACATACACAATCATAAGCAAAGACATACTCGGCCAATTCGCTAACAATAATTGGTAGTTAGTTTGTTAATCTTAGTATGCTTCCTTACAACTAAACGAATGTCGTTTATATATAGTAGAATAGAAGGAGCATTTCCCAGAATTCAGCCGCATCTATTGCAATCGCTTTATTAGCATCAAAGAACATCTCCTGAAAGGGGTCATCTAATATACCCTCAAAGATCCAGGATTATTACTCATTAAACGGGTCAAAACTGCTATGGGGGTGAAAGGTTTGATTGTCAAGTATAGGTTTGAGTGATATGAGTACGGGGTTCGAGTGATGTACTTGTTGTAGTCTATTGTCAAACAAAAACTGGTAGAAATTACCTAAAGGACTTCCACTATTATTCGCAGAATCGGAGATCCAACACATTATGTATGGAGTCCCCGGGCAACAATCTGGTTAAAAAACTCTCCACCCTCGCAGTCTCGCATGATTGCCGCAAAAAGGAAGGGCCTTTCTGATTGCCTCAGTTCCAAACATATACATCAGAATACTCACTTGCAAAAACAATATGTTTCCCATCTAAGGTGAATGACTGTTGGGAATTATGTGAAAGTCTGATTATGCTGATATTAATGCCGAAGTGTTTCTACTGAAGTGAAGTGGATTCTGCCGAAGACTTATTCTGCTGAAGAATAATAGTGATTAGTTTGATTCTGCGGAAGTGTTTATTCCGTGTTTAGTTTATTTAGTGTGGATATACATGAGCT
The DNA here is from genome assembly GCA_019973895.1 of Chrysanthemum seticuspe. Lineage (NCBI taxonomy): Eukaryota > Viridiplantae > Streptophyta > Magnoliopsida > Asterales > Asteraceae > Chrysanthemum > Chrysanthemum seticuspe. The sequence goes on from BPTQ01000003.1 coordinate 41,073,685, forward strand.
TTATTAGGAAGTGATTGTGTATATCTTATTTAGTTTTATGTTTATACGTTTCTTGGAAAACGGTTTAGCGATATTGTTTAGGGTTCCTTATCTATAAAAGGAACACATTAGAAAGGTTTATGTACCGATTGGAAAAACTCAGTTTTAGTTAATAAAAAGATCCATAGAGGATCAAGAAGTTCTTAGTTAATTACTTGTGTTTATATTCCGCTGATAAACATTTGTAGTAGAGATTGTCTTTTGTGGTGCTTGTGATTACATAGGCATACATAACGATCCACGAGCTCAAGATCTATCAAGGTCTGTGTCTGTTTCAACAAGTGGTTTCAGAGCCTCGTGAGAGTCTCTACGATACTAAGGACAAGCTCTTTCTAAACACCCATACAACCATAACAATAACATCATGCCTGGTTCAGATGCTGATACTGAACTCACCAACAACCAAAACTCCACCCATCTGCAGCAACTAAGTCTTTCTAATAGCAATGCTAAGTTTCCTTACCTTAAGAGGGAGGAATATGATCTTTGGGCTATGAAGATGCAAAACTGGATCTCCAACATTGATTGGAATCTATGGCAGGTAATTTTGAAGGGGAACAGTTTGAAGAGGACTACCACGGATGCTGCTGGTAATATGATGAATGTTCCTCCCAAAACTGCTGAAGAGTTGCTGGCAGTTCAGAGAGAAACAAAGGTCAGAACTATTCTTCTGCAAGCTATTCCTGAGGATCACTTAAGTGATTTTCACTTCATGCAAGATGCCAAAGATATCTGGTTAGCAATTAAGGCGAAGTTCGGTGGGAATGAGGAGTCCAGAAGACTGAAGAAGTCGATGCTAAGACAACAGTTTCAGGACTTTTAGATCTCTGAAGAGGAAGGAATTCACAAGGGCTATGATAAGTTTCACAAGATCTTAAGTCAGTTGAATCAGCTACAGGCAAAGCCGGATAATGATGACTGTAACTCTAAGTTTCTGAGGTCCTTACCTCCATCCTGGCTACATGTGAGCATAGCTTTAAAAGCTAAAGGTGGTTTGGACATGATGACCTTTGATGAGCTGTACAACAAACTTAAAGCTCTTGAACATGATGTTAGAAGCCCTTTTCGATCATCTTCTACTGCGAGTCATACTGCATTTGTTTGAGCCTCTACTCCAAAGTCAAGCTATTTTCCAAGCTCATATCCATCATCATCTAATGCTGCTCCTTCATCAAGCTCTCTTCCTAGATCCAGTGGAATTATGGAAGATGTTCTTGGATCTTTCTTTGCTGATTATGATCCTCAGCAGGAACTGGCTTATGAGGATTTTGATCAAGTGGACCCACTTGATTTTGAAGAGATGAAGCTAAAATGGCAAGTGGCCATGCTTTCCATGGATATCAAGACCTTTGAGCGCAAAGCTGGCAGACGGTTTGGATTCAAAGGACGCGATCCAGCAAGGTTTGATAAAAGGAAGGTTAAATGCTTCACATGCCAACAGATAGGTCACTTTTCTAGAGAATGCAAAGACAGGAAAGCTGGTGATGAAGTACGATACACTACTTATCAGCAGTATCAGAAGGATGCAAGAACTTCAAAGGGATCAACTGCGTTGGTCACTCTTGATAGCAATGTGGACTGGAAGCTACATGAGGAGTCTGATAATGATGGTTCTGATAATGTTGGGTTGATTGCAGACTGTACTTCAGAGGATAGGCATGATCAGATTGCCTTGATGGGCATCTCTCAGGTACAAAACTGTTTGTTTGGTTGTAGTGAGCGTTATAATGAACTGAAACAAGCTTATGATATTATGGAACCAAAATATAATGAATGCTATGTGGAAGTAGAAGCTTATAAACAGGCTTTAAAAACACTAGAAAGACAAAAGGTTTGGTTACAAAAGAATGAAATAGCTTGTGGTGAGAAAATAGGTGTTTTAGAAAGAGATCTCGAATGTGCTACAAATGAGTTAAAATGGTCTGAGAAGTTAAGAGCAGATGTAGAGTCAGAAAATCTAGAGCTTAAGGAAAAACTTAAGGAGGAAATTGCTAGAAATAATGAGTGGATGATGAATGGTAGTAAGTTGGCTAGTCTCATTTATAGCAGTCAAGCTCCCAATTCTACAGTGGCTTTAGGTTTTAAGAAATATGTAGGCCTAGAAGCTAGGGATGACACACGTAGATCTACACCAGCAGGCCTAGCACATTTTGTGAAAGAAGGTGACCTACATGCTGTTCGTGGACCAATTAGAGGTGAGCACATGCCCATTGACCTTTCCACTATTAATGACTTTGATGGATCACACCATCTGTATGGCAAAAAGTCAAAAGACTTGCCAGACCCTAATACTTCTACTAATGACTTTGTCTCTTGTGTTAACAGTGACAAGTCCTCCAAGCAAGGGTCTACAGAGTGTGATTCAAATGACAAGTCTGACCTTCCCAAGTCTGACCTTCCCAAGTCTTCACCCCTGCCTGCACCCAAGACTACCAATAAGCATGACAGAGTTGCTGCCAAGGAATGCCCTTCCAAGACAGTTGCCTCTGAAGACTTGCTTTTTAATTCTTTGCATAATAATTCTGTTAAAAACAATTCTTTTCATGGTTTTGGTTTGAATACTTCTGCTTGTAAGAATACTTCTTTTGGTTTGAATAAATCTTCTCTTCAGAAGAAATGTTTTGTGTGTAGAAGTAAATCTCATTTAATTAAGGATTGTGATTATCATGAGCAAAGAATGAGTAGGTGTGGTGATTCTAGGAAATCTAGACCAATGTGGACCAATGTTAATGATATACCACCTTATGTTCCACAAGCTGCTAATTATAATACTTCTTTTCCTTGGAGAAGATCTTTTGGAAAACCATATGTTCAACCAACAAGTGAATATTTTAAAAATGGTTTTTGGCCTAGATATGTTAACCCTATGACTGATGGGAGAGGGTACTGGGATACTGCTGTCAAGACCTCAGCAGGTTGTTCTTGGAATAAACAGAGACCTAAGTTTCATTGGAAACCCAAGAACAATAGTGGATCTTATACTTCTACTTGGCACAACTCATATGATCCACAAGGCAGGTTCAAGTCAGCAATGACTTGAGCCTCCATAGTGTACTAATTCTTTGTATATTTTTGTTGTTGTAGGATCATCCCCTTAAGCATAAAGATGTTGGAATTGTTGACAGTGGTTGTTCTAGAAGTATGTCAGGAAACAGGGACATGATGCATAACTTTATACCTATTGAAGGTGGAGGCAATGTAACCTTTGGAGGGAGTGATGGACGAATTACAGGAAAAGGGACCATCAAAACACCTCAGCTGGACTTTGAGAATGTTTATTATGTCAAGGAACTTCAACACTTCAATTTGTTTTCAGTCTCACAAATATGTGACACTAAGAACAAAGTACTCTTCACAGAGGATGAATGTCTTGTGCTGTCTAAAGACTTCAAACTCCCAGAAGATACTTCAATTCTACTGAAGGTTCCTCGAAGTCATAATCTTTATACATTCAACTTAACTAATGTTAAACCAGCAGGTGACTTAACATGTTTGGTGGCTAAAGCATCTGTGGATGAGTCCACTAAATGGCACAGAAGGATGGCCCATGTCAATTTCAAGACCATCAACCAACTCTCTAAGCTGGGTCTAGTTCAAGGTCTTCCTGCCAAAGTATTCACCAATGATCATAACTGTGTTGCATGCAACAAAGGAAAGCAGCACAGAGCCTCCTACAAAGGTGTTCCTGTTACAGCAGTAACCCTTATTTCTGAACCTCTTCAGCTACTTCATATGGATCTGTTTGGTCCAACTAGAGTGAGAAGCATTGATCATAAATATTTTTGTCTGGTGATCACTGATGGATTTAGTAAATTTTGTTGGGTATTCTTTCTAAGGACCAAAGATGAAACATCTGAAATATTGAAAGACTTCATTACCCTTATTGAGAATCAGTTGAACAAAAAGGTGAAAGGAATTAGGTGTGATAATGGTACAGAGTTCAAAAATGCCATTCTGATAGAACTCTGCAGGTTAAAGGGAATCAAAAGGGACTATAGCACTCCAAGAACCCCTCAACAAAATGGGGTGGCAGAAAGAAAAAATAGAACCTTAATAGAAGCTGCAAGATCAATGCTAGCAGACTCTAAACTTCCTACCATGTTTTGGACTGAGGCTGTTGGTACAGCTTGTTATGTACTCAATAGAGTGTCCATTACTAGACCACATCTTAAAACACCATATGAACTTCTCTTTGGAAAAGTTCCTGTTATTCATTACCTTAAACCGTTTGGCTGTCAGGTGACAATTCTGAATACCAGTGATCCCTTGGGCAAATTTGATGAGAAAGCTGATGATGGTTACATTGTGGGATATTCTGCTCATAGTAAAGCATACAGAGTTTATAATGTATCTGCAAAGAAGATTGAGGAGACATTGAATCTGAGGTATCTTGAAGACAAGCCTAATGTTCAAGGCCAGGGTCATGTTTGGTCATTTGATCTTGACTACTTGACTGATTACTTGGGTTATGCTAGACATAAGGCTGATCAAAATGCAGATTCTGAAGCATCTCCAACTCCTAATACAGACACTTTGGATGCTCATTCTGACAGTGGGTCTGATGATGAACAACCCATTGTAGTGCCTTCCTTCTCTCCTAACAATTTTGTAGGTGACACTTCTAATAATTATACTGATGTGGGTGAAGATGAATTCTATTATGCTGAAGACCTTGCAAGACTGAAGAAACAAGAGTATGCAGCCACTTTAGATGCTGAGAGGAATGTTGAAGCAGGTTCAAATTCACTCGGCAGAAACTTCAATTCTGCTGAAGGTAGTTCTGTTTCTCCTCACCTCTCCAATTCGGCTGAAAGACATGGTGACACTACTCCTAGTTCTACTAAAGTGTCAACAGATCTTGGTGAACCTTATACAAGGTTTCCAAAACCTTCAGATCTTGGTCATCATCAACCTAAAGCAGGCATCTTCAACACACCTTCCTATGATACTGACTTTGAACCTACTGTGACTAATCTTGATTCTTCCATTGATGTCAACACCACCACTACTACAAGGATCAACAATGTTCATCCACAGTCTAATATTATTGGTGATCCTAATGCACCTGTTAGAACAAGAGGTACTGTGGCGCGTTCTAAATATGGACAGGTGGCTTTTGTCTCTTATGTTTCAAATCAGCAGAGAGACAATCACACAGACTATCAACATTGTCTGTTTGCTTGTTTTCTCTCACAAGTGGAACCAACCAGTGTTACTCAGGCTCTTGAAGACTCAAGTTGGCTTGAAGCAATGCAGGATGAGATGCAACAATTTCAAAATCAGCAGGTTTGGATATTGGTACCACTACCTGATGGTAAGTATGCTATTGGGACAAAATGGATTCTGAAAAATAAGAGAGATGCTAGAGGTGTTGTCATTAAAAACAAAGCCAGATTAGTTGCACAGGGGTATAGACAAGAGGAGGGGATAGATTATGATGAGGTGTTTGCACCAGTGGCAAGAGTTGAGGCTATACGGATTTTCTTAGCTTATGCATCCTATATGGGCTTTATGGTCTATCAAATGGATGTTAAAGGAGCCTTCTTGTATGGTGAAATTGAAGAGGAGGTGTATGTCACTCAACCTAAAGGATTTGAAGATCCAGATCATCCTAATCATGTGTATAAGGTGGTCAAAGCTCTCTATGGACTACATCAGGCACCCAGAGCCTGGTATGCTAGGCTCTCTACATTTCTGCTGAAGCATGGTTACAGAAGAGGTGCAATTGATAAGACTCTTTTCCTAAAGAAGAATTCCACTGACATTATTCTTGTGCAAGTCTATGTGGATGACATTATCTTTGGATCCACAAAGGAGGCTTGGTGCAGGGAGTTTGAGGAGCTTATGAAGGGAGAGTTTCAGATGAGTGCAATGGGAGAGATGACTTTCTTTTTGGGTCTTCAAGTTCAGCAGAAACCTGATGGTATCTTTATCAGTCAGGACAAATATGTGAGGGACATCTTGAAGAAGTTTGGTATGGAGGGTGTAAGGACTGCTACTACACCTTATGAAGCTCCAAAGTCAAAGACCAATAATGAAGCTGATCCACCTGTGAATGTTCATTTGTACAGGTCTATGATTGGGTCTTTGATGTATTTAACAGCTTCCAGGCCTGATATTACTTATGCTGTGAGTGTTTGTTCGCGACATCAAGTTACTCCACTGACTTCCCATCTCAATGCTGTTAAGAAGATCTTTAAGTACCTTAAAGGCCAACCTTTTCTAGGTCTTTGGTACCCAAAAGAGTCTCCTTTTAAGTTGGAAGCTTATAGTGATAGTGACTATGCTGGTGCTAATCTGGATAGGAGGTCCACCACTGGAGGTTGCCAATTCCTTGGAAAGAGATTCATTTCTTGGCAATGCAAGAAACAAACTATTATGGCTACCTCATCTACTGAAGCAGAGTATGTGGCTGCTGCTAATTGCTGTGGACAGGTTCTTTGGATTCAAAATCAGTTGTTGGATTATGGGTATAATTTCATGAACACAACAATTTTTATTGATAATCAAAGTACCATATGCATTGTTAAAAATCCAGTTTTTCACAGTCGAACAAAACATATTGAAATCAGGCACCACTTTATAAGAGATGCATATGATAAAAATTTGATAAATGTGGTCAAAATTCATACTGATGATAATGTGGCAGATCTGTTAACAAAGGCTTTTGAAGGACCAAGGTTTCAACACCTTGTGGTCCATATTTGCATGCTTAACCCTTAACTGCAAAGTTTAAGGGGAGGCATAGGCCTCAGGGGAGGCATATGCCTCAGGGGAGGATTTGTGTATAACTTTGCATTTTTGCTATGTAATTTTGTATATTTGATAGATTTTAACTAACTCTAACCTGCTAATGTAAGTTTAGTGTGTTTCTTTGTTGGTTTGTGTATGTTTCTGTGTTTGTTTTGCAGAATGGTTGTCCCTGATCAGTTGAGATATGGTCATGAAAGCTTAAGCTGGTTTCCACTAAATTCATTATGCTGAAGTGTGCTATTTATTTCCTCTGAAGTTGAAGTACTGAAGTTATATGATTCAATCAAAAGAAGTACAGAAGCAAATAGATCATTCATTCATTCAAGAAACAGTTTACAGCTTACAGATTACAGAGTACTGGCAACATCAAAAGCATCTACATGATCTAATAGTCCTAATCTATTACATATCATCTATTCCAACATCTAAAGATGAGCACGATGAGTATGGCGGCTCACATCTTTCACACTAATAGCTGTTGGATATGCACGATCGCTCACATCTTTTGGCACTATATGATGGATATGCTGGTGTGATAAGCATAACCAACCCTAACAGATGCTAAGGATCAAAATGGAGAGGATGGATTGATGAAAACGAAGAAGCTGAAGCTGATTGTGGTAGAGAGATGAGAAGGAAAGATTTTCATTTATGCATCATCTACTCTTTCAATCATACATCAACTTACATCATTTTCCTTTTTCCGTTCCTCGATACGATATGTGATGATGCACCAAAACATGATGCAGAAAGACCAAGCACCACCTTTCTTCCCATAGGAAGTGGGGGATTTTTGGCTCGTGGCCTTCGTTGAGGCCTAGGTGCTGAGGGTTGGGAGTAAGATGTTCCCTCATTATAGGATTCATCAGCATCTTCAGCAGATACACTTGGTTTCTCAACACTTTCATCTTCTGATGAGGAGAGAAAAGGTGACTTCTTTGGTAGTGGATATGGTTTTGGAAAATAGTGAAACCATGAATTGGTATCTTCACTAGATGATGAGGATGATGATGAGGATGTTGTTGTGAGATCTATGATCTCAGGTTTGGTACTCATGGTTATTTTGGTTAATTTTGAAGGATTGAAGGATTTAGGGTTTGAAATATTATTTGGGGATTTTTGATGAAAAAGTCTATGTGCATTGGGAATGTTTTATAGCCGGGTTCAAGTGGTAAGAGAATTAATGCGTGTGGGTGAAACAGTTAAAAGATATTTACTGAAGCTTCGAGAGTAAGTCTTCTGTTTCTGCTGATTGTTCTACTTCAGCAGAATAGTTCTCATTTCTACCGAAGTTATAAGTGAATCCGAGTAAAAGTAGAAGTCTACGTCATCCTTGGTCAACCTTTGACCAAATTTGGGAAATTTTCTATTTATTCTCTACGGCATAGTTTCGCTCCATAATAAGTAATTCGATTATTACTCTCATTAAAAACACTTCCTTTTGTGCAAAATCCTAACCCTAATCTTCAAAAACTCTCATGGCGCTTCAATTCAAACATGATCATAATAAGGTTGCTTTTCTTGGATCTGCTCGAGGAGATGAAATTTACAGGCCGATGATTTCTTTCTTACTAAGATCAAAGATTGTATATGCATTGACACATTCTCCTGATGCTATATATGAAACTTTGATTACTCAATTTTGGGCGTCGGCAGAAAAGAGAGGAGATACTGAGATAGTTGCAAGTGTTGATGGACAAGTATATGTGGTGACAGAGGAATTGATCAGAAGACAACTTCGCTTGGATGATGAGAATGGTGTTTATCATTCTGATTCTACGATGGTACTTGAAGGACTTAGAGTGATTGGATATCAAAGTTCGAGGACAGATATGTGGTTGAAAAACAAGCTTTGTCCTATGTGGAGGTTCTTGGTACATACGTTACTACAGTGTTTGAGCAATAAGTCTGGAGGATGGGATCAGTTTTCAACACAAATGGGATGTGGTATTGTTTGCTTATCTAAGGGTTTGACTTATAATTTCTCTAAGTATATATTTGATAATATGGTAGAAAACATAACCAGGAAAAAGGGTAAGTTTTTGATGTACCCTAGGTTCTTACAGATGATATTGAATGTTTCTACACAAACCCAGGCTTTTCATCCCATAAGTGTTCTGACTCCTAAGTTATTTGCTACAATGAGGACCAAATTTGAAGGGACACATTTTCCTTTGTTAGCTGCCATGTTACCTCAGGAGAATGTGACTGATAATGAGCTTAATGTAGTTTTACCTTCTTCCATTCCTACTGATGGAAATCTTTCAGTAGATGGTGATGAGGGTCCTTCTGTTGTTGCTGAAGCATCTATATCTTCACCAAGACCATGTTCTAGTCCAGCATTTATCCAAGTTCCTATTGAAGAAGTTCAGGATCAAATTGATGAAGTTCAGGTTGATACTGACAGATTGCCTACACCAAGTCCTGTTAGGACTCCATTTGGTGAAGGATGTTCTAATGTTGATCAGGTTGATGTTGCTCCTGAACAGTCTAATGAAGTTCCAATTTTGACTGAGCAATCACATTCTGAGGATCCTATTTCACTTACCTCATTATATGATCTGGTGAACAAGCTTACAGGTGAGGTGACTGGTCTTAAGACAGAACTTACAGAAACTAAGTCTGTTCTTGGTCAGAAGATTGTGGAATTGGAGACTAAAGTTGCACACGTGGAGAAATTGCTAAGTCAGAAGGATAAAAAGAGATGTGTGGTTTCTTCTGAGGAGGAGGCTGAAGAGAATCTTAATGAATCTCTTGATATATTGGCTGATGTGGCACTTAAATCTAATGTTTCGTCTTCTATTGCTAAATCTTCACGAAGAAAGGAGTCTAGCAAGGAACCTATTCTATATATTAGCAAAAGACGAAAACGTTCTTTGGATAAGGTATCTGCTGACACATCAAAGGAGCTAAATATGAAGGATGCATCTACTGATGGTTTAGTGAAAGAGGTTACTTCTGATGGTCAAACTTCATCCATACCAGAACATTCAAATGTTTCACCTTCAGTAGATGATGAAGAGGTTTTTCTTGCTGGAAGAATGTATAAGTTGAATGCTTCTACTGAAGTTTTCTCTACACCTGTTGAGGAATTGTCTCAACCTATTTCCTCTGATGTGGGTTTGATTGCTTCTGAAGCTCACATTGGTTCTGCTGAGATTGGTTCAGCTGAGACATATTCTGAGACAGGACAGGATCCTGTGATTGATGATTTGCTGAAGTCAGGTAAAGTGACTAAAGAACAATATCAAGCTCAGGCTGGAATGTTTGCTGATTATGAAAATTTCAGAAGAGTCGTGTTGTGGCTAAGTTTCTTCAAGATCAGTATGCTTCTGATTTGTCTCCTGAAAGAAAGTTAGAGCTTGATGCATTCTTTCCTATGATTACTGATGATCAATGGGATGGTTATATTTCTCAAGGTGCTTCTGATCCTGATCTAGCAAAACTTATCTTAGGAGATTCTTTTAATGATGATGATTTTGTGGATAAGATGGTGGCACTTGGTAATCAAAGGAAGAAGGAATCTGCTGCACAGAGACGAGCTCTTATTGATCAGAGAAATAAAGTGAAAAGAGATAAACCTATGACTGTTGCTCAGAAGAGGAATCATATGAGGAGAGTTGTGAAGAATGCTGCTATGTATAATTCTGGTATGACAATGAAGCAAATCATGACTTTATCTGATGATGCTTTGATTAGACAGTATCATATGGTTATGAAATTCTCTGCTTCTGGTTCTACTTCTAATTTAGCAAAAAGTGATTCAATGCCTGATGTTCCTACAGCCAAGAGACAGAGAACAGTTGAAATTATGGATAGTTTTGATGATGTTTTGCCTTCGGTGGTAACTCCAGTTGTTTCTTCTGATACATCTTCTGATGTTATTACTTCTTCTGCTATGGATGTTTCTGCTGAAACTTCTTTGGTTTCTTCTGAAATGTTGTCAACTGTGGAGTTAAGTGATTCTCTGATTCAGGAAACTGATCTTCAACTTGATACAGATAACATTGCTGATATGGGAAAGCAGAGTTTGGTTATAAGAAGTTCGGATAGATTGGCTAAGAAACATGATTCTAGGAATACTCCTTTAGATCTTAATGCTGATGAATCTACATTTATTGTGGTTGGATCTATTGAAGCTTTTCCTGAAGGTACTCATGTGGTTTTGGTTAATTGGACAGCTGGAAAGCTTAACACAGTGTATAGGCTGGATAAAACTGTTATTGAGTTTAACTTCTTGAAGGATATTTTTCATTTGGTGAATCGACATGATTTAAAGATGCTGTATGAACATGTCATTCAGTATTATAAGTTTCATTCAGCAACTGGTTCTGGTTTATATTTGTTGGGTGATCTTCAGGTTATGTTTGATTCTGATTCTCCACATGGTAAAGGGTATTCTATTTGGAAGAATTCTCATAAATGGGAGATTGAGAGTTGGCGATTTTATCCTCTGCCTTGTGTTCATGTAGTTCAGACTACATGTGGGATGATTTTGTGTATGCTATCAGATAGGCTTTATCCTTTATCTGATACTTTTATGGAAAGATTGCTGAGACACAAGTTGGAAGTGCCTCCTAATCCGGTTGGCAATGATGACCTTCATGCTACTCAATGTGTTGGTTTGATTAAGAATCAACTTCTATCACATAAAGGTTCATCTTGATTGTAACATTTTGTAATCTTTGTTTTCTTTGTTTATTAGTTTAAAAAAAAAAAAAAAAAAAAAAAAATGTTTTTGGTTTTTATCTAACTTTTCTTGCAGGTTTGTTGTATACTTTTTGGTTATTGACTCACCTGATATACTTTGGGTATGTCAAAGAGTTAGCTAGTCCAAAGGGTACAACTTTGGTAAAGACACATCAAATCTGTTGATAGCTGTAATGATTTGCTAAAAATCATAGGGTATGCAACCACCTATGCTTTATTGCTGAGTGTTGTATGGTTTTCAATTCACCATGATCTATTCCTTTTTGGAATCCAAGAATTGGCTAGTCCTGAGCAAACGGCTACAGGTAAAGACATTTCAAATCCGTTTATATGGTTGCTGGTTTGCCCTTAAATCAGATGGTTATCAGTGTACCATAGTTTACGAACTGAAACATATGGCTACTCCAGTAGTGATGGCTATTGGTAAAGAGACATCAAATCCATTTATTTTCAATGATTCACCTCTCACAGGAGTTAACACACCTGGATGTGATGAGAATAGTATGAAACTAATCTGTTTTGATGTACTTTTTGTCATTTGTTGCTGCAAAGATATGGTGTTTCAGAGTTTCTTCATCATAGAGATGTTCTTTGGATTCTTTGCTGTTGCTGTTGTTCGTGTCCAATCCTCTGGTGCTGTAAGATCTATCAAGAAACTGGAACTTAACAAGTCAAATTCCAGTTTAGGGGAGGATTGTTGGGAATTATGTGAAAGTCTGATTATGCTGATATTAATGCCGAAGTGTTTCTACTGAAGTGAAGTGGATTCTGCCGAAGACTTATTCTGCTGAAGAATAATAGTGATTAGTTTGATTCTGCGGAAGTGTTTATTCCGTGTTTAGTTTATTTAGTGTGGATATACATGAGCTTTATTAGGAAGTGATTGTGTATATCTTATTTAGTTTTATGTTTATACGTTTCTTGGAAAACGGTTTAGCGATATTGTTTAGGGTTCCTTATCTATAAAAGGAACACATTAGAAAGGTTTATGTACCGATTGGAAAAACTCAGTTTTAGTTAATAAAAAGATCCATAGAGGATCAAGAAGTTCTTAGTTAATTACTTGTGTTTATATTCCGCTGATAAACATTTGTAGTAGAGATTGTCTTTTGTGGTGCTTGTGATTACATAGGCATACATAACGATCCACGAGCTCAAGATCTATCAAGGTCTGTGTCTGTTTCAACAATGACGCACAAAAAGGATTTCAATTTATTGACCTGAAGTTCACCAATGGCCAAATATTAGAATGATTTTAATTAAAAAGTCAAATAATTAACTGACATGTAAATAGCTGAAGACTACACCTCTAAATTTTCCAATCAAGGTCGCACCATGGAGGATTCTGACATGTGTTTCTGCATAGTCTTACATAAGTTCAATGATTTAGTATCTATTGATCATAAAAATAAAAGTTATTAGATCGTAACAGTAACCAAGAGTAATTTTTAGATTTAACCAAATCTAATACAATCATCGATTTCCACTATCTATAATTTCAACTATGCTTAGCTTAATCAAATTGTTGTTGTGATATGTCTTTTGACAGATTACCTAGCATGCCCTTTACATCTAAAATAAGCTTACCCAAACACCCCTTTATTAACACTTCATATTGTTATTGCCAACACAACGACACCAACATAAAAAAAATCCTTTAGTACGCCTGGACAGTGGCGGCAAGATTATAATAAAATGAACAATTAAAAACCGACCATCATAAATTTCAAATCATGTTTACCATAAGCTATAGACTTTTAAAGATCCTGATAAAAGATACATGCAAGGCTTAGCGATACTATACAATCAAGTGATGTCCAAATAGCAGTTCTTAGATGGCTAGGCAGCTCCGCAAGAAAGGCAAATAAAGATTATACACACCTGAAATTTGATTGCTATAATCATTTATCAAATGTTTTATGTTCTGATTTTATCTTTAGAATACAAAAAAAGATTATTTGACTTTTGAAGTCAAATGTCATGGTCATATTACAGCAAATAAAGACTTTAGACTCCTGAAATTTGATTACTTTAATCATTTATCAAAAGTTTTATGTTATGAACAGAATACATAATGAACTTATTTGACTTTTGAAGTATAATGTGATGGTCGTATCACATGAGTGATGTTTTTTTTTCCTTTTCCTCATAAAAGGGAAGCTATGTTTAACTTACCTTCAAATACAATCAACAAATATATATGTATCAAAACTTGATACTGGCTAAACTTGGCCATAACAGAAGAAAACATAGTTTCCTATATACCTTTCTGTACGTGAGGCGGCTTCTATGGTGATTTATTGACGTTTTTGCATTCAACTTCTTTTTGTCAAGCTACCTATCCTAAGACATCTGCATGACAATCAAATATAACTCATTAGGTCACTCTAACCCACATTCAGTTTGCTTTACATGATATCGCAAGAAACTGGTAATACTTTTTCACACCCATCACCCCTAATTCAAAACTAATCATATTCTCAAAAATAATAATAATAATAAAAATAAAAATTACCAGTTGAAAATTGATAAATTCAGCTTATAAAATAAACTCTGCAAAGCCAAAGGAATGCTCCCAGATGGCATATCATTCTCTGTTGTCGGCATATGATACACAGCCTGATACAAAAGGTAAAATCTTATCAGTAGCACTACAAAATGGGTGCATAGGGTAACGGTCAAGACACGTATTAACAGATAGGGGACCGATTCTCTAAACATTTTAGTTTTTCCTTTCTTGAAATTTACAAACAATCATAAGAATAAATATATTATTACAGCTGACAATCTTACTTATGTAACAAATCAGTCTAAAAGGTTTTATGCATTATGGATGACCCTCTAAACACTTATCCGTATATCAAAATCTTAGAACCTTTTGGCTCAGTAACGACAATGTTAACCCTTATAGAACTGTTTACCCAGAAATGGGTCAATAATGCCACATCTAGTTATCAATGAGCATCAACTAATGGTAGAATTACCAACCTTTCTGAAATAAGGGATGTGATACAATGTCTCGAGGAGAGAGTTCATATAGCACGTAGCACCTTGACTTTTAAGGCCTACGTAACCAGTCTCCTTTTTCGAGTCATGTGACCAGTAATCAACAACCTTCCGGACTACAACATCAGCTTCAACAATGCATGTATCATTCAAAAGATATCCTCTACTAGGTTCATATAGTTCACTAAGGGGCATGAATGAAGTGAAACCCCAATCACTTTCCCGCGCATTAAACTGATGTTGGGTATCTGCAAGATGAAAAGAGCCATGACTATCACCAACCTAAAATTGTGGCGACAGTGAGAATAAAATGGAGTAACGAAGCACATTTAAAACATATAAAAACTTTACTATCATTGTTTCCTAAGTGAGATGACAACAAACAAAATGCCCAATGGCTGTCAACCTAATGCAACTCAAGTAATAAGTTTATTTACTTCCTGAAGCTATAATTCCAAATCCTGAATATACTATTGTTGCATGGGCCATGCTTTATTCTTAAGCAGAAGTTAGTTAGTGAAGGAATTGAACTCAGCCTAGCCAAAGAGGATAAGAGTCAAACATTCTTTGTTTGTGTTGTAAGCTGATCCAAACAACCCTTCATTTACATTTTGGTCTTCAAAAGAAAAAAAAAACTCAAAAGTTTTCGAAACCTAATATGCCATAAATTAAACGCGTATTCAATATAACTAAAAATCGAAAATGTTTGCCACATGTACTCTTGAACTGAGAAAGGAACCAAGTTTACATCAAGCATTTATTTGATCTAATACTGTGTGTTTATAAGATAAGCTTTACAAAAATTTATGACTATTGAATGGAGGCTGTTATGTAAGGAGGATATTTAGTGGAAGAAAGTAGAAAATTGATTAACAAACATATGTTACTAATTTTCAATAACCTGGTCGTTAATATTTGGCCCCTTATTTGCTGCCAACATGTAAATCCTTCATTTTTGAGGTAACTTCAAGTACAGAAGCTTATTGTTGGGCAATTAGCAATGGTGCTGGTGTTGTCTTTTGAACTAAGGGCACCTGTCATCATTTATCATATTCTTATAGTTCCATCTTCGGAACCAGATGCGTATGATTCACCTCTAGGTGAGAATCTCACACAAAGGACTGGACTACGGTGACCCTTGTTGCATCCTACAAAAATAAATCATCAAATACTACGTTAAGGGGTCAAAATGAATATGTTCTGTGATAGAATGGGGCAGAACAGACAGCAATGAACTGCTTTGCTCCAAATCACTGATATTCTGCAAGCTATACCTTGTGGGCATCTTTGAAGCAGCCTTTTCTATGACACTTTTCTAGTATTGTGTAAACGGAGCCACAATGCCTTTTTCAAACTGCACAAAAACCAAAACCCGGATTGTTTCTTTCATCGCATCAAAAGCGTTAAACGAAAACAATATAATAATGATAAGAGCGAATAAGGACCTGTAAAAATAGATCAATAGACTCATGATCTTTTGGTGAAAAGGCTACGTCTTCCCTTTTATTCAGCACAAACTCAACATTTTGTTCCACCTGTGAAGAAAATGGAAGAAAATTATCTCAAGTGTTAAATTTTGTGAGCAAGCATCTAACGAAAAGAAGATTGTATCACTTAAACGGTGTATGGATGTGCTTTTTTAGAGTGGTTATTCAGTACTGAGACCGTCTCCAATGTATGGATCAAAACACCAAAATGGTGTAAACCATAAACAACCAAAACAACTTTTATAGAAAGAAAAAAAAAACTACTTGCATACACTCAGTTAAACTAAATTTGGTGTAAGCATTATTTTACACCAGAGTGATGCAGACGTTCGGTACTTACATTAGAGATGCTCTAGAGTCTAAGTATTCGGAATCTGTTTATCTAACAATTAAGCAGAATACACTATCAATATTTTATTCAATACCTGGTCCATAAGATGTTTCACCTCACGCTTTAAACTTTCAACAATAGTTTTTTCATGAAACTTTCGTATTCTAATGAGTGGAACAGTTGCTAGCTCGGGAAATGAAATCTGGTAGCTCCACTGGAAGAAATGCACCACAAGCAGCTCAACAGCCGAAAAAACACATTGCTTCACAAAGTTTTGTGATTTCAACCAAAATTTAGGGAGCTACTAAAAGCACCAACAAAATTTGAATTATATCAGAAATTTGTTACGTGATAAAAATTGTGCCCAAAAAACAAATGAACACCTACTAACCTTTAAATTTGATGCTAAATTCACTGATTTTTTCGGAGCTTTACCACTCTCCTTGCTGACTTTATATTCGAGCATATCCAACACTAATGAAGCAACAGGAATAAAAATTCCACAAGAGCTTATATGATATCCATTCATAAAAAATAATTAAAATTGTTCATAAAGATGTTAATTTGATTATTTAAGTGATTGGTTAGATACCTAAAAAGACTTACCTTTGTATTGTGTAGTTTTTCACTTGATTCATTGATCTTTCATACACGACTGATGATTGACTGTTATACTATTTTTGATAATGTTAAACAAAAAATTTAAATAAACCAATCACAAATAATTGAAACTAAATAAAAACAAAGTATATGTCAAGCACCACTTGAAGTATTTCCATGAAAATTTGATTTTATGTCATGTGCGGCTTCATGAAAAGTTCAGAATGCAAAAAAAGAATCATATATCATACAATTTATATTTGGTTATACCTCCATCCGACACCTTGCATAACAATAGAGCACATAAAAAACCTATGTATACAATCACGTATTGCACCTTATTTATATCGATAAAACATTAAAACTACAATCCCTAAAATCTCTAAACTAAACTCCTTAATTCTACATGTTCACGATATATCTCAACTACGAACCTAATTAACCAAGTCATTATAAAAACATTAGTAACAATTTCAACCATAAATCCGAAACACTCCCTACATCAACAAAATCCAATCTTTATATTTAAACGATAATAAAAATCAAAACTTTAAATCATAAACACATGAATTAAACAAAAGATATATTATGGATATACCCAAAATAATCCCTATCCAGCAAATGGTATGATGACGATGTCCTCATAACTGACCGGTCAACTGCAAGTTAAACATAGAATGCATAATTTCAACCATAAATCCAAAACACTCCCTACATGAGCAAAATCCAATCTTTATATTTAAACGATAATAAAAATCAAAACTTTAAATCATAAACACATGAATTAAACAAAAGATATATTATGGATATACCCAAAATAATCCCTATCCAGCAAATGGTATGATGACGATGTCCTCATAACTGACCGATCAACTGCAAGTTAAACATAGAATGCATGCATGGTAGTAAATTAAACGTAGCCATCACAAAAAATAAACCAATCACAAATAATTGAAACTAAATAAAAACAAAGTATATGTCAAGCACCACTTGAAGTATTTCCATGAAAATTTGATTTTATGTCATGTGCGGCTTCATGAAAAGTTCAGAATGCAAAAAAAGAATCATATATCATACAATTTAATTTGGTTATACCCCAATCCATCCAAACAAAATCCAATCTTTATATTTAAACGATAATAAAAATCAAAACTTTAAATCATAAACACATGAATTAAACAAAAGATATATTATGGATATACCCAAAATAATCCCTATCCAGCAAATGGTATGATGACGATGTCCTCATAACTGACCGGTCAACTGCAAGTTAAACATAGAATGCATAATTTCAACCATAAATCCAAAACACTCCCTACATGAGCAAAATCCAATCTTTATATTTAAACGATAATAAAAATCAAAACTTTAAATCATAAACACATGAATTAAACAAAAGATATATTATGGATATACCCAAAATAATCCCTATCCAGCAAATGGTATGATGACGATGTCCTCATAACTGACCGATCAACTGCAAGTTAAACATAGAATGCATGCATGGTAGTAAATTAAACGTAGCCATCACAAAAAATAAACCAATCACAAATAATTGAAACTAAATAAAAACAAAGTATATGTCAAGCACCACTTGAAGTATTTCCATGAAAATTTGATTTTATGTCATGTGCGGCTTCATGAAAAGTTCAGAATGCAAAAAAAGAATCATATATCATACAATTTATATTTGGTTATACCTCCATCCGACACCTTGCATAACAATAGAGCACATAAAAAACCTATGTATACAATCACGTATTGCACCTTATTTATATTGATAAAACATTAAAACTAGAATCCCTAAAATCTCTAAACTAAACTCCTTAATTCTACATGTTCACGATATATCTCAACTACGAACCTACTTAACCAAATCATTATAAAAACATTAGTAACAATTTCAAACATAAATCCGAAACACTCCCTACATCAGCAAAATCCAATCTTTATATTTAAACGATAATAAAAATCAAAACTTTAAATCATAAACACATGAATTAAACAAAAGATATATTATGGATATACCCAAAATAATCCCTATCCAGCAAATGGTATGATGACGATGTCCTCATAACTGACCGATCAACTACAAGTTAAACATAGAATGCATGCATGGTAGTAAATTAAACGTAGCCATCATCAAGTTTATAAGAAAACAAACTGATTAATGGATTGTTTATATGTGTTTTTGGGTTACAATTTTTTATATACAGAAGAGATAATTAAAAGCGACTCTTATTTTCTTTTAAAAAATGATTTTTATTTATTAAAAAGATTTAAAGTATAATTAAGGAATATATACAATATTTATCTCATTAAAATAGTTTATAATTGGTTGCATAGGTTTATAAATTTGAAATTATAAGATACAATGAAAAATGTGTTTGCTCTAGTGGTAATCATGTTTGTTTGTAGACTAACAGACCCAGGTTTGAATCCAGCTGCATACATGATTTTTTGAAGAATAAAAAAACCAAAATTTTAATAAATGAAAATAAATTCCGAAAATTATAATAAATTAAAAAAATATTGCACAACAAATGATTATGTGGCAACAATGTGATGACATGGCTAATAATGAATTACTGGGCAATGAGGTGGCATTTACGTGGCATTATCTACGTGTAACGCCTCCTGTTATATATAATATAGAGATATATAGACTTGGGTTATTATGAAAAGATGTTTAAAATGAAAAGAATGGGAAGCCATCACAATGCGCCATGTGTCCCATCTTCACCCCTCCCTTTTTTTACTCTCAAGGGCATTGTGGTCATTTCACAACAAAATAAAAGGTACATAAGGTTTTTTTTTTTTTTTTTTTTTTTTTTTTTTTTTTTTTTCTGTTTTTCACGTTTCTTTCATTCTTCTTCTCTGCTACACTTACGACGTCCTTTTTCTCTGAAACCACGATCTCCACCACCGTCCTTCTCCTCTGAAACCACCGTGATCTGCACCACCGTCCTTCTCCTCTGTCATCACCACCGTCATTCTCCTCTATTCTCCACCGTGATCTTCACCGTGATCAACAATGAATACCGTTTGTTCATCTTCAAGCAATAACGAGTGTTCTTCTTCAATCAATAACGAGTGTTCATCATCATAATCAATGATTATTGATAGTAAGATTTTAATTTTTTTTTTATAATTTTTCTTTTTATTATTTTTAATTTAATTTTGATATACTTTTTCTTATTATGTTAATGATTTTTAACTGATTATACTAGTAGTTTTAGTTGATAAATTTGTACTTGATTGATGCACAGCAGGTGTTTGATTTATAGTTATAATTATGCTGCAGTTGAAATATAACTATGCTGTAGTAGACATATGAGCATACGAAATATTAACTTAAGAGTTTGATTTTTATTTACATATAGGTATATGATGCACTAGTTAGACTATGAAGAATAAATATCTAATTATTAGTATTTTGTGCTTTAGATTTATAAGATTATGATGCATTAGTTTTAAGATTAGTTATAAGTTTATGTTGCTGTACATGTATGAGTATGATGCACTAATTTTTAGACTATGATGAATAGATATGTAAGTATGATCTAGTAGTTTGTGCAGTAGACTATAAGATTATGATTTAGTAGTTTTTAGATTAGTTATAAGTTTATGATGCATTACATATTGTATTATGATGCAGTAGTTTTAAGAATATGACGAATAGATATATAAGTATGATTTAGTAGTTTGTGCTGTAGATTATAAGATTATGATGTACTAGTTTTACGATTAGTTATAAGTTTATGATGCAGTACATTAGGTCTATGATGCATTAGTTTTAAGACTCTGATGAATACTACTTTAGATTTATAAGATTATGATGCATTAGTTTTAAGATTAGTTATAAGTTTATGTTGCTGTACATGTATGAGTATGATGCACTAATTTTTAGACTATGATGAATAGATATGTAAGTATGATCTAGTAGTTTGTGCAGTAGATTATAAGATTATGATTTAGTAGTTTTTAGATTAGTTATAAGTTTATGATGCATTACATATTGTATTATGATGCAGTAGTTTTAAGAATATGATGAATAGATATATAAGTATGATTTTGTAGTTTGTGCTGTAGATTATAATATTATGATGTAGTAGTTTTAAGATTAGTTATAAGTTTATGATTCAGTACATTAGGTCTATGATGCATTAGTTTTAAGACTCTGATGAATACTACTTAAGAATTGAACCATACTTGCTCAATCAATGATTAATGAAAGCTTAATGTATTATTAATGGTTAATTATTGTTATATTTAGTTACAAATGATAGAGTTTAGAAGGTATGAATAAGGTACTTGAAAGATGCAGTCCCATTCTTTTCATTTTAAAATTATAATTGTGGATATGTACCAATAATTGAGGGGTGATTCTGCTAAGGTTAAAGATGCAGAGATGGTTATTGATGCTAATGTAGATGGAAGTAGGAATGAGGAAGGATTCACAATGGCTACTAGTAACAAAACACTGCTAGTCATTGCACATTTGAATTGGTTTAGTATGGTATGCACACAGATATGATAGTCATAGTATTATATAGGACTAGTCTAGGGGACTGCAACCATAGGATTACATAAAAGGGCTTACTAAAGCCATTGGGTTATTCTAGGGGACTGCAACCATAGGATTACATAAAAGGGATTACTAAAGCCATAAGATTACATAGGATTATTCTAGGGGACTGCAACCACTAACATTACTAAAGCCATAAAACCAGTTAAACTGCTACCACTACCATTGCTAACTTGTAGTGGTTCCAAACCATTCATTTCATAGACCTTGTCCTCATCCCCTTCCCCTTCCCCTTAGTCTCAGCTTCATTTTTGATAGGCTTGGCAACAAAGTCTTTGATGCCCATCTCAACACAAGTTGCCTTGTTTGGCAATCCCAGAACTTTGGGCCTAGCATCAAAAGATAGCTTGGCAAGCTGCTTTGAGGTTAGTGGCTCTTCAATGTGCTGCAATGGTGGAAAATAACTTCCCCATGATATTTATTTAGAACCATCTTGTTCAGCAGTATCTTCTGTGGTGCTGGAAATGGTTATTATTTCTGAAAATGAAAAACAATGTCAGTGACTGTATAAAGTAAAACATGAATAAAGTAGTTAGATACCTGTTGTATGTTATTATTCTGGAAATGGTTATTAATAAGTTTTTAGATACCTGGTGTATGGCTGGAAACTTTCCTCTTGCTTGAACTCATTTTTTGAAAATTATGTTTAGATAAACATATATGAGAAGAAGATGTGTGGGATATGGTCATGGTTCATTTGGTTTTATAACAAGTCTCAATAACAATTGAGATTCTCAAATAATTTAGATGCTCACCTATGTTACTGCCTAGATTCTCAACTATGTATTTGACTGCATAAAGGCAATGACTGCCTAATCAATGTAAATCTACATAAAGTCAATGACTGCCTAATCAATGACTTCAAATATTATAGATTCTCAAATAGTATTTCTGTATAAAGGAAATGGGAAATCTGCAAATATTGATGACTTTAAACAATGACAACTGCATTTACTCCAAAGATGTAAGAAATTGGAAAATAATAACAAAACATATTTACAAACTGCATATTATATTATGATGCAGTAAATATTATATTATGATGCAGTAGGTTTAAGAATATGCAGTAGTAGTTTTAAGATTAGTTATAAGTTTTTGATGCAGTACATATTATATTATGATGCAGTACATATTAGATTATGATGCAATTGATTAGTACGCTGCAGTATATTTATATGAGTAGGATTACTAGTGTTTCAGGAGTATTCTCAGTTTTTATATATGTATGCTTCAATAGTGTTTGATGTATAGTATAAATATGAGTATGATTATTAGACTTTTAGTAGATTGTTGCAGTAGATTCATGTCTATATGAATCATTAACTCAAAATGTTTGATGCATTACATATAAGAGTAAGTATTTTTGATTACTATATAATTATGATTTAGTAATTTTTTGCAGTAGATTTTAATACTATGATGCATTAGTTTTACACATAACTTAACTTAAACTCATATGCCACAAAGAAGTCTCTGCTGCATTAATACATTAATACATTTGCATAGATAGCACATAAACACACATTAAAACAGTTTTCGACAACTAAAAAACTAATATGATACTAAAAACATAAATGACCATCATCATAATCTACTTTTTAGTTCCAGAGCTCTCTCCCTTGCTTTTCTTATTTTCTTTGAGTCGTTGAAACAGTATTTCAAGGCTACTAATCCTATTTTCCAAATTATAAATATTTTTAAATAATGTAAGATTATTCACTTGTTGCTCCACTTCGTTTTTATCATCTTCCTCAGTTTGTTGCACCACCTCGCTTTGCTGCATCACTTCACATTGAAACTCTTCCTCTACCTCATTTTGCTGCACTATCTGACCTTGATGCACCATTTCACCTTGCTGCACCATGATTCGCCTTAAACTAGCCTACTTTTTTTGTCAACCACTTGTGAGAGGTCAACTAAGCAAGTCAAACTAGAAAGAGGCAAATACAATAATCCGAGGTAGTACAGTTATATTCCCGGGTCGTTTATTCCCCAACGAGGTTGTGATATCCTGTGATTGAACAAATGTGTTATATAGCTTGTTTGATAAGGAATAGGGTTATGAATGATTTGTCACAATACTAAAAGTATGAATAACTCAAAATGAGTTATATCAACTAATAAGTACGATCAAAACCCTAGAAACGTAAAATGTATTAAAAACAAATCGATTATAACTATAGTAGGTATTTGCACGTCTTAGCGACTTAAATGCAAATTGAAGAAAATTAAAAAGTTAAAATCTATTAAATAAACGCTATCACTATTTTTAAAGTGATGAACGTTTAAAACCTAAAACGTACGTTTAAATAAAATTACGTAAACGTACAAAAATAAAAGTAAAAAGTGATCAATATAAACCCCACAAATGTGAAATTTATATTTTTGAGATCCTAAGAATAAAAGAAAATTATTAGAAAAAGAAAATTATTTATTTAACTTATATATTATTTATTATTTAATTAATTACTATTTAATACTATTTATTAATACACTATTTAATTAGAAAACTAAAATAAGGCTAGAAAAATAAAATAAAAACTTAGAAAAATCTAAAATATTATAAAACTTATTTTAAAACTAAAAATATATTTATTATACTATTTATTCTATTTAATATTAATTATTAAGTAATTAGACTAAAATTAATTCTAAAAATTACTAGATGACAAAAGAAAAATCTAGAAAAATTTATAAAACTACTTTAATATAAAAGAGATTTATAAAAAATAAAAAAAATTACAGAAGTGCTTATAAATAAGCTAAAAAGAAAATTAAATAGATATTTTCTAATAAATAGAAACTATTACTATAAGTATTTTTGGCTTTTTGTGGTTTTTATTTTATAAAAATATTAAAATACTTGAAATAAGAAAAAACAACTAACTTGGAAACTCAGAATAAGCACTGAAAGTGCTTATTACCCCAACAGTTGACTTTTCTGTTGACTTAGAAGGAAATAAGCTCAAATGAGCTTATGTGGGGTCCACTATGGTAGATTCTGGTTCCAATAAGTTACTTGAACTTGAATAAGCTAGACTTGATAATATAAGCTCACTGAATAAGCCAAAAGACCACAATAAGCACTTGCTTATTTGGTTCCTGAGACAGAAAATGGGACAACCTTGAGAGGTAATTCCAGGTGGGGTCCACAGGTTCCAAAGTCAAACAAAGGGTCAATGGTTCAAGCCTGGTAGGAGGGGGTTGGAAGAACAAAGATTGAGGGTATGGGACCCACTGATGAGCTCAGAAAGAGCTTGTGAAGTGAGGGGTCCAAACTGAGTTCACTCAGTTTTCTGAGTGAGTGAAATAAGCTAGTAAGCTTGGTAAAAGCTTTAAAACAAGCTTAATAAAGAAAAATAAAAAGATTAGTACTGTGTATATATGGTATATTAACAAATATGAACAAGTGTGTTCACTGGATTTGGCTAATAAGCTTGGAATAAGCTTTTAAGCACTTCCAATGAGACTGAGATCCAAACACCCTAGACAGACAACCAATATGGCCAAGTTGAGCTTATGAAATAAGCTAAATAGGACTTATTGAATGCTGAACTATAAAGTGGGGCTGGTAAGGATTCCAAATTGCCAAAGCTTGACCAATGGGGACCACTGGGTAGCTTTTGAGGGGCTTATGAAGTTGGGTAGTTTTACTGAGTTCACTTAGTTAACTGAGTGAATGGACAAGCTTTAAGCTTAGATGCAGCCCTAGTAAAAGGCTTTGTAATGGTGAATTAAAGCTTGAACTTGATTAATGGACTGCTTAGCTTCTTAATGAGCCAAAGATCACAAGCCAAAGCTTATTAATGAGCTTATGATGGGCTTGTGATTTTGCTTGTTTACACTGTATGACCAGTGTAGTATTGGATTTTATAGGCACAAGTTAAGGCAAGATAAGCAGTACAAATAAGCAATTAAGGACAAATAAGCACTTATTTCAAGTAACTAGCCACATGGGCATCACAAACAATCAAAATACTCAGGCTAACACTCACTGATCAAGCTTGTGCAAGCTTGTGAAAGTAGGTGTCAAATCTGTGCACAGGGGAGTTTTGTGAAGAATCACTAAAAGTTAAGCACTAATTAAGCTCTTAATAAGCTAGCATAACTATTATGAAAAACAGTAACAAGTAGATCAGCAACAAGACTATATAAACCTACAAGCTCAAGTCCTAATATCAATTAACAAGCTCACAGTTTGAATCCAAAGTTCATTCAAAAATCGTGCAGGCTGCAAATTTGACTTTTTAAGTTAACACTAAGTTTGACTAAAGTGAGATTTGATCTAGATTTACTGATTACTTAAGTTATATTAAGCTATGATATGGCTAAATTAAGCTAGAGTATCAACTTTTAAGCTAGTGTGTGGAATATGAAACTTATTACTCTAACAGTTAAACAGCTAGACTAGATTAAGATCTATTTTGACTTTTAAACTAATAAGACCTAAATATTATGACTGATATGAACTATGGTTATCTAAATAAACATGCATCAACAAGAACTTCAGACAATAACATGCAAGAACTCAGATAAGCAGCTTGATCCAAACATACCTTAGCAATGCAGTTTTTATGATTAGTGTTACAAATCCAAAAATTACAACATGAAACTGATTCCAATCACTTGATTATGATGTAATGAGATCAAATGAACACAAAAACACAGCAATTAACAACTATAACCTATTAATCACTACTAAGCTATTTTAACTGTCTAACTAAAAATTATTATCAATTATGATTTCCAACTAACAACCTACTGATTTTACTCTATATTATCACTAACTACTAACAACTAAGCATGAAACAAGAGAGATTATACTAAAATAAGAACTAGTACAGTAAATGCCAAAAATCAAGAAATTAGCTTACAACTTGAGTTTATGCCACAACTGAGAACCAAGAACTGAGTATCACACCTATATGCTCTCCACAGAGCACTAATACCAAAGCAATCCAGAATACACTTTGCTCCAAGCTTCTTCACAGATTCTTTCTAAATTATATCCTAATTACTTGCTTCTTTTTGGTGTTTTCCTATTTTATATGAATTATTGCTGGTTAATAAGGTCCAAAATCTTGCAATAGCTTACTGAGAGCTAAGTAGTGTTTAAGAGATCTTTTAAACAACAACCATTCAAACAGAATTTAAGAGACTTGTAATGAAAATGGGACAAAGTAAAATTACTGAAAAACTGAAAGATATATTGAAATTGATAGAACCAAAGCTGTTGAATACACTTTAGCAAAGTTATACAACACTTTAACAACAGAATTTAAAGATTACACTAATGTGACAACTAATTTGATTAACTACGATTGATCATAAACTAAGATTAAAATTATGATATCTCTCTTCTTCTTCATTCTTCTGTATTTATCACCCATTTGCATCCCACTTGAACAAATATCTCATCCCACTTCATCTTAGCCCTTGAAAGAGTCAAATTCATCTTGACCATTCAAATCCAATTTGGGCGCCAAATTACTCCACGTGTAATTGAGGCGCTTCTGATACAATTAAGGATTCTTGGGAGTATATGGAAGAGTAAAGGGCAAGTTTGATGTAATTTTGGACCAAGTTGGGTGGTATTGCTCAATACTGTGGGTAAGTATGTGAACAGTGGTGGTATTGAGGTGGGAATGGCATTTATTGTGGCAGGTTTCTGCTGTAAGAAGTGGTGGAGAATGGATAGGTGGAAGAGGTGAGCTGGAAGGGGTGAGGTGGTGTTACAGGTGGAGTGGGGGAGGTGGAAGACGAAGAGGAAAACGGGGGTGTTTGTCTGTTTTATTTATTCACAAAGGGAGTGGGTTGGGCTGGTGTTGGGCCAGGGTTGTAACTGGGTTGGATTTGGACTTTGGGAGTATATATTTAAGGGATAGGTCCGTTTGGTTTAATTAGTGAACAAGCCCAAGGACTAAACTTGTAGTTTCTGAAATCTTGAGGAACTGAACCTGAAATATTTCAAAAGTATTCACAAGGACTAAAATTGTTAAGTTAGATAAACCAAAGGACCAATATTTCATTTTATTACAATTTTCAACACCCGGGGACCATTTATGTAATTTTCCAAAGTTTAGGGGGTTAAATTGTAATTTCCTCAAAAGTTTATCATAAGGACCAATATTGCCATTTATAAATAGTATAAGGTTTATTTTGATTATTTTTTTATTTTTTAAAACCTTAGGGACTAATTTTGACACTTTTCAATCTTGAGGGACCAAAGTCGTAATTTTGTGATTTTAAGCTTCAAAGGATTATTTTTAACAACTTGTGAATCCCAAGGACCTTATATGATATTTTTACAAGTTTTGGTTAACCAGGGACTAGATTTGCCAATTTATCAAAGTTCAGGGACTGAAACTGTAAATTATGTATGTTTTGCATGTTTTTCATCAGTTTTCATCCTTTTTGCACTTTAATACCTAAAAACACAATTTGGAGATAATTCCAATATTTTGAAGCATATTTGTATGTTTTCAGATATTTTTGTAGCTTAAATGTGAACGAAATGATGAGTATTTAGACACTCATCAATCCCCCACACTAAACTATTGCTAGTCCCTAGCAATATTTTATGAAGATTTTAATGGATTTGAAAGAACTCTTTACCAAAAGCCATCACTTCTGGAGTAGCCAAGATGTTTTAGTTCAAGTAAGAACTATGGTCCAAATGATAACCATGTGATTTTGAGCAAATCACCAGCTGTCAACGGTTTTGATTTGTCTTTACCAAAAGCCGTTTGCTTCTGGACTAGCCAACTCTTGATGGAATAGTCAACATCTTGGTGAGCTGATTACCAATTATGGTTTTTCCACTGCCTTTACCACAAGCCATAATCTTGTGGGCTAGCCAACTCTTTCGCTTTTTAGGATATGGCGAGTTGAGGTACCATACAATTTTAGGCAAATTGCAAGCCATAAACGGATTTGAGATATCTTTACCAAGAGCCGTTTGCTCCTGGATTAGCCAATCCTTATGTGTGTTAGACATGGTGGACTGATTACCATTTATTGCGTTCTAAGTGAGAAAAAAAATTTTAAAATTTTGGCTAAAAATGGGGTTCCTGATGGAACATGTGTTTGAATTCTCGAGAGAATCCCCCCCACACTTAGAACTGAATATTGCCCTCAATATTCAAAGCACCGGGTGTTAAACCGAACTTAGAACGTAAAAGGAAAATATTACTTAGCCTTTATTTGAGATGTATATACATACATATATTTTTTAGATAAAACTTCTTAAATAGAAGCTATCACTATATTTACACCTCTTTTTTTTTTTTTTTTTTTTTTTTTTTTTGTTTTTTTTTTTTTTTTTGAAACTTAATTACAATATGTGGGCATCTCCCCCACACTTAGGGTGTTACACACGGGTGAAAACCCATGTTTGTGCTAATGTTTTTGATTCCCGAGTCACTAGCTGGACTCGACCCCGTATTGATTTATTTCCTCCCAAACTGTCAAGTTTATCACGCAAGCTAACCGCTTGTGAACGGTTAACTGTAACAAAGGGTTCCTGAACAGGTTGGGAGGAAAAGCATTTGAAAAATCCATGGGGAAGTATCTGGATCTAAACCAATGTTATATGGAATATCCCAGGGTCAAAGGTAACATCTTCACTCCCGAATGAGTGAAGAGAAGGAGAAATCACCGGGTAGGTGAAGGGTAGTAGGGAGATCAGAACAGCAGTAATCACAAGAACTTCCTCCTCAAGAATTTGAAATTTAAGTGAAGGAGGAGAGGTCTTATGCTTGATCTCAGGAATTTTATCAGTTGGTTCAACTGATTTGGATTCCTCTTTATGAAGTTGCTTTGTTGGGAGAGTGGAATAATTGTCTGGGTATAAAAATTGTTCAAGAAGAAGAATAACATCTTCCTCTTGATCACTCTCGGTATCATCAATACCAGGAAGAAATGTATCCAGATTGAGATAATCATCAATCTCATCCATAATAGAATCACTTTCCTCATCCAGAGTTAAGGAAGTGGAAGAGTCGGAAATGATGGAATGAGACAATGGAGTGGGATCACCACTCACCAAATCATGAACATAACTAAGATTTTCTTGAGAGTACTCCTGTAAGGCAACATCAATGACATCGATTCGGTTAACCGATGCAGAGTTATAATTGGAGGAGTACTTTGAAGTTTGATCATGGTTGAAGGTAATAGCCTCATTACCTACACGCATTGTGATTTGACGCTCAAATACATCTATAAGAGCGTGGCCCGTTCTTAGGAATCCTCTTCCAAGAATGAGAGGAACCCTAGGATCAGCATCGAATTCAATAACCACAAAATCAGCTGGAAAATGGAACTTCCCTACTTTCAAAAATACGTCCTCGGCAATACCGAGGGGCATAGATACGGAACGATCTGCAAGCTCAAGAGTCATGCAGGTAGGGGTAAGTTTAGGAAGAGAAAGTTTCTTCCATACTGAATTAGGCATCAGGTTGATGCTGGCGCCCAGATCGGCCAAGGCGTTGCATGCAACCATTCCTGGAAATTCACAAGGTAAGATAAATTTACCGGGATCTCCAAGCTTCTCGGGAAGCTTCTTTAAGATAACTGCAGAGCAGTTCTCATTTAGAGAAGTTTTTGCCAATTCAACCAGTTTTTCCTTGTTGTTTAACAACTGTTTGATTGTTGATGCAAACTTGGGCATCAAGATGACAGCATCCGCAAGACTTATGTCAAATTGCAAATCTTTAAAGATTTGCAAGAGTTTGTCTGTTTGGTAATTAGACCTCTCGCGGTGTTCTTGCTCATTTAAGCGTGAAGGGTAAGGAATGGTAGGCTTAAAAGGTTTGGATTTAGGGACAGTAGGCTCAATAGTTTCATCAGTCTCAAAGACAACTCCTGTTTTGGTTCTCTTTCGAGGGACAACTTGCGGTTGGACGTGTGCGGTACTTCGTGGGCTTGGAATTTGCACCTGGTCCTTGGCAACCTCGGGCTCTTTTTCCACATCGTATAACGGTGGAGGAATAGGAGTAGAGGGTCCCTCATAAGCAGCACCACTACGAGTGGTGATAGCTTTGATGATGTTGGAATCCTCCTCATCATCACTATCGTCAAGCACACTCTTTCGGGAAGCATTAAGCATATGAGAATAAGTCATAGCTGCCCTTTGGTCATAAAGATTGTTTGACAAACTTTTAACCTTGAATCGTGAAAGAGTGGGATCTATCTTGATGATGTAGGAGTAATTGGGGGTGTAGAATTTGGGACAACCGTGGTTGCTCCAATTTGAGCTGTATCACTACGAGTAGTAACAGCTTTGAGTTCACCCCTAGGATTCGCAACAGTATTACTCGGGAGACTTCCCGAGGTGGAAGGTGGAACGAGTTGTTTCACCAAATCAGATATCATACTTTTAAGATCATTCTTCAGCTCATTATTGTTCTTTGCAATTGAAGAATCAAATTCATTCTTCAAATTGGAGATTTGATTTTGAACCACTCTCATTTTAGCATCAGTAGCCTTGATGTGGTTAGCTAGTTCAGCAGATTGAGATTCTTGGAACGATACCATTTGATTATTAGGAGCTGAATACCCTTGATTAGGATTTGAATTTCCCCTATGGGGTAGGTATTGAACAGGAACAATTTGATTGTTCTGAGTACGATATTGATTTTGGTTATTATGCCTTCTTGGCTGATTAGGATTAGACCTATTTGAATTGTTGGGTTGATATGATCCTGATGGTCCCTCTTGGCTATTAGCACGGTAGTTTGTTTCAGCTTGAGGATGGTATTGGTTACCTCCTTGATTGAAATTACCGGCTAGAGCATCAACTTCAAATGCATTGCCATCGGTGGCAGTACAGTTGTAGTATGCATGAGGACCACCACAAGTGACACATGGTTCAATCTTTTTGACTTCAGCTGGTTTGGATGACTCTTTCTTTTGGTTAAGAGTCAAATTTTTAAGAGCATCCATGAGTTGAGCAAACTGAGTATTGTCAACAGTTTGAGTCATGGGAGATGAAGTAGAAGGTGAATCACTTGCTTTGGGAACAACTGGTTTGTTTCTTGAGGTACGGACCTCAGCTTTGTTCTCTATAATGGCTAAAGCATCCTTTGTTGTTCGATTCAAAAAATTACCTCCCGCGGAGGAATTAAGAGAGTCTTGATCAGCTTGTCTTATGCCATTATAGAAAGTATCTAGATATATCAACTCAGTAAATCCATGATGAGGACAGTTGCGTAGCATTTCCTTAAAACGATCCCATGATTCACTGAATGTTTCATCAAAATGTTGTGTGAATTTCATGATTTCATTCCGGAGATTCGTGGTTTTTGAAGGAGGATAGAATTTATGCACAAACTTCTGTACTAAATCTTCCCACGTTTCAATCGACTTAGGGGGCTGTTTATCAAGCCAGATCCTGGCGGGCCCATCGAGAGAAAACGGGAAAAGAAGAAGTTTGATTGCATCCTCAGGGACGTTTTTACATTTCAAGGTGGATGTGATCTTATTGAACCACCGAATGTGATAGTGAGGATCGTCCCTTTCAAACCCATAGAATTGACGCGCTGTCACTAGGTTTATTAACCCTGTTTTAAGCTCAAAGTTCTCAGCTACGATGGCTGGAACAACAATGGCATCTCCGTACCCATCGGTGGGTGCCTGGAGAAGTTCATTCATCGTTTGTTCTTCTGCCATTTTGACAGGAATTTTTGGCTCAGTACGTAGCTCGGGTACGACTGATGGAGCAGAACGTCTACGACTTCTTCGAGGTATGGCTACAAGCTCGCGAAGAGGACTTGATGACCTTGAAGAACGAGTGCGCATGCACTAAGACGCGTCTAAGGATCCTTGAAGAAAAGGAAACTCAGAAGGGGTACGAAGAGTATTTTTGTGATTATTTATCTTTTATATATATAGAAAGAAAATATTTTTGTTTTTATATTGTTTTAAGGAAGATTAAAATACGATATTAGATATAATATATATACAAAGGATAGATAATCAGCCAAATAGATAACAAAAATAGTTCAACGCAGCACAGCCTCCCCGGCAGCGGCGCCAAAAATTGATTCGCCTTAAACTAGCCTACTTTTTTAGTCAACCACTTGTGAGAGGTCAACTAAGCAAGTCAAACTAGAAAGAGGCAAATACAATAATCCGAGGTAGTACAGTTATATTCCCGGGTCGTTTATTCCCCAACGAGGTTGTGATATCCTGTGATTGAACAAATGTGTTATATAGCTTGTTTGATAAGGAATAGGGTTATGAATGATTTGTCACAATACTAAAAGTATGAATAACTCAAAATGAGTTATATCAACTAATAAGTACGATCAAAACCCTAGAAACGTAAAATGTATTAAAAACAAATCGATTATAACTATAGTAGGTATTTGCACGTCTTAGCGACTTAAATGCAAATTGAAGAAAATTAAAAAGTTAAAATCTATTAAATAAACGCTATCACTATTTTTAAAGTGATGAACGTTTAAAACCTAAAACGTACGTTTAAATAAAATTACGTAAACGTACAAAAATAAAAGTAAAAAGTGATCAATATAAACCCCACAAATGTGAAATTTATATTTTTGAGATCCTAAGAATAAAAGAAAATTATTAGAAAAAGAAAATTATTTATTTAACTTATATATTATTTATTATTTAATTAATTACTATTTAATACTATTTATTAATACACTATTTAATTAGAAAACTAAAATAAGGCTAGAAAAATAAAATAAAAACTTAGAAAAATCTAAAATATTATAAAACTTATTTTAAAACTAAAAATATATTTATTATACTATTTATTCTATTTAATATTAATTATTAAGTAATTAGACTAAAATTAATTCTAAAAATTACTAGATGACAAAAGAAAAATCTAGAAAAATTTATAAAACTACTTTAATATAAAAGAGATTTATAAAAAATAAAAAAAATTACAGAAGTGCTTATAAATAAGCTAAAAAGAAAATTAAATAGATATTTTCTAATAAATAGAAACTATTACTATAAGTATTTTTGGCTTTTTGTGGTTTTTATTTTATAAAACTATTAAAATACTTGAAATAAGAAAAAACAACTAACTTGGAAACTCAGAATAAGCACTGAAAGTGCTTATTACCCCAACAGTTGACTTTTCTGTTGACTTAGAAGGAAATAAGCTCAAATGAGCTTATGTGGGGTCCACTATGGTAGATTCTGGTTCCAATAAGTTACTTGAACTTGAATAAGCTAGACTTGATAATATAAGCTCACTGAATAAGCCAAAAGACCACAATAAGCACTTGCTTATTTGGTTCCTGAGACAGAAAATGGGACAACCTTGAGAGGTAATTCCAGGTGGGGTCCACAGGTTCCAAAGTCAAACAAAGGGTCAATGGTTCAAGCCTGGTAGGAGGGGGGTTGGAAGAACAAAGATTGAGGGTATGGGACCCACTGATGAGCTCAGAAAGAGCTTGTGAAGTGAGGGGTCCAAACTGAGTTCACTCAGTTTTCTGAGTGAGTGAAATAAGCTAGTAAGCTTGGTAAAAGCTTTAAAACAAGCTTAATAAAGAAAAATAAAAGATTAGTACTGTGTATATATGGTATATTAACAAATATGAACAAGTGTGTTCACTGGATTTGGCTAATAAGCTTGGAATAAGCTTTTAAGCACTTCCAATGAGACTGAGATCCAAACACCCTAGACAGACAACCAATATGGCCAAGTTGAGCTTATGAAATAAGCTAAATAGGACTTATTGAATGCTGAACTATAAAGTGGGGCTGGTAAGGATTCCAAATTGCCAAAGCTTGACCAATGGGGACCACTGGGTAGCTTTTGAGGGGCTTATGAAGTTGGGTAGTTTTACTGAGTTCACTTAGTTAACTGAGTGAATGGACAAGCTTTAAGCTTAGATGCAGCCCTAGTAAAAGGCTTTGTAATGGTGAATTAAAGCTTGAACTTGATTAATGGACTGCTTAGCTTCTTAATGAGCCAAAGATCACAAGCCAAAGCTTATTAATGAGCTTATGATGGGCTTGTGATTTTGCTTGTTTACACTGTATGACCAGTGTAGTATTGGATTTTATAGGCACAAGTTAAGGCAAGATAAGCAGTACAAATAAGCAATTAAGGACAAATAAGCACTTATTTCAAGTAACTAGCCACATGGGCATCACAAACAATCAAAATACTCAGGCTAACACTCACTGATCAAGCTTGTGCAAGCTTGTGAAAGTAGGTGTCAAATCTGTGCACAGGGGAGTTTTGTGAAGAATCACTAAAAGTTAAGCACTAATTAAGCTCTTAATAAGCTAGCATAACTATTATGAAAAACAGTAACAAGTAGATCAGCAACAAGACTATATAAACCTACAAGCTCAAGTCCTAATATCAATTAACAAGCTCACAGTTTGAATCCAAAGTTCATTCAAAAATCGTGCAGGCTGCAAATTTGACTTTTTAAGTTAACACTAAGTTTGACTAAAGTGAGATTTGATCTAGATTTACTGATTACTTAAGTTATATTAAGCTATGATATGGCTAAATTAAGCTAGAGTATCAACTTTTAAGCTAGTGTGTGGAATATGAAACTTATTACTCTAACAGTTAAACAGCTAGACTAGATTAAGATCTATTTTGACTTTTAAACTAATAAGACCTAAATATTATGACTGATATGAACTATGGTTATCTAAATAAACATGCATCAACAAGAACTTCAGACAATAACATGCAAGAACTCAGATAAGCAGCTTGATCCAAACATACCTTAGCAATGCAGTTTTTATGATTAGTGTTACAAATCCAAAAATTACAACATGAAACTGATTCCAATCACTTGATTATGATGTAATGAGATCAAATGAACACAAAAACACAGCAATTAACAACTATAACCTATTAATCACTACTAAGCTATTTTAACTGTCTAACTAAAAATTATTATCAATTATGATTTCCAACTAACAACCTACTGATTTTACTCTATATTATCACTAACTACTAACAACTAAGCATGAAACAAGAGAGATTATACTAAAATAAGAACTAGTACAGTAAATGCCAAAAATCAAGAAATTAGCTTACAACTTGAGTTTATGCCACAACTGAGAACCAAGAACTGAGTATCACACCTATATGCTCTCCACAGAGCACTAATACCAAAGCAATCCAGAATACACTTTGCTCCAAGCTTCTTCACAGATTCTTTCTAAATTATATCCTAATTACTTGCTTCTTTTTGGTGTTTTCCTATTTTATATGAATTATTGCTGGTTAATAAGGTCCAAAATCTTGCAATAGCTTACTGAGAGCTAAGTAGTGTTTAAGAGATCTTTTAAACAACAACCATTCAAACAGAATTTAAGAGACTTGTAATGAAAATGGGACAAAGTAAAATTACTGAAAAACTGAAAGATATATTGAAATTGATAGAACCAAAGCTGTTGAATACACTTTAGCAAAGTTATACAACACTTTAACAACAGAATTTAAAGATTACACTAATGTGACAACTAATTTGATTAACTACGATTGATCATAAACTAAGATTAAAATTATGATATCTCTCTTCTTCTTCATTCTTCTGTATTTATCACCCATTTGCATCCCACTTGAACAAATATCTCATCCCACTTCATCTTAGCCCTTGAAAGAGTCAAATTCATCTTGACCATTCAAATCCAATTTGGGCGCCAAATTACTCCACGTGTAATTGAGGCGCTTCTGATACAATTAAGGATTCTTGGGAGTATATGGAAGAGTAAAGGGCAAGTTTGATGTAATTTTGGACCAAGTTGGGTGGTATTGCTCAATACTG
Organism: Chrysanthemum seticuspe; assembly: GCA_019973895.1. Lineage (NCBI taxonomy): Eukaryota > Viridiplantae > Streptophyta > Magnoliopsida > Asterales > Asteraceae > Chrysanthemum > Chrysanthemum seticuspe. The sequence continues at coordinate 41,109,985 of BPTQ01000003.1, forward strand.
TGGGTAAGTATGTGAACAGTGGTGGTATTGAGGTGGGAATGGCATTTATTGTGGCAGGTTTCTGCTGTAAGAAGTGGTGGAGAATGGATAGGTGGAAGAGGTGAGCTGGAAGGGGTGAGGTGGTGTTACAGGTGGAGTGGGGGAGGTGGAAGACGAAGAGGAAAACGGGGGTGTTTGTCTGTTTTATTTATTCACAAAGGGAGTGGGTTGGGCTGGTGTTGGGCCAGGGTTGTAACTGGGTTGGATTTGGACTTTGGGAGTATATATTTAAGGGATAGGTCCGTTTGGTTTAATTAGTGAACAAGCCCAAGGACTAAACTTGTAGTTTCTGAAATCTTGAGGAACTGAACCTGAAATATTTCAAAAGTATTCACAAGGACTAAAATTGTTAAGTTAGATAAACCAAAGGACCAATATTTCATTTTATTACAATTTTCAACACCCGGGGACCATTTATGTAATTTTCCAAAGTTTAGGGGGTTAAATTGTAATTTCCTCAAAAGTTTATCATAAGGACCAATATTGCCATTTATAAATAGTATAAGGTTTATTTTGATTATTTTTTTATTTTTTAAAACCTTAGGGACTAATTTTGACACTTTTCAATCTTGAGGGACCAAAGTCGTAATTTTGTGATTTTAAGCTTCAAAGGATTATTTTTAACAACTTGTGAATCCCAAGGACCTTATATGATATTTTTACAAGTTTTGGTTAACCAGGGACTAGATTTGCCAATTTATCAAAGTTCAGGGACTGAAACTGTAAATTATGTATGTTTTGCATGTTTTTCATCAGTTTTCATCCTTTTTGCACTTTAATACCTAAAAACACAATTTGGAGATAATTCCAATATTTTGAAGCATATTTGTATGTTTTCAGATATTTTTGTAGCTTAAATGTGAACGAAATGATGAGTATTTAGACACTCATCAATCCCCCACACTAAACTATTGCTAGTCCCTAGCAATATTTTATGAAGATTTTAATGGATTTGAAAGAACTCTTTACCAAAAGCCATCACTTCTGGAGTAGCCAAGATGTTTTAGTTCAAGTAAGAACTATGGTCCAAATGATAACCATGTGATTTTGAGCAAATCACCAGCTGTCAACGGTTTTGATTTGTCTTTACCAAAAGCCGTTTGCTTCTGGACTAGCCAACTCTTGATGGAATAGTCAACATCTTGGTGAGCTGATTACCAATTATGGTTTTTCCACTGCCTTTACCACAAGCCATAATCTTGTGGGCTAGCCAACTCTTTCGCTTTTTAGGATATGGCGAGTTGAGGTACCATACAATTTTAGGCAAATTGCAAGCCATAAACGGATTTGAGATATCTTTACCAAGAGCCGTTTGCTCCTGGATTAGCCAATCCTTATGTGTGTTAGACATGGTGGACTGATTACCATTTATTGCGTTCTAAGTGAGAAAAAAAATTTTAAAATTTTGGCTAAAAATGGGGTTCCTGATGGAACATGTGTTTGAATTCTCGAGAGAATCCCCCCCACACTTAGAACTGAATATTGCCCTCAATATTCAAAGCACCGGGTGTTAAACCGAACTTAGAACGTAAAAGGAAAATATTACTTAGCCTTTATTTGAGATGTATATACATACATATATTTTTTAGATAAAACTTCTTAAATAGAAGCTATCACTATATTTACACCTCTTTTTTTTTTTTTTTTTTTTTTTTTTTTTTTTGTTTTTTTTTTTTTTTTGAAACTTAATTACAATATGTGGGCATCTCCCCCACACTTAGGGTGTTACACACGGGTGAAAACCCATGTTTGTGCTAATGTTTTTGATTCCCGAGTCACTAGCTGGACTCGACCCCGTATTGATTTATTTCCTCCCAAACTGTCAAGTTTATCACGCAAGCTAACCGCTTGTGAACGGTTAACTGTAACAAAGGGTTCCTGAACAGGTTGGGAGGAAAAGCATTTGAAAAATCCATGGGGAAGTATCTGGATCTAAACCAATGTTATATGGAATATCCCAGGGTCAAAGGTAACATCTTCACTCCCGAATGAGTGAAGAGAAGGAGAAATCACCGGGTAGGTGAAGGGTAGTAGGGAGATCAGAACAGCAGTAATCACAAGAACTTCCTCCTCAAGAATTTGAAATTTAAGTGAAGGAGGAGAGGTCTTATGCTTGATCTCAGGAATTTTATCAGTTGGTTCAACTGATTTGGATTCCTCTTTATGAAGTTGCTTTGTTGGGAGAGTGGAATAATTGTCTGGGTATAAAAATTGTTCAAGAAGAAGAATAACATCTTCCTCTTGATCACTCTCGGTATCATCAATACCAGGAAGAAATGTATCCAGATTGAGATAATCATCAATCTCATCCATAATAGAATCACTTTCCTCATCCAGAGTTAAGGAAGTGGAAGAGTCGGAAATGATGGAATGAGACAATGGAGTGGGATCACCACTCACCAAATCATGAACATAACTAAGATTTTCTTGAGAGTACTCCTGTAAGGCAACATCAATGACATCGATTCGGTTAACCGATGCAGAGTTATAATTGGAGGAGTACTTTGAAGTTTGATCATGGTTGAAGGTAATAGCCTCATTACCTACACGCATTGTGATTTGACGCTCAAATACATCTATAAGAGCGTGGCCCGTTCTTAGGAATCCTCTTCCAAGAATGAGAGGAACCCTAGGATCAGCATCGAATTCAATAACCACAAAATCAGCTGGAAAATGGAACTTCCCTACTTTCAAAAATACGTCCTCGGCAATACCGAGGGGCATAGATACGGAACGATCTGCAAGCTCAAGAGTCATGCAGGTAGGGGTAAGTTTAGGAAGAGAAAGTTTCTTCCATACTGAATTAGGCATCAGGTTGATGCTGGCGCCCAGATCGGCCAAGGCGTTGCATGCAACCATTCCTGGAAATTCACAAGGTAAGATAAATTTACCGGGATCTCCAAGCTTCTCGGGAAGCTTCTTTAAGATAACTGCAGAGCAGTTCTCATTTAGAGAAGTTTTTGCCAATTCAACCAGTTTTTCCTTGTTGTTTAACAACTGTTTGATTGTTGATGCAAACTTGGGCATCAAGATGACAGCATCCGCAAGACTTATGTCAAATTGCAAATCTTTAAAGATTTGCAAGAGTTTGTCTGTTTGGTAATTAGACCTCTCGCGGTGTTCTTGCTCATTTAAGCGTGAAGGGTAAGGAATGGTAGGCTTAAAAGGTTTGGATTTAGGGACAGTAGGCTCAATAGTTTCATCAGTCTCAAAGACAACTCCTGTTTTGGTTCTCTTTCGAGGGACAACTTGCGGTTGGACGTGTGCGGTACTTCGTGGGCTTGGAATTTGCACCTGGTCCTTGGCAACCTCGGGCTCTTTTTCCACATCGTATAACGGTGGAGGAATAGGAGTAGAGGGTCCCTCATAAGCAGCACCACTACGAGTGGTGATAGCTTTGATGATGTTGGAATCCTCCTCATCATCACTATCGTCAAGCACACTCTTTCGGGAAGCATTAAGCATATGAGAATAAGTCATAGCTGCCCTTTGGTCATAAAGATTGTTTGACAAACTTTTAACCTTGAATCGTGAAAGAGTGGGATCTATCTTTGATGATGTAGGAGTAATTGGGGGTGTAGAATTTGGGACAACCGTGGTTGCTCCAATTTGAGCTGTATCACTACGAGTAGTAACAGCTTTGAGTTCACCCCTAGGATTCGCAACAGTATTACTCGGGAGACTTCCCGAGGTGGAAGGTGGAACGAGTTGTTTCACCAAATCAGATATCATACTTTTAAGATCATTCTTCAGCTCATTATTGTTCTTTGCAATTGAAGAATCAAATTCATTCTTCAAATTGGAGATTTGATTTTGAACCACTCTCATTTTAGCATCAGTAGCCTTGATGTGGTTAGCTAGTTCAGCAGATTGAGATTCTTGGAACGATACCATTTGATTATTAGGAGCTGAATACCCTTGATTAGGATTTGAATTTCCCCTATGGGGTAGGTATTGAACAGGAACAATTTGATTGTTCTGAGTACGATATTGATTTTGGTTATTATGCCTTCTTGGCTGATTAGGATTAGACCTATTTGAATTGTTGGGTTGATATGATCCTGATGGTCCCTCTTGGCTATTAGCACGGTAGTTTGTTTCAGCTTGAGGATGGTATTGGTTACCTCCTTGATTGAAATTACCGGCTAGAGCATCAACTTCAAATGCATTGCCATCGGTGGCAGTACAGTTGTAGTATGCATGAGGACCACCACAAGTGACACATGGTTCAATCTTTTTGACTTCAGCTGGTTTGGATGACTCTTTCTTTTGGTTAAGAGTCAAATTTTTAAGAGCATCCATGAGTTGAGCAAACTGAGTATTGTCAACAGTTTGAGTCATGGGAGATGAAGTAGAAGGTGAATCACTTGCTTTGGGAACAACTGGTTTGTTTCTTGAGGTACGGACCTCAGCTTTGTTCTCTATAATGGCTAAAGCATCCTTTGTTGTTCGATTCAAAAAATTACCTCCCGCGGAGGAATTAAGAGAGTCTTGATCAGCTTGTCTTATGCCATTATAGAAAGTATCTAGATATATCAACTCAGTAAATCCATGATGAGGACAGTTGCGTAGCATTTCCTTAAAACGATCCCATGATTCACTGAATGTTTCATCAAAATGTTGTGTGAATTTCATGATTTCATTCCGGAGATTCGTGGTTTTTGAAGGAGGATAGAATTTATGCACAAACTTCTGTACTAAATCTTCCCACGTTTCAATCGACTTAGGGGGCTGTTTATCAAGCCAGATCCTGGCGGGCCCATCGAGAGAAAACGGGAAAAGAAGAAGTTTGATTGCATCCTCAGGGACGTTTTTACATTTCAAGGTGGATGTGATCTTATTGAACCACCGAATGTGATAGTGAGGATCGTCCCTTTCAAACCCATAGAATTGACGCGCTGTCACTAGGTTTATTAACCCTGTTTTAAGCTCAAAGTTCTCAGCTACGATGGCTGGAACAACAATGGCATCTCCGTACCCATCGGTGGGTGCCTGGAGAAGTTCATTCATCGTTTGTTCTTCTGCCATTTTGACAGGAATTTTTGGCTCAGTACGTAGCTCGGGTACGACTGATGGAGCAGAACGTCTACGACTTCTTCGAGGTATGGCTACAAGCTCGCGAAGAGGACTTGATGACCTTGAAGAACGAGTGCGCATGCACTAAGACGCGTCTAAGGATCCTTGAAGAAAAGGAAACTCAGAAGGGGTACGAAGAGTATTTTTGTGATTATTTATCTTTTATATATATAGAAAGAAAATATTTTTGTTTTTTATATTGTTTTAAGGAAGATTAAAATACGATATTAGATATAATATATATACAAAGGATAGATAATCAGCCAAATAGATAACAAAAATAGTTCAACGCAGCACAGCCTCCCCGGCAGCGGCGCCAAAAATTGATTCGCCTTAAACTAGCCTACTTTTTTAGTCAACCACTTGTGAGAGGTCAACTAAGCAAGTCAAACTAGAAAGAGGCAAATACAATAATCCGAGGTAGTACAGTTATATTCCCGGGTCGTTTATTCCCCAACGAGGTTGTGATATCCTGTGATTGAACAAATGTGTTATATAGCTTGTTTGATAAGGAATAGGGTTATGAATGATTTGTCACAATACTAAAAGTATGAATAACTCAAAATGAGTTATATCAACTAATAAGTACGATCAAAACCCTAGAAACGTAAAATGTATTAAAAACAAATCGATTATAACTATAGTAGGTATTTGCACGTCTTAGCGACTTAAATGCAAATTGAAGAAAATTAAAAAGTTAAAATCTATTAAATAAACGCTATCACTATTTTTAAAGTGATGAACGTTTAAAACCTAAAACGTACGTTTAAATAAAATTACGTAAACGTACAAAAATAAAAGTAAAAAGTGATCAATATAAACCCCACAAATGTGAAATTTATATTTTTGAGATCCTAAGAATAAAAGAAAATTATTAGAAAAAGAAAATTATTTATTTAACTTATATATTATTTATTATTTAATTAATTACTATTTAATACTATTTATTAATACACTATTTAATTATAAAACTAAAATAAGGCTAGAAAAATAAAATAAAAACTTAGAAAAATCTAAAATATTATAAAACTTATTTTAAAACTAAAAATATATTTATTATACTATTTATTCTATTTAATATTAATTATTAAGTAATTAGACTAAAATTAATTCTAAAAATTACTAGATGACAAAAGAAAAATCTAGAAAAATTTATAAAACTACTTTAATATAAAAGAGATTTATAAAAAATAAAAAAAATTACAGAAGTGCTTATAAATAAGCTAAAAAGAAAATTAAATAGATATTTTCTAATAAATAGAAACTATTACTATAAGTATTTTTGGCTTTTTGTGGTTTTTATTTTATAAAACTATTAAAATACTTAAAATAAGAAAAAACAACTAACTTGGAAACTCAGAATAAGCACTGAAAGTGCTTATTACCCCAACAGTTGACTTTTCTGTTGACTTAGAAGGAAATAAGCTCAAATGAGCTTATGTGGGGTCCACTATGGTAGATTCTGGTTCCAATAAGTTACTTGAACTTGAATAAGCTAGACTTGATAATATAAGCTCACTGAATAAGCCAAAAGACCACAATAAGCACTTGCTTATTTGGTTCCTGAGACAGAAAATGGGACAACCTTGAGAGGTAATTCCAGGTGGGGTCCACAGGTTCCAAAGTCAAACAAAGGGTCAATGGTTCAAGCCTGGTAGGAGGGGGGTTGGAAGAACAAAGATTGAGGGTATGGGACCCACTGATGAGCTCAGAAAGAGCTTGTGAAGTGAGGGGTCCAAACTGAGTTCACTCAGTTTTCTGAGTGAGTGAAATAAGCTAGTAAGCTTGGTAAAAGCTTTAAAACAAGCTTAATAAAGAAAAATAAAAAGATTAGTACTGTGTATATATGGTATATTAACAAATATGAACAAGTGTGTTCACTGGATTTGGCTAATAAGCTTGGAATAAGCTTTTAAGCACTTCCAATGAGACTGAGATCCAAACACCCTAGACAGACAACCAATATGGCCAAGTTGAGCTTATGAAATAAGCTAAATAGGACTTATTGAATGCTGAACTATAAAGTGGGGCTGGTAAGGATTCCAAATTGCCAAAGCTTGACCAATGGGGACCACTGGGTAGCTTTTGAGGGGCTTATGAAGTTGGGTAGTTTTACTGAGTTCACTTAGTTAACTGAGTGAATGGACAAGCTTTAAGCTTAGATGCAGCCCTAGTAAAAGGCTTTGTAATGGTGAATTAAAGCTTGAACTTGATTAATGGACTGCTTAGCTTCTTAATGAGCCAAAGATCACAAGCCAAAGCTTATTAATGAGCTTATGATGGGCTTGTGATTTTGCTTGTTTACACTGTATGACCAGTGTAGTATTGGATTTTATAGGCACAAGTTAAGGCAAGATAAGCAGTACAAATAAGCAATTAAGGACAAATAAGCACTTATTTCAAGTAACTAGCCACATGGGCATCACAAACAATCAAAATACTCAGGCTAACACTCACTGATCAAGCTTGTGCAAGCTTGTGAAAGTAGGTGTCAAATCTGTGCACAGGGGAGTTTTGTGAAGAATCACTAAAAGTTAAGCACTAATTAAGCTCTTAATAAGCTAGCATAACTATTATGAAAAACAGTAACAAGTAGATCAGCAACAAGACTATATAAACCTACAAGCTCAAGTCCTAATATCAATTAACAAGCTCACAGTTTGAATCCAAAGTTCATTCAAAAATCGTGCAGGCTGCAAATTTGACTTTTTAAGTTAACACTAAGTTTGACTAAAGTGAGCTTTGATCTAGATTTACTGATTACTTAAGTTATATTAAGCTATGATATGGCTAAATTAAGCTAGAGTATCAACTTTTAAGCTAGTGTGTGGAATATGAAACTTATTACTCTAACAGTTAAACAGCTAGACTAGATTAAGATCTATTTTGACTTTTAAACTAATAAGACCTAAATATTATGACTGATATGAACTATGGTTATCTAAATAAACATGCATCAACAAGAACTTCAGACAATAACATGCAAGAACTCAGATAAGCAGCTTGATCCAAACATACCTTAGCAAGGCAGTTTTTATGATTAGTGTTACAAATCCAAAAATTACAACATGAAACTGATTCCAATCACTTGATTATGATGTAATGAGATCAAATGAACACAAAACACAGCAATTAACAACTATAACCTATTAATCACTACTAAGCTATTTTAACTGTCTAACTAAAAATTATTATCAATTATGATTTCCAACTAACAACCTACTGATTTTACTCTATATTATCACTAACTACTAACAACTAAGCATGAAACAAGAGAGATTATACTAAAATAAGAACTAGTACAGTAAATGCCAAAAATCAAGAAATTAGCTTACAACTTGAGTTTATGCCACAACTGAGAACCAAGAACTGAGTATCACACCTATATGCTCTCCACAGAGCACTAATACCAAAGCAATCCAGAATACACTTTGCTCCAAGCTTCTTCACAGATTCTTTCTAAATTATATCCTAATTACTTGCTTCTTTTTGGTGTTTTCCGATTTTATATGAATTATTGCTGGTTAATAAGGTCCAAAATCTTGCAATAGCTTACTGAGAGCTAAGTAGTGTTTAAGAGATCTTTTAAACAACAACCATTCAAACAGAATTTAAGAGACTTGTAATGAAAATGGGACAAAGTAAAATTACTGAAAAACTGAAAGATATATTGAAATTGATAGAACCAAAGCTGTTGAATACACTTTAGCAAAGTTATACAACACTTTAACAACAGAATTTAAAGATTACACTAATGTGACAACTAATTTGATTAACTACGATTGATCATAAACTAAGATTAAAATTATGATATCTCTCTTCTTCTTCATTCTTCTGTATTTATCACCCATTTGCATCCCACTTGAACAAATATCTCATCCCACTTCATCTTAGCCCTTGAAAGAGTCAAATTCATCTTGACCATTCAAATCCAATTTTGGCGCCAAATTACTCCACGTGTAATTGAGGCGCTTCTGATACAATTAAGGATTCTTGGGAGTATATGGAAGAGTAAAGGGCAAGTTTGATGTAATTTTGGACCAAGTTGGGTGGTATTGCTCAATACTGTGGGTAAGTATGTGAACAGTGGTGGTATTGAGGTGGGAATGGCATTTATTGTGGCAGGTTTCTGCTGTAAGAAGTGGTGGAGAATGGATAGGTGGAAGAGGTGAGCTGGAAGGGGTGAGGTGGTGTTACAGGTGGAGTGGGGGAGGTGGAAGACGAAGAGGAAAACGGGGGTGTTTGTCTGTTTTATTTATTCACAAAGGGAGTGGGTTGGGCTGGTGTTGGGCCAGGGTTGTAACTGGGTTGGATTTGGACTTTGGGAGTATATATTTAAGGGATAGGTCCGTTTGGTTTAATTAGTGAACAAGCCCAAGGACTAAACTTGTAGTTTCTGAAATCTTGAGGGACTGAACCTGAAATATTTCAAAAGTATTCACAAGGACTACAATTGTTAAGTTAGATAAACCAAAGGACCAATATTTCATTTTATTACAATTTTCAACACCCGGGGACCATTTATGTAATTTTCCAAAGTTTAGGGGGTTAAATTGTAATTTCCTCAAAAGTTTATCATAAGGACCAATATTGCCATTTATAAATAGTATAAGGTTTATTTTGATTATTTTTTTATTTTTTAAAACCTTAGGGACTAATTTTGACACTTTTCAATCTTGAGGGACCAAAGTCGTAATTTTGTGATTTTAAGCTTCAAAGGATTATTTTTAACAACTTGTGAATCCCAAGGACCTTATATGATATTTTTACAAGTTTTGATTAACCAGGGACTAGATTTGCCAATTTATCAAAGTTCAGGGACTGAAACTGTAAATTATGTATGTTTTGCATGTTTTTCATCAGTTTTCATCCTTTTTGCACTTTAATACCTAAAAACACAATTTGGAGATAATTCCAATATTTTGAAGCATATTTGTATGTTTTCAGATATTTTTGTAGCTTAAATGTGAACGAAATGATGAGTATTTAGACACTCATCACACCACCTCACTTTCAGCCTCCTCCTCATTCTCTAGATCTTCCTCATCTTCATCTTCTTCCTCCTCTTCCCCATCAAGTCCATAAATCTCATCCCAGTAGAAGTCTTGGCGACGCAGCCAAGTAAGGATATTTGTCCTCATCCACACACTCACTTGCCTATATGAACCATATTCTGACATTGGTTCTTCCCCAAAAGCATCTAACACTGCGTCAAAAAGCAAATAGTTGTTTAAGACAAACTCATACTCTTCTTCATCATTTTGAAAGTTTCCATTTGGTGCTGCCATTATTCTTGAGTGAGAATAAGAGAAAATAAAGTGAGTGTTGTGATAATAAGATAGCAGAAACTAGGAAAATTTTATGTAGTAGGATATGGAGTAGAGAGTACATTATATAAGCAGTAACAAGAATCTTATCTTTTACTTTGTGCTGTACTTGAGTGAGAATAAAATATTGTCTCAAAGTATACTGTCAAAAAGTAAATTGTATAACGAGTACCAATACTTATCTTTTACACTGTGTAAAGAATCTTATCTTATCTTTACAATGTGCTACAGTTGATATAATTATTAATAAGAACATGTCTTGAGTATTTTTTAAACATTTTAAACAAGTTTGTTTTAGGAACTTGTGATTTATAATTTGGATGTTCAGACATTTAAATGGCAATGTTTAGATTCTGTGAACTTGTGTGTTTGAATTGATATTCGTTAAAGTGTTTAGGGACTGAGCAGATTGGACTGAAATCAGTTAAAAGTGTAGTGAGACATAAGTTTGTAACTAGTGAAGCTAATAGAAATTTATTTGATTGCTAATGCTAACTGAAAACGATAGTGTCAGTTTTTAATTTAAATAATAGTATCGCTAGCGATGCACTCTTTTATATATGTGATGCACTATTTTTTAAGTCTTTGATGCAATATTTTTTTTCACATTCTTATTGTTAAACATACAGGTGCAGATGTTGAAACTGTTCGAATTAGAGATCATGTTGGTTTTTATGTTTGTGGAAAAGATGGAACTAGAACTTGGTATCCTGATTGCCTTGAAAAACCTATAGAAGGATGTCAGTTTATTTCAATAGATCAGGCCTATAATTTTTATGTGGCGTATGGTAAAAAGGGCGGTTTTGACTATAGAAGAGGTGGCCAGTACAAGGCAAAAGGTTTTTCAGATGCAACGTTGAAGTATTTCTATTGTTCTAGACAAGGGTTAAATGAAGATTCTAATGGTAAATCTGGTGATTCTGTTACTGATAATGATATAAGTGGACAAAGTGAAATCAGTGATGATTCCCATAGGTTTGGTGATGTTAAGAAAAAGCAAACCAGGAAGAGGACTTCAATTAGGTGTGGTTGTTCAGCATCACTCACAATTAATAAAATAGGAAACATTTATGAAGTTAAGAAGTTTGAAGATGGACATAACCACCCGCTAGTAGCTGAAAAAGATATGATTTTTTTGAAGAATTCAAGGAAGATGGGTTATACAAAGCAGCATTTTCTTTACCAAGTTTCAAATGCAAATTTTGGTCCTGCTGTTGGGTTTAGATTGATGAAACAAGTCTACGGTGGCTTTGACAGAGTTGGTAGAAGAAGAAAATTAGTGTTTTTATTGGGGATCGAGATGCTCAAATGGCTGTTGAGAAGTTGTTGAGTCGAAAACTTCATTCTCCTGGTTTCTATGTCAATTATTATAAAGGTGATGCATATATTCTTTAGTTCATTAAATTTTTAATATCTGTTTGCATCATAGTGTCAATATTTGGTGCATCACATTATTAAATTTATTAAATTTTTAATATCTATTGCATCATAGTTATATTGTAGGTGCATCACTTTTATAATTATTGGTGCATTGTATTGTCAATATATGGTGCATCACATTATTAAAGTTCACATTTATTATAGTTTTATTTTTTTTTGTTTTAGGTGATGATGATAAGTTGGTTGGGCTTTTTTGGGCTGATGAAGAAGCTATTAAAGACTATGCTTCTTTTGGTGATATAGTTTCTTTTGATGCGACATTTCGATCAAACAAGTATAATATTTTGCTTATGATAAAAACTAGTTTAAATATATTTCTATTTTAAAGAGATTCTGATTAAATAAGTATAATTTTTTTATAGGTATGAGATGGTATTTGTTCCTTTTACTGGTATCAACCATCATAACCGTTGCCTTACATTTGCCTCGGGTTTGCTTGCTGATGAGAGTGCTGGTGCTTACATATGGTTACTTGAACAATTCAAAGAAGCTTTTGGGAAAGAACCAGAAGTTGTTATTACTGATCAAGATCCATCAATGAAAATTGCTATTGAAGAGTGCTTCCCAAATACGAGGCATCGTTTGTGTATGTGGCATATAATGCAAAAATTGACTACAAAGGTATTTTTTTATATCCATTTTTATGATGCAGTTGATTTAAAATTCTAATGCAGTTAATTTTTTTATATTCCATTCCAATTTAGCTTAAGAAGCACTATTTTTTAAACTGATGCAGTGGAATTTCGTATTAACATTTTTCTTTTTTTTATAGGTTGGTACTGCACTTTGTAATAGGACAGAGTTTAAACAACGAATTTGTGATATTGTGTGGACAGACCAAATATTGCCGGAAGAATTTGAGACAGAGTGGGATAGGATGATTAATGATTTTGAACTATCTGATAACAAATGGTTAGGTGATATGTTTAATATGAGGGAAAGATGGATACCTGCGTATTTACGTGATGTGCATATGGCGTGACTTATGCGTACTACTTCAAGATCAGAAAGTGAGAACCATTTTTTTGGTAAATGGACCAGCCCTCACCTTACTCTAGTTGAATTCTTAAGTCATTACGATACTGCTATTGAGTATCAAAGGTACATTGAGCGTAAGAATGACCATGATTCAAGATATAAAACTCCAAAATTCAAAACAGAACATCCTATGGAGAAAGAAGCATGTAAGCTATATACTAGGACACTATTCTTTGACGTGCAGGATGAGATTCTTGGTTCTTATAAGTATTGTATTGGATTGAGTGTTGTTCAAGCTGAGAATATGGAGAAATATGCAATCCGTGATAATGAGTTTCGGAATAGAAAGAGTGGTGACAATGATTTTGCTGTTTATCAGGATGTAAAAGATAATTGTGATGCACTAGAAACAGTAATATTATATACTGTAATGCACTATTCATTAACATTGTGATGCACTGTTTTTATACATTTTAATGCACTAGTATTTTTATATACATTTATCTACTAGTGCATCACAGCATCATATCTAGTGCATTATGTACTATTGCATTATCACAGCATCATTATCTTAATTTATTGTATCATATTTTAAATATTTCTTTATTTGTTTTCATTTATTTTTTTGTAGGTTGATTTTTGTAAGTCTGAGATGATTGTTCAATGTTCTTGTAATCGGTATGAGTCGTATGGGCTTTTATGTCGTCATGCATTCTATGTTCTAAGGATGAACAATGTCAAGGAGTTTCCTCGAAATTACTTAAAAAAGAGGTGGTTAAAGAATACCAAGCCTTCAAGATCTGCTCTTCCAAGAATAATTGGTGCATCAGATTTAGTACGAAATGAAGTTCTAGATATGTACGAGATTTTTGAATCTACTGTTGATCGTTTGGTACATGATTTGAGTAAGATGCATATATACAAAGACAAGTTGCAAGAGTTATTCAATCAAGCTGTAATTGATATTCCAACAGTTCCAAAGTGTGATGGGAAAGATGTGATGAGTTCTATGCTAGGTGTGAAAGAACCTGAAAAAAAGACAATGAACAATCCAGGCAAGATTAAAAATAAAGGAACTGGTTGTTTTTCAAGGTTTAAGCCTATAGCTGAAGTATCTGCTGAAGAACTATCAAAGAGAAGGACGTGTGGGGTATGCGGACAAAAGGAAGGCCATAATTCTAGGACTTGTACAAGGCAAATGGTAGAAACTACCCCATCAAAGAAAAAAAAGATACAAGAACAGCCAAGAAGAGAAGGTTTGAGACAATTTAAACGCAAAAATTGATTATTCTTTTCTATATTGAAAGCACACGTAAAACATGAGTATTCTTTTTTCTTTCATTTTTTTTTAAATAAAGCACTTGATGAATTGTAAAGAAAGATAGGTATAGCATAAAGTTTTAATGGAAGATTATATTAGTTACAGTATTTTTTGTTGTTTATCATTTTTCAGTAAATTTTACTCTGTGATGCAATAGATTTAACACAATGATGCAATAGGTTTTACATTGTGATGCACTATGCATACATATTATAATGCACTTGATGTTACCACTGTATTGTTGATTGTTACAGCTTAGTAGTACCAGCAACTGTTTTCCTACGGCTAACAAACCTGTATAGGCTACCGTCGGCCACAAATCGCTATAGTCATCCTTTTTATGTGTAAGAAACAACCAATAGCACTGTCACCGTCCAATGCAATTCTGCTAATGTAGGATGTAAACTAATGTACATTCCATGTAATCACATTACTTCTAGAAATATGTTTCATGATCTCAAACTGTTTTGTACATTCTATATGACATGTGCATTATTGGCCCATTTCATGGACACAATCACAGATACATACAGGCTGCCGTTCTTCACAAGCACAACATTTAGTTCCAGAACATTACTATCTATTGTGCCGAAATTACGATATGACAAAATTACTTTTATCAGCAACAAGTCCAAAACCAATGACAAAATTTTCGCAATTATAAATGTCATGTGAATACACATTCGCCTAATATACGAACGAGTAATGGTGCCGCGATCATAAGCCAACCTTAAACAGCCAAACGCGACGACAAACCATGTGTAATACTCAACACAAATCAGTCCCCATCATGTCTAACACACAAGATTCAAACAAAACAAATAACCACAACAACAATTTAAGCATACATAAAAATCAACACTTATATTAACATACTACACGTACAAAGACTGAAAGTACATAAACACTAACATCCAACAACTACAATTACATAATTGATCCACAACCTACACCAGCAAACCTACCAAACACAGACTTTATTCTAGATAACCAACTAAGACAAACAACTACATGAACATGCCCAGCTTTTTCCAAACCCAAAAGCATAAAAACCCATTCGACATCTAATCACTGACATCATCACTGAAATCCATGAAAGTGATGTGCATCTGCTTCTCTTCCATACCCTCCCTAGCCTCCACCAACACATTGACCAAGTTGTCAAGCCTCTCGCGCTCCCTATGCAGAGTTTCATTGATGCAATCAATGATCTCATTAGCAAGATCGTGAGATGCACCAAAAGTTTCAAGCTCTAGCACATATTCCTCTTCCTTCTCGATCTTCATACGAAAATCGTTGCACTTCTGTTCAAGCTTTTGAATAAAGCCTTCTTCTTCAGTCATTTGTTGCGTGAAAAAAAAAACTTGAAACATTTTTGGATCTCATCAGATCCGGACTGCTGCTTGAGCTCATTCTTTGGAGTATGGGCCATGGCTTATCAGCAGTGGTAATATGTGAAATGAGCGGCTAATGGTAGATGTAAAACCTAGAAAACCTAAGCTGATATTTATAAATACTCACAAAACCCTAATCCTTGAACTAAACTGCTACAGTGGTGACCAGTAACCATACAATTAAACATCGACAGTAGTAACCAGTTAGCTTACATTTCCCATGCATAAATGAGTAATGAATATAAATCAAGTTTACCATATTACCCTCACTTGAATTTATTATTACAAACTTTAAAAAAGTTACTACGTATAAATTAATTAGTTAGGGGTAAAATTGTCATTGTGCAAAAAGTAGGAGAGAGACGGTTGTAATGATGATATTTTTCTTAAACTATGTATTTTTTGTCAGTGGACAATAATTTTGGGACGGAGGGAGTACCTTTTAGAAGCAACATGTGCCAACTACCTTTAAACATGTCCCTATTACAAAATAACACTTATTAATTTTCATTGTTTACATAAAACCAAAACCAGTGCTTCGTTTTTCTTTTTTTTTTTTTTTTTTTTTTAAATAAAGCACTTGATGAATTGTAAAAAAAGATAGGTATAGCATACAGTTTTAATGGAAGATTATATTAGTTACAGTATTTTTTTGGTGTTTATCATTTTTGCAGTAAATTTTACTCTGTGATGCAATAGATTTAACACTATGATGCAATAGGTTTTACATTATGATGCTAATGCAGTATTTTTCTAACGTCGTTTTATACACATAATTTTTATATCTTTTTTATTTCTTTCTTATCTTCAAATACTATCATATATTTCAATTTTCAATGCACATCAGAGAATCTTATCTTTTTCTTATCTTTAAATCCATAAACCTCACTTTCTTATCTTTTTCTCACCTTTAAATTCTCATACAACCATTCCAATTTTTCTGGGGGGCTTGTGGACGTATAACATAGCCATGCACTATCTCATACTAGACTTGGGGGGCTTATGGACGTATAGTCCGGACTGGGCCAGGAATGCGTCAGGCCCGGCAGACAGCGGCCCACTCTACGCCTAAACCCTAATCCATGCCCTATAAATACATGGCTGGATCTCCTTCTTGAGGACATGATATGTGACGATAACATGACAGGTTACTCTAACCCTAACTCATCACATCGCACCGATACTAACTTGACCGTCGGAGGTGGACCCTGGGGCTACGGCCTCGGGTCCACTCCTAACGGGTTCTCTTTGTTGACAGGTCTACTTAAGGCTCAAGAAGACGACGAACGGCCAAGGAAGAGTCGTCGAATTCAGCCCGCGCCAGATTATGTATCAACACTCACTTTCTTATCTTTTTCTCACCTTTAAATTCTCATACAACCATTCCAATTTTTCATTCATCACATACACTCTTATAACTTTTTTATAAACTTTATTCTAGTTTATTACAATTGCAGTTTCTCATTCATCTTTATACCTTGGAATGCTTCCTCAGGAATTGAAGGTGGATACTTTTAGATTTGCTTATGAATCTCTTTAATCATTTTACACTTACAAACATCACCAACAAGTAGATAATTCATGTTTAATATGTACTTTGTAAGCTGATGTTTTTGTTTAAATTGATTCATGAGTTTCAAAAAGCATATGGTAGTGTCCATCTTCCATTTCTGGGGAAACATTTCAAGTAGATATTTAAAGCTGGTGCAATAGCAGAATAACAGTAGAATATGAACTGTGATGCAGTAAAATATAAATATTGATGCAATAAGTATTAAATATAATTACAAGAATAAGTAACTGCATCACTATGTTATTCTACAGCATCACATAATTATTTTTACTGCATCACAGTTGCTTGATAAATGTAATCAAATTCAAACCATAGATAAAATCAATAACAAAGACCGATCATTATAAGTACCATAGAAACATTATCTAAATTTTAAAGTACCATACAATTACTGATCATTCATTAAAACACATCCAAAAGATTTCATTTTTTGAGTAATCTCAACAGAAATTTCACATCAGCCTTCAATTATCTTTTCCATAGTTTCTTTAAACTTTTTCATCAAATTTTGATCCATTATGACATCAATATGACTTAAGATCTTAAATCTTTTTCCTTGCTTCTTTGCAAATGCTTCAGCTGCTT
Organism: Chrysanthemum seticuspe; assembly: GCA_019973895.1. Classification (NCBI taxonomy): domain Eukaryota; kingdom Viridiplantae; phylum Streptophyta; class Magnoliopsida; order Asterales; family Asteraceae; genus Chrysanthemum; species Chrysanthemum seticuspe. The sequence continues at coordinate 41,127,718 of BPTQ01000003.1, forward strand.
TCATTACTTCCTTCTTTTTGAGATTTAGATCTTTGAGTAATATCTTTGCCAAGTACTTTGCGCGAAGCATTTTCGATTGTCCTCTTTGAACTTCAGCTTCCCTATTTAGTACATCCAAAAATACTTCTTGACCAATATAGGTTTCCATATGCCTCATGACAAAGATACCACAGTCGACACTATTGTAGATTGTCTTCCATTTTATATGCACTAACCTTCGGTCCGCCAATAAAATCTCTTCCATTTTTGGGTAGGTTTTCCTTTCTAGGTAATTGATAAATGAATCAATCTGTGAAAATAATACGATACAGTTAAATTAATTTTAGTTTCTTAAATGCTCAATATATATAACTATGATGCAGTAAAAATTTTGAAATTTAGTAGTTTAAAACACTTTGATGCAGTAGGAAAACATTCTTTGTATTTTTAGTTATACTTACCACAGCATTTGCATAATCCCCATATCTATCTGAAATATTTTCTATACCGTCGTCGATGTTGTCAAGGATGTCTATATCACCATTCTTCAGATTAAAGCAGATGAGATAGTAATGATTTGATCCATTTTCAATCATGTTTATACAAGGAAAGAAAACCTGTTGTCATTTTAATGCATTAACATCATTGAAATTCATGTTAAGAATCAAATCACTGAAACTTGCAATAAATCTATTTTTTTCTTACCAAATTAACATCATTGAAATCTTTCACTCTTGCAGATTCTAAAACACTTTTAACATTTTCATCAAAAACTTTATTTCTTTTCTCCACATCCTTTCCATCTTCAACCATATGATGAGGCTGTTTTCATAAACATGAAATGTTTTATAAGCATTAAAAAGTGTCAATTAAATTTAGCTATATTATTTAGATAAATTTCTCACCAGCATCATTGTACTACAATAAACATTTCTGTTTCCAGAAAGTTTGTCTCTGAATTGCTCTTCATCGTTTAGTATAATGCTCCATACATCAATTATACTTGAAGCAACTCTAATTTCAGAATAAAGGCTCAAGAAAAACACACGTTTTAATTCTAATCCTTTTCCATGGAAAACAATATCACTGCACGTTTATGATTCAGTAACATTTTAGTATTTAATGCAGTAACATATAATTATTGATGCGGTATAATCTAAACAGTGATGAAGTAACATATAGACATAGATGCAGTAAAATATAGGTATTGATGCAGTAAATAATATAAACAGTGATGCAGTAACACATGAATATATATGCATTAATTATCAAATATCTGTATAATTAAATTTACCAGTCAGGACAGTTGTCACTCCATATGTATTCAACAAGCTTCATATTTGCTTCAGACCATTTTTTGTAAATCACGACTTTTCTATCATAGAATGGTGATACCATAGCACTAGAGGGCTTTCCTATACGCTTTTCATTAATTATTTCAACCTCTTTAGCTTCTTCCATAGCTTTTGTGCCTCTTTTTTGGCCTCTTTTAGGTTTTTCTGAATCCAGTTTCACTGATTTAGGCTCTGGCTTTTTCGTTGGAGCCTTTCTAACTTTTCCCATTGCCTTTATTGCCTGTTCTTTGTTTGTTTCTGCGTTTTTACCCACTTCTTTTGATTTTGTTGCATCATCTGATGTATCACATTTCCTTGTCTTTGATTTTGCTGCAGCAACAGTTTTTTCCTTTCGATTTTTCTGAATGGGAATGTAATTTATTGGCGCAACAGATCTCATAGGAACCGCATCAATCACATTATCAGTTGATTCATTTGCTGCATTTGTGGTATAGGTAGTACACAATAATGGCAGTTTCATCACTTGGTTAATCATCTCAGATTCGTTCAAAATTCCATCAATGTTATTTGAATCTAAATCATACTCGCAATCTTCTAGAAATCCATCATCTGTTTCAAAAGAATCAACATTAACAGAAGGTTTTCATGCAATAAATAAGTTTGATGCAGTAAACAATATATGTGATGCATCAATTATTATGATAAACAAGACCAGTATATCTGTTGCATCAAAGATTATGATAAATAAATTGAATAAAGTATATGTGATGCAGTAACAAAGTTTATGTGATGCAGTAACCAAGTATATGATAAATAAATAGAATTGATGCATTAACCAAGAATATGTGATGCAATAAATAGTTTTGAAATTAACAATAAACAAATGATGCAATAAATAGCACTGCATCATATTTAAAATTCACTGCATCACAGTTAAAGTTTAAAGCCTAACAGTTTATTTATCCTAAAAGTTTAAACAGAATTCATATATCCAAAATTAGAATTCTGGTTTTTATTCCAGAATTCAAATAGTTAAACTAGAACTATTTAAGTTATTACACATATTCAAATAGTTAGATAAGCATTTGTTAAGTTATTTCACTTATTTGGTTTGAATTTCGTTACTTTGATCTTTGATCCCACCTTCATCAGACCCGATCTTTTCTTGACTTTTATCTAATCCAATCAACTCTTGACCTTTTTCAGATATGATCTTTTCTTGACTTTTATCAGACCCAATCAATTTTTGAGCTTCATTATCATCACCTTTATCCCCATTGTTCTCATCTTCTTCATTTCCATCCTTCTCATCATTCTTTTCATTTTCAATTCTTTCTTTGTCATCTTTCTCATCTTCTTCTTTATCACCAGCTTTATCATTATCCTCACCATTGTCATCTTTCTTATCTTCTCCATTATCACCACCTTTATCCCGGTCGTTCTCATCATTTTTATCATAATTTTTTTCTCCATCTTTATCCGCATCTTCCTCATCTTTATCACCTTCATCAACATTATCGTTCTCAACTTTATCGTCCTCATTTTGTTTACCACCTTCATCAACATTATCACCATCTTTATCCCCATCCTCCTTATCTTTATCACAATGTCCCTCATCAATAATTTCCTCATCAACATTTTTATCATAATTTTTTTCTCCATCTTTATCCGCATCTTCCTCATCTTTATCACCTTCATCAACATTATCGTTCTTAGATTTATCGTCCTCATTTTTTTTACCACCTTCATCAACATTATCCCCATCTTTATCCCCATCCTCCTTATCTTTATCACCATGTCCCTCATCAACAATTTCTTTATCAAAGCTATCTTCTTTATATTAATTAGCAAACAAATCCTCTCTTATTTGAATCATTTTCTTCATCTCCTCGTCCTTAGGGTTTAATCTCCAAGCTATCCTCAACTTGTAATCAGTATGCAACATCAACTGATTACACAATAGAAAACTGTCTCTTATATCCTGCTTCATTTCCTAAATATTTTAAAAGAAACAAAGTTAGCTAAATGCATTATAGTTTTTTTAATTTAATTATAGTGCACCAAAGTGTATTAATGTACGGCATGTTAATTTATTACTAGTGCATCAAAGTTCAGAAATTACTGCATCATATTTCTTAAAGTTTAAATGAATTACATCTGTGTTCAAAATCTAGTGCATCACAGGGTACAATGCTTTTTAATTAATAATACCTCAAAAGATTTTGCTTGGAATTCTCTATTTGCTTCATCTATATCAATTGTTCCATATAGTCCTGTTAATAAATCAACATAGAATTCAATTAGAAATAAACAACTATTACAAAATGAAATAATTTTTTTTAATATACCTGTTTCACTCTTCTTCTGTTCTTTAATCAATTTCTTCTTTTTCGGAGCCTTTTCTATCTTTGGTTCAATCACCTCCACACCTTCTGCAATTGGTAGACAACCAAACCCCAGTTTAAGCTCCTCTTTTTGTCTTTTATACAACAGTCTTGAACTACATGCTTTGAAAGCTGGAACAGTTTTCTCAACTTTTATGGTCTCATATGTTGTTGAATTAACGTATATGATCTGCAAAAAATAAATGAGTATTAAAAATATAATAGAAAGTGTATTTTTTTTGTTTAATATGTATTGCATCACAGATTAACATTTAGTGCATGATAGTCTCAAATATAGTGCATCAATGTTTTATGTTTACTGCATCATAGTGTCAAAATCAGTCAATCAGAGTTTTATTTTTTACTGCATCCTAGTGTCATAATCAGTGCATAATACTTTTTTATTACTAGTGCAATTAAAGATAAAAAACTTACAGCCAGCAAAAGTAATGGTCTACTGTAATATGAAGTAGGTTTAAACCCGGTACACTCCTTCACCATACACTCTAAAACATATGAGCACCAATCCATCTTTGAAACATTATCAGTGTTAGAGAGAATTGGTATAATTCTCTCATTTACCTGCCCATCTTTGTTTCCTTGGCCAAAAATAGAGAAGAAGAGGACAATGAAACAAACTTGAAATTCCGAATCAACTTCTTTTATATCACTCAAATGTTCCTCCAACCTTTGTATATAAATTTTGTTTTTCACAACAATACTATCCAACATTTCTCTCCATTTTGCAGTAGTCTCTTCTAATAGATTTTTCTCTTCAAGTGCTTCAACTTTTATCTCCCCCATTGGAATTCCAAGCATATCCCTGATCAGTTCTCGAGTAATTTTGATCTTTCTTCCATTTTTCATTTTTATCGAGCAAGTTTCTGTATCGAAATTTCTAACAACCCACATTCCTAATTGTGACGGTATTGAATCAAAATGGAAATTATTATAAAAATCGCCAAACCCCAGATTTTCTAATTCCTTCACCTGAGGAGTCCTCAATGTCTCAAGAACTTTTTGTAGATTTCTAGGTGACATTCTGTTCTTGATAGATATTGGTTCGTTCTTTCTAACCACTTCGTTTATATCTTCATCCTCCTTTTTAACCTTCTTTTTCTTTTTAGGTGGGGTTGTATCAGAATCTGAATCCATATCTGCTGCGGATCTTTTACCCTTAAACTTCTTTTTACTTGTGCTGATTTCTGCTGCGGATCTTTTCCCTTTAAATGCAGCACCTTTAGTTTTCTTCCCCAGATGTTCTAAAACAAGACTGTGTAATATTTCATTCCATTTTGCTGCAACAGCCTTTTTTAAAGCGGGATTAATTAATGTGGTGTCTTCTTCATCTGTTTCTTGCTCATCTGTTTCAATATGATCAATCGTAACTCAGTTCAACTAGTAGTACATCATAGAAACCATCAAGCATACAAAATCTCTTTCGTACATCACATAGGCCAGCTACATTTATACTATTTTATGCACACATGCTGCAAATTATAGCTACTGCATCTCAATTCAACCACTAGTACATCACATAAATTGTCAAGCATACAAAATCTCTTTCGTTCATCACATAGGCTACATTTATTATATCTTACACACATACGCCGTTAATTAAACCCTGTTGTATCTCACTTCAATCACTAGAACATCACAGTACAAACACTAGTACATTACAAAAATAGTCAAGCATTCAAAATTTCTTTCGGACTTCACATATGCTTCATTTATCGAATATTATGCAGACATTCTTCAAAATTAAAAGCTACTGCATCAGTCTAACTACATTTAACCAAAATTAAAAGTTATAGCAGATTAAAATCTATTGCATCACATTTCAATTCCTAGTGCATCACATAAGGTACATTTAACCAAAATTATGCTCATATTTCAATTCCTAGACACATAAAAACTCCTATTGCATTAGATTATTTAAACCAGCTGTTATAAGTCATTAATTTATTAATCCTACTGCATTACAGTTCAAAACCTAATGCATCGTTCATACAACAATGCAAACAAACACGTTTTTTGATACATAACATCAAAGTTTCACTACATTTAACATAAGTCATGCTCATACGTTACAACTTAAAACATATTGCATCTCAGTTCAAATACAAGTGCATTATACAAACAAACAAGTATAAAAACACATTTAACACACATAAGGCAAACTACCTTCAACCTTATTCATCCTTATACATCATAAAAACTATATATCATAAATTTAAAACTTACTTGATGTTTCCGTAATTGATTTTTCTGCTTTTTCTGCTTCAACTTGTTTTTTATCTTTTTTTCTTTTTTCAACAGCAGCAGTCATCTTTCTGCTCTTTTTATTTTCTAAATTTATAAAAAAAATAAACTATTTTATAAATTTAAACAACATTTTTTGATGAACAAAAATCATGATTATCGATTAAAATACACTTACTTGGTGGTGAATTATCTGTTGCTTTCTTTTCCCCCATTGAAAATGCAGTAATTTTTGATAATTTTTTTTAGGGTTTTGAGTTTTTGAGAGTACGAGAGAGATAGAGAGAGAGAGAAAAGTGGTTGGTGTGTTTTGTGTGAAATAGGAATGAACGAGTTTTCTTATTAGTGCCTTTTGATGTTTTAAGATACTGCATCTTTGCCCCTCAAGTTTTCAATATTTTACAAAATTCACTAGTATTCATAATTATCTTTTTTTTGCAGATAGGCAATCTTTATAATAACACAAATTTCATTGTGATGCATCACTTATTTAAACTGTGTTGCACTTGATATAAGCATTAAACATCATTATTTAAAATTAATAAATATCAAAGAAGGACTTTCTTCATTAAGAAGTATTATAATTGATATTTAAAATTTTGTGATCCAAACTATTACAATCAAGAATTTAAAACATCCAATAGTATTTTATCAAAATTACTTAATAATCTAACATCTTTAATACACGTTCATTCATTGTTTTGAACATCTCTTGAGAAACTTTGACGTTATCGTCCATTATGATTTTAAAGGCCTTTGGTTGTTTCTTCACATATTCTTCTGTTTCTTTCAAAACTTTTGCCTTTTCTTCATTAAAATCCATAAGAATTATCTTCGTCAAGTACTTTGCGCGCAACAACTTTAGTTGTACTTTTAGACCAACGCTTTCTTTCTTTAACTCGTGCAAAAAAATGCCACTGCCGACATATGTTTCCATATGTCTCATCACAAATATGCCACAGTCCGAACCATTGAATGTCGTTCTCCAATGCATATTTATAATTGTAGGTATAGCTATCAAGAAATCGACATATCTAGGGTGGTCTACTCTTCCTAGGTAGTTAACAAATGCGAATATCTGTAAGAATTATAAAAAGAATATAAAGTCAATGATGCACTAAATTTATAACAGTGATGCAGTGATTTTCAATAAGTTGCAGTAACTTTATAACTTTTGTTGCACTAACTGTAATACAGTAACATTTTTTATAGCTGTGATTCAGTGAATTGAAAATGTGATGCAAAAATGTTATGTAACAGATTTTTACACAGTAACTTTTTGTTTCAACTCTAATTGAATAAGAAAAAGAATTGTATTATACTTACCACAGTGTTTGCTTAAGCACCATATCTTACGTCTAAATCTTCAAGATCATTATCTATGTTGTCTATGATATCTATTTCCACAGTATTCAAATTAAAGCAAATCAGATTGAAATAATGTGATTCTTTCGACATCTTTATCATAGGGAAGAAAACCTGTAGATATTTTAAGCGCATCAACATTTTTTAAAACTCATAAGTAGTAGAATGTCTGTATCAAATTAATAAGTATACTTACCAAATCAACATCACTTAAACTCTTGTGCGGCGATTGTTTCAAAACAGCATGCATGTTTTCATCCATTAGTCTTGATATCTTCTCTTTTGGCGGTTTACTTTCAATCAGGTGATGAGGCTGTTTTAATCAATAAATTATTATGAAACACAAGTATGGGATATAATAAAAAGTCTATGATGCACTAAATTTTATAACTGAGATGCATTAACTTTATAATTGAGATCCAGTAACTTTATCCAGTGACTTGTATATGTCATCCAGTAAATTTAAGTTTTAACCAATATTTTTATAAATTTGATGCAGTTTCTTAAAAGATAAACTCTTCAACAGGAAATTGCTAAAGTTACAGATTACAATTACTTATATAGTGTATTTTAAATCACTCACCAACATTACGGAATGACAATATACATTTGCACCTCGTGAAATCTTGTCTCTGTATCGCTCTTCGTGGTTTAGTACAAGGCTCCATATGTCAAGTATATTTGCAGCAACTTGGACATCAGGATAAAAGCTTTCAAAAAATGTCCACTCCATTTCCATGTATTTTTTCTTAAAAATAATTTCACTGTGATTCAAGTAAAAAATAAAGTTATTCAGCATTCAACAAATTGAGATGCAGAACATTAATAATAGTATGCAGTAATAACTATAAAGTGATGCAGTAGTAAATAAACTTTGATGCAGTACGAGTTGTGAAATTTTTTATACCTTCCATCATTACTTGTGCTCCATAGGTATTCAAGTACTCTCTTTTCTTCTTCAGAAAATGGTTTGTACAATATAACTTTCCTTTCATAAAATGGAGAAACTAAAGCACCAGAAGGGTTAACTTCACGTTTTTCCCTTTGAATTCCAAGTGCAGGAGGAACGGATCTTATTGGACATTTTCCCGTGATATTTCACTTCAACAAAATCTTCATTCTCAATAACTTATGTGTTTTTCCGTTTCTGTGCAGTAGGTTTTTTAACTTTGGCTGATTTAGAATTCCCTTCCTTCAATTTTGAATTTTTCACTGAAGTTTCTTTTTTTGCACATTTGACTTTTATCTTTTCCACTTTTGGCTTCTCAGCTTTTTTCTTTTCAACTTGTTTCTTTTTGGCTTCTGCCTTTTTAGCTCCTCCCTTTTCCACATTTGGCTTTTCAGCTTGTTTCTTTTCGGCCCGTGGCTTTTTAGCTTTTGGTCTTTCTTCCTTTGACTTTTCTTCTTGTTGCTTTTTAGCTTCTCTTTTTTTAGCCTGTGGCTTTTTAACCTCTTCGCTTTTATTAGTTGACGATATACCTTGTGCTTCATCAGTTTTGTCTTTAGAAAACTTTAGCTTCACGCTTTAAAAGATTCCTTCATTGTTTTTCACTAACCTTAATTTGGTACCATTAGATGTTTCTGTAGTGCCTTCTTTCTGTATTTCAGTAGATATCAGAATCTCACATGGTAAATCTTCTTGTCTCTCTTTTTGAATAGGTGTGGCTGATTTGATAGTATGTTCTTCACACACTCTAGATCTGTTTCTGTCCAACTTCAACTTTATACTATGAAAAGATTTTGTGATTCCTTGTTTTTGTTTTTTAATAATTTTTCGCATCTCACCGACTAATCCTTGTGTTTGCAGATTTTCCTGGGTACACATAAATGGACCATCTTTTTGCAGATTTTCATGGGTACACAGTGGTGGTAGCTGCAGAAGAGAATCTACTAGATCCATTCTAAATCTTTTCATTGAAGGATTTTTCGTTTTTGGAATTTCCATTGAAGCTTCTTCAGTAAGGATTTCATTCAAAATTCCATCAATGTTATTTGAAACTAAATCATACTCGCAATCTTCTACAAATCCATCGTCTGTTTCAAAAGAATCAATGTTAACAGTAGGTTTTCATGCAATAAATAGTATATTCCATGACAATGTGGTTGACTAAGTATGGTTTTGATGCAATAAATAGTATGCAATAAATAGGTAAGATGCAGTAAAAAAGTATATGTGATGCAGTATATGTGTTGTATCAAAGATTATCAAAAATAAATAGAATAAAGTAAATGTGACGCAACAAAGATTATGATAAATAGTATGCAATAACCAAGTACATTTGATGCAGTAACCAAGTATATGACAAATAAATAGGTTTGATGTAGTAACCAAGAATATGTAATGCAATAAATAGTTTTTAAATCAACAATTAACAAATGATGTTGTAAAAGTTTAAATTTTCATAAAATTTTATTCAGTACTAATTTAATTTTGATGCACTTCTTTTAATTTTTTTTTACTGTGATGCAGTAAATAAATAACCATGATTCAAAAAATATTATAATAGTACTGCATCATATCTAAAATTCACTGCATCACAATTAAAGTTTAAAGCCTAACAATTTATTTTATCCTAAAACTTTAAACAGAATTCATATATCCAAAATTAGAATTCTGGTTTTTTTTTCAAAATTCAAATAGTTAAATTAGAATTAGTTAAGTTATTACACATATCCAAAATTAGAATTCTGGTTTTTTTTTCAGAATTCAAATAGTTAAATAAGAATTAGTTAAGTTATTACACATTACTACATATTTTATAATTGTCTTTGATGAAGTGAAATTATTTCACTTCTTGGGTTTGGATTTCAATACTTTTATCTATGATCCCACCTTCATCAGACCCCTTGTTTTCTTGACTTTCATCACACCCGATCTTTGCTTCACTTTCATCTGACCCAAGCAATGCTTGAACTTCATCATACCCAAAATTTTCATGACTTTCATCTGACCCGATCAATGCTTGACTGCTCTCTTATGATGTCTGAGATGAATCCAGAATAGATGTATCAAACACCACAATAGCGAGATTTTTTTCAGATTCCTTATACTCTTGCACTTCTTTTTGTTCGACTCCTGTTTGTTTGTCTCTTTCTGTTTGATTGTCATCTACCTTGTGTTTGTCTCCTTCTGTTTGACTTTTCTCTTCAATTGCTTTATCATTTCCTGCATCTATATATGTGCCAAAAGTTATTTATTATACAAGTAAGTAGACATATATTAGTTTTATTATAATACAAGTAGACATGCAATAAAATACCTAGGATAACTTTCTCAACTTGATCAAGTTTTTCAGCATCACCTGTAACCTTTTTTGCTGCATCATTAACTTCCGTATCATTTTGAAGATTACCAGTTTCAACATCGTATCCATTCTTAATTCCATCGATAACAATCTCAACTTGATTAAGATTTTCAGGATCACCTGTAAGCTTTTCTGCTTCATCAATAACTTCCGTATCATTTGGTACATTAGGAGTTTCATCATCGTATCCATTCTTACCTCCATCGATAACATTCTCAGATTGATCAAGATTTTCAGCATCTCCTGTAACCTTTTCTTCTTCATCATTATCTTCTGTATCATCTTGAACATCATCAATTTCGTCATCGTATCCATTCTTACCTTCATCAGTATCTTCTGGAATCATTATAAACGAGTCATCAAGAAACTTGTTGATAAGTGTATTTCTCTCCTCAAGAATTTTGTTGATCTTCTCATCATCTGGATATTTTTTCAATGCTAACATCAGCTTATCATTGGTACGCTTCATCAAATCTTTGCTCTCTGCCCAAAAATCTTGTAAGCAGTCTGTCATTTCCTGCATGTTAAATTTTTTTTAGTTTACTGCATCACAATATATAAATTTACTGCATCAGTACTTATAAATATAATGCATCACAACGATACATGCATTTCTATTAAACATCTACTGCATTACTACTGCATTACTTTATAACATGTATTGGTCCTGAGAAATATCTAACAAAATAATGTATTGCATTACTTTATCAAATGTATTCAATCACAATGTTTTTAATTCAATCTACTGCATCAATTTGTTTTAAATGTATTGCATCATAATATATTCAAATTACCTTTATTGATTTTGACTTGAAATCTTCAAGTTCCGCATCTCGGTTCATTTTTCTATCATTCTCCTCTGTTATTATTTGAAAAAAAGAATAAACAATAATTAGTACTATATTATTTTATGTTTTAATGCACCTGATATAACAATAATATTTACAAATTTATATTTTATAATTTATACCTGTTTCAATTATATTGTTTTTCTTTTTTTCATATTCTTCTTTTGTTTTTTCTTGGGAGTTTCAATAAATTGCATTCCTTCAACAATTGGAAGTTGACCAAAACCTCCTGCAACTTCTTCTCTCTCCCTTTGTTTCAACAACTTTGAACTCCAAGCTAGGAAGCCTGGTACTGTTCTATCCACCCTTGTAGTCTCGGAAACAGTTGAATTGACGTAGATAAGCTTCAAGATAAAAGAAAACAAAAAAAAAACAAATATTAGAATAAGAAAAAGATATATTGCAGTAAAGAAAAACTGTGATGCAGTAGTTATTATACTGCATCACATTATTTTTCCACTGCATCACATTATTATACAGTAACAATTAAAGGGAGATGCAGTAAAAGGAATTTTTTTATAACTTACTGTCAAAAGAAGAATTGGTCCTGAGAAAAATAATCTCGGTTTAAAATTCTTTAATGAATCTTGCAGACATTCAAGACAGTAAGTGCACCAATCCAAATTTCTAATATTATCAACGTCTTCAACGGATGGTAGAAACCTTGGATTTACTGATCCATCTTTGTTACCATGTCCAAATATAGTGAAGAAAATTACCAAGAAAGCTACTTTGAATGCCCAACCATCATCTATACTTTCACAAATATATGCTTCTAACCTGCTTATTGGAATTTTCTTTTTATGTGAAGGTCCATTAGGATCATATACTTCTAAAGGTAGTGTTTCCCTCCATTTTACCATTGTTGCATCTGCTGTTGTTGTTTCAGGAAGAGCATCAACCTTTATATTCCCCATTGTAATTCCAAGAATTTCATGAATTAGATCCCTAGTGACCTTAATCTTTCTTTCATTACTCAAAACCAAACTGCAACTTTCTGAATCAAAATTCTTACATAACCACATTGCTAATACTCCTGGTGTTTGATCAAATTTGAATTCTACACAATAATGTCCAAACCCCATCTCTTCTAAAGCTGTAAACTGACCAGTTGTACAACTTCCAATAACATTCTGCAAAACTTTTGGAGACCCTCTTATTTGCAGATTTGCAGGTTCATACTTTTTACCATCTTCTTCTCTTTCAGATTCTTCAATTTCCGATTCACATTTTTTACGTCTCTCTATAGCAGGCATTTTAACGTTGGTCTTCTTTTTTGGAGTACGTTTTTCTTGATTCTTTTTATCAACAGCTACAATGCTTTTATACTTTTTATCAACAACTACAATGCTTTTATTCTTTTTATCAAAAGATACAATGCTTTTATCAGGAACAGATTCAACAGCTTTTCCTTTAATCTTCTTTTTCAGTCTCTTTGATTCCTCTTCCATTTCAGACATTTCCTTAATTTCTTCTCTTGTTCTTTTACCTTGGATTTTACTACTTACTTCAGCTTGTTCATTTGTTTGATCTTCATTAGTTCTACATGTAAAATTAAAACTATTGCATCAAATCATGCAAACATATTTAAAATAAAAATAACTTCATTCAATAACTTCATTAGAACTACTGCATCACTTTACTAATCCTACTGCATCACTTTATCATTATTATTACAATAATTGCATTAAAACAGTTTTTCTATATTTAAAATTGAATGCGAATAACTTAAACTAAACTCATACCCCACATTAAAATTCCAATTGCATTAAACCAATTTCATTAATAGCACAAAAAAGACTTTTCCAATTGCATCAATAACAAATCATCATCAATTTTCATCTTAATCTCTACTATATAAACATTTACTATGTTTAGCCTATTTCATGCTCATATGAAGCAACTAAACAACTACTACATTTGAGTTCAGATTGCATTGCATTGCATTGCATCAGACACACATCAAAAAAGCTACGCTTACCCTTCACGACTAGATCACATTCCCCAACAAGTGAAGTTAAAAACACATCCCCTTCCAGACTACCCCCAGGACGTTTCTTTTCAGGTACTTTTTTAGTTTGTTTTCTCTTATTACGTCCACGAATTCCAGTTTTTGTATCATGTACAACCCCTTCATTAACTAATCTCAAAATAACATCATTCACTATAAATCATAAACTGCTTAATCTCTTATTTTTAATCACTGCATTTTGCATTCATATATTCATTCTAGTATATTTCAAAACATGGGTTAATCAAACATATACATTTCAAATTCATTTTTGCACATGAGGTAGACTACATCTAACATAACTCATGCTCATATGTTGCAAATTAAAAGTTATTGCATCTGAATTAAAAAACTAGTACATGATATCAACAATCATGCTTACAAATTAAAAGGTATTGCATCTCATTTCAACTGCTAGAGCATCAGATAACCAATCAACATAAAAACTCATTCTAGAACATGACAGAGACTACGTCTAACCTAACTCATACTCATACGCCACAAATTAAAAGCTATTGCATCTCAATTCAACTGCTAGTGCATCAGATAAACAATCAAACATAAAAACTTATTCTAGCACATGACAGAGACTACGTCTAACCTAACTCATACTCATACGCCGCAAATTAAAAGCTATTGCATCTCAGTTCAACTGCTAGTGCAACAGATAATTAATCCCAAATACAAAATCAATTTCGCACATGACCGAGACTATGTCTAAACTAACTCATGTTCATACGCCGCAAATTAAAAGATATTGCATCTCAATTCAACTGCTAGTGCATCAGATAAATAATCCAAAATTCAAAATCAATTTCGCACATGACGGAGACTACGTCAAAACTAACTCATGTTCATACGCCACAAAACATAGTCTCTATATAACCTAACTCATGTACATTATAGTTTACAAAATGTAAGCTAATGCATCTCTTCTTTACTTCTACTCCATTAATCATTCAAAAACACATACACGCATATATTCACAACTAAAACTCATTATGCTAGTCTAAATCATACATTATACTTTACAAAATATAAGCTAATACATCTCTTCTTTACTTCTACTGCATTAATCTTTCAAAAACACATACACGCACATTTCCACAACTAAAACTTATTATGCTAGTCTAAAACTTAAATATACTTTGCAAAAGATAAGCTACTGCATCTCTTCTTAAGTACTACTGCATTAATCATTCAAAAACACATTCACGCACATATTCCCAACTAAAAACTAACTATGGTAGTCTAAATCATATATTATACTTTACAAAATATAAACTAATGCATCTCTTCTTACGTATTACTGCATTAATCATTCAGTGTACTTACTGTCTGAGATAGTAATAGTTTTTTCCGGAGATGTTTGATTTTTTCTTACAGATCCACCATCAGCAATTAATCTACCACTTTTTCTAGTAGCTAAATCGAAAAATTAAGAAACGATTTCAGTAAATAAAAATCACTATGGTGCAGTGGATTATGTAAAATTAAAAAAGGATTTCAGTAACTTACGAGGAGGTATAAACTTTTTCATATTCGTTTTCATCGATCGTAATTTTGATTACGTCAATTTTTCTGTGATTTGATGCAGTGTACTGTGAATGAGATGAGATATAGGGTTTGATTGTGTACTGTCAGTTTGATTAACGATACACAAAAGCTACTCGCGTTTTTTCATTTGTTTACATTCGCCCCTGAAGTTTCCAAAATTTACAAATATGCCACTCCGCGTTTTTTAAGATTAAAATCCAATCCAATGGTTGAGATGGCTTCCCATTCTTTTCATTTTAAACATCTTTTCATTTTAACCCCACCCTATATATATATATATATATATATATATATATATATATATATATATATATATATATATATATATATATATATATATATAGTCCCTTTATTTTCAGAACCCACCTTATTTGCGAGAATTGCAAGAACCACTTATGTACTCCTAATAATGCATAGTGTGCAACATATCAATGCAAAATGACATTTTTGAAAATATCTATATTTTTTTTAAATATTAAACTTTTTTATTTAATCCGAAAGGGTATAATAGTAAAAGATAATTTTCATTTTATTTTTTAATTTTTTTCTTAATAATCCCGATTTTTTTTAAGATAGTATTTTCTAGATTTAGTGCATATATGTTTTTTTAAGATAGCATATTTATAGATTTAGTACTACAATATATGTATTCAGAAATAGTTAGGTGCATATGGGTATTTAATATAATGAAATTTATAACAAACCAATAACATAAATGTTATACACAAAATTCGATAACGATTGAAATACAATTAAAATGCAAATTTTACAAAAACATAAATACATGAATCTAATCGATCTATACACGTGAGCACTAATAATATTCAACACTAATGTATATATGTGCACACTCATTGTTATCATCCATTTTGAAAGTCGGACATATATGCACACGTGTAGCCGTCAACATTTTTTCAAAAGTCGGACATATATGCACACTTGTAGCCGTGAACATTCTTGTAATTACACCTGATACAAAGAAAAGTACAAAAATTAGCAACAATAATATTATTAAAAGAATTGTGTTGAATATGCAACTACTAAAATGTAACACCTCCAAAATACGGTTCAGCGGAAGACTTACTAGCATTGGGGAGCTACGGGAATTGGTACACGAGACAAGTATAGGGAAACATAATAACTCATCCATAATATAAAATCATTGTCAAAGATAGTAATTAAGTTTTATATTTATTCAAAAGTACGAGAGTAAGCCCATTAAAAGTAATTCATAAAATCGGTCCCAAATAAACATCAGAGTTGAATAGATCCATGACCATGCCTATGCCACCAAGCGCCTCCTAAATCAACTACCCAAGCCTAACATATCAAATACCTGAGAAAGACATGCTAAAGAGGTCAGCAAAAAGCTGGTGAGTTCGTAGGTTTAAGTAAATAACATAGTATATGGACCAAATAGTAAATTTCTTATTACGCAAGTAAGTCATAACATAAGCAACCATCGTATCCAAAAACCCAAACCAAAAAAAAGATGTTATACGTCATGGCAAATTTTGCAACCACAAATGCAGGTGCCACCCTGGCAAGTCGGGCAAACAAGTCCAAGATGGGGCGGTCAACCACGATAGCTCTACCTACAACATGAATAAAAGACCTAACAATTGGCAAGATAAAAAGAGGTTAAACCATAGCCTAGACTACGTAATAAGCGCAAGAAAAGCATAGTTTCATAAAAGGTCCAGTCAAACAAGAGCATGTTTTCTCACCCCCAAGATTAAATTAAGCAAAGTACGAATAAATGTGGGGCTATGAAACTCACCATAGTCCAGCAAAAAGCACAAGAATCAACGGGAACAAGAAGAGTATCAACTATCAGGAATCAACAACTACTAACTCGGCACTACCTAAAATCATAGACTTGCTTAGATTATAAATCCATCCAATAGTTCCCAATCCCGAATATAATCCAGTTTTTATTTCCAAAAACTCCTTCTCAAAACAGTTTTCTAGTGTTTGGTATCCACGGGTGCGTGGTGTCGACTCAACAAGATTCATGTAAACACATACTACTCAAAAACTCAACAAGGAAAGATCACACAAATCTATGTGTCAAGTTGTAGTCTAATAAGTCTCTTAAACATATTGTCAAAACTTATTGAATTCATCAATTCGATAAACCTTACGATATATTCGCCTTACTTATTATTCCGAAACTATACCACGTCCTAGGGCGTCGTAGGATATATTGTCATTACTAAACTCTTCCGACATAACTAACGAGGTCTTACTTGATTCGCCAACCCAATAAGTTCGTTAGTTAAGTAAGTTAAGTTTATTAACTCCAAATATCCGTGACAAGCAATTAAATGGTATTCAATTAGCATTTATGGCATTTCCAGTTTTGCGTGCCCTCGAAACATTAAGTAACTCTCTCATTATTTATTACACTTCTCTTTTCCGTTATATAATAAAAGAATTATAACAAGTATAATATACTTGTTTTTAAATATGAAAAGAGTTTATTATTTATTGTTTACGTTATTATTATCGTTATAGTTACTTGAGTTACTATTTGTTTCGAGTCACAAGTCTGAGACATTACTTCTCGACTTATTAAGTTGTATTAAGTCCAATAATCAATATAGTCCATGTCACAGCCTTGTCGGAGTCAAAGATGACTAAAAAGTCAACGTGACACCGACTTGGCGCAAAGTTCACAAGTATATCAGAAGTCAATAATGTCAAGTCCCAAATATCAAAACTTTAACCTCACGTGGTCATCTACGACTCACTTCTAACCTATCCTCCGTCATTACTACAACGATTCCCATTTCAAATCCAAAATACCAAACCAAGTCTAGCCGTGACCATTCGGTCTCGACTTTCTTTCCCACGTCCAAACGCAACAACAACAACAACAATAACATCACAACTTCCAATGTGTTGCCGAGACATTAAGGGTCTCGGCCTATGTTTCCCTTCAACAACCATCAAACCTAACACCTCTTTTGAGGGTTTTCCCACTCGACATCAATCAAAACCAAACCATTAACAACACTAAGATTTACCAATTCAACTCCGCCATATAGGGTTTCATCCGAAACCCGAAACAACAAGAAAATAAAACATCAAGACCATGAGACAAGCATATCAAACAACTCCTCACCGAGAGCATAAGCTCTCGGTTCGGCTGTCACGACACACGACGCAAACACGAGACCAACTAGTTTCTACCACATTTTATTATCAAGAAATTGTTTCACATGTTTATATCTACCAAACCAGACATGTGACCGAGTCAAATCGTGACTCAACCACGAGTTACCAAGAAATACAAGCTAAAAATCGTGGGTTTTAATCTACCTTTGTTTACAACACAAAAAGAGACCGGTGGTGGCGTTGTGGAGATGGTGTGGTGGAGCGTGGGTGAATGTCGAGAGGTGGGGGAGGGATTTAGGGCGCGTGAAGTAGTAGATCGGAAAGAGGGGAGTGTGGGGAGTCTTTTGAGGTGGGTGGTGTAGTGTGGAGGTCGGTGGTGTGGTGGTGGTGGTGGGTTTTTGGTGTGGTCGGCGACTAGGGTAGCCAAGAGAGAGAAAATGGGGATGATGATGATGTTTTACGTGTTTTTATGTGTGTGGTAGTGGTGATATACCACTTGGACGATTTATGCAATTTTACCCTTTAAAAAATGATATATTTTTAAAATGGTGGGAGGTTGGGGCGCGGCCAAACAAAACCACAAGGACCATTTCTGTAATTTTTCTAAAGTTCCCCGATTCCTATATTCCCGAGCTCAAATATTTCATTTAAAAGTCTAAAAAGTTTCCCTCGAGTGCGCCAATAGTTTTAGTTATGTTTTTCTGATAAAACCGGTCGTAAATACGCTTATGGAGTTAGACGAGTGGTTTTCTCAAGTTTTCTCAATTTATTAGGTTTTGCCTAGTGCCGAGGTCTAGTAGTGCCTAGTCTAAAGTCATAAACAAGGTCTAACAACAGAATGCTCCGCAAAATATCTTAAAGTCGATTGTTTAACTTGCTAAAATTTAAAGTAGTGTGGTATTAAAAATAGTTTTTGAAATTTACTAATTGTCACAGTCACCCCGCCTAAGAAGAAACCCGTCGTGGGTTTCCCTTCGAATTAATTACAGAGGTAGGAAAGGGATGAGGGTATTTTTGCTTGAATTCGTCTTCATGTTCCCACATGAACTCAGGACCTCTTCGGGACTCCATCGGACCCTAACAATGGGAATACGACTTTTCCTAAGCCATTTGACTTCACGGTCCATGATATCAATAGGTTCCTCGATAAAGTTCAAATGATCGTCGATTTGGATCTCTTCCAGAGGAATGAAGGCTGTTTCGTCCGCAAGATACTTCTTCAAATTACACACGTGGAAAACGTTGTGGACGCTGCTAAGTTCTGGCGGTAGCTCGAGTCTGTAAGCCACCGAGCCAATCCTAGCAAGGATTTTGAACGGACCAATATAACAAGGGTTAAGCTTTCTATGCTTACCAAAACGGATTGCACCTTTCCATGGTGAGACTTTCAGCATAACCTTGTCTCCCACTTAGAACTAGAGAGGTTTTCTCTGCTTATCGATGTAGCTCTTCTGACGATCGCGAGGAGCTTGCATTCTACTCTTGATCTGAACGATCTTCTCAATAGTCTCATGGATAAGTTCGGGAGCAGTAAGTTGCGAATCCCCAAATTTTGCCTAATAGATCGGTGATCGGCACTTGCGACCATAGAGTGCCTCATATGGTGCAGCTTTGATGCTCGCGTGATAACTGTTATTGTAAGAAAATTCCACCAATGGAAGGTGTCTAGCCCAACCATTTCCGAAATCGATGACGCATGTGCGTAGCATGTCTTCTAGCATTTGAATGGTTCTTTCACTTTGGCCATCTGTCTGGGGATGATATGCAGTACTCATATCTAGATCTGTCCCCAGGTCCATTTGAAGTGATTGCCAGAAATTTGAAGTGAAACAACTATCATGATCGGAGATTATATAAATTGTTTCTCCATGATGCGCAACGATCTCCTTTACATACAGATGAGCAAGAGTATCCATACTATCGGTTTCTTTGATTAGTAGGAATTGAGCTGATTTAGTGAGGCGATCGACAATAACCCAGATAACGTCATAACAGCTAGAAGTTTTCAGAAGCTTAGTGATGAAATCCATGGTTATGCGTTCCCATTCCATTCAAGGATCTCAGGTTGAGTAAGTAGACCGGAGGGTCTTTGATAACATCAAATAGTCCTGATTATTAAGTGTCAATTTCCCCCGTTAATGCTCGTTATTTATATGGATTTACGCTTGTTTTCCACTTTCAGGTAAATTACGAGCATTGGAGCTAAAGAGATGCGTAAATGGAAACATTACTAAAGATTTATCACATTATGCTTATTTTGAAGAAGTTACGGCGTAACTCATCTCTCACATTACGCCGTAACTATTGCTTGACCCAGAATTCTAACTTATCAAGAGGTTACGGCGTAACTCTTCCCAAAGGTTACGGCGTAACTCCATTAGGTCAAAAGAGGTTCCACGCCGCTGATACTTACGCCGTAACTACTGCAACACTTACGACGTAACCGAGTTTATTGAAGACTACGACGTAACCACTTATAAGGTTACGCCGTAACTTGCAGATCTAGTGCATTTATGGAGAAATAGAAGGTTACGGCGTAACTCCTCTATTGGTTACGCCGTAACCCAGACCTGGCCTATAAATACCCCATGAATTCCAGCATTTCAAATCATCCCATTCCACACACAACACTCTGAGAACGTGGGAAAAAGCTCAAGGGAGGTCTAGGGAAGCATACGGAGCTGTTTCCAAGGGAGAAGTCACACCATTACGATAAGCTTTAGCGTTTATTATTTCTTTTACTTTCAATTCATGTATTTCGTTGCTTTGAATATTGAATTAATGTGCACGATTAATATGAGAGGCTAAGCACCCTTTGGTGCTAGCCTAGTTATGATTCCTTAATTGTTTTTTTTGCGTTTACCTTTACTTCCGTACAATTATTTCTAAGTGTTTGCATGCATAGTTCTTTGGTAGTCACCCCTGGTTCGGTAGTTTTGAATGGCGATAGAGGCCAATTGCCTAGGAGATATGACCAACTGACCCTAGGTGAGAGACGGAAAGGGTAAGATATGACCAACTAACGACCCTTTCTACTTGTGCGATTTGACCAACTGATCACCTATCGTTTTGATGAACTTAAGAATTGGGTGGTGTAGTGTCTAAGTTCCTAACGGCCGGGCACTCACTATTTAGAATCTAGCATGTAGCGGTACTTAATGACTCGGCTTACGGGACCAGGAACAATTAAAGTTTAAAGCCTAACAATTTATTTTATCCTAAAACTTTAAACAGAATTCATATATCCAAAATTAGAATTCTGTTTTTTTTTTCAAAATTCAAATAGTTAAATTAGAATTAGTTAAGTTATTACACATATCCAAAATTAGAATTCTGGTTTTTTTTCCAGAATTCAAATAGTTAAATAAGAATTAGTTAAGTTATTACACATTACTACATATTTTATAATTGTCTTTGATGAAGTGAAATTATTTCACTTCTTGGGTTTGGATTTCAATACTTTTATCTATGATCCCACCTTCATCAGACCCCTTGTTTTCTTGACTTTCATCACACCCGATCTTTGCTTCACTTTCATCTGACCCAAGCAATGCTTGAACTTCATCATACCCAAAATTTTCATGACTTTCATCTGACCCGATCAATGCTTGACTGCTCTCTTATGATGTCTGAGATGAATCCATAATAGATGTATCAAACACCACAATAGCGAGATTTTTTTCAGATTCCTTATACTCTTGCACTTCTTTTTGTTCGACTCCTGTTTGTTTGTCTCTTTCTGTTTGATTGTCATCTACCTTGTGTTTGTCTCCTTCTGTTTGACTTTTCTCTTATATTGCTTTATCATTGCCTGCATCTATATATGTGCCAAAAGTTATTTATTATACAAGTAAGTAGACATATATTAATTTTATTATAATACAAGTAGACATGCAATAAAATACCTAGGATAACATTCTCAACTTGATCAAGTTTTTCAGCATCACCTGTAACCTTTTTTGCTGCATCACTAACTTCCGTATCATTTTGAAGATTACCAGTTTCAACATCGTATCCTTTCTTAACTCCATCGATAACAATCTCAACTTGATTAAGATTTTCAGGATCACCTGTAAGCTTTTCTGCTTCATCAATAACTTTCGTATCATTTGGTACATTAGGAGTTTCATCATCGTATCCATTCTTACCTCCATCGATAACATTCTCAGATTGATCAAGATTTTCAGCATCTCCTGTAACCTTTTCTTCTTCATCATTATCTTCTGTATCATCTTGAACATCATCAATTTCATCATCGTATCCATTCTTACCTTCATCAGTATCTTCTGGAATCATTATAAACGACTCATCAAGAAACTTGTTGATAAGTGTATTTCTCTCCTCAAGAATTTTGTTGATCTTCTCATCATCTGGATATTTTTTCAATGCTAACATCAGCTTATCATTGGTACGCTTCATCAAATCTTTGCTCTCTGCCCAAAAATCTTGTAAGCAGTCTGTTATTTCCTGCATGTTAATTTTTTTTTTAGTTTACTGCATCACAATATATAAATTTACTGCATCAGTACTTATAAATATAATGCATCACAACGATACATGCATTTCTATTAAACATCTACTGCATTACTACTGCATTACTTTATAACATGTATTGGTCCTGAGAAATATCTAACAAAATAATGTATTGCATTACTTTATCAAATGTATTCAATCACAATGTTTTTAATTCAATCTACTGCATCAATTTGTTTTTAATGTATTGCATCATAATATATTCAAATTACCTTTATTGATTTTGACTTGAAATCTTCAAGTTCCGCATCTCGGTTCATTTTTCTATCATTCTCCTCTGTTATTATTTGAAAAAAAGAATAAACAATAATTAGTACTATATTATTTTATGTTTTAATGCACCTGATATAACAATAATATTTACAAATTTATATTTTATAATTTATACCTGTTTCAATTATATTGTTTTTCTTTTTTTCATATTCTTCTTTTGTTTTTTCTTGGGAGTTTCAATAAATTGCATTCCTTCAACAATTGGAAGTTGACCAAAACCTCCTGCAACTTCTTCTCTCTCCCTTTGTTTCAACAACTTTGAACTCCAAGCTAGGAAGCCTGGTACTGTTCTATCCACCCTTGTAGTCTCGGAAACAGTTGAATTGACGTAGATAAGCTTCAAAATAAAAGAAAACAAAAAAAAAACAAATATTAGAATAAGAAAAAGATATATTGCAGTAAAGAAAAACTGTGATGCAGTAGTTATTATACTGCATCACATTATTTTTCTACTGCATCACATTATTATACAGTAACAATTAAAGGGAGATGCAGTAAAAGGAATTTTTTATAACTTACTGTCAAAAGAAGAATTGGTCCTGAGAAAAATAATCTCGGTTTAAAATTCTTTAATGAATCTTGCAGACATTCAAGACAGTAAGTGCACCAATCCAAATTTCTAATATTATCAACGTCTTCAACGGATGGTAGAAACCTTTGATTTACTGATCCATCTTTGTTACCATGTCCAAATATAGTGAAGAAAATTACCAAGAAAGCTACTTTGAATGCCCAACCATCATCTATACTTTCAAAAATATATGCTTCTAACCTGCTTATTGGAATTTTCTTTTTATGTGAAGGTCCATCAGGATCATATACTTCTAAAGGTAGTGTTTGCCTTCATTTTACCATTGTTGCATCTGCTGTTGTTGTTTCAGGAAGAGCATCAACCTTTATATTCCCCATTGGAATTCCAAGAATTTCATTAATTAGATCCCTGGTGACCTTAATCTTTCTTTCATTACTCAAAACCAAACTGCAACTTTCTGAATCAAAATTCTTACATAACCACATTGCTAATACTCCTGGTGTTTGATCAAATTTGAATTCTCCACAATAATGTCCAAACCCCATCTGTTCTAAAGCTGTAAACTGACCAGTTGTACAACTTCCAATAACATTCTGCAAAACTTTTGGAGACCCTCTTATTTGCAGATTTGCAGGTTCATACATTTTACCATCTTATTCTCTTTCAGATTCTTCAATTTCCGATTCACATTTTTTTACGTTTCTTTACAGCAGGCATTTTAATGTTGGTCTTCTTTTTTGGAGTACGGTTTTCTTGATTCTTTTTATCAACAACTACAATGCTTTTATAGTTTTTATCAACAGCTACAATGCTTTTATTCTTTTTATCAAAAGATACAATGCTTTTATCAGGAACAGATTCAACAGCTTTTCCTTTAATCTTCTTTTTCAGTCTCTTTGATTCCTCTTCCATTTCAGACATTTCCTTAATTTCTTCTCTTGTTCTTTTACCTTGGATTTTACTACTTACTTCAGCTTGTTCATTTGTTTGATCTTCATTAGTTCTACCTTAAAATTAAAACTACTGCATCAAATCATGCAAACATATTTAAAATAAAAATAACTTCATTCAATAACTTCATTAGAACTACTGCATCACTTTACTAATCCTACTGCATCACTTTATCATTATTATTACAATAATTGCATTAAAACAGTTTTTCTATATTTAAAATTGAATGCGAATAACTTAAACTAAACTCATACCCCACATTAAAATTCCAATTGCATTAAACCAATTTCATTAATAGCACAAAAAAGACTTTTCCAATTGCATCAATAACAAACCATCATCAATTTTCATCTTAATCTCTACTATATAAACATTTACTATGTTTAGCCTATTTCATTCGCATATGAAGCAACTAAACAACTACTACATTTGAGTTCAGATTGCATTGCATTGCATTGCATTGCATTGCATCAGACACACATCAAAAAAGCTACGCTTACCCTTCATGAATAGAACACATTCCCCAACAAGTGAAGTTAAAAACACATCCCCTTCCAGACTACCCCCAGGACGTTTCTTTTCAGGTACTTTTTTAGTTTGTTTTCTCTTATTACATCTACGAATTCCAGTTTCTGTATCATGTACAGCCCCTTCATTAACTAATCTCAAAATAACATCATTCACTATAAATCATAAACTGCTTAATCTCTTATTTTTAATGGCTGCATTTTGTAATTCATATATTCATTCTAGTATATTTCAAAACATGGGTTAATCAAACATATACATTTCAAATTCATTTTTGCACATGACGTAGACTACATCTAACATAACTCATGCTCATATGTTGCAAATTAAATGTTACTGCATCTGAATTAAAAAACTAGTACATGATATCAACAATCATGCTTACAAATTAAAAGGTATTGCATCTCATTTCAATTGCTAGAGCATCAGATAAACAATCAACATAAAAACTCATTCTAGCACATGACAGAGACTACGTCTAACCTAACTCATACTCATACGCCACAAATTAAAAGCTATTGCATCTCAATTCAACTGCTAGTGCATCAGATAAACAATCAAACATAAAAACTTATTCTAGCACATGACAGAGACTACGTCTAACCTAACTCATACTCATACGCCGCAAATTAAAAGCTATTGCATCTCAGTTCAACTGCTAGTGCAACAAATAATTAATCCCAAATACAAAATCAATTTCGCACATGACCGAGACTATGTCTAAACTAACTCATGTTCATACGCCGCAAATTAAAAGATATTGCATCTCAGTTCAACTGCTAGTGCATCAGATAAATAATCCAAAATTCAAAATCAATTTCGCACATGACGGAGACTACGTCTAAACTAACTCATGTTCATACGCCACAAAACATAGTCTCTATATAACCTAACTCATGTACATTATAGTTTACAAAATATAAGCTAATGCATCTCTTCTTTACTTCTACTGCATTAATCATTCAAAAACACATACACGCATATATTCACAACTAAAACTCATTATGCTAGTCTACATCATACATTATACTTTACAAAATATAATCTAATATGTCTCTTCTTTACTTCTACTGCATTAATCTTTCAAAAACACATACACGCACATTTCCACAACTAAAACTTATTATGCTAGTCTAAAACTTAAATATACTTTGCAAAAGATAAGCTACTGCATCTCTTCTTAAGTACTACTGCATTAATCATTCAAAAACACATTCACGCACATATTCACAACTAAAAACTAACTATGCTAGTCTAAATCATACATTATACTTTACAAAATATAAACTAATGCATCTCTTCTTAAATATTACTTCATTAATCATTCAGTGTACTTACTGTCTGAGATAGTAATAGTTTTTTCCGGAGATGTTTGATTTTTTCTTACAGATCCACCAGCAGCAATTAATCTACCACTTTTTCTAGTAGCTAAATCGAAAAATTAAGAAACGCTTTCAGTAAATTAAAATCACTATGATGCAGTGGATTATGTAAAATTAAAAAAGGATTTCAGTAACTTACGAGGAGGTATAAACTTTTTCATATTCGTTTTCATCGATCGTAATTTTGATTGCGTCAATTTTTCTGTGATTTGATGCAGTGTACTGTGAATGAGATGAGATATAGGGTTTGATTGTGTACTGTCAGTTTGATTAACGATACACAAAAGCTACTCGCGTTTTTTCATTTGTTTACATTCGCCCCTGAAGTTTCCAAAATTTACAAATATGCCACTCCGCGTTTTTTAAGATTAAAATCCAATCCAATGGTTGAGATGGCTTCCCATTCTTTTCATTTTAAACATCTTTTCATTTTAACCCCACCCTATATATATATATATATATATATATATATATATATATATATATATATATATATATATATATATATATATATATATATATATATATATATATATATATATATAGTCCCTTTATTTTCAGAACCCACCTTATTTGCGAGAATTGCGAGAACCACTTATGTACTCCTAATAATGCATAGTGTGCAACATATCAATGCAAAATGACATTTTTGAAAATATCTATATTTTTTTTAAATATTAAACATTTTTATTTAATCCGAAAGAGTATAACAGTAAAAGATAATTTTCATTTTATTTTTTAATTTTTTTCTTAATAATCCCGATTTTTTTTAAGATAGTATTTTCTAGATTTAGTGCATATATGTTATAGAATTAGTACTACAATATATGTATTCAGAAATAGTTAGGTGCATATGGGTATTTAATATAATGAAATTTATAACAAACCAATAACATAAATGTTATACACAAAATTCAATAACGATTGAAATACAATTAAAATGCAAATTTTACAAAAACATAAATACATGAATCTAATCGATCTATACACGTGAGCACTAATAATATTCAACACTAATGTATATATGTGCACACTCATTGTTATCATCCATTTTAAAAGTCGGACATATATGCACACGTGTAGCCGTCAACATTTTTTCAAAAGTCGGACATATATGCACACTTGTAGCCGTGACCATTCTTGTAATTACACCTGATACAAAGAAAAGTACAAAAATTAGCAATAATAATATTATTAAAAGAATTGTGTTGAATATGCAACTACTAAAATGTAACACCTCCAAAATACGGTTCAGCGGAAGAATTACTAGCATTGGGGAGCTACGGAAATTGGTACACGAGACAAGTATAGCGAAACATAATAACTCATCCATAATATAAAATCATTGTCAAAGATAGTAATTAAGTTTTATATTTATTCAAAAGTACGAGAGTAAGCCCATTAAAAGTAATTCATAAAATCGGTCCCAAATAAACATCAGAGTTGAATAGATCCATGACCATGCCAATGCCACCAAGTGCCTCCTAAATCAACTGCCCAATCCTAACATATCAAATACCTCAGAAAGACATGCTAAAGAGGTCAGCAAAAAGCTGGTGAGTTCGTAGGTTTAAGTAAATAACATAGTATATGGACCAAATAGTAAATTTCTTATTACGCAAGTAAGTCATAGCATAAGCAACCATCATATCCAAAAACCCAAACCAAAACAAAGATGTTATACGTCATGGCAAATTTTGCAACCACAAATGCAGGTGCCACCCTGGCAAGTCGGGCAAACAAGTCCAAGACGGGGCGGTCAA
The DNA here is from genome assembly GCA_019973895.1 of Chrysanthemum seticuspe. NCBI lineage: Eukaryota > Viridiplantae > Streptophyta > Magnoliopsida > Asterales > Asteraceae > Chrysanthemum > Chrysanthemum seticuspe. Next base: position 41,155,806 of record BPTQ01000003.1, read on the forward strand.
CCACGATAGCTCTACCTACAACATGAATAAAAGACCTAACAATTGGCAAGATAAAAAGAGGTTAAACCGTAGCCTAGACTACGTAATAAGCGCAAGAAAAGCATAGTTCATAAAAGGTCCAGTCAAATAAGAGCATGTTTTCTCACCCCCAAGATTAAATTAAGCAAAGTACGAATAAATGTGGGGCTATGAAACTCACCATAGTCCAGCAAAAAGCACAAGAATCAACGGGAACAAGAAGAGTATCGACTATCAGGAATCAACAACTACTAACTCGGCACTACCTAAAATCATAGACTTGCTTAGATTATAAATCCATTCAATAGTTCCCAATCCCGAATATAATCCAGTTTTTATTTCCAAAAACTCCTTCTCAAAACAGTTTTCTAGTGTTTGGTATCCACGGGTGCGTGGTGTCGACTCAACAAGATTCATGTAAACACATACTACTCAAAAACTCAACAAGGAAAGATCACACAAATCTATGTGTCAAGTTGTAGTCTAATAAGTCTCTTGAACATATTGTCAAAACTTATTGAATTCATCAATTCGATAAACCTTACGATATATTCGCCTTACTTATTATTCCGAAACTATACCACGTCCTAGGGCGTTGTAGGATATATTTTCATTACTAAACTCTTCCGACATAACTAACGAGGTCTTACTTGATTCGCCAACCCAATAAATTCGTTAGTTAAGTAAGTTAAGTTTATTAACTCCAAATATCCGTGACAAGCAATTAAATGGTATTCAATTAGCATTTATGGCATTTCCAGTTTTGCGTGCCCTCGAAACATTAAGTAACTCTCTCATTATTTATTACACTTCTCTTTTCCGTTATATAATAAAAGAATTATAACAAGTATAATATACTTGTTTTTAAATATGAAAAGAGTTTATTATTTATTGTTTACGTTATTATTATTGTTATAGTTACTTGAGTTACTATTTGTTTCGAGTCACAAGTCTGAGTCATTACTTCTCGACTTATTAAGTTGTATTAAGTCCAATAATCAATACAATCCATGTCACAGCCTTGTCGGAGTCAAAGATGACTAAAAAGTCAACGTGACACCGACTTGGCAAAAGTTCACAAGTATATCAGAAGTCAATAATGTCAAGTCCCAAATATCACAACTTCAACCTCACGTGGTCATCTAAGACTCACTTCTAACCTATCCTCCGTCATTACTACAACGATTCCCATTTCAAATCCAAAATACCAAACCAAGTCTAGCCGTGACCATTCGGTCTCGACTTTCTTTCCCATGTCCAAACGCAACAACAACAACAATAACATCACAACCTCCAATGTGTTTCCGAGACCATAAGGGTCTCGGCCTATGTTTCCCTTCAACAACCATCATACCTAACACCTCTTTTGAGGGTTTTCCCACTCGACATCAATCAAAACCAAACCATTATCAACACTAAGATTTACCAATTCAACTCCGCCATATAGGGTTTCATCTGAAACTCGAAACAACAATAATAACAACAAGAAAATAAAACATCAAGACCATGAGACAAGCATATCAAACAACTCCTCACCGAGAGCATAAGCTCTCGGTTCGGCTGTAACGACACACGACGCAAACACGAGACCAACTAGTTTCTACCACATTTTATTATCAAGAAATTGTTTCACATGTTTATATCTACCAAACCCGAAATGTGACCGAGTCAAATCGTGACTCAACCACGAGTTACCAAGAAATACAAGCTAAAACTCGTGGGTTTTAACCTACCTTTGTTTACAACACAAAAAGAGACCGGTGGTGGCGTTGTGGAGATGGTGTGGTGGAGCGTGGGTGAATGTCGAGAGGTGGGGGAGGGATTTAGGGCGCGTGAAGTAGTAGATCGGAAAGAGGGGAGTGTGGGGAGGTGGGTGGTGTAGTGTGGAGGTCGGTGGTGTAGTGGTGGTGGTGGGTTTTTAGTGTGGTCGGCGACTAGGGTAGCCAAGAGAGAGAAAATGGGGATGATGATGATGTTTTACGTGTTTTTATGTGTGTGGTAGTGGTGATATACCACTTGGACAATTTATGCAATTTTACCCTTTAAAAAATGATATATTTTTAAAATGGTGGGAGGTTGGGGCGCGGCCAAACAAAACCACAAGGACCATTTCTGTAATTTTTCTAAAGTTCCCCGATTCCTATATTCCCGAGCTCAAATATTTCATTTAAAAGTCTAAAAAGTTTCCCTCGAGTGCGCCAATAGTTTTAGTTATGTTTTTCTGATAAAACTGGTCGTAAATACGCTTATGGAGTTAGACGAGTGGTTTTCTCAAGTTTTCTCAATTTATTAGGTTTTGCCTAGTGCCGAGGTCTAGTAGTGCCTAGTCTAAAGTCATAAACAAGGTCTAACAATAGAATGCTCCGCAAAATATCTTAAAGTCGATTGTTTAACTTGCTAAAATTTAAAGTAGTGTGGCATTAAAAATAGTTTTTGAAATTTACTAGTTGTCACAGTCACCCCGCCTAAGAAGAAACCCGTCGTGGGTTTCCCTTCGAATTAATTACAGAGGTAGGAAAGGGATGAGGGTATTTTTGCTTGAATTCGTCTTCATGTTCCCACGTGAACTCAGGAGCTCTTCGGGACTCCATCGGACCCTAACAATGGGAATACGACTTTTCCTAAGCCATTTGACTTCACGGTCCATGATCTCAATAGGTTCCTCGATAAAGTTCAAATGATCGTCGATCTGGATCTCTTCCAGAGGAATGAAGGCTGTTTCGTCCGCAAGATACTTCTTCAAATTACACACGTGGAAAACGTTGTGGACGCTGCTAAGTTCTGGCGGTAGCTCGAGTCTGTAAGCCACCGAGCCAATCCTAGCAAGGATTTTGAACGGACCAATATAACGAGGGTTAAGCTTTCTATGCTTACCAAAACGGATTGCACCTTTCCATGGTGAGACTTTCAGCATAACCTTGTCTCCCACTTAGAACTAGAGAGGTTTTCTCTGCTTATCGATGTAGCTCTTCTGACGATCGCGAGGAGCTTGCATTCTACTCTTGATCTGAATGATCTTCTCAGTAGTCTCATGGATAAGTTCGGGAGCAGTAAGTTGCGAATCCCCAAATTTTGCCTAATAGATCGGTGATCGGAACTTGCGACCATAGAGTGCCTTATATGGTGCAGCTTTGATGCTCGCGTGATAACTGTTATTGTAAGAAAATTCCACCAATGGAAGGTGTCTAGCCTAACCATTTCCGAAATCGATGACGCATGTGCGTAGCATGTCTTCTAGCATTTGAATGGTTCTTTCACTTTGGCCATCTGTCTGGGGATGATATGCAGTACTCATATCTAGATCTGTCCCCAGGGCCCTTTGAAGTGATTGCCAGAAATTTGAAGTGAAACAACTATCACGATCGGAGATTATATAAATTGTTTCTCCATGATGCGCAACGATCACCTTTACATACAGATGAGCAAGAGTATCCATACTATTGGTTTCTTTGATTAGTAGGAATTGAGCTGATTTAGTGAGGCGATCGACAATAACCCAGATAACGTCATAACAGCTAGAAGTTTTCGGAAGCTTAGTGATGAAATCCATGGTTATGCGTTCCCATTCCATTCCAGGATCTCAGGTTGAGTAAGTAGACCGGAGGGTCTTTGATAACATCAAATAGTCCTGATTATTAAGTGTCAATTTCCCCCGTTAATGCTCGTTATTTATATGGATTTACGCTTGTTTTCCACTTTCAGGTAAATTACGAGCATTGGAGCTAAAGAGATGCGTAAATGGAAACATTACTAAAGATTTATCATAGTATGCTTATTTTGAAGAAGTTACGGCGTAACTCATCTCTCACATTACGCCGTAACTATTGCGTGACCCAGAAGTCTAACTTATCAAGAGGTTACGGCGTAACTCTTCCCAAAGGTTACGACGTAACTCCATTAGGTCAAAAGAGGTTCCACGCCTCTGATACTTATGCCGTAACTACTGCAACACTTACGCCGTAACCGAGTTTATTGAAGACTACGGCGTAACCACTTATAAGGTTACGCCGTAACTTGCAGATCTAGTGCATTTATGGAGAAATAGAAGGTTACGGCGTAACTCCTCTATTGGTTACGCCGTAACCCAGACCTGGCCTATAAATACCCCATGAATTCCAGCATTTCAAATCATCCCATCCACACACAACACTCTGAGAACGTGGGAAAAAGTTCAAGGGAGGTCTAGGGAAGCATACGGAGCTGTTTCCAAGGGAGAAGTCACACCATTACGATAAGCTTTAGCGTTTATTATTTCTTTTACTTTCAATTCATGTATTTCGTACCTTTGAATATTGAATTGATGTGCATGATTAATATGAGCGGCTAAGCACCCTTTGGTGCTAGCCTAGTTATGATTCCTTAATTGTTTTGTTTGCGTTTACCTTTACTTCCGTACAATTATTTCTAAGTGTATGCATGCATAGTTCTTTGGTAGTCACCCCTGGTTCGGTAGTTTTGAATGGCGATAGAGGCCAATTTCCTAGGAGATATGACCAACTGACCCTAGGTGAGCGGACTGAGACGGGAAGGGTAAGATATGACCAACTGACGACCCTTTCTACTTGTGCGATTTGACCAACTGATCACCTATCGTTTTGATGAACTTAAGAATTAGGTGGTGTAGTGTCTAAGTTCCTAACGGCCGGGCACTCACTATTTAGAATCTAGCATGTAGCGGTACTTAATGACTCAGCTTAGGGGACCAGGAACAACAGGACTTATGACGGTGCGCCTGATTTCTCCTGTGGTGGCATCTTAGCTGATAGGTTAGGGCGAATTGACCAAATGTTGTCCTCTCGAATTTGATCCTACATGAAGTAATTGTAAGTAGGTAGACGTAGACATAACTAGCTAGGAGGATTAACTAGGTTAGCACCACTATTCCTCTATTGATTTCCCTTTACCACTTATTTGCTTTTACTTTATATTCTGCATTAGTAGTCTAATTAATTAAAACCCTATCGAACCATTAATATTCTGTGACAATTAGGCTTAGTAATTATCCGATACACATAGCTCTTGGGACGACCTCAGCTTTACCATTTAATACACTACACACTACAGTGTCCACTGCCCGTTAGTGCATTAGGGTAGACCATAGGTATAGCGAGACACTATAAATATTAAGACCTGGTCAGTAAAACCTACATCAAGTTTTTGGCGCCGTTGCTGGGGAGATATTTTAGGATTTCATATTAAGTCTGTTTTTAATTTTCTTTCTGATAATGTCAGGATACAAAACTCGCAGCTCTAGGCCCTTTCTGGCTACCCCATTTGTTGACCCGGAGAAGCAATTTCGGAAAAAGAGGATCTATTCCCCGGTTCCTATTCACAACATCTTCTCATTTTACGAATCAGACCAGTCGGACACAGAACCAAGTATTTGGACCGACCAAACGATAACTGCCAACGAAGCTTCACTAAGGATTATCCTACCGACAAATACTCCATCCCAGATCATATTATTCGAGAGTTACATGAGCTTAAGTTTTCTGGAGACGAAGATGAGGACGTTCAGGATCACGTAGATGAAGTTCTCCACTTATCCTCTCTTTTCAAAGTCAGGGGTACTCCAAGTTATTCAGTCACTGCAAGGATTTTTCCTATGACTCTCACTGGAACAGCAAAAAGATTGTATAACAAACTTCCTAGTGAAAATAAAGAAGCATGGGGAAAACTAAGAAAGGAGTTCATCCAACAATTTTACCCTCCTTAAAAAATGGATAGGCTTCTTGGGAAAATCTATCAATTTGTGCAGATTGGAGAAGAAACGTTGTACCAAGCGTGGGAAAGATTTAATGAGCTTCTCTATCGATGCCCTACTCATGATTTAAACAAACATCAGATGGTATATGTCTTCTGTCGGGGGATTAATGCGCAAACACGAGAACTCCTTGATTCACCAAGACCTATTCCTAGCGTGACTCCTGATCAGGCCCTGGAATGTATTCAGCGGATTTTTGAACATTGCTACAAGTGGCACATGGATACTGGATACGGACCGAGAGATAACTTCGGTCATAAAGTAATGAAGACAATAACGAAGCAAGAATACAATTACGGGGAAATTTTCGAAAAACGGAGATTGGAAAGAGAAGCTGAAGCATGTAGGGTTGAGAAAGTTAAAAGTGTATTTGAGACGAATACCGGGAACCATATTGAGAAAAAGATTCTCTACCACATCAAAGAATCAAGAGAGCGCGACGATAGGATAGAAAAGATGATGAAAGCATTCGTGGATAATACAGTCTCTTCTATTAAAATTCACGATAATAGGATAAAAAGATTAGATAAAAGTGTTAGTTCATGTTCAGAAGCCATCTATGATTACCTAGCAGATCGGGAGGAAGAAGTTGTCCACACTGTAGAAACTATCCTCGAAGAACCTTTGACATTTTCAGAAAAGGTTAAGCGACGGATCAGCATGGAGAAACAATCACTTTTGGACCAAACTTTGCTGGTAAACCCTCCTACTAATGATTCTGATAATACTAATCGTCATGATACTACGCGGGAATTAAGTTATGATAAGACTATTCGCCTCAACGAAAGATGCTCAGCGGTTTTGAGAAACGAGCTACCACAAAAGGAAAAAGATCCAGGATGCTTTACTCTCCCTTTCTATATCGGGAGCCTAAACATGTGTAACGCCCTGGCAGATCTTGGAGCTAGTATTAGCATAATGCCTCGTTCGATGTTTTTGCGTATGGGAATTGGCAACTTAAAACGGACAAGATGAAAATTGAAAAGGCCGATCGATCCATGCAATCGCCATTAGGAATTGTTGAAAATGTATTAGTGAAGATAAAGAGATTCCTTTTCCCAGTAGATTTTGTGATTCTTGATATCCCGGAAGACAACATGATACCTATCATTTTAGGAAGACCCATGCTTGCTACTGCTCACACTAAAGTGGATGTCTTTGCCAGAAAATTGACTCTGGAAGCTAATGGAGAGATCGCCACATTCGGACCTAATGAACATTTGTCTACCCCGGATAAGGTGTGTGCAATTGACCCAGTGGGGAATTTTGGTGAAGCCCTTGAAAAATTTCTTAGCGACCCCCCTGATCCTGGAGAGGTTGACTCGGGAAAGGATTTTGATGTTTTCGTGAATTTTGAGGAAGAGGATAACTTAGGATTAAGTGCTAAAGACCTCTCTAGTGATGTCGAGATGACACATTGGCAAGATAACTCTGAAAAAACGTTCTTGCAATTGGACCAACCAAAGTTTTATGAGATGGGGGCACGAATCCATCATAGGAATCCCCACTATCTGAAAATCTCATGCAAAATTGGGTTCATTGATTTTCACCCATTTATCGACACAGATTCCCCTGTCAACATTATCTCTAAGGAATGCTACAACCAGGTTATGGAAAAGGAGCTTGATTAAAAAGGAAACAACTTCCTTGGGATAGCAACAAACATACAAGTTTTTGTTGGGACACATTCGTTTCTAGTCGACTTTGTGGTTTTGGATGATGTTAGCGAATTCGTGGCAGATGGGCTGACTGGGGTGATTTTCGGAAAATCCTTTAAAGAAATATTTGGGCTTGATAAAAACGAGAAGGAAGGACTGGTTTGGTTAAAGATTGGCGATGATAAAACTGTTTTCAAAATGCCAAGGACGGTCAAAAACTTTAAAAATTGGACTAAAAGACAGTTGAGTTATGCTAGACCGCTGCTTAGTATTAGTGAAGAAGATAAGGCCAAAGGTTTTGATCACCCCTACCAGAAGATCAAATTTTTTTACTTAGGGTGTTTTGAACTTGGAGATGGATACAAACGGGATGAGAAATTGATCAGCTGGCTTCAACATGGAGATTGCCCAGTCCACGAGATGACAGACAAACACTAGTAGCCCATGGCTAAGAGTCTAACTTAAAGACTCGTAAATAAAGAAAAGTGCTCTTTCGGGAGACAACCCAAATTATCCCTTTCTTCTGTTTTTATTTCATTTCTGTTGGGTTTTGTGTTTTCTAACCATTTTTGCAGGAGACAGGAAGTAATTACTGCTGCAGTTGCTGATCTGAACAGAATTACGGCGTAACTCATCTTGGTGATTACGCTGTAACCAACATTTTAGCAGCAGAATTCTTGACGCATTACCAATTACGGTGTAATACCATCTCAGTGGTTACGCTGTAACTATTCGCTTCACAGCTCATACCAGGTTTTGCCAGTTACGGCGTAACTCTCTCATAGGAGTTACGACGTAACTCTCCTCTGCTTTAATTCTTTCATTTTAAAACACGGTAACCTTGTAGTAGTTTTTAAATAAACTTTGTGGGTTTGTTCCCTGTAAACCCTCACGAGACTTCACTCGTCCACTTGGGACACCAAGTGGTTTAAACGGCTTGTTGCATTCGCTAAATGCAACCGTGATTCCTACGAAAGTGAGTTAGGTATGTTTTTCATTTCATTTTTTTCTTTTTAGAATTATGTTTGTCGGTATTGTGATTTCAGGGATTGAATTTTGTTCATGACACTTAAACGAAGGCACGATCCTTTCTCGTGGGCCTTCTTCTTTTTGGAGCAAATTTCAGGGAAGTTCTCGCTCTAATTCTACCTTTCTCTTCACCTTTATTTTAATGCCTAGTACAAAAGGGACTTTGTACAATTCAAGTGGGGGGACGGGAGTAGAATTATCTCTTGAACTTTATTTCGCCCTCATTTTTCTAGTTTATTTTGAAAATTTTTGCCATTTTTAAAATTTTGACATGTTTTTCCGAACCTAACTAGATTAGACCTTAGCCGAGCACATACAACCCTTAATATTACATGGTGAGATTAGCCTTATCCGTTTCCAATATTTTACCCCAAATCTACCAAATTATGAGTGTGCCGGTAGCTTGTAAACTTTAGAAGTTGGCCTTTGCATCATTTCGAGACCATGGACGATGTATGTTGAGTTAGCTCGACGTATTTGTACTTTTCAGTTTTAGAAGGCAGTATTATAGGATTATCACCGAAACAGCCTACCATTGTGAGTCTATTGATTAGTCACCTCGACTTTTCGACCCCCATGTGAAACCCTTTTGTTGCACTCCCCTTTAGTGCAAGATACCCGATACACCCTTCTGAGCCATTCCTTTCATTTTGTCACCCCAATATATTGTTTCGTTACACCCTTACACCTTAGCCTACCCTGTAGTCTTTATTTGTAATTAGGAAGTCATCATTTGCCTAAGTTCAAGGTTTGAGTGGAAAGGTTTGGAAATCACACTTTCATCGACAACAATTATGAAGATCATTGAAGACCCCCCGGATTCCCATTGTTCATCTCAAGTGGGGGGGTATTATGTTATTATGTTATGTTAAAAAAATCAAAAAAAAAATCAAAAAAAAAAAAAAAAAAAAAAATGAGTTGATTGATTTATGTAAAGTGCGATGTTATAAGCACTATAGTATGAGCTTTATTGTTTAGTATCGAGGAGGCCACCTCGGTCACATTTGAAGATTGGAGTTGTAGTTTTACCAACTGAAGAAGAAAAGGTAGTGTACCCATCACGACGTCCTCTAATGACACATCTACCTTGCATTTCATGATCTGGTCTCTAGACTTCTAAGCTTGAACTTTGGGCAGACGGTAAGTGGTGATGACTTAGTTATAGATTTAGACTACCTGCTTGTTTTTCATTTTACACCAATTATATATCCCATGTCTTATCCTACCCTTTAGTCATGAAGCGTGTCTAGGTGATGCAGCGAGCAATCTTTGGTGTCTTGGCCATGGATTTGGTCATGTATCATTGATTTTGTCCACTTCGCCGTGACATGTTAGTAATGACGAGTTACCCCTTAACCTTTGTCGTGTCTACCCATATTGCCTTCGAGAATTGTTTAGCCCTTAACTCTAGTGGTGGAGATTTGTGTAACCGCCAAGCTTATGATAGAATACATGCTATGACTGTGGGATTGAGTGATCACCCCGAAATTGACACTTAGAATAGTTGAGAGATTTGAGTGTTTGTTCCCCTTTCGTGAGGTGTTCGGCTTTTATTTATTCTAGCATAAGGGATTTTTAAACTCATATTTTCCAGGTTTTGGGAGATATCTTTTTAGGAATCTATCTAATAAGGTCTACTTGAGGGCAAGTAGAGTTCAAGTGGGGGGATATTTGATAACATCAAATAGTCCTGATTATTAAGTGTCAATTTCCCCCGTTAATGCTCGTTATTTATATGGATTTACGCTTGTTTTCCATTGTTTTCCACTTTCAGGTAAATTACGAGCATTGGACCTAAAGAGATGCGGAAATGGAAACATTACTAAAGATTTATCACAGTATGCTTATTTTGAAGAAGTTACGGCGTAACTCATCTCTCACATTACGCCGTAACTATTGCGTGACCCAGAAGTCTAACTTATCAAGAGGTTACGGCGTAACTCTTCCCAAAGGTTACGACGTAACTCCATTAGGTCAAAAGAGGTTCCACGCCGCTGATACTTACGCCGTAACTACTGCAACACTTACGACGTAACCGAGTTTATTGAAGACTACGGCGTAACCACTTATAAGGTTACTGATGAGTGTGTAAATACTCATCATTTTTGGTTAAATCTGAACTGCAAAACGCTTAAAAATGCTCAGTAATGCATCAAAATACTGAAAATATCTCAAAATTGCATTTTATATGTTTCAGATGCAAAATGTTTAAAATCAGATGAAAAATGAGCTAAGTTTGCATATTTGGCAGTTTCAGTCCCCCAAGTTTCAAAAGTTGTCAGAAATAGTCCCTGAGCACTTATTTCAAAAGAAAATCACCAAAGGTCCTTTTAAAATCATAAGTTGTCAAAATTAGTCCTTTGGTGAAAAATGTCAAAAGTTTTGAGAAATTACAAGTTTGGTCCTTCAAGTTTCAAATTTGGCAAAAATAGTCCTTGGAAATTTGAAAATGTCTATTTTGGTCCTTGTACTATTGAAATTTGTCACTTTTGGTCCCTTCGAACAACTTTGATAAATTGGCAGCCTTGGTCCCTTGTTTTTCAGAAATTACACATTGGTCCCTATGTTATTAATTTAAGCCATGACCCTTTATATCATTTTGGACCCTTGTCATAACCCTTTGGACCCTGCCATTCCATTTGACCCCCCTTTCAATATATTAAGCCGGTCAACCCATCAGTCAAACATATACACCCCCTTTTCCCTCTCTTTTCTTCTTCCCCAACTGCTTCACCTGCAAAACCAGGCATCTCCCATCCCCCCAGCTCATCCTCACCCCTCCTTGTTCCCCCCACCTCAACAACCCTCCAAAATACATTTAATGCTTCTTCAACCCTTTCACTCAACCCCCACTGGCAAAAACACTTTTGGCGCCAAAAATGCATCAAACGGACAATAATGCTTCAACTGATCCAATGGCCAATAAAAGTAGTGGGATATGCTCAGAAACAAGTGGCAAGCCATTTGCTATAAAAAAGGAAGCAAGAGATAGCAAGAAAAAGGAAGTACTTAGTTTTATTTTAAAATGTATGTCGTTTTTTTACAAATGTTTTAGTTTAAGTGTAAAACTGTAATCTTTTGTTTCAATGTATTAAACTCAAGTAACTTTATCAGTGTAATCTACTTTCTAGTACCAATTCAAGGTTTTAATATCAATTCATGTTTTCAAGTTCACTGTTGCACATTTCAGTTTCAAACTTTTATGTTCAATCTTCACATAGCTTATTTCTAAGTTCAAATAAGCTTATTAAAGCTACTTATAGCTTTTTGTAAGCTTACATTCAAGTTTCAAGCAACTTTGGTCCTTGGTCAACAAAAGTCAAACTGGATCAAATGGAAATGGAAATGATGTTGGGTTGATGCAGTGCTTATTTGGGGTTGGAAATGGCTTAGTGTAGTGGTATTGGGTTCTAGTTTAAGCTGCAAAATAAGGTGGACAGTTGTGAGTATTTATCTCATTTTCATCTCTTGTTCAGTTTGAATATTGTGCTTATATTTGAATTTGTGATCATTAAATAGTTTAGGCCTGTTAAATTAGTGGTAACTAGGATAACTGGATTCAGTTTAAGTAATAATACAAACTAGTTTAGTGGTTAGCTTAGTTCAAATTGTATATCAGTGTTGTAAATGGTGTTTGGATCAGTGGGATTATCTGAGATTGACCCTTGGTTTGCACTTGACAATTGCATTATCAGTCTTAATATAGGTAGTTAGAATCATTTGAGTCAGTTATTTGTGCACTAGAACACTCCAAGTCAAAATGGCATATGATCTGTCCTAGTTCCTTAACTGTTGGAATTTTCTTAAAGCAAAAACTTGTTTTGTGTTTTGAAATCATAGGTATAGCTTGCAGTAGTTTCATTTCATCATTATACATCAATTTCAGTCCACAAATTAAGTTCAAATTTCAAATAAGTCAACATATCAAAACTGTTTTCAAAAGTCAAAAACCATAAAATCCAGTTTTCACCCAACTGGGGTGATTTTTCATGGGTTCAGTTTTGGGCCAAATCAAGTGAAACTTGGTGTTTTTCTAGTTCAGCTGGTCTAGTTACTTATTATGATTTTTATTGAATTTTAGAAATTTTCTACAAGCTCCAAATTAGCTTGTCAAACAGGGCTTATCTGCCCTGTTCACAAACTCAGTTAATACTGAGTCTGCACAGGTTTTGTGCAGGGCTTGTAATAAGCTCATAAGAGCTTGTCCAAGGCTCATTTTTGGTTTACAAGTTCTTGGCCAGGTCTTCTTTAAGTTCCAACTTCTGTTTTTCAGTCTCAGCTTATTGGGTAGCTTATTCTTAAGCTACAAAGTAGGCCCCAAAACTGTTTTTAGCACTTGAGATTTTAAAACATCAAATCATGGCAGTGAGTATTTAGAGGTTAAAGCTAGTTGATACTTGTTGCATTTGGGTACTTTTAGTATATTATAGCTTCTGTGACACTTTGGTGGTCTTTGGTTTTCATTTGCTTATTTGGAGTGCTTAATCATAAGCACCTTGCATTGCAGTTTCAATTTCTCACACATAAGCCACTGTTTTTACATTTTTCTCAGACTTAGAATATTAATTTAGACTTTTCTTGAAATTTTCAGATTTTTCTAGGTCAGTTTGCTATTTTTCTTCATTTAAATCAGTTTTTAAGCCTTTTAAATTAGCTTTTAATACAATTAAATCAGAAAAACTTCAAAAAAATAAGTTTTCATTTTTCCTAGGTTAAGATAAATATAAAAAGTCAAAAAAATATTTTTCCAGATTTTTCATAGTTTAATTTGTAATTTTTAGCAATTTAATTAGTTTTAAATAGTTTTTAATTCATAGAAAATAGAAAAATAATCAGAAAAATATAAAAAAAGTTTTGAAAATTATCTTTAGTTATTTTAGATTTTTCTAAGTCATAATTTCATTTTTCTAGCTTTATTTCATATTTTCTTGTATTTTAGGGTATTATTAAATAGTTAAAAATAGTTTTTAATTAATAATAATTAGATAAATAGTTTTAAAAATAATTTTATTTTTCTAAAACTTTTCTCTTATCATTAGGTTTGTAAAAATGTCATTTTCATATTTTTAGGATTAATATTGTCTCAGTTTTACATTTTCTTTTGTACGTCACGTAGTTTTTAATTTAAGTTTTATAAAAGAAAAATAAAAAACATCATTTTGCAAATAGTGATAGCGTTTATTTAATATATTTTATCTTTTTAATTTTCTTTAATTTGCATTTAAGCCCCTATAATTTATTTACTTTTTCTTTAGTTATAATCATTCAAAACCTCTTTTCCGTTCAAATCCTCTCGATCACTATTCGTTTGGTGATTCATCGCACAGCTCGTTGGGACATAACGACCTGGGGAAACCCTATACTCTCCTGATCTTCATTGCATTGGTGTCTGAACTGTTTTAAGTTTCTTACGGTTAGCCATTCACAAGTGGCTAGCTTGTGTGAGATAACTTGACGGTTTGGCACCGATCAAATTTTTGGCGCCGCTGCCGGGGAGCTGTGCTAATTATCTTCCATTTAGCAGATTAGTGATTTGAATATTCACTCCTTGTTCATACCATCTATATGTATTTATATTTTCTTATAAAAATCCAAAAATCCAAAAACATCTTAAAAATCAAAAACCCAAAAAGATTTTCATTCTTTGTTTTTACAACATGTTTTTTAAAAAAAATACCAAAAATATTCCTCTTTACCCTCTTACCCTTTTTGATTCTTTATCCCTTTACCCTCTATCCATTTGATTCTAACTTCTGCTCATGGAATCTGTCGACTACGACGAATTCTGGGACGAATTTGAAAAACGTCATACTTTATCACAAATGTCAAGAATTCGTGTTGTTCGTGATGATCCATTAATTCTGCGTAGGGAAATGGAACGAGAAACCGGGGTGACAAAGGACCAGGTACTTCCATCTGATAATGGAGGTGCTAAATACGTCCAACCTACGGTTATCCAAAGATCTAACCCCTCAATTGCTCCTAAGCCGTCTAAAATTGATCCTAAACTTTCACAATTTACGGTTAAAAGCAAACATGCAGAATTTAGACCGGTGACTAGCAAGAATGACTTGCCTAATCTTCACGTTTCTCAAGAACCAGAACCGGAGACCATAACGGAAGTGGTGGAAATTGCTAGCTCTCAGAGCACACCACTTGTCCCACCTCTGGATTTTTCAAAATATTCTTCGAGACTTGATAGTCATTCGGATCACCATGTTGGTTTTGTTGATTCTTTGAATAAACTGATTCCTTCTCGTAACTCTCAAATGAAATCGTTTATTCCTTGTGACGGTTGTGGTGAGCCTCTTTTTAGTTCACCATGTCGCTGGTGTACGTGTGTACAATGTGGTAATGATATTCATAACGGGAGTTGTTTGTTTTGTGGTTCGAGGAATTCATTTGATTATGATCCTAATCCGAACTCATTTAACGACCCCTCAAATTTTTCCAACTACCCACCACAGCCCGACTTATCTTCATATAACCAACATAACTGCTGTGAATTTTGTGGAGGTCCTCACCAAGGATTTGAGTGTCAATCCGGAAACACATTTGTCTATGAACAGTTTTCCGGTGATGCTCAGAACTTTGGTTATGACCAATATCCATATAATTCACCAGTCCAAACTCAGCAGTTTTACTGTTGTGAGAACTGTGGAGGTCCCCACTTCAGCTCTGATTGTCAAATAGGGAATCCATTTCCTTGTAACAATCATGACTCTCACAGGTTTGACAATTTCCAACCTCCACAGCACCATACGGTTCAAACTCCACCTGAGCCGTTGTCTCAAGAAATCTCCCAAAATTTTGAAACCGCAATGAAAACACTTGATGATATGATTCGTAACTTTAAGAATCAAGTGAGTGGTGAAAAGACCATGGGAGAATTGCTAGCCGAAGAAAGAGAGGCTCGCAAATCTAGGGAAGAATTATTAGTCCTAGAGCATGCAGCTCTAAGGCGTTCCCAATTTCTTAAGGCAGCTATGTATGATGATGATGAGGAGAGTTTTTATCCTTTTAAAGATAATATTTCTCAAGTCCCTCAGTTAGTTGATATCCCAGCAGTTGAGATTCCATCTCAAACAACTGCTATCACACCCGAAGCTCCCATTCACTCTCTGAACATGGGGGACGAGCATCTTGACACTGTTCCTGAAAAGGAATCGGACGAATTCATAAAGTCTAGTGTTGAGAACCTTGTCCCGATCCCGAGAGAGTCACAGGGAACTTTTGATCATATGTACGATTCTTCTTCCCCTCTTGAGTGTTCAAAAGATCATTTTGAAACTTTCTCCGATTTTAGCGACGATTGTGCTTCTTATGGAAACATCGAGTATGTTGAGTCATCTCTCCCACAGTCTGATCCTGTTCTTGAGGAGTTCTCCGGTGAACTCACTCACATCAGTCCACTTTCATCGGAAAGTGATGATGATTCCTTTGATTTCGAAGCCGACCTAAGAGAGATTGAAAGTATCCCTTATAATGATCGTTCACTCACTTCTTATCCCAACAGTCCAATAGAGAATATTGATCACTTTGTTCCTGAAGCATTCAAAACAACTCTCACTAATCCTCTATTTGAATTCGACTCTGAATTCACTTTAATTTCTGAGAATCCACTCTTTGATACTCAGACCGAGGATAGTGATGAGCCCACAATGGAACAAGAGTTCACAATTTCACTTCATGTGAATGATTCTCTTCATGAAGAGTTCTCCGGTGAACTCTCTCATGTCACACCCCCAATTTACCTGTTTTGCAGCGGAATGGAATTCCTGGGGATAGACTGTCATAGCACCACAATCACAGTTATATTGAACGACCTAAAGTGTCGTTTAAAAACACATCGTTTGATATTTAATAAAAGCGTTCAGAGTTACAACATAGGTCCCAAAAGTTTATAAAGTTTGCGGAAATATAAATATATTACAAGTCCAAACGATGTTTTTGAAAGAAAGTGCCATAATGTACAATGATATAAGTCGACGCCGCGACTCAAAAGGTTCCTTAACCATGCCATGATGAGTATGTCTTAGTTACCTGAAAATACATTGCTAAAACGGTCAACAATAATGTTGGTGAGAAATCATAGGTTTAGGTAAATGTTTTATACGACTACGCAAGTATAGACCAGGTATGACAATCATGTCACAGAAAAAATGTTACAATTGCTATAAGTCCATGACACCGAAACTAGACTGTTCATAATGTATGCCCCAACAGAGTGTTTTCCAGACAACTCAATAATGTTATTAAATGAAATGCATCCGTATGACTAGTTGGGATTCACCAACCCGGATGGAGGCGTCACCCTCGATAGATCTATCCACTCACCCTCGCTTCTATGATTAACGGTTCATGTAATATAAAGGGGACTTTCAATTGGCATGTGGTAACTTAAGCAATGTAAATGAATTTAACATACTTGGTATCGTAATAAAAATGTTGTGCAATGTATTCTCCCCCGTAGGTTTGAAAATAATTATAAACATGTACGACGGGGCTATGAAAACTCACTTGATGAAATAGGTACAATGACAAGAGTGTGTACACAGAAATGTAGCGTGATCCTTTAATCTTGACCTATTATGAATGATATGATACGCAATGAGTTATGATGTAATGTTATGCATGCATTTCGTATGTTATTTATACCATTGGTGAGTTTTGAAAATAATACTTATCGTCGAAAAATACTCTTTTGACGTCTTGACCATTCTTAAATTACTTTACAAGTATTTACGTCAAAATGTCATCCTACAATAGTTTATTAATGATTTATTGTGAAATTTTAACTTTTCGTCGTAAAATAAAGTCGTTGGAAATTTCATGAAAGTGACAAAAATGGCTTTGAAAAGCTAGTCGTAAAATGGTGTACGTCGAACGTTAGGAAACGAACTCAACGGTTTTGGAAAGCTTGTATCAAAATCTAGAAGTTTTAGTACATGAGTTTTCGTCATAGAGGTCTCGAACATAAAGATAATAGAGGTTAAATATGGTGATTTTGTCCATAATGTGGTTTAAAAAGTGAGTTTCGGCAAAGTTTAAGCAACCGTAATTAATTTATTACAACTCCGCTATACAAACAGTTGGTCATTTTGGAAAATATGCTTGGTGATCGCGATTTTATTAGAAGACATCTCGTTACAAAAAGTTCTACGTCATAGTTAAAAATAGCCTTCAATATGGTTGTTTTGTTTACCGTAACACTTGTCTCGTAAAAATAATATAGTTTTTCTTAAATAAGTAAGTTATGGCAATTTTATGAAAACGTGTATATTTTAGTCGTTATAAATCCGTTTTCTACGTATTATACGTCCTTAGCTTCGTATCAAAGTATACTAATATATTTTTGATAAGTCGAAATAATTTATGAAGCTTAAGACTCGATTTTGACTCGTACAACACGAAAACTGTTTGCTGAAATTTTCAGAAAATGTATATTTCGTCGTCAAACTTGAAAAATTCATAACTTCTTCGTTATAACTCCGTTTTAATCCGTTCAAGCGGCCACGGATTCGTTTTAAAGTATATTTTCTAAATATCTAGGCCAAAAATTCGTGTCTACTGTCGGATTTTCCAGAAATTCAAAATAAGGTCAGACCATTTTTTATACTTGTCGAAAATAGTTTTTCTCGTACTAAACCTATTCCAATCCCTTCAAAACAACTCCAAAGCTATTCTAATCCTACCATACACCTTCTTAGGGTGTCATGGGTTCCTAACCATCATCAAGACCAATATATAACAAGGGATAAATTATAGGATGACTTATATGTATCAAACTCTTAAAAACAATGTAAAAATGGTATAAATAACAATAAGTCTTGCATGCTTGCTAAAAAAAAATGATGAAATACATATGAAATGGAAATGAAAGATGTAAAATGTAAATGATATGCTTACAAGCTACTTTGATGAGGTGATTAGAACAAGGATTAACCTAAACACCCTAGGTTTTTATTTCAAAACCTTTAATAAGTGTGTAACTAGAGTGTTTATACTTGATCTTGGAAAATTTTATGAATTCCTTCTACTCCTTATGTATAACCGGTTCTATGGAGAGGAAGAACAAGATAGAGAGAACTTTTATTAACTTGTGAATTATTTGAGGTGAATGAAATGAAAGAGTGATACATGGAGTATAGATCTATACATTTGAAAAAAACTTACCAACTTCATTAATTGCAACCCCCCCTTGGTCGGCCAAGGGGGGAAGTATTCACAAAATATATATATATATATTTTTTCTTTATTTGTATGTAATTGTTAAAAAAAATGTAAGTAAATGTTTATGTATTAATAACTTGTAAGGTTTGTATATACATTAGTGTATTTAAGGTAGTTTTAGGTAAAAGAAATTTTTAATAGATCAAAGTAAAGTATAATGAGACCATAAAAATTGTAAAAATACATTTCTTGTAAAATTTGAGTGATATAATAATTATCGTGTAGTTTTTAAGAAAAACGTCGTAATAATATAAATTTAACGATTTATATAGAAAATAAATTTAAAACACTAGGTAAACTCAAAATATTGTTTTTATAAACTAAATGTAAGTATAAAAATATATCGGGATCATTTTTGAAAGTAGCGGATTAAATGTTCAAAATAATAACTTACGCGATAACGTTTATTTAATATAAAATTTACGCGTTTAATGTGAAATGTAAATTCATGAATGAACTAACATGATGCAAATGATGCTAATGAAATGTAGACTAAACTTAGTCTATATGAAATGTTCGTGATGATATGATCATGAATTCGCCGCTAAACCATTAAGGTTACGCGAATTTGGAACACGCAAACCTAGTTTACGATAAATGTTGAAATGGTGAAGCATGAATTGTTTTGAGAAGTGACCTGAAAGTACGGGTTGTCACATTCGCCCATCCAAAAAGGAATTCAGTCCCTGAATTCAGTTGTTGTTAGGTCCTACGGTGTTGTCGGTGAAAAGATGAGGATACTTGAGGCGCATCTGGTCTTCCCGTTCCCAAGTAAACTCAGGACCTCTTCGAGAATTCCAGCGAACCTTCACGATAGGAATACGACTCTGTTTCAACTGCTTGACCTCGCGGTCCATGATTTCTGCAGGTTCTTCCACAAAATTGAGTTTATCGTCGAGTTGAACTTCTTCCAATGGAATAACGAGTGATTCGTCCGATAGACATTTCTTCAGGTTTGAAACGTGAAACGTGTTGTGCACATGACTAAGTTCTGACGGAAGATCAAGTCGATAAGCTACCGGACCGACTCTGCTCAAAATCTTGAATGGTCCAATGTACCTCGGGTTCAACTTCCCGCGTTTTCCAAATCGTACCACGCCTTTCCAAGGCGATGCTTTCAACATAACTTTGTCGCCCACTTGAAATTCTAATGACTTGCGTCTAACATCTGCGTAACTTTTCTGTCGGCTTCTGGCAGTTCTGAGTCTATCTCGAATCTGAACTATCTTTTCTGTTGTTTCCCGTACCATTTCTGGACCAGTGAGTTGTGCGTCTCCAACCTCGGCCCAACAAACAGGTGATCGGCACTTTCGACCATAGAGTGCCTCGAATGGTGCCATCTTTATACTGGTGTGATAACTATTGTTGTACGAGAATTCTATCAATGGCAAATGGTTAGCCCAACCATTTCCAAAATCAATTACACATGCCCTCAGCATATCTTCTAACGTTTGAATTGTCCTTTCACTTTGACCGTCGGTTTGTGGGTGATATGATGTGCTCATCTCTAATCTGGTTCCGAATGAATCTTGCAATGATTTCCAGAAGTTTGAAGTGAATCGACTATCTCTGTCGGAAATGATAGAAATTGGTGCACCGTGCCTCGAGACTATTTCTTTGACATAAAGTCTAGTGAGTTGTTCCATGGAATAAGTCTCTCTAATTGGTATGAAATGGGCTGATTTGGTAAGGCGATCAACAATTACCCAAATAGCGTCGTAACCTCCCGATGTCTTAGGAAGTTTTGTAACAAAGTCCATCGTAATGCGTTCCCATTTCCATTGAGGAATTTCTGGTTGTTGGAGTAATCCTGAAGGCTTCTGATATTCGACTTTTACCTTAGAGCAGGTAAGGCACTTGCTAACGTACGTGGCAATTTCCGCTTTCATGTTCGGCCACCAATAAAGTTTCTTAAGATCTTGATACATCTTATCAGATCCTGGGTGAATAGAATACTTTGACTTATGCGACTCATACATAATCAATTCTCGTATTCCGCCATACAATGGAACCCACATTCTATCCTTGAAACATAATACTCCATCTGCTCTCTTTATAAAACCATTTGCTTTTTCGGGCATACCATAAAGCTTTTCACTTGGTCGGTTTTCCTCCTTAAGTGCCTCGATCTGTGCTTCGTGGATTTTCGATGGTAAAGGTGAATTAATCGTCATTCCTAATGATCGAACTCTTAAAGGTTTGGGCCTCTCTTTCCGGCTAAGAGCATCAGCCACAACATTGGCTTTTCCCTGGTGATACTTGATTTCACAATCATAGTCGCTGAGTAACTCCAACCAACGACGTTGCCTCATATTAAGCTCCTTCTGATCAAGAATATATTGTAAACTCTTGTGGTCTGTAAACACTGTGCACTTTGTACCGTAGAGGTAGTGTCTCCAAATCTTGAGTGCAAAAACTACGGCCCCTAACTCGAGATCATGAGTGGTGTAATTCTTCTCATGAACCTTAAGTTGTCGAGAAGCATACGCTATCACCTTTTCGTTTTGCATTAAAACAGCACCAAGTCCTTTATGCGAAGCATCGCAATATACAACGAAGTTCTCAATTCCTTCGGGTAGTGCCAAAATTGGCGCACTGCAAAGCTTTTGCTTCAACAACTGAAAAGCAGCTTCTTGTTTCTTTCCCCATTCGTACTTCTTGTTTTTCTGTGTCAACTTGGTCAAAGGTCTAGCTATCTTTGAAAAACCTTTGATGAACCTTCGGTAATACCCGGCTAGTCCTAGAAATTGTCGAATTTCTGTAGGATTTGTTGGAGTAGCCCAATCTTTTACGGCTTCAATCTTTGCGGGATCAACTTGTAATCCTTGACTATCAATGACGTGACCAAGAAATTGCACTTTGTGATTCCAAAAATCACACTTCGAAAATTTGGCATACAGCTTCTCATTCTTGAGTAGCCTTAAAATCGTCCTTAAATGCTCTTCGTGCTCTTCTTTGCTCTTTGAGTAAATCAATATGTCGTCAATGAACAGTATCACAAACTTGTCCAAATACGGTTTACATACTCTATTCATGAGATCCATGAATACCGCAGGTGCATTAGTCAATCCGAACGGCATCACTTGAAACTCGTAATGACCGTAACGTGTTCTAAACGCTGTTTTCGGAATATCCTCCTCCCGAACTTTAAGTTGATGGTAACCCAACCGGAGATCAATCTTGGAGTAGATACTAGAACCTTGCAACTGATCGAATAAGTCGTCGATCCTGGGGAGTGGGTAACGATTCTTCACCGTTAACTTGTTCAACTCTCTATAATCTATACACATTCTGAAGGATCCATCTTTCTTCTTCACAAACAAGACCGGTGCTCCCCAAGGCAAGGAACTCGGCCTAATGAATCCTTTGTCTAGAAGTTCTTGCAACTGATTAGACAGCTCTTGCATTTCGGATGGTGCTAGACGGTACGGTGCTCGCGCAATTGGTGCAGCTCCGGGTACTAAGTCAATATGAAATTCTACTTGACGTGCCGGTGGAAGTCTTGGTAAGTCTTCGGGAAAGACTTCAGAAAATTCTCGGACAATTGGTACATCTTCAAGTCGCTTCTCCTCCGACTTCTTCTCGGTTATATGGGCTAAGAAAGCAAAACAACCTTTCTTTATGTACTTCTCCGTTTTGATGCATGATATGATACTAAGTCTAGTTCCACTTCGTTCCCCACGAATAATCAAAGTTTCGCCGTTGTAAGGAAGATGAACAACTTTTTCATCACAAATGATTTTTGCACGATGTTTGGATAACCAATCCATGCCGATGACGACGTCAAAACTACCAAGTTCTACGGGCATAAGGTCTATGTTGAAGGGATGATTTAGAAAATTGAATGTGCAACCACGGACAATGGTGTTGGTGCTAACTAAGTTACCATTAGCTAATTCAACGATGTATGATATGTCTAATGTGGTTGGTTTGATGTTGAGTAAAGGTGCAAATGTAGTGGACACAAAACTTTTATCGGCTCCCGAATCAAATAAAACTGATGTGTAACGCTTATTGATAAGGAACGTACCCGTGATAACATTCGGGTCCTCCCTAGCTTCTCCGCCTCCTATGACGTAAGCTCTTCCTTGTGCCATTCCTCCTTGATTCTGATTTCCTTGGTTCCTTCCCTTTTTACATTCAGACTTGTAGTGCCCCCGTTCTCCGCAACCAAAACATGTAACTTGTTGCGACTTGCAATCCCTAGTTCGGTGACCAACTTTCTTACAATTCTCACATGGATCAGGACATCGACCCGGTTTGTGATGACTCAACACCTATCACACTTAGGCAAAAACCCCGAGTACCCTTTTCCTTCCTTCGGGCCTGCAGCATAAGCCTTTGCAACCTCTTGTCTCTTGGGTGGTTGTTGAGTAGCATTTCTACCTCTAGTGTTGTCCCACTTTCGCTTGTTGTTGTTGCTATTGTTATTGTTGTAGTTGGCTCGGTTATTGTTGTAATTGAAGCGGTTGTTGGGGTTATTGTTGTTGTTTCGGTTGGTGTTGGTGTAGTTACCTCTCTTCACTACCTGTGCCATAAGCTTCTGAGTCACTCTAATAGATTCCTCGATTGTTTGTGGATCAAACGAAGTCACATCTCCTTGAATAACCTCGGGAAGTCCCCCGATGAAAGCCTCTAGTAACTTCTCATTATCCGAAACCATAGACGGGCATAACGCGGCCAATTCTTGGAATCTCCGAATGTAAGTGTCAATATCATACCCAATAGTTACCAACTCATAGAATTCTGTCTCCAACTTTTTCACTTCCGTACGAGGACAAAACTTCTTAGTTACCAAACCTTTGAATTGCTCCCAAGTAAGCTTGAAAGCATTCTCCATTCCCATAGGTTGAGCATATGAGTTCCACCACGACAATGCTCCATCAAGTATTGTACTCGTAGCAAACTTGACCTTACTATCATCCGGGCAATTACATAGCAAAAACACGGACTCCAATTTCTCAAACCATCGAACCATGGCAGTGGCTCCTTCGGTACCTCTAAACTTAGTGGGATCTCCACTTTTGAAATCCTTATACGAACAGTTTTTAACTCCGGACCCTCCTGCATTTCCTGCAGCAGCAGCAAGCCTAGCGGCTTCAACAGCAGCCGCGGCCTCAGCAGCAGCAGCAGCCACCATTTCCCTTTCAATCCTTAGAGCATCGGCTATGCTATCATTCACCAACTTTTGAATAGCCGCCTGGGTCATTTCCGGTGTGGCTTTCTTTGGCGCCATAACTCTTCAAAATCACAAGATGAAACAATTATGAGAACTCATAAGTAGAAACAACCATCACACAAATATATCCACAACCACAACATGCATAAAGTAAATGGAATCACAACGGAACAATAACGAAATATCACAAATATAATCACAACACACGTGGATAATATACATGAAAATTTCGGTCTACATGGACCGATATCATAGATAATAAAAACCATTCCTACATAGTAGAGTCAATACTTGATACATTTGTTTGTACAACAACCAAAAGACAACAAGTTCTTTAAACTACGTCACACACCTCGTGACTAGGATAATAATGGTCAAAACTATACATGATAAAAGTCTACACTAGGCACCTCATGGTGCTCCGCCGGCTCGATCCTGAAGATCTCGAACCTGAGTAGTCAAGCTAGCAACCAAACTCCTCAACTCTCCAATCTGACCCTGCAAGGTAACTATACTCTCACGAGCTAGTGATAACTCCTGTGCCTGACGCTGTAACTCATCCTGTGCCATCTCGGCTCTGTCGTATAACTCAGGCATCTCCTGCCTCAACTCAGCAATACGCTCCCTGTTCTCTAACTGCCTATTCTCTAAACCCTGATGAGCTAAATCAATCGAAACCCTGCCTATCACCAGGCCCTCGACCTCCTCCGCAATGGTCTCAACCCTATCTAACGACAGTTCCTCCAACTGCCGCGACATCCTATCTATCTGAATCTGCTGACTATCTATACGAGCTCCTAACGCCTCAGTAGAAGGCTGTCTAGCAGCTGCAGCCTTAGAGCTCTCGCCTAACTCGAACCTAACAGGTGGCTCGGGTTCTGTAGATGGTGGTGTAGGGATGTCAAAACGAGCACGCTTTTTGAGCGGCAAGTCTGATGTAGGCAAAGGATCCCTAAGATAATACGATGAGGATGATGATGATGATGGTAGTGGTGATGGTGGGTGTATCGGGTCGTGAGCAGGGCTAACATGTGGGGTAGGTGCGACTTCGCCCTCCTCAAAGGGTTCAGTCTCCGTGTCAGTCATAATGAGTGGAAAGGCTGGAGTAGAGCCAATCGAAGATAAGATCTCAGTGGAGTGCGATAAGGCATCATCCATGTTAGGGTTAGCTGGGACATCTTCCGTGTTAGTGTCCGATGATACAGTGATGGGATGTGAATCTGAAGACATCTCTGTGACAACCGATGTGAAATGAAAGTAAATAACTCGAATAAAGTGTAAATGAATCCGCATGAAAAGTGGATATGCACTTATGATGAAATGATGAGATGCTATGATAATGTAGCTATAGTCTAGGGTCAATGATGCAACCTAGTTCTCTATAACTGTAGCTCTGGTACCAATCTGTCACACCCCCAATTTACCTGTTTTGCAGCGGAATGGAATTCCTGGGGATAGACTGTCATAGCACCACAATCACAGTTATATTGAATGACACTTTAGGTCGTTCAATATAACTGTGATTGTGGTGCTATGACAGTCTATCCCCAGGAATTCCATTCCGCTGCAAAACAGGTAAATTGGGGGTGTGACATCTCATGACATATCTCCTCCGGAACATGATCATTTCTATTTTGATCTTGAGGATGATATTGGCTCGGAGGAAGGTGTACTCTATCATACGAGTTTGCTTATTGATGATACTACCCTCACCCTTCCTCCCGATATGTCTACATTTGAGGATGAAGAATGGATCTCGATTGTTATCAAAATCTTTCTTCCTTTCCTCAAATATCTTGTGATTTCTCTTCATCTTCACTCCTTCGGGAATGAAGACACTATCTTTGACCCCGGCATTTTCATTTATCATTTTTGAGCCGGTTCTATGTATATCTCATCGGTGTGGAACTTTCACGTACTTCAAATGTTTGTCCAAACATCTTGAATGAAAGTCCGATGGAGATTGTCTCCTCCACTTACTTCCCCATGAACAAATTAATTCGGGGTCGAGTCAAGCTAGCGACTCGGTAATCAAAAACAGTAGTTAAACATGGGTTTTCACCCGTGTGTACCACCCTAGTGTGGGGGAGTTTCCCCCAGCTGTTGTATATATGGTTTCAAAAAAAAAAAAAAAAAAAAAAAAAAAAAAAAAAAAAAAAAAAAAAAAAAAACCTTTCAAAATAATGGCCGTAGTATTTCCCTTTTACGTTCTATGTTTCGGCATAACCGCCGGTACTTTGAATATTGAGGGCAATATTCATTTCTAAGTGTGGGGGGGAATTCTCACGAATTTTATCATGTAATTATACCGCCCAATTCCCCCATTTTTGGCCAAAATGTTTTTTGGAGTAAGTGTTTTGCACTTACTCAGCTTATGGTTATCAGTCCGCCATGTCTAATAAACAAAAGGATTGGCTAATCCAGGAGCAAACGGCTCTTGGTAAAGATATCTCAAATCCGTTGACGGCTTGCAATTTTCCCAAAATTGTATGGTATTCAGCTCACCATATCCTTAAAAGTGAAGAGTTGGCTAGCCCGCAAGTTTATGGCTTGTGGTAAAGGCAGTGGAAAAACCATAATTGGTAATCAGCTCACCAAAGATATTTTATCTAAGAGTTGGCTAGTCCAGAAGCAAACAGCTTCTGGTAAAGACAAATCAAATCCGTTGGAAGCTGGTGGTTTGCTCAAAATCACATGGTTATCAGTGTACTATAGTTCTTACTTGAACTGAAACATTTGGCTACTCCAGAAGTAATGGCTTTTGGTAAAGAGATTCAAATCCATTAAGTTTTTCTCAAAAGATTGCTAGGGACTAGCAATAGTTTAGTGTGGGGGATTGATGAGTGTGTAAATACTCATCATTTTTGGTTAAATCTGAACTGCAAAACGCTTAAAAATGCTCAGTAATGCATCAAAATACTGAAAATATCTCAAAATTGCATTTTATATGTTTCAGGTGCAAAATGTTTAAAATCAGATGAAAAATGAGCTAAGTTTGCATATTTGGCAGTTTCAGTCCGCCAAGTTTCAAAAGTTATCAGAAATAGTCCCTGAGCACTTATTTCGAAAGAAAAATCACCAAAGGTCCTTTTAAAATCATAAGTTGTCAAAATTAGTCCTTTGGTGAAAAATGTCAAAAGTTTTGAGAAATTACAAGTTTGGTCCTTCAAATTTCAAATTTGGTAAAAATAGTCCTTGGAAATTTGAAAATGTCTATTTTGGTCCTTGTACTATTGAAATTTGTCACTTTTGGTCCCTTGGAACAACTTTGATAAATTGGCAGCCTTGGTCCCTTGTTTTTCAGAAATTACACATTGGTCCCTATGTTATTAATTTAAGCCATGACCCTTTATATCATTTTGGACCCTTGTCATAACCCTTTGGACCCTGCCATTCCATTTGACCCCCTTTCAATATATTAAGCCGGTCAACCCATCAGTCAAACATATACACCCCCTTTTCCCTCTCTTTTCTTCTTCCCCAACTGCTTCACCTGCAAAACCAGGCATCTCCCATCCCCCCAGCTCATCCTCACCCCTCCTTGTTCCCCCCACCTCAACAACCCTCCAAAATACATTTAATGCTTCTTCAACCCTTTCACTCAACCCCCACTGGCAAAAACACTTTTGGCGCCAAAAATGCATCAAACGGCCAATAATGCTTCAACTGATCCAATGGCCAATAAAAGTAGTGGGATATGCTCAGAAACAAGTGGCAAGCCATTTGCTATAAAAAAGGAAGCAAGAGATAGCAAGAAAAAGGAAGTACTTAGTTTTATTTTAAAATGTATGTCGTTTTTTTACAAATGTTTTAGTTTAAGTGTAAAACTGTAATCTTTTGTTTCAATGTATTAAACTCAAGTAACTTTATCAGTGTAATCTACTTTCTAGTACCAATTCAAGGTTTTAATATCAATTCATGTTTTCAAGTTCACTGTTGCACATTTCAGTTTCAAACTCTTATGTTCAATCTTCACATAGCTTATTTCTAAGTTCAAATAAGCTTATTAAAGCTACTTATAGCTTTTTGTAAGCTTACATTCAAGTTTCAAGCAACTTTGGTCCTTGGTCAACGAAAGTCAAACTGGATCAAATGGAAATGGAAATGATGTTGGGTTGATGCAGTGCTTATTTGGGGTTGGAAATGGCTTAGTGTAGTGGTATTGGGTTCTAGTTTAAGCTGCAAAATAAGCTGGACAGTTGTGAGTATTTATCTCATTTTCATCTCTTGTTCAGTTTGAATATTGTGCTTATATTTGAATTTGTGATCATTAAATAGTTTAGGCCTGTTAAATTAGTGGTAACTAGGATAACTGGATTCAGTTTAAGTAATAATACAAACTAGTTTAGTGGTTAGCTTAGTTCAAATTGCATATCAGTGTTGTAAATGGTGTTTGGATCAGTGGGATTATCTGAGATTGACCCTTGGTTTGCACTTGACAATTGCATTATCAGTCTTAATATAGGTAGTTAGAATCATTTGAGTCGGTTATTTGTGCACTAGAACACTCCAAGTCAAAATGGCATATGATCTGTCCTAGTTCCTTAACTGTTGGAATTTTCTTAAAGCAAAAACTTGTTTTGTGTTTAGAAATCATAGGTATAGCTTGCAGTAGTTTCATTTCATCATTATACATCAATTTCAGTCCACAAATTAAGTTCAAATCTCAAATAAGTCAACATATCAAAACTGTTTTCAAAAGTCAAAAACCATAAAATCCAGTTTACACCCAACTGGGGTGATTTTTCATGGGTTCAGTTTTGGGCCAAATCAAGTGAAACTTGGGGTTTTTCTAGTTCAGCTGGTCTAGTTACTTATTATGATTTTTATTGAATTTTAGAAATTTTCTACAAGCTCCAAATTAGCTTGTCAAACAGGGCTTATCTGCCCTGTTCACAAACTCAGTTAATACTGAGTCTGCACAGGTTTTGTGCAGGGCTTGTAATAAGCTCATAAGAGCTTGTCCAAGGCTCATTTTTGGTTTACAAGTTCTTGGCCAGGTCTTCTTTAAGTTCCAACTTCTGTTTTTCAGTCTCAGCTTATTGGGTAGCTTATTCTTAAGCTACAAAGTAGGCCCCAAAACTGTTTTTAGCACTTGAGATTTTAAAACATCAAATCATGGCAGTGAGTATTTAGAGGTTAAAGCTAGTTGATACTTGTTGCATTTGGGTACTTTTAGTATATTATAGCTTCTGTGACACTTTGGTGGTCTTTGGTTTTCATTTGCTTATTTGGAGTGCTTAATCATAAGCACCTTGCATTGCAGTTTCAATTTCTCACAGATAAGCCACTGTTTTTACATTTTTCTCAGACTTAGAATATTAATTTAGACTTTTCTTGAATTTTTCAGATTTTTCTAGGTCAGTTTGCTATTTTTCTTCATTTAAATCAGTTTTTAAGCCTTTTAAATTAGCTTTTAATACAATTAAATCAGAAAAACTTCAAAAAAATAAGTTTTCATTTTTCCTAGGTTAAGATAAATATAAAAAGTCAAAAAAATATTTTTCCAGATTTTTCATAGTTTAATTTGTAATTTTTAGCAATTTAATTAGTTTTAAATAGTTTTTAATTCATAGAAAATAGAAAAATAATCAGAAAAATATAAAAATAGTTTTGAAAATTATCTTTAGTTATTTTAGATTTTTCTAAGTCATAATTTCATTTTTCTAGCTTTATTTCATATTTTCTTGTATTTTAGGGTATTATTAAATAGTTAAAAATAGTTTTTAATTAATAATAATTAGATAAATAGTTTTAAAAATAATTTTCTTTTTCTAAAAATTTTCTCTTATCATTAGGTTTGTAAAAATGTCATTTTCATATTTTTAGGATTAATATTGTCTCAGTTTTACATTTTCTTTTGTACGTCACGTAGTTTTTAATTTAAGTTTTATAAAAGAAAAATCAAAAACATCATTTTGCAAATAGTGATAGCGTTTATTTAATATATTTTATCTTTTTAATTTTCTTTAATTTGAATTTAAGCCCCTGTAATTTATTTACTTTTTCTTTAGTTATAATCATTCAAAACCTCTTTTCCGTTCAAATCCTCTCGATCACTATTCGTTTGGTGATTCATCGCACAGCTCGTTGGGACATAACGACCTGGGGAAAACCTATACTCTCCTGATCTTCATTGCATTGGTGTCTGAACTGTTTTAAGTTTCTTACGGTTAGCCATTAACAA
Source organism: Chrysanthemum seticuspe (assembly GCA_019973895.1). NCBI lineage: Eukaryota > Viridiplantae > Streptophyta > Magnoliopsida > Asterales > Asteraceae > Chrysanthemum > Chrysanthemum seticuspe. The sequence goes on from BPTQ01000003.1 coordinate 41,185,874, forward strand.
GTGGCTAGCTTGTGTGAGATAACTTGACGGTTTGGCACCGATCAGTTACGCCGTAACTTGCAGATCTAGTGCATTTATGGAGAAATAGAAGTTTACGGCGTAACTCCTCTATTGGTTACGCCGTAACCCAGACCTGGCTTATAAATACCCCACGAATTCCAGCATTTCAAAGCATTCAATTCCACACACAACACTCTGAGAATGTGGGAAAATGCTCAAGGGAGGTCTAGGGAAGCATACGGAGCTGTTTCCAAGGGAGAAGTCACACCATTACGATAAGCTTTAGCGTTTATTATTTCTTTTACTTTCAATTCATGTATTTCGTACCTTTAAATATTGAATTGATGTGCATGATTAATATGAGCGGCTAAGCACCCTTTGGTGCTAGCCTAGTTATGATTCCTTAATTGTTTTGTTTGTGTTTACCTTTACTTCCGTACAATTATTTCTAAGTGTATGCATGTATAGTTCTTTGGTAGTCACCCCTGGTTCGGTAGTTTTGAATGGCGATAGAGGCCAATTGCCTAGGAGATATGACCAAGTGACCCTAGGTGAGCGGACTGAGACGGGAAGGGTAAGATATGACCAACTGACGACCCTTTCTACTTGTGCGATTTGACCAACTGATCACCTATCGTTTGGATGAACTTAAGAATCGGGGGGTGTAGTGTCTAAGTTCGTAACGGCCGGGCACTCACTATTTAGAATCTAGCATGTAGCGGTACTTAATGACTCGGCTTAGGGGACCAGGAACAACAGGACTTATGACGGTGCACCTGATTTCTCCTGTGGTGGCATCTTTGCTGATAGGTTAGGGCGAATTGACCAAATGATGTCCTCTCGAATTTGACCCCACCTGAAGTAATTGGAAGTAGGTAGACGTAGACATAACTAGCTAGGAGGATTAACTAGGTTAGCACCACTATTCCTCTATTGATTTCCCTTTACCATTTATTTGCTTTTACTTTATATTCTGCATTAGTAGTCTAATTAATTAAAACCCTATCAAACCATTAATATTCTGTGACAATTAGACTTAGTAATTATTCGACACACATAGCTCTTGGGACGACCTCGGCTTTACCATTTACTATACTACACACTACCGGGTACACTGCCCGTTAGTGCATTAGGGTAGACCATAGGTATAGCGAGACACTATAAATATTAAGACCTGGTAAGTAAAACCTGCATCAGTCTTTGATGCTCGGCTTTAACCTTGGCACAGGTTAAACACTTGCTGACATAAGTGGCGATATTTGCCTTCCTATTCGTCCACCAATACAACTTCTTCAGATCATAGTACATCTTATCGGAACTAGGATGAATAGAATACTTTGACTTATGCGACTCATGCATAATCAACTCACATATAGCTCCATAACGTGGAATCCAACTCCTGCCCTGATAGCATAGAGTGCCATCGGAATGTTTCACGAAACCGTTCTTGTTAGGATTTAGAAAATCCATGTTGAAGTATCGGTCAGCCCAACTCTAGTTTAGTATATGTTAGCTCATAGACATTACCTTATTTATTAGTTAGTTAGTTAGTTAGAGCAACAACGTGGAGGATGGACGGGTTATTACCCACTGTATGCCTGATCCGCAGCCCGACAAAAGGCGTATTATGTAAGACTATAAATACCCTCTACCTCCCAAGGTAGAGGGTTGGAGCTTTCACTTAATCTAACCTTTTCTTTGTTTTTCTCTCACTTTCTCTCTCTATAAAGCATCCCATCTTCTTCTTTCTCTCTCTAAAATCTTGCTCATATTTGAACCATACAATTGCTTGTTTGTGTGTTACAATAACCAATATCCAACAATTTGTATCAGAGCCATGGTTTGATCATCAAGTTTGGTTATTGTATTTTATTTGGTTCGAATATTATTACACAAAAATACACCAAGATTGAATTTTTGATGGTTAAATGTGTTAAAGGTTTGTACTTTTGTGTTTAGGATCATCATATTACTCTAGTTTTTGGTTTAGAAGGCTAGATTCATCTTGGTTGTGGTGTTTTTGATTGGAAAAGTGTGGTTTTTGGACTTTTTCTTGGAAGAGGTTTGATTGTTTCTTGGTTGAGGTTTGATATAAAAACTGTCCAGATTCAATGTTCCAGAAGAGGTTTGATCGAAGAGGTTTGGTCGAAGAGGTTTAACTGATGAGATTTGACTGACGAGATTTGACTGATGAGATTTGACTGATGAGGTTTGACTGATGAGATTTGACTGATGAGATTTGACTGATGAGCTTTGACTGATGAGATTTGACTGATGAGATTTGACTGATGAGATTTGGTCGTTGAGGTTTGACAGTTGAGTTTTGACAAGTCGAGGTTTGTCAACTCTTACGATTTGACCTTGTGCGGTTTGTCAGTTCTTGCGGTTTGACCTAGTGCGGTTTTTCAATTATTGCGGTTTGACCTTGTGCGGTTTGTCAGTTCTTGCGGTTTGACCTAGTGCGGTTTGTCAAGTCTTGCGGTTTGACCTAGTGCGGTTTGTCTATTCTTGCGATTTGTCTCAAAACCTAACATACAAAACCCTAATTTTCAAACCCTAATTTTCAATCCGCAGAACAAGGGGTATATATAAAGAATTAGGGAATATCACAAACTCAACCATAACACCAATTTGTCTTCACTTCTATATCATATTCTAGTTCCTTTACTACATTCTACTTCTTACTCTCTTACGGTTTGGTCTTGATTTTTGTAAAATCCCGTGAAAGATTCTATTTCTCGGTTTAAATCACAGACTTGTAAAATCCCGTGTACACAACAACATCATGTCTTACACTCGTGATTCAGTGATTTTGGAAGTATTCAAACTGTATGACGCTGTAGAAAACCATGAGAATATTAGCTATACTGAACGGTTAAAGATGATGGAATCAATCAATGAGGATGTGAGATCTTTGTGTTCATAATCTAAAGAGAGAAGTGCACCAGCCTAGGTTACAAAATTCTAAGGAAAAGTAAAGTTTCATAGGACCTTATCAACAACTTCATTCATGCCTCACATTACTTCTAACTAAGAGAATGGAACGAACATTTGCTTCACTTTTCCGTCAAGAATTATCAACGTTCACGGGCACATTACTCTTAAACTTAGAACAATTGGAAAAACAACTTGACAGATAAAAGGTTCAAGAAGCTAGTTTTAGAGCAGCACTTCAGGTGATCAATAGACAATTTCAGTCATTCGTTAATAGGGAATACACTTCAGATTATGACTATGATATGGCTAAAATGTCATTCAAAAATCACACTGGGATGGAAGTTGACATGTTCATAGAGGAATTTATCCAACTCATGGATAATGTGGAGAAGTTTATTGAGAAAGTTACACAGAAAGATGAAAAAGTGGATGAGTGTCGGGTGCAATTTAGAGATAGTTGTGATGAGTCGGGTAATGTATCATTTGAAAGATCGGGTGTTGCTGAATGCAGAATATCAGAGACAGCAAAGAATGATGTAACCATCTGCTCATTAAATCATGTCACACAAGAAGTGGATGCGGTAATCAGAAAGGTAAATGAATGTCGTGTACAATCAAGAGATTGTAGTGTTGAGACCGGTAAAGCATCAGATGATGGATCAGTTGACACTGAATACAGAGGCTCAGAGAAAGATAAGCTTGACACAGCCAGTAGTTCAGTGACTCTTGTTACACATGATGTAAATAGGTGTCATGTGATGAGGTACCTTTAACTGTCTAAAATGATGCATCTGAATAAAGTGTCTCAAAACTAATGATATGGTTGATAAGATAACTTTTGATGCACTTTCAAATAAATTCTTAAAACTTGAAAAACATTGCATTTCACTTGAAATTCCAATCTGAAGAAAAGAAGAAAGTTTTCAAACTGTGAAACCTTGCAAAAATCCAGAATTCCCTGAATTTCATGAATTTTTTGAAATTAATGATTTAAAAGCTCACCATCAAGACAAAAACTCGACAATCTGCAATTTGAAGAAACATATTTCTGATATGCATGTGAAAAGTAATTTGGTTACAAGTAATTCTGATATTAATGCTATTTATGCTATTAAAACAAGAAATGATGAATTAGCAATTTGTGTGGCCAAATTACTAAAGGAAAATGAGTCTTTGAGAAAGCATCATATAGAACTAAGTGACTCGGTCAAAGAAGCTAGAACTAAGTCTTTGGATCGAACAAACTCTTTGATAGCCAAAATTGATGAACTCAAAGCTCAAATTCGGGATATTTTGAAATAGTTGCTTTAAATAATGAGCTTAGGAAAACTGTAGGGAAAAGTGTGAACACTAAGCTTACAAAATCATCAACCTTGGGGAAGCCAGTTTCATATCCAAATAGAGACCGGCCTGTTGTTCGACAGCCAACTGCGTTTATATTCGAAAGACCAAAATCATTGAAAACACGGTTTGCGTCCCAAGTTGATGCGAAACAAGTTTTGTCAAAACCAGTTACTTCACCTTATTTTCCTAAGAATTCATATTCTATGAATTACTTGCTCAAGAAGTATGATCTAGAAGAAGATAGGAAAAAGGCACAAATTCGAAAAGACGGAATTTTAGATGCAAAACCTAGGATGATGAATTCTACGAGATTTCAAGGCACTGCTAGTAGTTGTAAACCATTACCTAGGTACTCTCTACAAAACACTAGGGATTGGATTGCATCTAAGATTAGTTATGTGAAGAAGAATGCTATAACAAAACTAGAAATTCTGAGTCTTTTCCGAAAAAGAAACAATTTCCTAATTTACATGCTAAGATACAATCCACTAAGACTACTAACATGGATAAGGTTCAACTTGTTATGAAGCAAAACAAACCTAAAATTTCGCCTAGATGGATACCAATTGCTAAATGTTTGGAGTCTAATAATAACGATAAGTATTCCATTGTGCAAAAGAATATTAACAATCCTAGACCTTGCCATAAGTGGATACCGTCGGGTAGACTGTTTGAGGATGCAGGACTTAAGTGGATTCCTATCGGAAAGCTGTTTACCGATGGCAAAATCAAGGTTGACCTTGAAACCCCAAAGGGTTTGGATACTAATGTCACTAACTAATATATATGCAATCAAGCTTGTAATGTTAGTGCAGGTAGTCATTACTCAGTTTCAGATACATTGATCCTTAACTTCACGGGATGGCTCAAATTATGGATGACAAAAGAAGTGGTATCTCATAATTCACGGGTTCAAGTTTCTCAACCTTGATTTTCAATGGCTATGACGTCTGTTCACATCAGTTCATGCCTAGCTCTTCAACATTATGGCGTCTGCAGATAACACTTCAAGCCCCGTCCCTCAAAGAAAAGAAAGGTGTACGCTTAAGTGCGCTTTATCTTCAGAAGAAGAGAAATCGTCATGTTTATGACCACTCTCATTGACATTCTTCATCAACAAGCTTCATGTTTTTCCCATACTCATTCAATCCTCAAGTGGATCTACGTTCATTGGTGTATATTCTTATTCACTTGCTCAATCAAAAATGGCAAACTTCATTTGCAATTTTTGATGAGGAGAAGAGTGAAGAAACTAAATGTCAATCATCGAGGGATCTGCTTACCATTGATCGTATTCTTATTCACTTGTTTAAATAAAAAATTGCAATTTTGGATGCAACTTTTGAGGGGGGGGGGGAGAGTGAATATACTACATGTTGATGGATGCTTGAATTATGGTCATACGACTCTCCAACGCCTAATGTTTTCACTTACTAAGGATAACTAGGATTTATTGTTTGGGATTCATTGTTACAAGATATGTTTGATGAGTACTTCCAAATTCCAATGAATGTTGATCATCCAGTTCCTGAAGCTCTTGCTCCGGTTCCTGCTGACTCAACTAGTTCACCTTCTTCAATCTCTATTGATCAAGATGCACCATCTAAGAAGTATAACTCAGACTACTCAAGAAGCCTAATCTCCAGTTATTCCTCAAGGCATTGATAATGACTATTATTGTAGTTGCACTCATGAATAATGATCCTCTCTTTGGTATTCCTTTGCCAAATATTCATGAACATTAAGGAAAATGACTACCTCATCCGCTTGAAGACATTATTGGTGAATCTTCCAGATAAAGGAACAAGGAATTGATGTTGAGGAATCATTTGCTCTGGTTCATTCAATGGATCGATGTACATCTGATTGTATGCTTATTCACGTGTTGGGCATTTGACACAAAGTAATTACTTTGGAGTTAATCATTTATCACTTATTTGAAATTAAAGTTGTCTTTCACAAAGTCGTGTTCTTATTTTATCTTGAAGTTGGCGTTGGTTGGATGCATGACTCTCAATGATAACTTGCTCGTGCTTAAGATTTATGTAGAAGACTTGGTTTATCTAGTTACCAGCAGTCGGTATGGATGGTTGAAGACCTGGTTAACTATCACTTTAAGGAGTTACGTTGTTTTACTCAGTGACACACGTAAATGTCGTTGTGGATAATCGCAAGAGGTGTTAATGTCTCATACTTTGCTTGAGTATTGAGTACTTAGAGATTTTCCTGGAGCATAAAGTCTCGACACCGTTCTTCCAACATTAGTGCAAGATTAAGATACAAATGCGGGGAACTCTACTTCAGTTTCAAGTTTGGTATATCAGGTTTGCTTCATCAGTGGTCACTTCAAATTGTCTAAATCTGTGTTGGTTAAGATAGTCAGAGAGAGTTTCTGTAGCAGTTGATTCTCACAAGATACATTTGAGCTTATTATGTTCTTCTCAAAAGATTTCAAGGATATAAGTTTATAATGTGTTGCTGATTCTGAGGTATCAAAACTAGAAAGGGGGAAGGAGACATACATCTAAACACACAACAAGTGCGCATGATGAACTTAATACTTCTGCTTAATTGAAGTTATTCCAGGAAGACAAATGTCATAACCACAGAGAAACTCGGTGTCTTAATTCGTGGCATTTGGTGTTATTACTTCAACTATTTAGAGGAAGGATGTATCATTCCAACTATTTGGGGGAAGGATGTATTATTCCAACTATTTGGGGTAAGTGGTCTCTTGACACTTTTGGTATGTGTTAACTCAGCTTTCAGTGGGAAGAAATATGAGGAGAATATGTAGAGCGTGAGATGATATTGCTTATCGACATCTTCTATATGATTTATGATAAAGTGCTTCCGGTTAGTACTTCATGTACACATTGTAATAATGATTCTGATGAGATCGCAACCATCAGGGGAGAAATATGTATACATCATGGATGCACAACATGTTCACATGATCGGGCTTAATCAGTTATTTCAGAGTTGACATCAGCAGAGATAATCAGTGATTCAACATATTACTTGGATGTCATCGTCTCTACTCTTGTTGGGTACATGTGTACATTATGGGCTGATTGCTTATATGTAAGATAACTAGAATGCATTTGGTGAAATGAAGATGTTCATATATTGTTCTCTTGAATAGACAACTGCTTAAACTCGAAGAGTAATATGTACATCAGGCGAACGTGATCGAGATTAGTCATGTATTCCGGGTTTAATAACCGCATAGATGATCAATGTTTAAACTTGTTACTCCGGTGTTATCGTCTTCTTCGGGGTGTTGAGCTTCATTCAATAAGACCGTTTTTCTTCAAGTCTACTTCTTGGGGAAATGGTCGTTATTCTAAGATTGTCGATTTGGGGGAAAGCTACCAAAGTCTCACTTTCAGAAGGCTCAATTTCTGTCATCGATTCAAGAGTCTCAAAAGCTTTGGTAGTGAAAGTTTAAGAGATGATGAGTTATATCTTCTTCAACGTGTTGTTCGATATCCTTATCTCGGTACTCGTATCATCATCCTTCTTAAACTATATCATCTTCTTTGTATATAGTTTTCAAAAACCAAAATACAAAAATATAAAACCAACAAAAAGAAAATAGAAAAATATAAAACCAACAAAAACCCATAAAAATCAGAAAATTTGAAAAATGCTAAAAAAATATTGTTTTTCTCAAGACATGTATTCTGGTATCGATAACATCTACGGTCTTAGAAATGTCATTCAATAATGGCACGGGACTTTAGATGAAGTTTGAGCAGAAGGTGTAAATATGTTTTTCAAAACATGTCTCAAAAAAAAAAAAAAAAAAAAAAAAAAAAAAAAAAAAAAAAAACAGAGGCTTGCAGTTATTTTAGACTGTAACCCGTGCTTAACCTATGGTTTGCTATTATTTCAGATATGCAACCCGCATTTCAAAAGAGGAAAGTGCTGCGCCTAAACTATTTTCATAAATTCGAGCACTTATCCAAAAACTAAATGAGGAAAGTATGTCAAAGGACTGCTGTTCTTACACAAATGTTTTTCTTTCTAAATTTCTTTAGAAAAATACTTGTTGTGTTTCAAAAATGGTGGAAAATGAGTTGCTTGAAAATCAATCAAACTTGTAGTTTTCATAAATTTGCAAACTCAATCAATGACTTCAATATTTTTAAACTTTTCATAAATGAGTCATTGATTGAGGAGGAGAATGTTTTCAAATCTATATCATCTATCGGGCTTATTTAATCATCCTACATACTTAACAGAAAAAGATGTTTGCCTAAGTTGGGACTAGGAGCATAGGATATGATTGTTAGGATTAGATGATTATAGTTTGATGAACACATTATTCCCATGCCTTTTATGATCTGATTGATATGTTGGATTAACTTTTATTAGTCGATTGCTGTTTGGGTGTTGTTGACCACCATATAGCTGTATGTATGTCCACTAACGTATGTAAATAACATGGTATATAAGAATGTTCCTGATCCGGATCCTACTAAAGCAGATGATTGGATGCCGAAAGAAAAGGGCAACGATATCTTGGGTTGATAAAAGAAAAAACGGAACTTAATTGGATCTCTATGGATAGTTGGGATGACAGATGCAACAGCAGAGGTCTCACTGCATCAGCATATGGTTTTCTTCCAGCCTTACAGCAACAACAGAAGCAGCTTTTGATATCCAACCACCTAACGTATTTTTGTGCAGGACAAGTAGTGAGTAATACCATATTTGAATTTTTCAAAATGGAAAAATATTTGTTTGAAAATAATCGAACTCAAAATTTTGAAAATCAACCGGACTTCATTTTAAACATAAGTCACTCAATCAACGACTACGGTCATCGATTGAGAGAGAGAGTGATTTCAATCTTAAATATTTTCGAATGATATTTCATCAAAAAATCTGTTTGTACAAAATAAGTGGTGATCTAAAGATTTAATGCTATGTCAGGATATGAATTTTTCGTTAAAAACAAAGATCTTTCAAAATGAAAATTTTTATTTTACATAAAATTAACATACCTGACACTAACAATCTTTAATGTCAAATAATTGGTCCTTATCATTCAATTTCCAAATTAAATCAAGCCACATCTTTCCCCTAAATTTTCAAAAAGATTTAAATCAATTAGGATCACAAATCTCAAAAGGTTTGAATTTTTTGATCGGGGGAGAGATCGTGATTTAAATCTCAAATCTATTTAAATGGTAATTGTTTCAAAAGCACTCCTGCTTCCATGTGCCAAATGATTTCATATACATGATGCACATGATTGAGGAGGATCATTTATCCATAAACCATAAGATAATTTAAACAAGGCCATATTTTCTCCCAAGTTTCTAAACCTATTTAAATCACTTGTGATCTAAAATCTTAAAGGGTTTGATATTTTTGATCGGGGGAGAAAATGTGATTTAAATATGAAATCTGATAAAAGATGATCGTTTTGATTCAAAGTGCAGGTTCTCTCTAATATGCGCTAAACTCTTTCGTATATCGATGAACATATTGAGGGGGAGTGAATGGTTACTATTGGCAATCGTGGAAGTACTTCTAAAACCTCCTTCCTCTATGTGATAAATGATTTCAACTAAACACATATTGAGGAGGAGCATTTACCAAAAAATCAAAAGGCTTTTTCTAAGGAAATTGTGATCAAGGAAATATTTTAAAGTCCTCTTGCCTCCATGTGCTAAACAATTTCAAAATCATATGCACATGTTGAGGGGGAGCACTTTAAAAAGATCAAAAACAATTAAGGTACAAAATACTTTGATATTTTATCTCCAGTACCTTGATTGATTTTCCAAATGATTTTCTATTGGTTTCAAGAAGGAAAGAACAATACCAAAAGACCGACCAATTTACTTTATGCATTAGAGTTATAAGGATGGTAAGGTTAGGTATTTGTTCCCACGATCTCGCCAGAACTGGAGGGATCTACCCAGGGACAATTCACTAGATAGTGTATAAGTCCTTAGGTATGATGAAAAGAAGGAGAAAAGTGAGAATCTGGGAAGAGTGCCGACTGAGAAAGAGCTAGAACTGGAATAAACCCAACAAGGTTCTAGTAATGAAGTCTCGGTAAGCACTGAAGGGGTTGAAGAATGAAAAAGAAATGAATGTGAAAAATGGTGAAAAGAAATAGCCCTCCAATAATTCAACTTTAGGGCAGAAACCATGTTCAATACATATGCTACTGGTGCTTACTAAGATAACACTGGTATTGAAGACAAGACGTCATGGACCCAGTGACGCACTACACTAAACTTCCCAAGCTACTCAAGTTCTCTTAAAAGGACTTGTTTCATTCTCACGGGGAACCTACATTATCTATCGACTTTCTCTTAGAGATAGTTGATATTGAAGAAGGAGACCCTCTCCCTAGTCTCCAAATAGGAAACCAAAATGCACGATTGAGTCTAGAGCCAAGAGATCATCCACAAAATCTCACTTGGACACAAAATTAATGAAGACTTGCTGTTTTACACAATGTGGAAAGTAAGATTATTTATTGAGAGTCCTACGCATTATCATTGTGGTATTGCCAGAACATCCGAGTGATATGTTAAATATTCATGATGAAGATGGAAATCCTTCTAGAGCTAACATCAAACAAGCTCTTGGTGGGTGACATGTGAGATCATTTCAAAAGGTCAAACTTGTGACAACTGGATAGAAACAATGGGGCGATTCAATCTTGAATCAACCTTGGTCCAGGAAATGAATTGACGAATACTTTTGAAAAACCATTCGATGTGCAATACTCTTCTTTTATTTAGCACATCGATTGTGTATTCATGTTTCAAATATAAAAAGTATTTCTGATTGAAAATTGATCTTTCTCATAAAACCTTCGTCGTATTACAAATCTCTTTATCTTAAGCAATACGCGATTGTTTTTCAAATCATTTTTCATCAATCAGTGAATCTCAATTCGCTGGTTTACTCATTCCGTGCTGTCTTCTTTGAGACGTTCCGGTTTGAGAACGGCTTGATTAGCTGTGAAACCCTGTCAAAAAGATTCTTCGAAATTCTACCTGATCACAGGCAGTACTTGTACTGATCAACGGGAAACCGTGGTTCTTGCAACCCCATTCAACGAAAGTAATCAAAGACACTTTCGTGCGCTTTATTGCAAACTGTTGTTTGCAGGAACACCCGACGGTTGCAGCTGATCCGAATTGAGGAGTCAATCCATAACCACATGCTCACACATCATACTCACATCTAAAGAAATCATGATAAGTGCATATCTTCATAACCTGGCTCTGATATTTTCAAAACCATGCTTCTGCTACACTGCTGCAAATATCATGAACCAAAGAAGCTTTCGCTACTCTGACGAAAAGATATCGTGATCCAATACTATGAGCATGTCGGTCCAAAAGTCACAAAATAACATAACGACGATACAACAATGGATGATTCAGAGATTTACTGTGGCTGATGATCTCTAACCTGGCTCAAAGAATCAACTACTCGTGGATCAGCTCAAAGACCTCCACTAAAAGTACAAAGTATGATGGACGTTGAAGAATCACTGCTAAAGCACAAAGATTGCGGAAATTGAAGAATTAAAGTCTACGAGCTTGAGCATGAAGTTAAAGATAGAATGCTAGGATTCAAAATGTAATTCATGGGGTGACCTCCCTTAGGGGGAGATTGTTAGGGTTTAGAAAATCCATGTTGAAGTATCGGTTACCCCAACTCTAGTCTAGCATATGTTAGCTCGTAGACATTACGTTATTTATTAGTTAGTTAGTTAGTGAGAGCGACACCGTAGAGGTCAGACGGGTCTCTACCCACTGTATGCCTGATCCACAGCCCGACGGAGGGCGTATTATGTAAGACTATAAATACCCTCTACCTCCCAAGGTAGAGGGTTGGAGCTTTCACTTAATCTAACCTTCTCTTTGTTTTTCTCTCACTTTTTCTCTCTAGAAAGCATCCTATCTTCTTCTTTCTCTCTCTAAAATCTTGCTCATATTCAAACCATATAATTGCTTGTTTGTGTGTTACAATAACCAATATCTAACAGTTCTTACTCTCGATCATATTGTATAGATTTTCGTAAGGTCGGTTATCTTCTTTGATGGCTTCGGTTGAGCCGCAAGAATTTGGGAATGGTAACGGAGAATTGATAGTCATTCCTAAAGCTCTGACTCTAAGCGGTTGTGCTCTTTCCTTCCGGCTAAGAGCATCAGCAATGACATTCGCCTTACCGGGATGGTTGCGTATCTCACAGTCGTAATCGCTCAACAGTTCCAACTAACGACGCTGTCTCATGTTTAGCTCCTTTTGGTCCAGGATATGCTGAAGACTCTTATGATCGGTATACACATTACACTTTGTGCCATAAAGGTAATGCCTCCAAATTCTCAGTGCAAACACGACAACTCCTAACTCCAAATCATGGTTCGTGTAGTTCTTCTCATGGGTTTTGAATTATCGAGAGGCATAGGCAATGACCTTCTCCCTTTGCATCAAGACAGCTCCTAAACCTTTATGTGAGGCATCACAATACACCACAAAATATTGGCTTCCCTTAGGCAGACCCATTATAGGTGCACTACACAATCTCTCCTTTAGCAATTGAAATGCTTCTTCTTCGTCCTTTCCCCAAGTATACTTCACCGTTTTCTGTGTCAATGTGGTCAGAGGCTTTGCTATGTTGTTGAAACCTTCAATAAATCGACAGTAATACCCTAAGAATTGACGTATCTCATTTGGGGTTGTAGGAGTAGCCCAATCTCTAATGGACTCGATCTTGGCGGGATCTACGTGAATACCCTGACTATCAATCACAGACCCAAAAACTGTACGGTCGAAATCCAAAACTCGCACTTAGAGAATTTCGCATAAAGCTGCTCCTCCTTGAGTAGCTTTAGGATCAGTCTCAAGTGTTCCTCATGCTATTCTGGGTTCTTAGAGTAGATTAGGATGTCGTCTATGAATACTATCATAAACTTATCCAAGTAGGGTTTACACACTCGATTCATGAGGTCCATGAATACAGTCGGAGCATTGGTTAGCCCAAAATGCATAACCTGAAACTCATAGTGCCCATAACGAGTTCGAAATGCGGTCATTGGTATGTCTTCTTCTCAGACACGGAGTTGATGATACCCGGATCTCAGATCGATTTTCGACAAGACACTCGATCCTTAGAGTTGATCAAAAATATCATCGATCCTAGGTAAGGGATATCTATTTTGCACAGTTAGCTTATTCAACTCTCTGTAGTCGATGCACATGCGAAAAGATCCGTCCTTCTTCTTGACAAACAAGACCAGAGCTCCCCAGGGCGAGGAACTTGGTCTGATGAATCCTTTCTCAGCCAATTTGGACAACTGCTTCAACATTTCTTCCAACTCCGAAGGGGCTAATCGATATGGTGCTTGTGCCACTGGTGCAGCTCCTGGCACTAAATCGATTTGGAATTCAACTTTTCTAGCTGGCGATAGCCCAGGCAAGTCTTTGGGAAATACTTCGGGAAAATCCCGAACAACCAGTACGTCTATTAACCGTTTCCCTTCTTCTTCCTTGCTCTTCTTCTTAGAGATCTGCGCTAGAAATAGGAGACTTTCCTTCTCTATTTGCTTCTGAGCCTTGGTGCAGGAAATGATATTTAGTCTAGACGAATTCCCTCGAGTACCCATCTCCGTATATAGTCAAGATCTCGGTACTGTATGGCACACGCACAATCTTTTCTTCACAGAGAATGGCAGCACGATACTTAGACAACCAATCCATTCCTATAATAACATCAAAGCTACCTAATGGTAAAGGCATGAGATCGATGTTGAACAGGTGATTAAGAAGGTTTAGGGTACAAACTTTGATTATGGTGCTCACCCTTTCCATGTTACCATTGGCTAACTCGATATCATACGAAAAATCTAGGGCAATAGAGATCTTATCAAGCAGAGAGCTAAATGTAGTGAACACAAAACTCCTTTCGGCACCAGTATCAAAAAAACATAAGCGTAACGGTTATTGAGAAGGAATGTACCCGTAACAACAGTCGGGTCCTCTTTAAATCCATTTTCTTTAACCACGTACGCTCTTCCTCGAGCTTCTCCAGTGTTACTCAGCTGATTCCCCGTACCCTGATTTCCCTGGTTGCCACTCGCTCCACGATTCACTTGGTTTCCTCTACTTCTTTGGTTCTCACGATTCCACGGTTCTCGAAACTCATTCTTATAGTGTCCTTTCTTCCCACACCCAAAACAAGTAACATTAGCCTTCCCATCTGACCGGGGTTGGTTGAACCATAACAAGAGCCTTAGACTTACAGTCTCTAGCCAGGTGTCCAACCTTTGAACTTGCAACACACCACGTTACACTGTCCATGATGATGAAGCTTACAACGATTATAGTAGGGTTGCTTTCTGGCATAAGCCTTCTTCTCTCCAGACCCCATAACATAAGATATAGCAGTCTCATGTTGCTTGTTAGGGTACCTTCCCTTCGAATGATCTTCCCACTTCCTCTTGTTATCAAATCTACCCCCAGCATTGTTGCGAATCACCAAATCCATCAAGCTTTGAGCCAAAGTGGTGGTCTCCTAAAGATTAGTGGGTTTTGAAGAGATCACATCATTCCTAGTAGACGGTGGAAGTCCATCAGTGTAACGCTCTATCTTAAGCGTTTCAGTGCGGACCATCTCAGGACACAACAGTGCCAATTCTTAGAAACGACGAGTGTAAGCTGGCATGTTAGTGCCCTTCACTTTGTTATTCCAGAAGTCAAACTCCAACTTCTTAACTTCGTTTCGAGGGTAGTAGTTCTTAATCAGTATTGCCTTAAACTCTTCCCAAGGAATAGCGCAAGCCACATCGAAACCAACAGACTTGAGGTAATTGTTCCACCAAGTCAACGCCTCATCCTTCAAAGTGAACAAAGCAAACTTCACTTTCAATTCTTCCTCGCGGCTACAAACCTAAACACAGTTTCCATCTTCTCCAACCAATGCATCAACACAACAACTCCCTCAGTACGGCCATATTCAGTAGGCATACAACTTCGGAACTCCTTGTAAGTGCAGCCATGGTTACTACCAGTAGGCCTAAGGGTTCCAGCCATAGCATTTGGATGGTTTGGCTCAGCAAGAATCTCAACTACACGCTGAGCCACAAGTTGATCGATCAAAGCTTGATCAGTTACAGTAGCCGATGGAGTAGGAATTTCGACATTCGGATTTTTGCCAACCGGATTGTTGTTGTCTTGGTTATTGGTGTTCGGATCATTAGCAAATCAGACAGAAAGTCAACCACGAAGGCCGGCAGTAGCAGTAGTTGTAGCAGAAGCTGTTGTAGCTCGTGCATTCTAGGTTGCCCTACGAGTTTGAGCCATTGATCTGGATCACAGAGACATGAGAATATTGAGATCATAATAGAAGTGTACCAGCACACGAGGAAAGAGGCAATAAAAGAGAACACAATATCACACCAACAACCAACAATGATCGGTAAAACATAGCTCATAACACAACCAAAACTCCATATAACATCTCATAGAACTCAAAACAAGGTTTCTCAAGTACAAGCCATACAATGGTGAAAAGCAGTAACAATAACGATAACGAGAGAACATGGAAATACATATAGATAAGGAGTGGTACACAAAAACACTAGCCCATACTACTACTCATGGCCCAAAACGAAGATCTCTGAAAGCACGCTCTAGATTATCCAACCTCCTCCTAATCGCAACCAACTCAACACCATACTCATGACTCCTCCTCATAAGGTATGCGCCCTGAGAATCTGTCTCAGGCTGACGCCTCCACATCACCTGATCATACTCTCTCGCAGTCTGAATGGTTCGGTCTGCTGCTCTCACCCGATCATCCATCCTCTGTAGATCTCTCTTCATGGTGGCAGACCTTCCTATCAACATGCTAACATCACTCTCTATCTTCCCCAAACGCTTTGCTAAGACTCCCGCCAGCTGCTCCGTAATACCCTCAAGAGCATCCTCATGCATGCCCAACTGGGTCCCCATCGCATCTAAGTGCTCCGCGGTGGGACCAGCAGTGGGAGAGTCTGGATCAACCCAATCCACCTCTGATGCTGGGGAAGCAGGCTCTAACATAGGCTCGTCGAGATCATCATCCAAATCATACTCCTCCAAATCCCTCATAATCCCCTAAGGCTCAGGCTCGCCCTCCTCCTGAGGCTCAGGCTCAACATCCTCTTGAGGCTCATCCTCAGGGTCATCTTCCCCGTAAGACTCCTATCCCGGGTCTTCCTCCTCTTAAGGATCTTCCTCGGGATCTTCCTCCTCTAAAGGGTCTTCCTCGAGGTCTTCTTCTTCATATGATACGAGAAGTCGATGCCTTCGAGCAGGCGGAGAGTCAGGAGATGAAGGTAGTGATGAATCACTAGGTGCAGAAGATGATGCACTGGGTATCTGAAATGAAGAGGTAGAGGGTGTAAGGGACATAGGAGAGTGAACAATAACACATAAATAAGGTAAGTTAGGTGAACGTATGGATATGCGTGCTGTGCGGTGAAGTGTCATAAGGTGAGGTGTAGCAATCTGTCATATGAAACCAGGAGGTGATCATGCAGGTGAACGTATCATGAGAGAAGAAAGAGAACCACGAGCAGATGAAGAAGGGCACGAAGTAGTCCCATGCGTCAATGGCGGTGCATGTCTTGCCATGACATATGGGTCTCTCGGGTCCATCCCCCACATAGGTGAAACTGGTCTAGAGCCAGCGGAAAGGATGTCCTCGGTGATATCGAAAGAAGGCATAGCTGTGACATGGTGTTTTAACGAGGTCAGTGAGTACAAAACGTCCCATACTAAACGCAAATCCCAAAAATATCAAAGTCTATCAAGTATAAACATATCACAGATATTCAGCAAAAATAATAGCATTTTAATACCACATAAGTTTTAACTCATAAACCTTAGGCTTCAGCTTGGCAGGCAGGCACGCAACGGTCTTTGGATCAATTTTTCAAAAGTGGTTATAGTCTAGGTTTTGATAAGTACCCAGTTCTCTATAATCTGGGCTCTTGAAACCAATCTATAACACCCCCAAAATACGGTTCAGCGGAAGACTTACTAGCATTGGGGTGCTACTGGAATTGGTACACGAGACAAGTATAGCGAAACAAAATAACTCATCCATAATATAAAAACATTGTCAAAGATAGTAATTAAGTTTTACATTTATTCAAAAGTACGAGAGTAAGCCCATTAAAAGTAATTCATAAAAGTGGTCCCAAATAAACAACATAGTTGAATAGATCCATGACCATGCCAATGCCACCAAGCGCCTCTCAAATCAACTGCTCAAGCATAAAATATCAAATACCTGAGAAAAACATGCTAAAGAGGTCAGCAAAAAGCTGGTGAGTTCATAGGTTTAAGTAAATAACATTGTATATGGACCAAATAGTAAATTTCTTATTACGCAAGTAAGTCATATCATAAGCAACCATCATATCCAAAAACCCAAACCAAAACAAAGATGCTATACGTCATGGCAAATTTTGCAACCACAAATCCAGGTGCCACCCTGGTAAGTCCGGCAAACAAGTCCAAGACGGGGCGGTCAACCACGATAGATCTACCTACAACATGAATAAAAGACCTAACAATTGGAAAGATAAAGAGAGGCTAAACCTTAGCCTAGACTACGTAATAAGTGCAAGAAAAGCATAGTTTCATAAAAGGTCCAGTCAAAAAAGAGCATGTTTTCTCTCCCCAAGATTAAATAAAGCAAAGTACGAATAAAAGTGGGGCTATGAAACTCACCTTAGTCTAACAAAAAGTACAAGAATTAACAGGAACAAGAAGAGTATTGACTATCAGGAATCAACAACTACTAACTCGGCACTACCTAAAATCATAGACTTGCTTAGATTATAACTCCATTCAATAGTTCCCAATCTCGAATGTAATCCAGTTTTTATTTCCAAAAACTCTTTCTCAAAACCGTTTTCTAGTGTTTGGTATCCGCGCGTGCGTGGTGTCGACTCAACAAGATTCATGTAAACACACACTACTCAAGAACTCAACTAGGAAAGATCACACAAATCTATGTGTCAAGTTGTAGTCTAGTAAGTCTCTTGAACATATTGTCAAAACTTATCAAATTTTTCAATTCGATAAACCTTACGATATATTCGCCTTACTTATCATTCTGAAACTATACCACGTCCTAGGGCTTCGTAGGATATATCGTCATTACTAAACTCTTCCAACATAACTAACGAGGTCTTCTGATTCGTCAACCCAATAAGTTTGTTAGTTAAGTAAGTTAAGTTTATTTACACCAAATATCAGTGACAAGCAATTAAATAGTATTCAATTAGCATTTATCGCACTTCTAGTTTTGCATGCCCTCAAAACATTAAGTAACTCTCTCATTATTTATTACGCTTCTCTTTTCCGTTATATAATAAAAGAATTATAACAAGTATAATATACTTGTTTTTAAATATGAAAACCGTTTATTATTTATTGTTTACGTTATTGTTATCGTTATAGTTACTTGAGTTACTATTTGTTTCGAGTCATAAGTCTGAGTCATTACTTCTCGACTTATTAAGTTGTATCAAGTCCGATAATCAATATAGTCCATGTCACGGCCTTGTCGGAGTCAAAGATGACTAAAAAGTCAATGTGACACCGACTTGGCGCAAAGTTCACAAGTATATCATAAGTCAATAATGTCAAGTCCCAAATATCACAACTTCAACCTCACGTGGTCGTCTACGACTCACATCTAACCAATCCTCTGTAATTACTACAACGTTTCCCATTTCAAGTCCAAAATACCAAACCAAGTCTAGCCGTGACCATTCAATCTCGACTTTCTTTCCAACGTCCAAACGCAACAACAACAACGATAACATCACAACCTTCAATGTGTTGCCGAGACCATAAGGGTCTTGGCCTATGTTTCCCTTCGACAACCATCAAACCGAACACCCCTTTTGAGGGTTTTCCCGCTCGACATCAATCAAAACCAAACCATTATCAACATCAAGATTTACCAAGTCAACTACGCCATATAGGGTTTCATCCGAAACCCGAAACAACAAGAATAACAATAAGAAAATAAAACATCAAGACCATGAGACAAGCATATGAGACAAGTCCTCACCGAGAGCATAAGCTCTCGGTTCGACTGTCATGACACACGACGCGAACACGAGACCCAAACACGGATACCAACTAGTTTCTACCACATTTTATTATCAAGAAATTGTTTCCCATGTTTTTATCAACCAAACCCGACATGTAACCGAGTAAACTCGTGACTCAACCATGAGTTACCAAGAAATACGAGCTAAAACTCGTGGGTTTTAACCTACCTTTGTTTACAACACAAAAAGAGACCGGTGGTGGTGTTGTGGTGACGGTGTGGTGGCGCGTGGGTGAATGTCAAGAGGTGGGGGAGGTATTTAGGGCGCATGAAGTAGTAGATCGGAAAGAGGGGAGTGTGCGGAGTCTTTTGAGGTGGGTAGTGTAGTGTGGAGGTCGGCAGTGTAGTTGTGGTGGGTTTTTTGTGTGGCCGGAGGCTAGGGTAGCCAAGAGAGAAAATGGGGATGATGATGATGTTTTATGTATTTGTGTGTGTGTGTGGTAGTGGTGATATACCACTTGGATGATTTATGCAATTTTACCCTTTAAAAATTGATATATTTCCAAAATGGTGGGAGGTTGGGGCGCGGCCAAACAAAACCACAAGGACCATTTCCGTAATTTTTCTAAAGTTCCCCGATTCCTATATTCCCGAGCTCAAATATTTCGTTTAAAAGTCTAACAAGTTCCCCTCGAGTGCGCCAATAGGTTTAGTTATGTTTTTCCAATAAAACCGGTCATAAATACGCTTATGGAGTTAGACGAGTGGTTTTCTCAAGTTTTCTCAATTTATTAGGTTTTGCCTAGTGCCGAGGTCTAGTAGTGCCTAGTCTAAAGTCATAAACAAGGTCTAACAACAGAATGCTCCGCAAAATATCAAGAGTTTATAGTCTATTGTTTAACTTGCTAAAATTTAAAGTAGTGTGGTATTAAAAATAGTTTTCAAAATTTACCAATTGTCACATAAAAAATGTATGCACACTTGTTAAAATACATGTTTAAAAACATCATCTTCTCAAACATATATGCTTTTCATTTGTTAGATCCCACTAATTAAAACATATATGTTTTGAACATGTATGTTTTGAACCTATATGTTTTGAACATGTATGTTTTGAATATACATGTTTAGCACAATTTAAAACACATATTAATTCATTTATCCTAAAATCTATATTAACCTTAAAACATATATGCACGCCACTTTTATTGATTTTGTACAAGCCGAAATTCACATATGCACCATTATACAATCAAAAGCAATATAGAGCGATTTTACATCATATCCAGTAATAATCAACTAAAAACTAACTAATTTCTAGAATCAAAACCAACTAAGCCAAATCCAGTGGAGCCAAAGTCATTTGAATCAGTTGGCTTTTCGGTTCGAACCTTTTAATGAACACCCCTAATTTCAACACTCATTTGTACACCACAACACATCAACAAAATAATCATACAAATTCTCATTCAAAACCATTATCTTAATTGAATATATTAAAATGGATTTATTATTGATGGATTTATTATTCACGTATCAAGGTCTACACCTCTCATTTATATTCTTTAACTAGATCGTGTTACTTGATAAGAATTTCTGGCCTAACTAAAATATTAAATTAGTTGCATTAATATAAAATATATCTAGGATATCAAATAGTATACGCTTAATATTTTATTTAATATTTTAGTTTAACTAAAATATTAAATTAGTTGCATCAATAAGAATTACACCATCGTCTTTCACATAATATTCAATTATTTCATTAAAATATTAAATTAGTTACATCAATAAAAAATTTCTAAATGTAACATAACTTACTGAATTCTTACCCAGTGGGTGGAGATGTCTTTGTGGTTCCGGTCGTAAGAGATCTTCGTGGATCTACAATAGTGTTATTTTTCTTTGTGTGTGTTTGCTGAGAATGATTTTGGTGAATCTACATTTATTTTAATGGCATTTTTTTTGGATCTACATTTTACAATGAATCACCACATCATAGCCACCAATAAAAAAAAACCCTCCGCTACTACTGGAAATAAAGGCGTTTCGGGGTATATGAAGATGAGGATGGTTGAAGAAGATGGTTATGGTAGTTGTTGATTAGGATGACGATGGTTCAAGAAGATTGATTTTTTTAACAATGGCGGCCAGGTTTTTTTAGGAGAAAGAGAGATGAATCTGAAAATTGTAACTAATCCTTATTGTCAAAAATTAGATTTACAGAGAGGTGGCAATCTTTTAGGGATAATACACAATACCTAAATTGCCCTTTCATGTTTTCAAATAATGGCATAATCTTTTAGTTTTTTTTTACATTAATGGCATAACTAATTATAGTCATTGATCAACTAATCCAATTGTTAAAAAGTGGTTCTCGCATTTAAAGTGGGTTCTGAAAATAAAGTTTCACTATATATATATATATATATATATATATATATATATATATATATATATATATATATATATATATATATACATATATATAGAGAGAGAGAGAGAGCAGGGATCCAATGAGAAATAAATTAAAATAAGAAGTGGTGAGAAGTGACTAAAACCACACATTTGAGATGCCACGACTTGCATTAGATGCATTTCTATTCATATAGATGCAACATCTTGAGTTTCAAACGTTAATTTGATTTATAGATGGTGCAAATTGATTTTCATAATTTCGGCACGTGCAGAGGAACAAAAAACAAGAGAAATCATGAAATGCATCTAATATACGTATATGCATCTGATTAAAAGCTAGAAAATACACTATGGTGTGTTATAATGCATCTAAGACTATAGGGATGCATCTAATTTAGGTCGGTGCATCTCGGATTTGTGGTTATAGTTCTTCTTATTCCTTCTTATTTTAAGTAATCTTCTTATTTGATCCTAACTCTATATATATATATATATATATATATATATATATATATATATATATATATATATATATATATATATATATATATATATATATATATATATATATATATACTAGCCGATTACCCGAGCCTAGCGGCAGCGGTGTCTAGTTTTCGAGATAATTTTGGCGGCGACTAAATCTCTTTCGACACTATTTTACTTAGCGGCAGCGATCTATAATTTGTGAGAAATTGTTTGGGTTTTTTTGATTTATCGATGGTTCGGCAACAGTTCAACAGTCGTAGCTCACAATTTGTAACATGAATGTTGAAGGCATTGTGTGTAAACAATTGTGACTGATCGATGCCAATGATCAGTTTTGTATAAATGTCATGTTGGGTGCTTTGTATAGTCAAATACACTTTCTTTAATACTATTAATTTTAATATTAATTATTAGAGAAAATTACCAAAAGAGGCCAATTTTTCAAGGTTAGTCCATTTTTAAGACTTTTTTCTCATCTTTTTCCCAAAAAAGCCATGCTCAACTGCTCAACTCCACCACTTTAATGACAAGTGTCAATACAAGTACAAGTTAGGTGGGCATGTTTTTTTTTTTACTTTTTGGTTAAATGACAATTTTACCCACATATATAAATACTATCTTTCTCTTTCATCTACCTCTATACCCACAGATCTGGATCTCAGTACACCAATTATCCCTCCATACCATCACCACTTCGAGCCACCACCATCTCCACCTAACCAAACGCAGACCCCTCCTTCCTCACTTTACCTTTTCCAACTGCTTCTCTTCTTCTTCTGGAAAAGTTCACCACGTTTTTGGCTTTTAGACAATATCGACGTATAGGGGTTTTGGCTTCTGGAAAAGCAGTGGTGGTGGTAGACAATATCAACAGCTCGACCCCTCCTTCCTCACTTCACCACGTTTTTGGCTTCTGGAAAAGCGCCACTCCAATTAGGGTTTCTGTGAAATTAGGGTTCATACAAGATTGGGGTTTTCCCAAATTGGTATAGGGGTTTTGTGAATTGGTGTAAAGGGAAGCTTTCTCGAGTGGTTAATTATTTGATTGTTTGATTTGAATGGTGATTTGGTGAAGTTTTGATTTGAATGGTGATTTGTATTTCAATTAATTGTTCTGTATTTCAATTTTTTTTATCGATTATTGAGTTTGATATCTATCATCCGAAGTATAATTAGTACCTCGTATTTACCATCGGCATCCAGTTCATTTTATGTTTCATGTTTTCTACATCGTTCGACAAGATATACTAACGGCTTAATTTGGATCTCCAGTAAGGTGAAGAATGGATTTTATCGGTTGATTTTCTGTATTTCAATTTTTTTTTCCTTTTTGTTTCTAGATTAGCGAGAAAAAAATAAGGTATGGATTAGCAGTTGAAAACTGATGGTCAAGCAGTGGTGGTTGAAGTGGTGGTCGAGCAGTAACCGGTTGAGCAGTGGTGGTCGAGCTGTTGAGCAGTGGTGGTCGAGCAGTTGAGCAGCGGTGGTGGTAGCGGTGGTGGTGGTTGAGCAGCGGTGGTGGTGGTGGTTATGGACTGGTAAGGTGGTGAGGTAGGTGGATGGAGTTAGGTGAGGGTAGGTGGGATAATTAATAAAGAAATATAATAAAGGGTAAAATTGTCATTTAACCAAAAAGTAAAAAAAATATATGCCCACCTAACTTGTACTTGTATTGACACTTGTCACTAAAGTGGTGGAATTGAGCAGTTGAGCATGGCTCTTTTGAGAAAGAGATGAGAAAAAAGTCTTAAAAATAGACTAACCTTAAAAATTGGCCTCTTTTGGTAATTTTCTCTAATTATTATTGCATGTATAGTATCTAAAAGCTATTATGAATCCGTGCAATTCCTCTTCACTTTTAAAAGTTGTCAAATTACTAAATCGTTCAAATACTCAAATCAAAAACCTTGGTGTTACCATTTTACTATAAAAGTTTACTTCAAATATTAAGCCAAGTTCAAAGCAGATGGATAGAGAATACATTTTTAAATAGATTCATTTTCAATTTTATCCATTGTTCTTTCTATTTGCCTATTGCCCGGTCCATAAGAAGTCATTGTTGACCAAGAGTGTCATTTTTTTCTTCTTTTTTTCATAACATATACCAAGTTCTTTTTATACTTTTTCTACTTGACACACTAACATAAAACAAAGAGCATGTCCTTTCTTTTTCTACTTTGCTGAGTTACATCTCAATTTACAATGCAAAGTTGTCATACTTATCCTTTTACTACCTTTTCCTACTTGACAGTTGACATGTGACTTAAAAAAAAACATAGATGATAAGTCTTTGTCAACATGGTTTTCGAAACAAAGTTAAAAAAATAGGTAGTGAAAAGCCTTTTACTATATCATATAATAAAACTTACAATAAAATAAGGCCACATCTTTCCTTTTTCAAAAGAAGCTAATAAGAGACTTGGTTTCAAATCTCATATGCAAATTTGCAAAAAAGTACACACTACTACCATTCTCACATTTACCATGCCAAGCCACATTTCAATCTAAAAAAAAATACCCGCACTACCATTATGTAAAGAATATAACCATTATGTAGAAAATAAGCTTTAGTAGATAATTTATCCTAATAGCAACTAAAAAAAAAATCTACTACTTGCACAAAGTCAAGAAATTTTACATAACAAAGTAGGCCGCATCATTGGGCCTTAAAATAAACGTCACTGTACTCGAGCATGTTGTAGATCTATAGAAAAAAAGCTAAGAAGGTTTGAATTAAGGGTAAGCATCGGTCCGGGACCGGACCGGACCGACAAGACCGAAGACCGAATTAAGGTAAAAACCGGGACTGAGACCGAGACCGAGACCGAATGGGGTCAGTCCGGTCCGGTCTGGTCCGGTCTCGGTCGGTCTGTCGGACCGGACCGATTGGAGTCTACTAATGCCAAAATAGTCGGTTTGTGGTCGTTTGCTCACCCCTAGTTTGAATCTACGGTAAGCTACAAGATGTAGTGTAACGATCAATGGCCTCAATATAATGCCAAAATCATCAGTTGCCTCAAACTATATCAACCATTGTAACAACAGAATGGTTCAGAAAAAGATGAAACTACTAACAAAACCGCATGACATAGCCGAGAGTACAAACTATCTACCACCGAACCAGGCTCATCAAGAGTTAGATCTGTAACCACATCCAAGAAAACATCAGATATATCTTCATTCACCACCAAAATCACTTGATCTACCACCGAAAACAACAAATCTGCAACCCAAACCACCAAAACCACAACTGCTCGAATGGTTGTTGAGGCGGAATCAGGTGGTTATACAAACATATATTATCAATTTTTCATATTTCGATTAACACAGTTTTCCAACAACTTACACATGTTAACAATTTACACATGCTATACTTTTTATTTTAAGCAACCATTTAACATAAATCAAATGTTATAAATAAAAAAAAAAAAAAAAAAAAAAAAAAAAAAAAAAAAAAACAGGTCTCCAAACTTTGTTGACTAACTTTTTAACAGAACTTACACGTGAACTTGTAACATAACTTTTTAACATCCCCAGCAACCATTTCAGGTGAAGTAACGGCAGTAGGGTAGATTCCAACGATTGCGAGAGATCTGGCAACGGCGAGAGATCCGGCAACGACAACAGCAGTGCAATACAGATCTAAAAAAAAAGTCGAGAACTCTTAACTCAGATCTATAACTAATATATATACAGATTAAAAAAAATAAAAAATAAAAAAAATAAAAAAGTATTCTTTAATACCTCAAAACATATATCTCGATCTATAAAACAACTTCAAAACATTAGCTTTAGACCCCGACTTTATAAAATACATCCCATGACACCAAAAAAATAAAATAAATTAGCTCAAGCTTGGTACCATCAAGATGGGATCTTACCTCAGCACCTAAAACTGTTTGGCAAAGTACAGATTCGGTTATAAGTTAGCTCGATCTCAACAGATTCGATTATATCAGACCAAAAAAACCACAGTGTGTTAACCAACTCAAACTTGAGAAAATACATCCCTGACACCAACAAAGGAGACCACCAAAACTACCCGCTGAAGACACTTAAAAATACATAGTGGTGATGGTTGTTCTAGTGGCGATTTTTAGAGAGGGAGTGAGCAGAGTTTTAGAGAGAGTGAGATATGGTTGTGTGTATTTGGTTTAATCTTTTATGAGAGGGTTAGGTATTTTTTTGTGTGTGTTTAAGATGAGAGAGAAAGAGAGCTCGGACCTAGCATGTGTTTGTCGTGGATTTATATATGATTTAAGGCTCGGGTGGCTGAATCTTAACTTTTGGTTTGGAGTGAGGCTCGGTTTTCGGTTGTGTAATAGATATTAAACAGGCACGGGTGGCTGAATCTTAAAATCTAGCTTTGGTGGTTGGTTTGGAGTTAGGAGGGGGATATGCATGCTTTATAACGGAGTATATATATATATATATATATATATATATATATATATAAGATTAAAAATATAAAAATATTTTCTCTTTTCATTTTTGAGCTAAAATAGAATACACCAATTATATAACACTTCTCAACTTGAGGTGTTATTATTAGTAAGTTCCCAAACGAAAGATATAAAACTTGCCTTTGTGTCGCTCGTGAGTTCGGTTTACTTATATCGTTTTAACAAACTATAAGAGGGGTATAAGGTTGGGTATGCATTAAATTGTAACCTTAAAGAGAGGGGTTTTTAATTAGCTTGCGCTGACCTCTGTTTCTCCGCTCCTTTGTGCGTTTTTCTTATAGAAGTGTCCAATTCACTTGGGATTATTGGTTTAAGTTTATTGTTGTTTTTTGAATTCCGTTTCATTTTAATTGCATTGGTTTTTTAAGTGCTCGGACCTAGCATGTGTTTGTCGTGAATTTATATATGATTTGAGGCTCGGGTGGCTGAATTAGGGGTGTTCAGTGTTTGGTTTGGCACCGAATAAACCGAAATATAAACCGGACCGAAACTGAATAAAATCGGACCGAAAATTTTAATTGTTGTATGGTTTGGTTTAAAACCAAACCGAAGTATTTAATTGGTGTTTGGTTTGATTTTGGGTTTAATAAATACAAAACCAAACCAAACCGAAAAAACCAAATATATATCTATCTACATAAAAAAGTTTAAATTACATATATACTGATTTTATTTGTTTGTCTTCCTAACAAAAAATCCTAATAATTTAAAATATCTTAGAAACTAACCACTCCATGCATATCTAGGACTCCAGGAGCAATTAACCTACTTGATTCCTATAAATTCACATATATCGTATCCTCTCCTTCCATATATCACTTTCATTTATTTCCTTTAAGTTATGAAACCTTTTGGTTTCTTAAACTTTTGTTTTGTTGATTTACCTAAGCACTTTGTGAGACCTTTTGATTTGATAATTTTATTTGAACTTTAAGGTTTTTATTTGCAACTTTTAGATTATATTTTGAAGTTTACTTGAATTTGGTTTTCTTGGTTTTAACCAAAACCAAACCAAATTCTAATTTGGTGTATGGTTTGGTTTTATCCGTTCTAAAATTAGTTTGGTTTGGTTTTGGTTTAGAGTTTTAAAATTTTCAAACCGATTAACCCGAACCATACAACCCACGAAACCGAAAACCGAACCGATGAACACCCCTAGGCTGAATCTTAACTTTTGGTTTGGAGTGAGGCTTGGTTTTAGGTTGTGTAATAGATATTAAACAGGCTCGGGTGGCTGAATCTTAAAA
The DNA here is from genome assembly GCA_019973895.1 of Chrysanthemum seticuspe. Taxonomy (NCBI): domain Eukaryota; kingdom Viridiplantae; phylum Streptophyta; class Magnoliopsida; order Asterales; family Asteraceae; genus Chrysanthemum; species Chrysanthemum seticuspe. The sequence goes on from BPTQ01000003.1 coordinate 41,213,875, forward strand.
TCTAGCTGTGGTGGTTGGTTTGGAGTTAGGAGGGGGATATGCATGCTTTATAACGGAGTACACACACACACATATATATATATATATATATATATATATATATATATATATTGTTTTATTTCACGATAAGCTTTCGAATTAATAATTTTAAATTGGTAAAGAACTATTCAACCCCTTTCTGATTTTTCATATAACCCTTGATGGAGATAAATTCTAACACTTGAGACTTGAGGTACTAACCAAGAATGCCAATATTAACTATGAAATTCTCATGTGAATTTGTTCTTGAGCAAATGAAGATACTAAACCTATTTTCCCTTCATAAACTCTTGCTTTGCCACACCCCATTCCCACGTGGGACTTAGGGAGTACATTTTTTGTGCTTTAAGACTTGACTAGGCCAAAAGGGTAAAAAAGTATTTTTTTTGTTCGAAAATGTACTTTCCACCGTTAGTTCCCGTCATTAAATCTTTTGTTTCATTAGTCCTTTCGCATTAACTATGTGTCCTTATTTCTTCGGAATTTTAACGGAAAAACTTTTCTAATGTTCTAAAAACAATACACTATTATTCTGACAAATCTATGAAATTTGGGGTGTTACATGTATGATGACGCCTTTAATGCTCAACAAGGTCTTCATAATGTTGATGGTCAACGAACTACATATAACTAATACAAATCAAATTAATAACTACTTATCCAACACAAAAATATTATTAAAAATAAAAATTATAAAGTGTCTTACATATTCATAGCGTCTGGCAGTGAAAGATTTGGATCATTGATTGCACGTCACTTCACTCTTGGTTCGGTTTGTGGAATTAGTCTTTGATTTTGCGCTGACAATAAGGATTGACTCAACAATCAAGCAACTTCTGCCATGCATCATCACCCCTCTTCTTGTTATCTGACTTCTCACTTCCGCAAACCGCTCATTACTAAACCATTTATTCCTGAACTTGTATTTGGTGTCCCGATATCATGTCGCGAAAGTGGCCTCAAGTCCCACTTGTACCATGTCTCGATTGTTGTTCATGTCTGAGGATTTACTATAGTAGGGTTATCTAAGTGAGGTGCAAGTTAAAAAAGTCATTCAAATAAAAATCCACTTTTAATTAAACATAAACATTTAAATAAACACACACATCCAAATAACCGATAACAATAATAAAAAAAAAAGATAAAAAATAAACAAGACTGACCTTGGTACTGGGAATTAAGTAAGATTTATCTGTTGTGGGAACTTCAACCCATAAGGCATAATCCTAGGAAAGTTTCCTCATAAGCTCCCCAATCAAATTGTCGAAGTGCAATTCATACTTGCCTATGTGTTTGTACATATTTTGGTCATTCCGCTTGATCAGATTGGGTTTTCTTTTTTGTTGAAAATTAGTTCTTTTTTTTTTTATTGAGAAAGTCTCTTATGCCACAGCCTTGATTTTGTAGATGTTGCTTTAGAAAGAAGACAGATGGGAGATGAAGCGATCATGTCAGTCATAGAGATTGTGTAAAGGCTTGATGAGCGGGTTCCTGACATGAGATCGTTTCCTTGTAGATCATGAATGAAACATGTTTTCTCCCAAAAAGAAACTTCCAAATCTCCATCGCAAAATTGACCTACTGAGAAAAGGTTATGTACAAGACCTTCAACATAGTACACTCGGCTAATTTTGATGTTTCCATTGATGTAGTCCCCGTAACCCATTATAGCAGCGAAGTTATCATTCCCGATGTTAGGAATCATCCTAACACGAAAATGTGACAACATATTCGATATTACAATAGTTTTATTGTAAGGCACAAACACATGGACTGAAACCGTCATTTATGTAAAGTCATATGTTTGGTGTCCTATATACGCCCTCCTAGACTTCACTAGGAGGGTGATGCTTAGTGTGTAATCTTCCATTTATCTTATCATTAATAAAACACATAGTTATCCCTTCTCTCTCTACTTTCTCTCTCTAACCATGGATGTCATTTACTATCATCATCCCCGACCTCCCGAATCACATAATCAACTAATATAAACGATCCAACACCCGAATTTGACAATGCCAATGAACTTTGTAACAAAGTTTGTTAACAATTTGAGGTTGCCTGTCATGTGCCGGGAACACCCGCTATCAAAAATCCAGAGGATGATTTGTAACACCTGCAATATACACGGATGACGAACGTGGAATAGAGGGAGAAGTCGAACCCGTAGATTTAGTGGGTTCCGTGACAGTTATAGTACATATATTAATAACTTTAGGTAACCACTTAAAACCAGGTGTACATTGTAACCATCTCTGCCAAGTCCAGCTAGTTCGTGCTCTTGTCTTACTGAATTCACTAGGTGAAGGTATCTTCCTAGGAGGTGATGATGGTGTTATGGGTTCATCAATGATTTCCTTTGAAACTACAAAAGTCTCTTTACCTAACACAGACTTAGAAGCAATAGTGGGCCCAGAGGTAATGCCATTCGTAGGTTTTCGATTACGAGACAAGATAGATTTAGCAACACAATTATCATGACAACCAGAAAACATACTTTTACGACAAAACACACAAGAAGCTTCAAATTTAACATCTAAAGTACTCAAAGATTTAAAATTCGTTACATCGCCTTTACTATTATATTTATCTAACACAATATTTAAAGCAGATGCAACATGTGTTTTATTCAAAGTCATAGCATGATCTTCTACTTCAAGGGCTTTTAGTTTTCTGCTTTTACGTTGGAAATTCCTATTCTTCTTTTAAGTGCTCTTAAGCTATGAATTGCTAACTCTAGAAGTGGAGGCGACTATTCCTACAGAAGTGGAAGGACTCGCATTAGTATCTTGTGGTTTTTCATTAGTTGGATTCCTAGTATCAACTTTAAACATTTCAGGTGCTATCACATTTGTGTTGCTAGATTTTCCTTTCTCAAGATTCACCAATTTCTCTTTTAACTCTATGATAATGTGTTTTAATTCTTAATTTTCAGAGCATAAGTTTTCATTTGCACTCATTATTTCACGGGTGTGAGCAAGGTGATGATCGAGTTCTTTTGAAGCTTTAGCACGTGTCTTTTTGAGCAAATCAAATATGGTTCCGTATTCCATTTTAACTTTTTCAATCTCTTGTTCATATTTCAAAATTTGACATTTCAAAGATGCGTTCTCATCATCCAGTCGTTCAAGTTTTGGTTCAAAAGATTTGATGCATGTTTTACTGACCAGGTTTTAATATTTATAAGTTCTCGTTATACCTATGGTCTACCCTAATGCACTAACGGGCAGTGTACCTGGTCGTGTGTAGTGTAGTATTTGGTAAAACCAAGGTCGTCCCAAGAGCTATGTGTGCGGATTTAAACTAAGTATAGGTGTCACAGATTTTAATACGATTTTGATATTGAATTAATTAATTAACTACTAAAGACAATAAATATGAAAGCAAATAAAGGCGAGGGTTGAGATCAATAGAAGAGAGGGGTGCTAAACTAGTTATTCATCCTATCAAGTCATGTTTACGTCTAATTACTTCCAATTACTTCAGGTGGGGTGAAAGTCGCTAGGACAGCATTTGGTCAGTTCGTCCTAACCTATCAGCAAAGGGTCCCACTCGAGAAGTCACGTGACCCGTCGTAAGTCCAGTTGTTCTTAGTCCCCTAAGCCAAGTCATTAAGTATCTCTACAAGTAAGATTTGTAACAATGAGTGCCCGAGCGCTAGCAACTTAAATACTCATCCCTGACTTCTTAAGTTCATCCAAACGGTAGGTGATCAGTTGGTCAAATCGCACAAGCAGAAAGGGTCGTCAGTTGGTCATATCTTACCCTTCCCACTCAGTCTACCTACTTAGGGTCAATTGGTCATATCTTCTAAGTAACTAGCCACTACCGCCATTCAAAACTACCGAAACAAGGGTAGCTACCAACAAACTATGCATGCATATACTTAGACATAATTATACGGAAGCAGTGTAAACATAAACAAAATAATTAAGGAATCATAACTAGGCCAGCACCAGAGGTGCTTAGCCGCTCATATTAACTAAAACAATCGATTCAATGATTAACATTATGAAATACATGAATTGAAAGTAAAGAAAAGATAAAATGCTAATGCTTATCGTAGGGGAGTGATTTCTCACCTGGAGATAGCTCCGTATGCTCCTCTAGATCTGCCTTCGACTTCTACTCACGTTCACTTGATGTTGTATGTGAAATAGGATGCTTTGAAATGCTGGAGTTCGAGGGGTATTTATAGGCCAGATCTGGTTACGGCGTAACTAATGTTAAGAGTTACGCCGTAACATCCAATTCTTCGTATTTTGCACTGAAAATGCTGGTTACGGCGTAACATCTGGAAGGAGTTACGCCATACCTTCAATAAATCCTGTTTACGCCGTAAATGAGACGATAGGTACGGCGTAACTTGCAGCGGCGCGAAACCTCATTTGACCTAGTTGGTTACGTCGTAATCTTGGAGAGAGTTACGCCGTAATCTTTAGTTGAGTTGGTTTTCTAAGCCACGCTTCTGTTACGGCGTAATGTGAGAGAGGAGTTACGCCTTAACATCTTCAAAATGAGCATACTTTGATATATCTTCAATAAACTCTCCAAATCCGCGTCTCTTTAGCTCCAATGCTCGTAATTTACCTGAAAGTAAAATATAGAGGAAAACAAGCGTAACTCCATATAAATGATATAAAATACGAGCATTATCGGGGGAAATTGACACTTAATATTCAGGACTATTTGATGTTATCAAATATCCCCCCACTTGAACTCTACTTGCCCTCAAGTAGACCTTATTAGATAGATTCCTAAAAAGATGTCTCCCATTACCTGGAAAATATAAGTTTACAAATCCCTTATGCTAGAATAAAACAAAGCCGAACACCTTACGAAATGGGAACAAAACACTCAAATCTCTCAACTATTCTAAGTGTCAATTTCGGGGTGATCACTCATTGCACAGTCATAGCATGTATTCTATCATAAGCTTGGCGGTTACACAAATCTCCCCCACTAGAGTTAAGGACTAAACAATTCTTGAAGGCAATATGGGTAGACACGACAAAGGTTAAGGGTGATTTGTCATTACTAACATGTCACAGCGAAGTGGACAAAGTCAATGATACATGACCAAATCCATGGCCAAGACACCAATGACTGCTCGCTGCATCACCTAGACATGCTTCATGACTAAGGGTAGGATAAGACATGGGATAAAATTGGTGTAAAATAAAATCAAGCAAATAGTCTAAATCTACAACTAAGTCATCACCACTTACCGTCTGCCCAAAGTTCAAGTTTCGAAGTCAAGAAACCGGATCATGATATAACCAGGTAGATGTGCCATTAGAGGACGTCATGATGGGCACACTTCCAGCTTTATTCTTCAAATGTGAATGAGGTGGCCTCCTCGATACTAAATCTATTGTAAGCTCATAACAATAGTGCTTATAACATCGCACTTTAAAATCAAATGAATAACAATAACTATTTTTTTTTCAAATCATCATTTTTTTTGTTGAACATAACATGATAACATAACATCCCCCCACTTGAGATGAACAATATGAGAATTTGGGGGGTCTTCAATGATCTTTAAGTATATGTTGTCGACGAGAGCGTGATTCCCAAACCTTTCCACTTGAACCTCGAACTTAGGAAAATAATGACTTCCTAATTAAAAATAAAGACTACAGGGTAGGCTAAGGTGTAATGGTGTATCGAAATAAAATGTTGGGTGAAAAAAAATGAAAGGAATGGCTCAGAAGTGTGTATATAGGGGTATCTTGCACTAAAGGTGAGTGCAACAAAGGGTTTAACATGGGGGCCGAGAAATCAAGGTGACTAATCGATAGACACACAATGATAGGCTATTTGGGTGATAATCCTATAATACTGCCTTCTTAAACTGAAAAGTCCAAATACATCAAGCTAACTCAACATACCTCGTCTATGGTCTCGAAATGATGCAAAGGCCAAGTTCTAAATTTTATAAGCTACCGGCACACTCATAATTTGGTGGATTTGGGGTGAAAATATGAAAACGAATAAGGCTAATCTCACCATATAATATCAAGGGTTATAATGTGCTCGGCTAAGGTCTAATCTAGTTAGGTTAAGAAAAACATGTCAAAATTTTAAAAATGGCATAATATTTCAAAACAAACTAAAAAAACCGAGGACAAAATATAGTTCAAGAGACACTTCTACTCCCGTCCCCCCCACTTGAAATGTACAAAGTACCTTTTGTACTAAGCGTTAAATAAAGGTGAAGAGAAAAGTAGAATTAGAGAGAGAACTTTCCTGAAATTTGCTCCAAAAAGAAAGAAGGCTCACGAAAAGAGTCGTGCATTCGCATAAGCATCAACGAGCAAACTTCAATCCCTGAAATCACACTACCGATAAGCATAATTCTAAACAATAAAAAGAAAAAATGAAAAAGAAACCTAACTAACTTTCGTAGGAATCACGGTTGCATTTAGCGTATGCAACAAGCCTTTTAAACCACTTGGTGTCCCAAGTGGATGAGTGAAATCTCGTGAGGGCTTACAGGGAACATACCCACAAAGTTCATTTGAAAACTAATACAAGGTTATTGTGTTTAAAAAGGAAGAAGTGTTACAGAGGATAGTTACGTCGTAACTCTTATAAGGAGTTACGCCGTAATTAAGCAAAACCTGGCAGACGACACAGTTGTGTAGCTACGACGTAACCATTGAATGGGCTTATGCCGTAATTGGTAATGCTCTGAAGTACTGCTGCAAAAAGTATGTTTTGACATAACCATAAAATGAGGTCCCTGTTCAGCATGGTGCAGCAACTTTTCCATTTTCCTGCAAAAAAATGGTTAAAAACACAAAACCCAACAGAAATAGAAATAAAACAAACGAAAGGGATAATTCGGGTTGTCTCCCGAAAGAGCACTTTTCTTTATTTACGAGTCTTTAAGTTAGACTCAGAGCCTTGGGGCTAGAAGTGCTTGTTTGTCATTTCGTGGATATTGCAATCTCCACGTTGAATCCAATTGATCAGATTCTCATCCCGTTTGTAGTCCGTCCCCAGCTCTAAACACCCCAAGTAAAAATTCTTGATCTTTTGGTAAGGGTGGTCAATACCTTTGGCCTTATCTTCGTCACTAATGTCGAGCAGTGGTTGAGGGTGGCTCAACTGCCTTTTTGTCCACTATTTAAAATTCTTAACAGTCCGTAGCATTTTAAAAACCGTTTTATCTTCGCCAATCTTTAGCCATACAAGCCATTCCTTCTCATCTTTATCTAGTCCCGATAGTTCTTGAAAGGGTTTCCCGAAAATCACCCCGGTTAGCCCATCTTCCACAAACTCGCTAACGTCATCCAAAACCACAAAATCGACCAAAAATGAGTGAGCCCAACAAAGACATATGTTTGTTGCAATCCCTAGGATTTGTTTTCATTTATATTCAAGTTCTTTCTCTATAACCTGCTTGTAACATTCCTTTGAAATGATGTTAACTGGGGAACTTGTGTCGATGAATGGATGGAAATCAATGAACCCAATCTTGCATGAAATTTTCAGATAATAGGGGTTCCTATGATGGATTTGTGCTCCCATCTCATAAAACTTGGGTTGGTCAGATTGTGAAAACGTCTTTTCAGATTTGTTTGTGCCAATGGACCATTTCGACATCGCTAGAGAAATCATCGGCACTAATTCCTAAGTCTTCTTCTTTAAAATTGACGAACACGTCAAAATTTTTACCTAAATCTATCTCGGTAAGATTTGTAGGAGTTTTTGGGGAGTTACTAAGAAAATCTTCCAATGCATCACCAAAATCGCCAATAAAATCAATTGCGCAAACATTTTGAGGGGTGGACATAAGTTTATTAGGTCTAAATATGTCAACTTCCCTATTAGCTTTGAGAGTTAATTTTCGGGCGAATACATGCACTTTTGCATGGTGTGACAACTGGCAATTTAGGGAGTCTATTTTAGGTAACCGCATTACGTTAAACTAAACCGAGTTTTGCTTTTAACACTATTTTTATCAACCGTGACCAGATTTTATATCGTCTATTGGTTTTTATGATTTATTTCATCATTGGACGAGTTATTGTATGAGTTTAACTTTTTTTGTAGGCACTATTTGATTCGGCACTAGAAAAGCCTAAAACGAGAAATATTGTAACTTTTAGACCGTAACTCGAAAATTGACAAATAAATAGTCAAAGCTTGTGGAAAAACATAAATAACGATAATAGAAAGTCGACTGAATGCCGTGGGACACTCGGGGGACAATATATGAGCTCGGGAATGGGTAAACGGGATAGTTTACGAAAAATGATGCCTTCGGCCCCTCCCCTTTTCCCCTAGCCGGCCACCCCTCCCCCCATTTTATTTATTTTGAGGTCCCTCCTCATAAATATATAAACCCTCACCCTCCCTCATTCTTACACTTTGTTTCTCTCTCTAAAATACACACACATACACCTTTCTCTCTCTAACTCTCTCTCTCTCTTCCACTAAACATAAACCCTAACCACCACCACCACCATTGGCAGCCCCCTTTTCAGCCAATTTCTGGCAAGTGAAATTACACCTCCACCACCATTAGATAGATCTTTCTTTCCTCTTTCTATCCATATAAAAATCTCTTACAAAATCCTACAATAACACCTTCAAATCTTAAGATTAAGATTCGTACTTTTAGGATTTTCATCTAATCTTGTAGATCGGGCTTGAATAAGGTAAATGGAACATGGGTAACACTTGTTTAAGATTTAATAAGCCATGTATGGCTCTAATTAAATTCGTACATGTCACGAATTTTGGGGCTTTTGGTTTATTCATGGGATTAAATCTAATTAACACTTAAATAAACATGTAGCTAGTTCTTTGGAATCATGTGGTGTATCATATTGTTGGGTTTTTGCATTTTAGGTCTAGTTTCATGTTTTTGATTAGAAATAGTTGATGGGTTTGATGTTTGGTTGATGATTGGAGGTTGATTGATTGTATTTGGATGTTGTGGTATTGATTTGGTAGTGTTTGGTTGGGATGGAAGTGGTGTACGAGCCACATAGGGCTCGTACGTGAGCCTTGGCTTGCGTACGTGACCCTCAAGGACCAAGGGTCCTGGTTGAGTTGTCGTGGTAGCTTGTGGGTTGATATTGTTGGTGTTTGGATGAGACGCGTGGAGCCGAAAAGCTTCTAGAGCTTGTTTGTTTCATGTGGTCTTAACCGTGACCGTGTCATGACCATTAGGGTCAGAACATTGGTTTCGGGTATATTTGGTTGGTTGATTGGTTGGCAAGATTGATTGGAGTTGATTTGGGATTGAATTACGTTATTATGACTTTTAATTGGACTTGATATATAAATTGTCAACTTTGAGCAACGTCGGTGTTACTTTGACTTTTTAGTCAATAGTTGACCACGACAACGCTGTAACATGGACTTTAGTATAGTTTGGACTATTGATTGATTAAAAGCCGAGAAGTCATGACTCATGCTTGTGGACTCGAAACGAATAACGATATGAAACTAATATTGGAATATGACAAAATATATATTTATATGAAAATGCTAATAGACTATGAAATGTAAATAAGAGAAAGGACTTTTATACTAAAAATATTGATAACAAGACTTATCTTGTTATTTACTATTTTAAATGGAAATTAACGACTAAAAATAGAAATGTTTTGTAATAAATAAGTAATTAATATTTCGATTACACGTTTATCGATATATGCCAATTATGGGCATTTAATACTAGTTTCAAGTATTTATTTACTTACGTTGTGTGCATGGGTTACGGATAACCTAACATTAATAGTGTTGATCCAGGTGGGTAGCGGACTTATTAGGTTGAAAAATCTAATAAGACCCCGCTAGGTACGTTGGGTAACCTTATTAATGGGTGAATTATCCTTATGACTCTTTAGGATACGACTGATTTATGGGAAAATAAGCGACATGAATAAGTAGTTGAGTTTATCGAGTTGACGAATTCGATAAGGTCTACTATTTATTCTGAAACTTATTGGACTATGGAGCTCATCGCTTAGACGTCTCATTGTGTCGCATTGAGTCACATATTGGTTGTTTGAGTGCATTCATGGCATCATATTGAGTCGATACACCCACATGAGGATACCAAACACTAGGATTAAACGGTGAAACGAGACATTTTTGGAAATAACGAAATGGAATACATTGGGGGTAGATAACGTTGATTTTAGGAAATATATATTAAAATTGGTTTACATTAATAGGTTGTGCCGAGTCGATAGTTGATGTGCCGTGATTACCTGTTATCTTCGGCTAGTGTTTATTCGTGCGTTGCTTGCTTGAGGTGAGTTTCATACCCCACTTTTATCTATGTTTTTAACTAAATTGGGGTGAGAATCATGCTACTGTTTTTGGACCTTTAAAACTATTTGGATTTGCTTATGTGCTTGACTGTTTAGATAGATGTGCGGTAGTTGTTTACTTAGACTAGGGTAGCAATCCTAATTGCTATAACTGTTGCCTAGCTAAGAATAGACTTCTACCTCGACCTAGTCCGGGGTTGGCAATTGTTCTAGATTTTTCCACGACAGTGCTGGACTAGAGTCGCGGGGCCCGAGTGATCCCTGGATGCAGGATATGGATTGTGATCCGGTTAGGATCGGTTTTTGAATGATGTTTATCTATCTTAGGTCTTGCATAGCAAATCAACTCCTACGGGTCCACTGTGATTTTATTGAATTTAAACCTATGAACTCACCAGCGTAAGCTGACCTTTTAGCATATTTTCTTAGGTATTTAAATGACATTTGGAATATGTGTTCGGTGGAAGCTTGGCAAGGAGGCATGGTTCAAGGATCATATTTAACTCTGATAAATTATGGGGGACCTATTTTATTAAATCATGTTTTGGGCCTAATATTTATACTTTTGGATTAATGTTTTGTATATTTAAATTTGGGATTGGTTTCGAATGAAAATGACTATCTTGTTTGCTAAACTTGTGTGAGATACCAATCCAGTCGTAACGCCCCGAAAACTTGATTAAGTCTTCGGTTGTATCGAGATTTTGGGGTGTTACAGGTTGGTATCAGAGCTCAAGGTTATAGAGAACTAGGTATTTTATAAACCCTAAACTATAACAACTTTTTAAGAAAATTGATCCTCGACCGACGCACGCCCGCTTGCCAAGCCGAAGCTTCTTATTTGATTATGGTATGAACTGAGATTTGACTTATGAGATGGTATGTTTTGGGATATGATTATTGATTTTGGGTAAACGTGATGCGATTATCGAGATATTACGGATTTGATTTGAGTTATCGATATGTTATGATTTTAGGATTTTGAGCTCGATTGATTTGATATGGGATTATGTGATAGAACTGAACTTACATGTTTTATTTAAAGGCATATTTTGAGTAATGCGGTACCTCTATTTTTAAAACTTTCATTATGTGATACATGTTTTGGTTGAGTTGATGCACTTATTAAAACTAGTTGTTTTCGAACACTTATCCCTACCCTATGCCATTTTCACAGACTATGCCTTCACTAGCTTTTGATGTGTCTGAGGAGGTCCTTGCTGTTGCTAGTTCCCCAGCATTGACTCTCATGACGGTTGCGCAGGGTGATCCCTATGAGATTACCTGTCACACTAGTTCATCATCATCATCAGATCGTCCTAGCTCATCTAGGCAGCTCACTTTACATTAGGTCTTAGCACGAGCCCAAACTCCTAGACTTGCTTATAGTACTGCCCGCATGTCCGTGCGACCACCATCATCACCTATTCGCCTAGGAGCTCAATCTCTTGTGTCATCACCACCAGCATCACCATGTCTTAGAAGACCTAGATCCCCTACTGTACCACCTCAGGATTTACCCGCACAGAGACTCCGACTTATGGACTCTCCCTCTGAGAATGAGGGCGAGGAGGAGCATGAGGTCGAGGAGGAGCATGAGATTGAGGAGCAGTATGTAGATGCGGATGAGGATCCTCAGGAGGAGGGTAATGAGGATATCCCAGAAGGGGGTACTCCTCCATTGCAGAGTCCTACACATTCTCCAGGACCAGGCTCTCCTTTGCCCGAGCCTGATTCTCCTAGACAACCTTTAGACATTGACTCACCACCTTACTCACCTTATATAGGTAGCCCACTAGGTTCCGATATGCGATCGGAGATTGCTTCAGAGCCCGAGGAGTATGGTGAGACGGGTCTGATGTGGAAGAGGATTACATCACAGGGTACTAGGCTTAGTATGTTGACAAATCAGTTGGTTGGAGTATCGAGGGCTAGTATAGAGGATTTGAGAGCGGATGTGGAAGCGGTAGTTAGGAGGGTCACGATCTTGATGGAGGGTATTTTGGAGGTCTTCGACCAGGTAGTAGATTGATGAGTGTGTAAATACTCATCATTTTTGGTTAAATCTGAACTGCAAAACGTTTAAAAATGCTCAGAAATGCATCAAAATACTGAAAATATTCCAAAATTACATTTTATATGTTTCAGATGCAAAATGTTTAAAATCAGATGAAAATTGAGCTAAGTTTGCATAATTGGCAGTTTCAGTCCCCCAAATTTCAAAAATTGTCCCTGAGCACATAATTTCAAAAGTAAAATCACCAAAGGTCCTTTTTAAATCATAACTTGTCAAAATTAGTCCTTTGGTGAAAAATATCAAAAGTTTTGAGAAATTACAAGTTTGGTCCTCCAAGTTTAAAAATTGGCAAAAATGGCCCTTGGAAATTTGAAAATGTCAAGTTTAGTCCTTATATTATTAAAACTTGTCACTTTTAGTCCCTTGGAGCAACTTTGCAAATTGGCAGCCTAGGTCCTTTGAATTTCAGAAATTACAAAAGAGGTCCTTGATAATTAAAACCCTTCACACCCTTTTGGCCTGGTCAAAACCCCAAGTGACCCCCCTGTCATTAACATTTTGGACCCCTTTTTAATATTAAACTCCCCAATCAACCCATCTGGTCAAATAAACCAACTCGCGCCTTTTCCTGTCTTCCCCACCTGCTAAGCCTGCAACACTCAACACCCATCCCCCCTCCTCACTATCACTCCACCTTGTTCCCCCCACCTCAACTAACCTCCAAGATGCATTTAATGCATCTCCTACCCCTCACTCAACCTACAACAGGCTAATATAAGTTTTGGCGCCAAAATTAGATCAAACGGCCAAGATTAATTCAAGGCATCCAATGGCCTCAAATTGAAGTGGGAAACAATCAGAGAGAGGAGAGAAGTATTTTGGGTATAAAAGAAGCAAGGAGAAGCAAGACAAAGTAGTAGATTTTTAGTTTAAAATTTTCCTTATGTCGTTTTTCTTATTAATGTCTTAGTTTACTTTCAAAGCTGTAATATTTTGTTCCTAAGTGTTGAACTCAAGTTACATTTTCAGTATAATCAAGTTTTAATCATTAATTCCAAGGTTTTATCTATTTTCATGTTTTTGTATTACTGTTGAAAATTTCCATTTCAAAGTCTGATATACAAGCTCTGATTAGCTTATTCTTAAGCTCAAACAGGCTTATATGAGCTTATTATAGCTTATTGTAAGCTTGCTTTTAAGTTTCACTCAAAATTGGTTCTTGGTCAAAGAAAGTCAACTGGGCAGAAATTGAAAAGAAAATGAATAATGGGTGAAGCAGTGCTGGAGTTGGGTTGATTCAGAATCTAATGGGTTGATAGAAATAGGCTAGTGGTTCTTGGGTTCACTGTTTTCAAGCCATAGTGGTTGGGACCTTGTGTAAGTTCAAGCCAACTATTTGCATAATCTTTATTTGTGGTTACAAATAGCTTAAATCTGTTCATTAAGTTGTATTCATGTTAATTTAAGTCAGTTTGATCAAAATCATTAGCTAGTTAAGTAGTTTAACTCAGTTTTTATTGCAAATCAGTAGTATAAGGTGTGTTTGGAATTACTTTTTAAGTTGTACTAGAGGTGTGCTCAAGAGTTGAAATATGTTGGTTCATGCTTGTTAAGTCTATTTGCATTCATATCTATCTTAGTTTTGTGCCTGCAAGTCACCAAAGTCAAAGTTACCTTTTAACTGTCCTAATCTCTTCACTGTTGAGATTTTGTAAAAACAAAAACTTGATTTGTGTTTAGAATTGAGAGACAAAGATTGTTGTAGCTTCATTTCATCATAATAAACCAAGATCAGTCCTTACATTGGATTCAAAGTTCAAAAAAGTCAATTTCTCAAAAACGGCTCATAAGTCAAAAGTGAAAAACCTGTTTTATGCCCAACTGAGTTGATTTATCATTGGCTCATTTCTGGGAATAACTTAGTGAAACTTGTTGTTTTAAAATCTCCTGTTGGTCTAATTTCTTATTAGCATTTTTGTATAATTTTGTGAAATTTTTATAAGGCTCAAAGTTGCTTGTCAAAATGGTTGAAAATGCCCTGTACACACTCAGTATTAACTGAGTGTGCACAGGATTTGTGCAGCCCTTGCACAGGGTTCAATTGAGCTCATCTTTGGCTCATCTTTGGTTTAGATATAGTTAGCCAGGTCCTCTTGTGGTTCCCACTTTTTGTTTCCATTTTTAGCTTATTGTGTAGCCTGAGCTTAAGCTGCAAAGTAGACCCCTAGGCCTGTTTTTAGCTCATAAGCTCAAATCCTCAAATCTGTTGTAGTTGCTATCCAGAGGTTTAAGCTTGTTGTTTTTAGTTGCATTTGGGTACTTGTAGCTTATTATAGCTTTTGTAATCTGTTGGTGGTCCTTGGTGTTCTTTTGGCTTATTTATAGTGCTTATTTATAAGCAGTTCCATTGCAGCCTCAAATTCCTACACATAAGCACCTGTTTTTCCATTTTTCCTAGATTCCAAATATTATTTTAGACTTTTCTTGAAATTTTCAGATTTTTCCAAGTCAGTTTGCTATTTTTCTTGATTTTAATTAGTTTTTAAGCATTTTTAATTAGCATTTAATACAATTAATTAAGAAGAGGTTCAAAAAAATAATTTTTCATTTTTCTTAAGTTAAGATAAATATAAAAAGACAAAAAAATATTTTTCTAGATTTTTCTTAGTTAAATTTGTATTTTTAAACACTTTAATTAGTTTTTAATAGTTTTTAATTCCTAGAAAATACAAAAATATTCAGAAAAATACAAAAATAGTTTTGAAAATTCTCTTTTGATATTTTAGATTTTTCCAAGTCATAATTTTATTTTTCTAGCTTTATTTCATATTTTCTTGTAATTTAGGTTATTATTTAATAGTTAAAAATAGTTTTTAATTAATAATAATTAATTTAATAGTTATATAAATAATTTTCTTTTTCTATAAATTTTATTTTATCATTAGTTTTGTAAAAATATCATTTTCATATTTTTAGGATTAATATTGTGTAAGTTTCACATTTTCATTTGTACGTAACGTAGTTTTTAATTCAGTTTTATAAAAAAAACATAAAATCAAAAACATCATTTTAAATATAGTGATAGCGTTTATTTAATATTTTTTTATCTTTTTAATTTCCTTTACTTTGCATTTAAGCCTCTGGAATTTGTTTGCTTTTTCTTTAGTTATAATCATATCACAAACCCTTTTTCCGTTCAAATCTCTCGATCACTATACGTTTGGTGATTCTTCGCATAGCTCGCTGGGACATAACGACCCGGGGAAACACTATACTCCCCAGATCTTCATTGAGTTTGTTTCTGAACCGTTTTGAGTTTCTTACGGTCGGCCATTCACAAGTGGCCGGTTTGTGTGAGAAAACTTGACGGTTTGGCACAGATCATAGATCTGCGGAGAGGGCTCGCGACAGCTCGAGAGGCAGACCAGGCGCTTCAGCGCAGGGTCGGCACGCTGTAGAGAGAGGTTGCGGATCTGAGGGGAGATCGCAGCTCTCAGCGTCTTGAGATCTCATACTGTCACACCCCCAAATTACCTGTTTTGCAGCGGAATGGAATACCTTGGGGAGGACTGTCATAGCATCAAAGTTACAGTTATATCGAACGACCTAAAGTGTCGTTTTGAAAATATCGTTTGATTTATTAAAACAATCAAAGTTTACAAAGTATAGGTCCCAAATGAAAATCAATTTGTGCGGAAATAAGTTTGTTACAAGCCAAACGATGTTTTTAAAATGCATAAATCCCATGTGTGACGCGTCGTCACCACGACTCTATGATATGTCCAAATACATGCCATGAAGTGAATGCCTTAGATAACTGAGATAAAACATGCTAAAAGTGTCAACACAATGGTTGAGTGAGTTCATAGTGTTTGGTTAACAAGTAAAGCTTTTAAAGGGCGTTCATGCAACAAAGGCAAAGTTTTTGGTCATATAGAATAGTCCACAAAGCAAAGGCATCGTAAATCCACTCAGTTCCAAGTTCCGCCCATACAAAACTTGCAACATGTGTGTTCACAATCCACTGCCAAAATATGTATAGTTTATGTTCATGCACACGTTGCCAAATGAGTTCACAAAGCAAAGGCATTGTAAATCCACTCAGTTCCAAGTTCCGCCCATACAAAACTTGCAACCTGTGTGTTTACAACCCACTGCTAAAAATAGTACGTCAATCATGTATGCATGTATCATAGTATTTAAAAGTATCAATGTTTTAAGTATGTAACTAGTGTATTGATCGCGTACACGTGCATCAACTTATGCAATTAGCCATGAGTCTCCACTTCATCTCCAGAAACTCAGGTGGGTATGATGCTCACAAGGAAAGTAATAGCATTGGTTCTACTTCATCTCCGAAACCCAATGCGTGTGTTATCCAAGGAGACTTTGTGTTGCTCATAAGGAAAGTAATAGCATTAGTTTTACTTCATCTCCGAAACTCAATGCATGTGTTATCCAAAGAGACTTATCATGCGAACGAGGGGACTGCTCAGTGTATGTTGGGAGACTTTCAAGTTTAGTATAACACAATCAAGTATACCGCAATCAAGTATATAACGCAATCAAGTGTAAAAAGTATAGCGTAGCATAAAAGTGTAAATGTTTTGAGTATTTGTATTTGTAAAAGCAAGTAGTTGAGCATGTATCTCCCCCAAAAGTTTATAAGAATTTAAACGAGTAAAAGTGAGGCTACGAACTCACGATAATCAGTAAAAGTTTATAGTACTTGTGTAAATAAAAGCAAGTAGTTGAGCATGTATCTCCCCCAAAAGTAGTATAAAAACAATTGAAAGTGGGGCTATGGAACTCACCTGTTGCAATAGTTATGATGACAAAGGTGGATACACTGAAATGCGGCGCAATCTCTAAGCGCGACCTATTATGAATGATATGTTCTAATGTAAATCATGAAACAATGTCGTGCATGCAAACTCATATGATATCTATACCACTTGTGCATTTGAAAATAATGTTTGTCGTCAAAATATATGTTTATGACATCTCGTCATGTTATAAAATACTTTACAAGTATTTGCGTTGAAACAACATCCTACGATAGTCGTTTAGTGATTTATCAAGAATTTATAGCTTTTCGTCGCAAAATAATATAATTTGACAAGTCATGAAAGTGACTATATGGCCTCGAAAAGCTAGTCGTAAAATGGTGCACATCGAGTGTTAGGAAACAAACTCAATGGTTTTGGGAAGCTTGTATCATTATCTCAAAGTTTTAGCATTTAAGTTTTCATCATAGAGGTCTCGATCATGGAGAAAAATATAGGTAAAGTATGGTACTTGTGTCCAAAATATTGTTTAAGGGTGGTTTTCGGCAAAGTTTGAGTGACCGTATTTTACTCGTTACAACTCCGTTTGACGAACGGTTGGACATTTTGGAAAATATGCTAGGCGAACTTACTTTTACTAGAAGATATCACGTTATAAAAAGTATTACATCCTTGTTAAAAACGACCCTCAACATGGTTCTTCGTGGCCGTAATATTTGTCTAATAGAAATATATTAGTTTTTCTTATATAATAAAGTTACGGCAACTTTGTTAAATCGCGTGTAATTTAATCGTTACAAGTCCGTTTTCTACGTTTTATATGTCCTCGGAATCGTAATAATATATAATAACATATTTTTGATAAGTCGACACATTTTATAACGCTTAAGACTCATTTTTTACTCGTAAAAAGTTGAGAATACATGCTGAATTTTCTGAAACAAATAATTTTCGTCGTCAAACTTCAAAATAGCATAACTTCTTCGTTATAACTCCGTTTTAACCCATTCAAGCGGCCATGTTTTCGTTTTAAAGTATATTTTCTAAATATCTAGCCCAAAAATTTTTGTAAACTGTCGAGATTTCCAGATTTCACAATTAAGATCAGACCACTATTTATTGTTGTCGAAATGGGTTTTTCTCGCGCCAAACCTATTCTAACCAATTCAAAACAACTCCGAAGCTATTCTAATCCTACCATACACCTTCTTAGGGTGTCATGGGTTCCTAGGCATCACCAAAAGTGATATATTTCAAGGAGTAATTCTTATCCAAACCGCGCTCTTTTTGGGTAAAGCTGTTGTTATTTATCACCAGACTAGAATTAACACTTTAGACCTTTAGAGCTGTCAAATGTTTTTAAAAACCCGATCTATAAATCTTTTATATGAAATTTTGCTTTTGTACCGGCGAACTTACCCAATTTTGCCTCAATATTGCTTCTTCAATACGATAAAACTTCAAACTGCTGCTTTTAATAAACAAAGTCTTTTAAGTCGTACATAAGAGTTGAAAAATGCTCATTTTTTACTCAGAATTCGCAATATTTTACACAGCTGAATAGTTTTTATACAATAATATATAATAATGCTAAGGCTCCTGTATATTTTGCATCTTTTG
>BPTQ01000003.1:41239054-41267408 GCA_019973895.1 Chrysanthemum seticuspe
ATGTGGAAATCATTTATTATGTAGAAGTAAAAACTAATAAACATTTGTTAACAGTATGATGTAGTACCTTAACACCGGCCTTTACGCACAGCTAGACAGCTTCTCTGACACTTGGTCGACATGGGTCCTACATTGCAAACCATTTGTCACCATCTATGACACATGTATAAATAACTTTTACACCATATATCAAAGGATTATTACCTTTAAGCCAACAATTGCAAGCAAAACAAGCTCACTTTCATGCAATTCCCAGTCAGTGAGTTCTTCTTCACGTGTGGGCATAATATATCCATCCAGTGGAAGGTAGGCGCGCAAAAGCAACACATCTCAAGGTGTGGGCAGCCATATAGTCAATCGCCTTTTTAAAATCATCTGTCTGCAAGTTGATTAAAAAAATTGACTCTTCATATGTCCATTTTTGTAACCTCTTCATTAGTTAGTGAATCTCATACCTTTGCTAGCATAATGATTTTATTTTACATTAATATAAGAGTAATAAAGTTACACAAATACTTTATATTAATATAAGAATAAAAAAGTTACACAAATACGAAGTAGAAGCCAAACGACGCTCCAAGCTTACTACATTGGGTGCCATCATAGCCAAGTATTTTGCCGCAATTATCTTGGTATTCTCAGTGTGACTAAGAGTAACATTCTCTGCAATACATGACGCCTCCTACTTCAGCAAATTTATCCGGCCAAGTACGTCTAAAAAATACAAAGAATATTAAATAAGAGTAGGCTGATATTGTGCAGATAAAATAACCAGTAGATAGAGATGGAATTGTGAGCACTCAAAGTTAGTGTGCAGTCTAGATTATGTCTACTAACAATCGTGGTTATAAGAAATAAAACAATGTGGAAAAATTTGAAGGATTACAAAATTGGTAAAAACGCCAAATGGGTGTGATTGAGAATCTAACCATTATTGACTATAAAAAGATAAGTAGTACAAACCAATTCCTCCAGCGTGATATGTGTTTAGATTATCTACCAGCTGTGCACATTGGAAGAGTTCTCCTTTCACGAACATCGCAGTCAGCGTGTTGAGCAGTTGGTATTCGAAAAGTGTCACCAACATGTAAACATACAGGCAACGAAATGAGAAATCCTAATAGATTTGGACGATAAAGGTAGGCGTACCTTAGATCGAATTGGCATATGTGCAAAGTAAGCAGATACGGTTTTAGCTGTATTTAATTAAGACCACCAATTAAACTTGTTTATCTACTTATTGCGTTTTGATAGAGAAGATAAACAGTTTTAAGAATGTCAATCCAAACTACTTTTATCACTAAGCTCTTCGATATTGCTTATTTCAAACTACTTATTTTAAAGGAAAGAATAACAGTTTTAATAACCAAAAACCGCGTACCAAATCTCCATAGAAGATGCAAAATTTAACGGAGCACATAGTTTAGTAAAAAATCCACAGTCTCCTCCATATAGGAGGAGCCTTATAAGTTTTCAATCATATCAGTATCTTATAAGGATAACAAATGTGCAAACATCTATATCTATTTATATTCTCAGACAAAAGGGGAATATCTAATCAGCATGTAACATTAATTGGAACAACTCATAAGATGAAGAAAAAAGATCAGGCATGGAATAAGGGACACGGCATAGGAAAAGATTCTGTGATTTAGAAGCAACTGAAAGCTTCTCAGAACAGCTTGCATCCCTTTAATTCTTGGTGACAACATATCAAGCATCAGAGTTTATTTTGTTTTGAATCATGACAAATGAATGTGGCGATCCGACCATAACAAACATAGTAGTACATAAGTTCACACATCACAAACTACAAAAACTCGAAAAAATGCACACATTGATATAATTAGAGCTTTTAAAGCACTATAAAGTATACCTTTTCCGAGTGTGATATATGCCCAATCCCTGACCATCAACACAAAAACAAACAATCAGTCAATTTAGAAAATTATGGGCCAAGATATATTAATTTAAATAGACATTATATAAGGATAGTATAGCGCAAGGCTCATTCTAACCTTGTATCACATATCTGTTAACACAGTAAAAGCAATATTAGATATCTGATAACACTATAAAACTAAAAAAACTACAAGTCGATAAAAAAAACTCTGAAAAAAAAATTAGGGGTTATTCACATGTAAACTAAGAAGTAGATTAAACTTTTTAGGGATTTTTATGTTTAGGAATGATATAATAGGGTGTATTTATAAAAAAAAAATAGGTTAAAAATATATATGGTATAATTATCTTGTAACTAATATATATCATAATTTTTTTTAATTGTTATCTTTCATAATATACATTCCTAAAATACAAATTGTAGGATTTTTTTATCATCTCCTTATTTGTATTGATTTGAAAGATATAAATCAAAAAACAATTTACTCTAGTGGTAAGTTGTTTACAAAAATCATGAATGACCCAAGTTCAACTCCAACAAATGTCTTCTTTTTAATAAAAGAATTTTAAAATTAAAAATTAACAAAAAAAAAAAAAAAAAAAAAAACGAATTTTAAAATTTATAAAAAAAAAATGTACATATATTAATTAAAACGCCACATGTCATTTAAAAAAATAAAAAAAATGCCACGTAAATAGAATGATGACATGGAAATATGACATGGCATTATGGGATGCCAAGTGGCATTTTATGTGGCATGCCTCCTCTTATATATAATGTATATATATATATATATATATATATATATATATATATATATATAGGGTAGGGTTAAAATGAAAAGTTTCTTATAATGAAAAGAATGAGAAGGCATGTGGAGGTGACATGTGTCACCTTTGCCACATCACCATGCCATGTCATGTGACATGTGTCACCCCCACCCCCACCCCACCCACCTACCCCCCCCCCCCGCCCCCCCCCCCCCGCAAAAAAATTTTTTTTTCCCGCAAAAAAAAAATTTTTTTTTGGGCCAAAATTTTTTTTTCCCGCCAAAAATTTCCCTCCAAAATTTATTACTGCATCACAGTTATAAAAATACTGCATCACAATTATAATTGTGATGCAGTAATTTATAACCTTAATGCACTAAAATCATGATTATGATGCAGTAAATTTATAACCGTGATGCAGTAACTTATAACCTTAATGCACTAATAAGTTTTGGTGCATCTTTATTATAAGTTAATAGTTCAGTGCATCAACTATGATGCACTAAAATCAAGGTTATAACCTTAAATGCACTAAAATCATGATTGTGATGCAATAACTTTATAACTGTGATGCAGTAATTTATAACCTTAGGGGGGTGGCAACACTTTGATTCCATATCTCACCATACCTCACAACCCACAAATAATTTCATTCCACCTAATCACATACCTCACCATAGTTTTTTAGTGGCAATGGTCATTCCATACCTCATTTTTTTTTTCTTTTTTAAATTCATAATTAAATCAAACAATTAAATAAAAACATAATATTTCATTAATAATAAAAAACAAATTACATAATACTTAAAAAAATTGCATAATACTAAAAAAAATACGCATCTAAATATCCGTCGGCCATCCATATTGCTCCGCATACTCACGTTTTTTGGTAATCGTGATCTCTCGCATTCTCGGATCAATTATGTGATCGTGAGGTTGGTTATAGAACCTCAGTGCCCGATGATAAGCCTTTTCTTCAATATTACGGATTTGGGCCGACAACAATTTTTCGACCAAGCCATCCTTTGTAGACCTTTGCTCCCCTATCGATTCCAATATTTGTATTTTCCTTAATTTTGAAAATGAAACACACGCTCCTCTTGAATTCCTCCATGCCGCTACGGCAAAAGATGCCGCAAACCATACCGAATTCATGATGCCGCTAGGGTGGCAATGGGATGCCGCATGATGCCTAGCCAAACCGCAAGCCATACCGAGGGTGTTGCCACCCCCTTAATGCACTAAAATCATAATTGTGATGCAGTAACTTATAACCTTAATGCACTAATAAGTCTTGATGCATCTTTATTATAAGTTACTGCATCATAGTTAATAGTTAAGTGCATCAACTATGATGCACTAAAATCAATGTTATAACATTAATGCACTAAAATCATGATTGTGATGCAGTAACTTTATAACTGTGATGCAGTAACTTTATAACTGTGATTCAGTAATTTATAACCTTAATGCACTAAAATTATGATTTGTGATGCAGTAACTTTATAACTGTGATGCAGTAAAAAATTTTGGCGGGAAATTTTTTGGCGGGAAAAAAAAAATTTTTTTGCCCAAAAAAAAAAATTTTTTTTTGGCGGGAAATTTTTTTTTTTCGGCGTGGGGGGGGGGGGGGGGTGGGGGTGGGGGGGGGTGGGGCGGGGGGGGGGGGGTGGGTGGGTGGGGGTGGGGTATGGTGATGTGGCATGATGATGTGGCAAAGGTGACACATGTCACCTCCACATGCCTTCTCATTCTTTTCATTATAAGAAACTTTTCATAATAACCCAAACCTATATATATATATATATATATATATATATATATATATATATATATATATATATTGAAAAGACAAATATCCGTAAAAATAATAAAAAGATTTATTTTTTAAATTCTCCAAAAATTCCAAAAAAATTCTACAATAACGTGAGACGTTATTACCACGTACTAGATTGAAACAAAACATGAAAATATGTTACATTAAGTGGAACAAAAAATAGTACACGTACTAACTCGGTATATTTGAAAGAGTACGTTGCTATTTTATGACTAAAAGCCTTTTCTCAATGACTTAAGATACCCGGGTCATTGATTGATGAATGATTTGAGCAAAGCCCCTACTTACACCACTAAAATGCACCACTAAATTGTCTACCCTGATGTTGTGTTACAATTAAGCCACATTAGCACTTAGACTTTTGCCACCTCATAATTTAAGCTTTGTATCTTTTATCTTTGGCCTCCAAATGCACCTAAGCTAAATAACATCCACTTGACACGTATCATATATAAAAAAGTTGTCGCTCTCAAATAGTCCATGCTATTCTTTTTACATCAAAAAACCTTGTACCCTTTTATTTTTTTTGATGC
The DNA here is from genome assembly GCA_019973895.1 of Chrysanthemum seticuspe. Lineage (NCBI taxonomy): Eukaryota > Viridiplantae > Streptophyta > Magnoliopsida > Asterales > Asteraceae > Chrysanthemum > Chrysanthemum seticuspe. Next base: position 41,244,098 of record BPTQ01000003.1, read on the forward strand.
AAAAGATAAACTATATATTAATTTTCAAAACCAACAAGACATACAAGACATAAAAGAGAATGTTCGTCATGAAATAAATGCATCTTTTGCAATTAATGTGATACACATTAAAAAAAACCCTTGATCCTCGAATTGAACTACATCCGATGAACATTCAACGAGTACGTGTTACTTCATATTTAAACCAAAACTAGGGTTTTGTGTTTAAGTCATAAAGAAGATCACCAAAATTGTCATTCAACTAAAATTACTACTCCGCAAGTAATCATTGTCAAATTTTTTGATTTACTCAAATAAGAATTCTAAACATTAAAAATTATATTATGTTTTTAGCTTTAAAATGGTTTACTTATCAAAATATACTAAAATTCTTAGTGAACTTTGAAAAGGTATGGTAACACTTGTATATAGATCAAACGGCTTGTATCTCAATAATATCTTTTGTTATATGAAAAACTACTCAACAAAATGGTTGTGAGTTCAAGTCGACATGTGAGATATTATGTGACTGTATATTTTGAAATAGTGAGTTGAGTTTTTCTTTTTTAAATAAAAAATAATATACATTCAAATTTAAAACAAAACGAATAACTTTTTAAATGATTTGACTAAAATATCCTTCATCCTTCTTATCTTCAAAACTATTCCTCCACGGCTTTTTCCCGCTGCCAACAACAATCAACTTCGGCACCAATCTAAACACCATTAAGAAAAACATCCACAATTGTAATACAACTTCATCTTTATCTTCAAGCATAATTCACAACCCCCTCTGACACCTATTTTCATTATTTTAAGAAACACAATCCACCACCCCTTACCACCCATCTTTTATGAAACTTTATGTTTTTCAGAATTATAAACCCAGATTTACAAAATCTTTGATGATTTGGAAGCATGAGTTGTGGGCTGAACGTTCGTTCTCTTAATTTTGTGCAGATAAGGAAAGAATACGTGGGGGGCATTTTTTTGGGATTACCCGTTGTTGAAAAAGCAGAAAACCCGCGAAAGAACAGCTTATGGAGAGTGCTTGTTTCTTCCATTCAGTTTGGACCCAACTTTAGAAGATTGAAGAGAAAAAGGGTATTTTAGTCAAATCACTTAAAAAGTTGCTCATTTTGTATTAAATTTGAATGTATACAAGTGTTAAGGGACCTTTTTAAAGTACACTAGGAATTTTGGTACATTTTGATAAGTACATTAGTTTTCTTTGGCCTTTGCCCTTCTAACTTAATACTTAAGTTATAATCACTTAATTGGGAACAGCATGTAATCCATTCCAGATGCACTAACTAAATATATATATTAGAGTGATCATTATAACCAACTTGAAAGCAGATGTGTACAAAATGAAAGTTTTTCATATTCAAGAGTTTACAATATCACATAGTACCTGATCAACGTTGATATTTCTTTGAAGCATTTGTTGTACATTTAGAATGTCTTTGGTCAACAACATAGGTTCTACATAGGAGCGTTGATTGGGATGCCTAACTCATAGGTAACAAGTTTGTGTGTTTGTATGAACTATCAAGTTTGTTGTTGGGATTTATATCGCGCCTAAAACTGGCTACCACAATAGTTGGCTAAACTATGTTACTGAATATGATTGGGTTAAATATATAAATGAGTAAACTACACGTTCGTCCTTATGGTTTGCGTTGACCAACAAGTTTCGTCTTTTGACCAAAAAAATGCACCGTTCGTCCCTAAATGTGAAACGTTATCTACCGTTAGTCCTTTGCTTTAAAGAGACACACTAACGCTTGTTAAATGTCCACACATGATATCCACATAAGGGTCTTTTGGTCTTTTATCATAAACTTCATCTTCTTCCTTTATAATCTCATCATCTTCATCTTCAAACCATCACCACCTATCATCTTCATATTCATCCACAACCACTACCAACATCACCACTCTCACCACCTTCACAAAACACCTCTATTGATTCACATCTCCATCTGTTCAATGAAATCTTCGTTGACTTTTTTTTTCCTTTAAAATATTTTCTTCTACACTACCTTGTTTGTTTATTCGTGTCCAACACCACATATGTTATCCATTGTTGTCCTCTTGCTTCTTTTTACCATAATCAAAGAAATTATCAAAAAACTTTGTAAGATCCGGCCACTAACTAAGATCGGACCACCAACTAACACACAACAGCAACCACCAAGATCCGGCCCACCACTCCACCGAACCACCTTCACAGCCGCCGTCAAGATCTAAAATACTACCACCTTCGCCGTCGAGATCGAAAATATCACTAGAACAGATGAAGAAGATAATGACGGTGTAGTCGAAGCTATTGTGACAGATCCACATTTATAAACCTATTAATTCGAAGCAATTGTAGATTGATTGGTGGTGTCACCATTGTTGTTATTGAATTAGTTTTAATAGGCCCAAGACAAGTGCAACAAGAAAAAACACATATTAAAAAAAAAAAAAAAACAAACTCAACAACAAGATCTCGGGTTGTGATTTTTGTGGGAATTGGATAAGATTTTATGTGGGTTTTGTGTGATTCGGTTTATAAAAGAAAGACTGAGATTTATGGTTTTGAGTTGTGTGGATTTTGGTTTAAGAAAAAAGAAAACCAAAAAGCCAACAAGACATTTGTTGTATATGTTGGTAGTAGACTCTTTTGGCGAGGTTATATGAATCAAGTGGGTTAAAATTTAAGGTTCGTGATTTTAAGTTTTTTTTTTTTTTTTTTTTTTTTTTTTTTTTTTTTTTTTTTTAATTTTAGGGCTTTCCCCCCCCCTCAATTCATGGTTTTTAAACTTTTGATTTTAGGATTTGGGATTCTCGGATTTTGGGATTTGTTATTTGTGTTTTCTGGATTTTAGGATTGGTATGAAGGTGGAGGTTGTGTTGTTGAGCTTAAGTGGAAAAGATGAAGTAGAGAGAGAAACCAAAAAAAGACCAACATACCCTTGCATGTGTAGACTTAACAGCTGTTAACAAGGGCCGTTAAAGTGAAGGACAAACGATACATAACGTTTCGCATTTAGGGACGGATGATGCATTTTTTTCGGTCAAAAGAAGAAACTTGTCGGTCAACTCAAACCACAAGGACGAACGGTGTAGTTTACTCTATATAACTATTTTGACCCATAAATGACTCAAATTGTGCATGTGTTTGTTACCGCAAATATCAATAACAGGTGTGCCAAGCTCTCACATTTCTCTGAATCTCCCTGTAGAGCTCGATAAGTATGATTGCCCCATTATGACAGTTCTGTTGACCTATTGAAGAAGCAATTTTCCTCGAGAAACATAATTCAGTTCAGGGTACTGTTGCTGCTTTTCTAGACCTCCACAGAGACAACAATCTTCATTTTTGCCAAGGTAATTTATAACTGTGTACATACTTCCAAACTCTTGGAAAATAAATAAACTAATCTAAATGATAGTTGATGCTGGTCTATTTCCATAAATGTTGCTTGCAGGGCTTGTGTATGACATCCAAAATAGTTGGTTATGTGCAGGCAATGACCACACTTCGTTTAGAAATTCCTAGAAGTGTGTAATGGTTGGATAATTTAATGAACTTGAGCTCACTTACTAACATTTTAATACTACAGATATTGCACAATTGGTAGTCACCTCCATTTTTTTCCAATCACCAAGTGTTCAACAACTGATTCTCGATACAAAATTAATTGCATGAATTTCCAAATTTGTGGTTGGTTCATTTTTATTAATGTTAGAATGAAACATATATGGAATTTATTTGCGGTTAGTTCAATTGAGATGAGGCGAGCATCTCATATAAGCTTAAGTGCGTTAATTCCTTAGAGCATTTACATTGATAACTTGAGTTATAAAATAACACCAGCCATATCAGCGCCACATCAGCTTGTTGAAGTATGTGAACTCTTAACCTGAAATATATGTTTAAGGACTGATTGTGTCATTATTGTATTTGTGTTTTTAGCTTGGTTCTATCTTTGGATGTTGTTAGCTGAAGTCTGGAAGTATGAGGGCTAAAGTTGACAATTATTGAAAGATGGAGTCAATGCTGAGTCAAGGGCTATATAAGCTGAAGAGTTGCTAGGGTTTTCATTATCTCTCTGCACATGCGCAAACATACTTTTACACATAGTGATCCTCTCTTGTATTCAACCAAAGCTCTGTTTTTTCTGTTCTTGTTATTCATTGTGAGATTGAGTGTTTTGTATGAACTATTGGCAAGTTAGTCAATAGACTTGCACCTGAGTAGCAGTGGCAAGTTGTGGGTTCTTGGTTTGTTATATTGGTACTGATTGAGATCAGGATCTTTCTGATCTAATTGTGGTTTTGGTTGATTAATAAAGAGATACTTGAATTGAGATTCAAGTTTGGTTTCAGTCTTGTTATAAAATTTTACATGGTATCAGAGACAGGTTTCTTATCTTGCTCTAAAATCGGTTTTCTAAAGTTTTATGGTTTCAAAATTTTTTTGGGGATTTTTCAAATTGATTTGATTAAAACGCAATTAATCTTGATTAATTGGTTTCTTTTGAATTTAATTGATCAATCTTACAAGTTCTATTAAAACGCCTAATTTTTGAGAAAATTAGGGTTTCAGATTTTTTGGGGGTTTTGTTCTCTGGCTTCGATTGGTAGTTGGTTGTTGTGTTCTTGATTGGTTTACTGGTTTTTCCGGTGAATCTTGGTGGTTATTGGTGTTTTCCCTAAATCTTGAAATTTAGGGTTTGGTGGTTGTGATTCTGGGTTGATTGAGATCGTGTGGGTTGTGATTCTTGTCTCAAGAATTGTAACCAGGGTTCTTGTTCCGCTGCTTTCTGGATTTTGCGTGCACTGTAACACCTCTCGCACTATTTATCTATCTTTTATTCTTATTTCTTGTTTAGATTGACGGGGAGGAAGCCTGGGAACTATCTTCTTGTCCTTTCTTGTGTGTTTGCCTGTTTTTTTTTTCATTATGTCTATTCATGGTTATTCTGATGATGAATATGAGGCTGATGAGCCTGTTAGTTTGATTAGTAAATTGGATCTTAGTAATCCTTTGCATTTGCACCCTAATGACTCTGACACCTTAACTGTTGTGTCTATCAGACTAAAAGGGACTGAGAATTATAATGTGTGGTCTTGTGCTATGTTGTTAGCCTTAGAAGGCAAGAATAAAATTGGTTTTATAGATGGGTCTTGTGGAAGATCTCATGTTGATGAAGTTCTAGGTAGACAATGGGATAGGGTGAATGCTGTGATATTAGGGTGGATTTTGAATTCTATATCAGAAGAATTATTCTTGGGGCATTTTTTTTTTCAAAAAGAGCTTCTGATGTGTGGACTGAATTAAAAGAAACATTTGATAGAGTTGATGGTTCAGTTACCTTTAATCTGCATCATAAAATTAACTCTTTATCTCAAAATGGTAGTTCTATTGCTGAGTATTTTAATAAATTGAGCACTTTGTGGAAACAATTTGATGCTTTAATTTAGTTACCTAGATGTACTTGTCATGCTGCTGAAGATTTTAAAAAACATAACCAGTTAATGAAACTTATGCAATTCTTGATGGGGTTAGATGATTATTACATGCAAATCAGAAGTAACATTTTATCTAGGGATCCTCTGCCTGATGTTAAAGGGGCTTTTGTTGTTATTTCTAGTGAGGAGTCTCACAGGTCTGTGGTAACTGGTTCAGGTGCTGGGACTTCCCAAAGGTCTCAGTCATATGTGTTCAACTCCAGTGTGCCCAACAGAGGGAACTCTCAGAGGCCTGCTACCTCTGGAGGTCCTTTCAGACCTACTAATGGCCCTAGGAATAGTGATAATAGAAGGACTGCTGGTGGTCCTGTGTTAGTTTGTGAGCACTGTGGTTTTAATGGTCATACTATGGATAGATGCTTTAAGCTCATTGGTTACCCTGTTGATTTTGGTAAAAATAAAAGAACTGGTAATAATCAAGGGGCTCAAAATTTTACTAAAAGATTTGTTAACAATAACAATTCTGTTGGCTCTAGTTCCACTTCTGCTTTCTCTGATGAACAGATTTCAAAGCTACTTTCCTTGATTAAAGAACCTTCTGTTAATAATGTTGTAAATGGGAAAAATGTTCATGCCAATATGGTAGGTATTATTTTCAACAAAAGTAAATTTTTTAATAAAAACTTTCACAAGTTTTTTTGTCATAATAGTAAAATGAGGGCTGCACTTGTTGCAGCTGGTGTTATTGTTGATTCTGGAGCTAACCAACACTTGACTTACACTGACAATTTTTTAGTGAATGTTATTGACATTTCCAAACTTGGTATTAAGGTTTCACACCCCAATGGTACTGAAGCTTTAATTACCAAGGTTGGGAACATGATTCTCACTAAACATTTGACTCTGTATGATGTGCTGGTTGTTCCTGAATACTGTGTCAGTTTAATGTCTGTTCATAAAGTGGCTAGAGATAACAAATTTGTTATTGCTTTTGATGAAGCTAAGTGTTATGTGTTACCTCAGGATTTGAGGGGGATGAGTGTTCTAGGGATTGGTAGACAAGTGGATGGTTTATACTACTTTGATGGAGATCAAGGTATTGACCTAGGTGCTAAGAATTTTAAGTCTGTTTGTGGTTTACCTAAGAAAACATGGCACTGCAGGCGTTGTCATCCTTTTGACCAAGTGTTGGCGGTACTTAAAGGTGAAATCAATTTTCAAGATAAAAATGACATTGAGCCTTGTGACATTGTCAAAAGGCAAAACAAACTAGAGAGCCTTTTCCATTAAGTGATCATAAAACAAAAAAACTTGGTGATCTTGTTCACCTGGATCTTTGGGGTCCTTATAAAATCAAAAGTAAAGAAGGTTACAGTTATTTTTTAACTGTTGTGGATGATTTCACCAGGGCTGTGTGGGTGTACTTACTTAAGAGTAAATATGAGGTGTTTGATTGTATTTTGGTCTTCTATAATCTTGTTAAAACACCAGTTTGATAAAAGTGTTAAGATTTTTAAAAGTGATAATGGAACTGAATTTGTTAATAATCAATTTTCTAGTTTTTGTAAAGAAAAAGGTATTATACATCAAACATCTTGTGCTTACACTCCTCAACAAAATGGGATTGTTGAAAGGAAACATAGGCATCTCTTGAATGTTTCAAGATCCCTTATGTTTCAGGGGGGATTGCCTTTGTTTTTGTGGTCTGAATGCATTCTAACTGCCACTTACTTGATTAACATATTGCCTTCTTCAATGCTGAGTGGAAACTCTCCTTTCAATCTTGTTTTTGGTAGAAAACCTGTTTATAGTCATTTAAGAACTTTTGGCTGTCTTTGTTTTGCTACTATTCTTACCAGCAATGATAAGTTTAGTAGTAGAGCAGAAAAATGTGTTCTTGTTGGCTATTCTAACTTTCAAAAAGGCTACAAGCTATACAGTCTTGAGAGGAAACAATTTATCTTTTCTAGGGATGTTCAATTTTTTGAAAATGTGTTTCCTTTCAAGATAAAACACTCTTCTGATAATCCTGACCCTCTCAGTCAGGGTTTAGAGCATGTTAATTTCTTTGATGAAGTTGTATGTGATAGCCCTGACATACCCAATGATGATAATACTCAGACTGCTACCCCTTTGGGTAACAATAGTCATAATGATCATCATGAGGATGATGGTAGCAACTCCTTGCATTTTGGCAGCCCAACTATTGACCAAGTGCAGAGTGATTTGGGGCACTCTGCTGGTTCCAATGAGGTTGCCAGTGCAAGTGAGATGGCTGCAACACCTCTTGGTGTGAACAGTTCTGAGGGTGTCAGTAGTCCCTTACCAGACCAGACATAAGAGTTGGTTTTTGATAACAATGATCAGCCTTCTTTAAGAAGATCTGATAGAACATCTGTTTTACCAAATAAATATAAAGATTTTGTCATTGATTCCGAAGTTAAATATGGTCTTAAAAAGTTTGTGAGTTATTCAAAGCTTATTTCTGAAATTTTTTGCTTTACTGTTGAGCTAAATAAAGCTTTTGAACCAAAAACCTTTATGGAAGCTTGTAAGGAACATCACTGGAGAGATGCAATGGATAAGGAAATGCATGCCCTTGATAGTAATGACACTTTTGAGATTTGTGAATTGCCTGTTGGTAGAAAGGCCATTAGGAATAAATGAGTTTATAAAACTAAATATAAATCCTCAGGGGAAATTGAAAGATACAAGGGTAGATTAGTTATAAAAGGTTATAGTCAAAAGGAAGGTGTTGACTTTGATGAAACATTTTCTCCTGTGGTTAAAATTGTTACTGTTAGGTGTGTTGTTAATCTTGCTGTTCAGATGTGTTGGCCTATATATCAACTTGATGTTAACAATGCTTTTTTTTATGGTGATCTTAATGAAACTGTTTATATGACATTACCAGAGGGTTATTTTGATGTTAATGATAAAAGAGTTTGTAGATTAAATAAATCTTTGTATGGGTTAAAACAAGCACCCAGACAATGGAATGCTAAATTGACCAGTGCTCTTGTTGAGCATGGTTTCAAACAGAGCAAAAGTGAGTACTCTCTTTTCACTAAAAGTGACTCAGGTAATTTTGTTTCTTTACTTGTGTATGTGGATGATATAATAATCACTGGGAATAATTTGAAAGAAATTGAAAGGTTTAAAGCTTTTTTGAAATCTAAATTTCAAATTAAAGACTTAGGAAAGCTTAAATACTTTCTTGGCATTAAAGTGATTGAAACTGAGCAGGGTGTTTGCTTAACTAAAAGGAAGTATTGTTTGGATTTGTTAACTGAGTTTGGCTTACTTGCTTGCAAGCCATCTGCTTTTCCTCTTCAACAAAATTTGGTTTTAACTAGTGAACGTACTATAAATGATCTTGTGATAGATAACTTGACTGAATATCAAAAGTTGATTGGTAAACTGATTTACTTAACTCATACTAGGCCTGATATTGCCTATTCTGTTCACTGTTTGAGTCAGTTTATGCATAAGCCTCTTAAGTCTCATTTTAAAATTGCTCTTAAGGTTTTGAGATACCTAAAAGGTGGATGGGTATTCATATTACCAGGTGCCAAAATGTTTCTCTTGAAGCATTTGTTGATGCAGACTGGGCAAAGTGTGTTATAACTAGGAGATCTGTCACTGGGTTTTGTTTATTCTTGAATGGTTCACTAGTTTCCTCGAAAAGCAAAAAACAAAACACCATTTCTAAATCATCTGCAGAAGCAGAGTACAGGGCTATGGCTTATGCTACTTCTAAATTTGTTTGGGTTCTTAAAATTCTGGATGATTTGAAATGGGAACATTTTTTACCTATTAAAATTTTCTGTGATAGTCAAGCTGCTATTAAGATTGCAGCTAATCATGTGTTTCATGAAAGAACAAAACATTTGGAAATTTACTTACATTTTGTAAGGGAAAAATTTTTAGCTGGTGTCATTAAAACTGAAAAGATTCATACTGCAGATCAAACTGCTAATGTTTCTACTAAAGGATTAGGCAAGCTTCAACATAACAAGCTTGTGGGTAAACTGGGCATGGTTGATATGTTCCAGGTTGGAGTTAAGGGGGGATGTTGAAGTATGTGAACTCTTAACCTAGAATATATGTTTAAGGACTGATTGTGTCATTATTGTATTTGTGTTTTTAGCTTGGTTCTATCTTTGTATGCTGTTAGCTGAAGTCTGGAAGTATGAGGGCTAAAGTTGACAATTATTGGAAGATGGAGTCAATGCTGAATCAAGGGATATATAAGCTGAAGAGTTGCTTGGGTTTTCATTATCTCTCTGCACATACGCAAACACACTTTTACACATAGTGATCCTCTCTTGTATTCAACCAAAGCTCTGTTGTTTCTGTTCTTGTTATTCATTGTGAGATTGAGTGTTTTGTATGAACTATTGTCAAGTTAGTCAATAGACTTGCACCTGAGTAGCAGTGGCAAGTTGTGGGTTCTTGGTTTGTTATATTGGCACTGATTGAGATCAGGATCTTTCTGATCTAATTGTGGTTTTGGTTGATTAATAAAGAGATACTTGAATTGAGATTCAAGTTTGGTTTCAGTCTTGTTATAAAATTTTACACAGCTTTAACATTTCACCTTAACATCCCCAAAAAACACCCACATCAATAACATCCCAAGTTAAACTTTAACATTTCATATTTTCAATTTCAACCCCTAAACTAAAACAAACACTTCATTTTTAAGGGGCAAATCGCATAAAAGTATACTCAAGTTATACCCGATTTCAATTTAATGTACCAAACTTTTTTTTCCTAATTTAATGTACCCAACTTTTTTTTGGTTGCAAATGTAGACAATCAATAGGTTAGAAGGTCACCTTATACTAGCTAGCAGGTCACCATCTTCTCCACCCCCTTTTTCCGGCGACCCATTTTCCGGCGACCCATTTTTTCGACAACAAATCTTTCCGACAACAAATCTTTTCCGGCGACCCATTTTTTCGCCGGAAGGATTGAGCTCATATCATGTTCAAACCAATACGAGCGACCATGTTATGAAATGTATAAAAAAAAAGTGGGTCGGGTCAACTTTTACGAGGACTCCTTATTCTGTTTAGCTTGTTTTGAATTGATCAACCTGCTCAAGTGTTTGTAAAGTAAAAAAAAAAGTGGGTCAGTCAAGTTGTAACATGCTGGTTGACCTTAAGATTTGTTGTCGAAAGTGGGTCAGTCAAGCTGCTCAATTGTATTTGTTGTCGGAAAGATTTGTTGTCGAAAAAATGGGTCGCCGGAAAATGGGTCGCCGGAAAAAGGGGGTGGAGAAGATGGTGACCTGCTAGCTAGTATAAGGTGACCTTCTAACCTATTGATTGTCTACATTTGTAACCAAAAAAAAGTTGGGTACATTAAATTAGGAAAAAAAAAGTTGGGTACATTAAATTGAAATCGGGTATAACTTGAGTACACTTTTATGCGATTTGCCCTTTTTTAAACTAAACATATCATTAAATTTGAAAACATATTACAATACGAAATTTAAAAAAAAGTTACAACAAAATTAAAAAAGACACTGGAAATTAAACGTTACAACATAAAGGAAATGACGAGAATACAATCTACTGACGAGGTTGCAAGTTATATTTTTTGATGATTCGGTCTTTTTCGTCATTGATCCAAGCCACGACATTCGGATCTTTCCCTTCAGTATCCATCATCAAAAACTTCAACTCCTCCAACTTTGTTATTGTTTCATCTTTTTCCTGTTGGGCCCGATACGCCGCTGCGGCGGTTTCACGTTTGATACAATACTCGTTTGCCATAGTTTCAGTGAAATAAGTTGACGAGCTCGTTCCTCCAGTGCTTGCTCCCCCAGTACTTGTCGTGCTCTCGGATCTTGCTTTCTTGGTAGCACGTTTCTTTCCCATGGGGCGTGGTTGTTCATCATGACCAAACAAAGCCTCGTTTGTTTGGCTTGGGACATCGCCGGTTAAATCAACCGGTTCCGGCGTGTCCCATTTCTTAGAATGACGCAAAACCTCCCAAGCGTCATCGAGAGCAAACGGTGCTGCTTTGGTTTCCTCACGATACCATTGCTTTACCCGTTTCATCACATCCATCTCACTTTCCCCGCTTCGTTGTTCCCGTTGCGCACGTTTGTTGTTGGAATCACTCCTAAACTAGATTACAAGTGTTAGTAATTAATATGTAATAGTTAGCTTAATTAGGCTTTTATGTTTGAATTAAGGCAAGGCTTATGTAGAAAGCCCATAAGCCTAGGCCCAAATCCAATAAGGAAGGAAGGGACTAGAAGTGTTGCCCTAGCTCCCTTCCCCTCTAAATACCTTTGTAAACCTTTACTTGAAGGTTGGTTGTTCATCTCATTCAAATCCTACGCATAACTTGTCTTATATTCATTCGTGTGTTTGTTTGGTTTGTTCAACCGATCACTTCTTTACCTCATTTCTTCATATTGATGCTTGTGTTACATAAATGAGAACCTAACAGTGGTATCATTCGCCAAATAGTTGGGTGAACGATTTTGTTTTTGAAGTTTTCCTCTCTACGCATAAGTTTCGGTATTCAAACCTTCAAACGCTTCAAAACTTTGATTTTTACTCTTTAAAACTCAAGATTCTTGTACTTTAAAGGTTATTTGGTGATAAAGTTGATGTTTTTGGCAAAAAGTTTGAAACTTTATGTGTATTTCTTTGTTTTTAAGCTTGGTTTGATACGTGTAGATTGTTTTACGCGTAAGGGTATAAATAGTTTTTGATCATCAAGTTTCACACTTTTGTGTTATTTTGGTGATATTGAAGCTTTTTCATCATAAAAATCTGGTTTAGAAACACTTTTGGGCAGAAATCTCAGTTTTGGCAAAACTTGGTAATTCTTACGCATAAGTAAACCCTAGTTTTACGCGTAAGGTTTTCTAGGTTTGATCTTCAGTGCTAATTGGTTTACTCAGTGTTTTCTTGCTTGGATAAGCCTGAAAACACTTCGACTTTGGATATCTTTTACACTGGAATAAGTGTAAAGGATGTTAATACAAATATCGTCATTAAACGTTATTTATATTTTTGATCTTTACCTAAGTTTTGTTAACGACAAAAGTAAATTTAATTTTTATAAAGCTTAAAGCTTGTCAAGTTTAATAGATATTAAAACAAGCTTTTTCAAACAATATCTTCATCACTCAAGCATTTACATTGTGATTAATCATATCTTAACATGACTCTAACCATAATGTATGATAGTAGTTTTTAAAATGTTTTAGTTTCTTAAAAACTAAACATTACTTATCTATTTGCATATTTCTAAAAATAGAAAAACAACACATGACATCATGTGATGCATCATGGAAATCATTGGAAGATTTCATTAGATATTTTGTGTAGATTTGGACTCTTCATATCTTACACAATCTTGCATAGATATGGTTAACTTTGGCAAGATCTTGATATCTTGCTGTCAGACCTCGGCGGCACCAAAAGCCATAACGGGTGGAACCCTTTTAAGGGGTCCGCGGTCCGTGGTGGCTGTTGATGGTTTTGGCTATAAATAGCAAAGCCAAACCAAGTAGTTTTTCATCCCATTCTATCATACTCTCATACATATCTTCTCTCTAACCTTTCTAACTCAGTTTCATATCATATTAGTGATCTCTTTTGTAGCAAAGAAGATCAAGTCACATTCAAGCTTTAACGAGAAGTTAGAAGTCTTGTTTGTTTAATGTTGTATGATCTTGTGTTGATTCATACTTCTATGTTGTACTAAACCATCATAATCTTGTGAGTGTGAGTGGTTAGTATTTTATTCCTCAAAATACATTGTGTGTGGGAGTGGTTGTACCCTTGGAAAGAACTCGACATTTAGCTTAGTGTCGGAAATAGTGTAAGCGAAGTGTAAAGGTTTCTCCACCGGTGAAAGGAGCTTGTTGACTAGTGAAGTTAAACTCTCGAGTGTGAGACTCGGGGAGTGGAGTAGGGCAAGGATAAAGAGTCCTTGTAGACCGAACCACTATAAAAAACTTCTTGTGGTTTGATCATTTCTTTCCTTATTTACTCTTTACATATTGCTTACATATTTCATTAACATATCTAAGATCAATATCAATTGATCTTTCAATAAGTTTCAAAACAAAGTTTTTAATTGGTAAACTATTCAACCCCCCTTCTAGTTTTCTACAATTGGTACAAGAGCCTCGTTGCTCAAGAATTTCTAAAATAATTTGTATTTTATAAACTTGAAACGATCCATGGATTCCGAAAAATTTAAAGAAGGGCAATCTATGCAAAGACCACCACTCTTTGAAACCAATGGATTTATCTATTGGAAAAACCATTTTGAAACATATGTAAAATCAAAAGATATAGATCTTTGGTTTGTTATTTTTAAAGGGGATTTTAGTTCTACAACAAAGGATATTTCTGTTGATGAACAAAAGAAATTAATTGCTAAAAATAATGAAGCTAAAATGATGCTTTATAATGCTTTGCCTAGAAAAGAATATGAAAGAATTTTTATGTGTGAAACCGCCAAAGATATTTGGGAATCTTTGATTGTTACACATCAAGGTAATTCACAAGTCAAGGATAACAAAATTGATCTTCTTGTTCAACAATATGAACAATTTGTTATCCCTGAAGATGAAACCATTGATTGTGGCTTTGCTCGCTTTAATACTATTATTACATCACTTAAAGCACTTGATGAATCTTTTCGTAGTAAGAACTTTGTCAGAAAATTTCTTAGAGCACTCCATCCGAAATGGAGAGCTAAAGTGACCGCTATTGAAGAATCAAAAGATCTCTCAAAAATGTCACTAGACGAGCTAATCGGTAACCTCAAAGTACATGAAATTGTGATGGAGAAAGATTCGGAGATCATCAAAGGAAAAAGGGAGAAGATCAAATCCGTTGCTCTAAAAGCAAAGGCGGAATCAAGTGATGACGACGAATCTTGCTCCGGTAGTGAAGATGAGGAGTATGCCATGGCCGTTAGAGACTTTAAAAAGTTTTTTAGAAGAAGAGGAAAGTTTGTAAGACAACCTCGAGAAGAAAAGAAGCCATTCCGAAAAGATCGGGATGACAAAAAGGGTAAAGGTGAAAGAAAGTGTTTTAGATGTGGTGATGCAAGTCATCTCATAGGAGAATGTCCCAAGCCACCTAAAAGCAAAACTCAACAAGCTTTTGTAAGTGGTGCTTGGAGTGATAGTGAAGATGATGAAGAGTCAAGCAAGGAAGAGATCGCTCTAATGGCACATGAGTCAAACGAGGTACATTCCGACTCTTCTTATTCTTCTATTGATGATGACACTTTGCAAAAACAATACAATCAATTGTGTGAGCTAAGTCTAAAAATCATAACTAAAAATAAAGTTTTAAAAATTAAAAAGGAATTTTTGGAAAATGAAGTCTATGAGTTAAATGAAAAAGCAAAATGACTAGAAAAGGGAAAACCAAATGACGAAGGTTGTAAATCATGTCAAGAGCTTAATCTTGAAATAGAAAAACTAAAGCTCACACAAGATGTTCTAATCGAACATAATTATAAATTTAAAAGGTTTAACAAAAACATCGCTCTTGCCGATGAAATAGTTAAAATACATAAAACACCAGGAGACATGAATGGGCTAGGATTTAATGAGGTATTAGTTCCAAAGAGTCAAAACAAAACGGCCGAAAAGGACGAACAAACTGTCAAAACTGCTGCAGTACAGCACGGACCAGACGGACCCAAAATAAGGGTTCCGTCCGTTGAACGAAATGGTGCCGTGGGTACTTCAGCAGGACAGAATGTTTGTAATACGGACCGTAATGAATTTGTCAAAGTAACAAGAAAACCAAGGATAGTGTTAAACTAAAACCAGCTGTTACATCAGGAGTAGGACTTGCTAAAAATGACTTTAGATAAAAAAACTACTCAACAACGACATAAAACACCTTTTGCCAAACACCCCTTTCCTAAGAGCAACCACAACGTACAACCCAACTACCAACACAACGGTTGGAATCAAAACTTTCCTAGACCATATCAAACTCCAGATTACATGTCATGGAACTCTTACCCATCGTTTCCATACATGAATCAAATAAATGGTATGTTTAACCCAAACGGACCCATGAGATATTGGGGACCAAATGCTTGAGTTATTTGCTTCTTAGGTATGCTTGAAAGTTGGATTGGAACCTGATGAGTGGATAAAAGATAGTGGATGCTCACGGCACATGACGGGCAACAAAAGTCTCTTCTCATCATACCAAGAGTATGACGGAGGTAATGTCACTTTTGGTAGCAATCTCAAAAGCAAAATCATTGGCAAAGGTACGATCTCTCATAACTCCCTAACTATTGAAAATGTTGCTCATGTAGATAGGTTAGGATTTAATCTACTTAGTATTAGCCAATTATGTGATAAAAAGTATAAAGTACTATTTGATGAAAATGGTAGTAAAATACTAAAAGATGGTATCACCATAGCTAAAGGAGTTAGGAAAAATAATATATACGTCATGAAAATAGATAAAATATCTAATGACAAACTTTGTCTAACAACGTTAGATGATAGCTCATCTATTTGGCATAGACGCTTTGGTCACGCTAATATGAGACTTATACAAAACCTATCTTCAAAAGAGCTAGTTAGGAATTTACCAAAACTTAAATATGACCAACACTTTTGCGACGCTTGCAAAATTGGTAAACAACCCCATAGTAGTCATAAATCTAAAAATATGGTGTCCACATCTAAATGTCTAGAATTATTGCATATGGACTTGTTTGGTCCATCCGCTATAAGAAGCTACGGAGGCAACTTATACACTTTGGTCATAGTAGATGATTACTCAAGGTTTACTTGGACGTT
The DNA here is from genome assembly GCA_019973895.1 of Chrysanthemum seticuspe. Classification (NCBI taxonomy): domain Eukaryota; kingdom Viridiplantae; phylum Streptophyta; class Magnoliopsida; order Asterales; family Asteraceae; genus Chrysanthemum; species Chrysanthemum seticuspe. The sequence goes on from BPTQ01000003.1 coordinate 41,260,371, forward strand.
GTTTTTAAAAACCAAAAATGAAGCTTTTGATAAATTTGAAATTCTTAGCAAGAAAATTCAAAATCAACTAGGTGTTAAAAATTGTGTCGATCCGAACAGATCATGGTCGTGAATTTGACAACGAAACTCAATTTGGAAACTTTTGTGATACAAATGGTATAACACATAACTTTTCGGCTCCACGAACACCTCAATCAAATGGAGTAGTAGAACGTAAAAATAGAACAATTCAAGAAATGAGTAGAACAATGCTTAATGAACAAAACATTCCTCAAAAGTTTTGGTGTAACGCCGTTGACACTTCTACATATATTTTGAATAGAGTCTTAATACGTCCTTTCTTAAACAAAACACCATATGAGCTTTATAAAGGTAAAAAGCCAACTTTAGGATATTTTAGAGTTTTTGGATGTAAATGCTTCATTCTTAATACTAAAGATTATCTCACCAAGTTTGACCCAAAGTCTTATGAAGGTGTATTTCTTGGTTATTCTCAAACTAGTAAAGCTTACATTGTCTTAAACAAAGAAACAATGATAGTCGAGGAATCGTTGAACATAACATTCGACGAAAGTCCACCTCCCTCTAAGACATCACCTTTGGTAGATGATGACTTAGTTGAAAGTCAAATGATGGAAAGTCAAGAAATAATTAAAAATGACAAGGAAGATGAAACATTAAATAAAGAGATTATAAACATCAAAGAATCTAAAAGTCATCCTTTAGAAAAGGTCGTAGGACAACTTAACCATAGAACCTTAAGGTCACAAGCCCAAAATCAAAGTAATTATTTTTGTTTTGTATCCACCATTGAACCGAAAAACATAAATGAAGCAATAAAAGATGAATCATGGGTAATTGCCATGCAAGAAGAGTTAAACCAATTCGTTAGAAATGATGTTTGGAAATTAGTTCCAAAACCTAAAGATCAAACTATAATTGGAACGAAATGGGTTTTTCGAAATAAAATGGATGAAAATGGTGTAGTATCTAGAAACAAAGCGAGGCTTGTTGCACAAGGTTATAATCAACAAGAAGGGATTGATTATGATGAAACTTATGCACCGGTAGCTAGACTCGAATCTATTAGAATATTACTTGCTTATGCATGTGCTTATGACTTTAAATTATTTCAAATGGATGTTAAAAGTGCATTTCTTAATGGGTTTATTAACGAAGAAGTATATGTTGCTCAACCTCCCGGTTTTACCGACTTTGAGAAACCACATCATGTCTTCAAACTCAAGAAAGCATTATACGGTCTTAAGCAAGCACCAAAAGCTTGGTACGAACGACTTAAGACTTTTCTTGTTAATAACAAATACACTATGGAATTATTAGATAATACTCTTTTTACCAAGAAAAAGGAGTCACATATTATCATTGTTCAAGTATACGTTGATGACATCATATTCGGATCAACTTGTCAAGAGCTATGTGATGATTTCTCTAAAATCATGCACGGCGAGTTTGAAATGAGTATGATGGGTGAATTAAACTTCTTTCTAGGACTTCAAATTAAACAACTAGAAGATGGCATATTCTTTATCCAATCTAAATATATAAAAGACATGCTTAAGATATTTGGTCTTGAAGATTCCAAACCAACTAAGACACCCATGTCCTCGGACACTAAACTCACCAAGGATGAGGAAGGTGAATCCGTAGATAACACTAAATATAGAGGAATGATTGGTAGCCTACTCTATCTTACGGCTAGTAGACCCGACATTATGTTTAGTGTTTGTCTATGTGCTCACTTTCAAGAAAACCCAAAGGCATCACACTTAGAAGCCTTAAAAGGATTTTTAGATACATTAAGGGAACAACGTGTTTAGGATTATGGTATCCCAAAGGAACGGGTGTAGAAACCATAGTGTATGCCGACTCGGATCATGCCGGTGACTATGTCGATAGAAAAAGTACAAGTGGTATTTGCACTTTTGTTGGACATTGTCTCACCTCATGGTTTGCAAAGAAGCAAATGGCTTTAGCCATCTCAACTACTGAAGTCGAGTACGTCTCAGCCGGAAAAGCATGTCAAAAAGCTCTTTGGATGAAGCAAGCTCTCGTAGATTACGGAATTCATCTCAACGATATTGTTATACTTTGCGACAACAAAGGAGCCATCGATCTCAGCAAAAATCCCGTTCAACACACTCGTACAAAGCATTTTGAAATCCGTCATCACTTTCTTCGCGACAATGTTCAAAAAGGAAACATCTCAATCGAGAAAGTATCCTCTGAAGACAACATTGCCGACATCCTAACTAAGCCTCTCAAACGAGAACCATTTAATCTTCTTAGACTTGTTTTAGGATTAATGGAACCAAACATGTAGGATTAACATAGCCTAAACCTTAGAATAAACAAAACAAAACAATTTTGTTTTATACCTGCTACTATAGCCACGGCACCAAACGACAACAAAGACGGAACCATTTTTATGGTGCCGTCTGGTCCGTGGTGACTACAGAAGCAAAACTGCTACCTACAAAACATCTTCTTCCTCAAAACCCACTTTACCAAAACGTGTAAACATTAAACCTAACTCATAATTAACACCTTCTCACCCACTAATCACTGGAGATAACATCATTGTAAGTATCCTAACTACATTTTATCTCTTAATTCTGAGTCTAGGATTCTTATTTGTGCACAAAATCACTACATGGGGTTTGTACATATTCTTATATAAAACATGGATACAATTGGCAAATTGCATAACTCGTCTTTGAAATTAGGTACTACATTATCATATTGCATAAACAAATCATGCTTCCCACTAATCAATAGATAATTACTATAAGGCCTTATTCAAATAACCAAACAGCCCATGTCAAAATATTTTGAAAAGCTTCTCACTTGTAGGAAAACAATTTTTCATTGTTAATACAAATAGAAACGTTAAATTTTCATCACTTGCATGCTCTTGAATACTAAAGGTATTGCATAACTAATATGCATTCCAGGGTATATTCAAATGAAGCCACATTGAATTAGGAGCATTTGGGTTATCTCATGGTATTTGCCAAACACCCACTAAAACCATTTTTGTGCATAAAATGAGTCGAGATAACCGCAACTCCAAATTGTTTTCATATAAGCACACACTACAACCAAAATGTTAAGTTTATTCTCATTTTTAACATGTTAATTCTTGCTCCTAGGAATAACCATGGTAGCCGCAAGATTCTATGATCACAAGGATACTCTTAGCTACATTCCCAAACATCACAAAACCAAAGGACTCACCAAGGAACAAGTCGAAATCTTTAAAGTCTAGAGACTAGGTACTTCCATGAGGGTAGAACCATTCACTCCTCTTTTATCGAAAATACCAATCTCCGTGAAGAGCTAGCCGCTATTCAATTCGATTGTCTCCTTGACATCGATGAACCTATTTGTCCTAGGTTTGTGTTAGAATTCTATGCTAGTGTCATCGGTTTCATTGATGAAGATGATGAATATGGCCTTAGGTTTAAGATCAGTCAAAACGACTAATCCATCTCCTTAACCAACTTTGCTCAAGTGCTAGGAATTCCAAACCGAGGGACATGTGTCTACTCGGATAAGTGGTCACTCACCATTCTTGATGCAATCAATGACCGCTCTCCTACCTACCGAACACCTTTAGCAAATAAGGATGTTGATGTGCCCGGTTGGTGCAAGTTTTAAATTTATAAAAGGTGAATTACCAATATTACCAATAACACATACGAGCAAGTATACTCGTCCGTTATAGCAAGATTATGAAGGTAAGTCGGGATCGTTCGCAGGGATTTGAGTGAATCAGAGCACAAGTTTGAATTAACGGAGTCTATCAAAAACATATAACAAAGCAAATAGATATAATGAAATTCAGACGATTAAAAACTACACTTACTTAAACTAGTTTCATATCATAGATTAATGTGATTGTGTTAACTACTTAACATGTTGGTTATGATAATTAGTTGGTGGACTAATCTATTGTTCTTACAAGTCAAACTTTGATCAAGAGTTTAGTTTATAAAAACAAGCATTAAGTTTAACCAATCAATTCAAGATCAATTCAAGTTTCATAAGCCTACATACATAAACTTAAACACAAAAACATCCACTTGTTCATCAAATTGCTTAAGAAATGGTCAATACAAAAGGTAACCGATCATAGACAAAAGGCTACAATTGATTCTCAACAACTAATATTACGACCATTTAGATGTTTCCAACCAATCCAACTTGATAATCAAAAAGCGTTTCTATTACAACCACACCTTAGTTCCTTTGTATAATCAAGAATAATGGGTAAAAACAATCATCCATAGACAAAATGATTATGACTAGTTGAATAACACGAAGTTCTTTCGACCCCAACGATTATTACCAATTAGCCAAACTTGATTAACAAATGTCACTATGAAAATTTAGCATAATTGGATCTTAGAATTAACTTGAAATTGAATTAAAACATGTTAACACAATCACTAACTAATCATATGATAATCAACATCATTTAAGCAAGTGTATAAAGAAACTAGCCACTCATAGCAAACATGAACATAAACTCATAACTTTGATCATTAGAAAACATGATTAAAAGTCTTACAATTCTTGGAATAAGATTACAAATGATGAAGTAATGATTCCCAAAGGATCGTGGTGGACTTCTTAGTGTTTTGGCCTCCAAAGGTGGAACTTCTGGAACTCCAAACTTCTCTGGATTTCTAAGGACGAATTTTAAGAGGTTAAGGCTTGGTTTGATGAGTAGAGAGCTTTGTAATTGAGGTGTGTCTCATATGCTCACAATTAGCCTCTATTTATACTATTTCCAAGGCCTAGGGTGTTAAATGCTTAACTTGGCCTCCAAGGAGTAAGGAAGGGACTAGAATACACCAAGAGAAGGACCTAGAATCGTTTGGATGCAAAGGGGAAGCTTAGTGATGAAGATTTGACAACTGCAGCTTCTCCAACCGGATCGGTCATACGACCAACCGATCCGGCTGGTCTTCAATAATAACACGCCGACCGATCCGGTTGCGGGTTGTGACCGATCGGTCGGTTATGGCAAAAACATTAATTCCGACCAAATTCCAACCGATCCGGCTGAAGGTGTAACTGGATCCGGTTGGATCTTCTGAGATATAAAACTTGATCTTTTCTCTTCACTCTGTCTTGTAGAACTTGGTTCTTCAATCACTAAGGTCTTCAAAGGTACTTGGGATTTAGCTTTACTGAGACGGGAATCTTCGATTAGCTGCATATTTCCACATTTTCCTCCATTTCCCTGCACTTGGTTATAAATACTAGACAAACATCTCTAGATACGATTAAGTACTAAAATCACACAAATATAACCAAATAACAGATATAAAAGTACACACAATGCTACTAAAAACATGCACAATCTGAGTGTTATCAAATTCCCCCACACTTAAACTTTGCTTGCCCTCAAGCAAATCTAGGACAAACATCCACTGGTACCAGATTGTGATTATGAAAAATGTGATGCAAATCAACCAAGTATAAATACGAGAGAAGATTCATCAATTATGCTTATAAAGGTGAAACATCAAGATGTTTGACAATATCCAATGATTTTCTTGCATGATTAACATTTCAAAACACCTCACGAAAAATAATGGAATATAATTCACTCAATCACTCATTTTTAGTGGAGTAACAAGATAAATCACACTCATTGCTCAGTCATGATTAGATTATTACCATAAGCTTGTACAAGAAACAAAACTCCACCGACGTGGCGTGAGCGCCAAGTAAAAACATCTAAAGAGGGCTTTTATTTGGTTTATAATGATAGGCTTAGGGTTAAGGGTATGGATAAGGCATGGGAATGTTAATGAAATTGGTGTTAAAATAAAAATGAAGTCAAGTCTAATTCCCGTGTTGCTAGCTACCAAACATTCCACGAACCAAATAAATGATTATAGCTTTGCTTTCTTCTTTTCGACTTTCCACAGCTTTTTGCTTTGCCATGATAATTATTCTTCGATCATAGCACATTGGCTATTATTTCCATACTTTCAACAATTTTTTTTTTTTTTTTTTTTTTTTTTTTTTTTTTTTTTTTTTGGAACATAAACTCATAGCTCAATCAATCAATCACATAGGATGTGGTACTCATAATCATTTGAACAATCTTCACTTTCCAGGCGACTAGCAACCAACCGTTAGACATTGATACGGGATAGGCTAAGGTTTAAAGTGTAAAATCTTTTTGTATTTTCTGGGTGAAGCAAAAATGAAAGGGATGGCTCAGAAGGTGTAACTAGGGGTATCTAGTGCTAAAAATGAGCACTACAAATGGGTTCATGTGGGTGGTTAACTAACCAATGAGGCTAGCTAATATATCATTAGATGTAAAATGGAAGGCCATTTGGGTTAAATCCTAAGGTGTCTCTTTATCACACGAATTCACTTATATCGCACGAATGCAATCTCACTGCGGTCTAGTAATGATTTACAAGCACAAGTTCTAGAATAAATAAAATCACCGGCACACTCATAGCAAAAGATCCAAGCATAAAAGATGTATGCTAATAAGAAATAGGCTTAAATCCTCACAATTTAGTGGAAAGGGTATAATATGTGCTAGCAAATGTCATCGATCCCAGAATGGATTGCAATAGTAATCGGAACACATCTCGAAGTTTCAAATATTACCAGTTTTACCAGTGGAATGATCCAGTTATTCTAATAGATAATCCTAAAAGTGTGAAAACAACTAGATCACAAGGGCAAACAAAATTTTAAATTTAAGCATGAAAACTCTAATTTTTCCTATTCACCCCCCACACTTAAGTTAGACATTGTCCTCAATGATAAACGAACTTCAAAGTATAGAAATAGGGAAAATAGAGATGAAACCAGATATGTCAATGAGTTTATCAGCTTAAAATTCTTTCTTCATTCCTGGCGTCCACTAGAGAAATCATCACCTGCACACAATCTTATAAACAAACAAAAGGTTTTATTAAAAGGTGGCACCCCCCACACTTAAGTTTAACCAAAGGTTAAAACTTTGGGGAGTGACCA
>BPTQ01000003.1:41270775-41395108 GCA_019973895.1 Chrysanthemum seticuspe
CAACTATCACTCCTACTTTTGCTTCTTGGTTTGTGTTGAGTTTGGTGGTTTTTCTTTCTGTAAGGTGGGCAGTTCCGCATATGTGGTTTTTAAGGAATAGGAGTTGCGGATTTCTTTCTCTTCTACCTTCTCGCAATATTCTTCAAATAGCTTTATTAGTTTCTCCAATCTGAGTTACAAGGAGAGCAACTACAATATCGGCCTTACGGGTTAATACTCTTTAAAAACTTTCTTGAAGAATTATTGTTTTCGTTCGAACTCGTTTATAGTCGTTGAAAAGAATTGCTTCTTACGAGTCGATATCAAGTTTTGTTTTAAGGTGGTTTCGAGCCTCTAGGACCCTCGAAAGACTAAGGTACATGAAAGCCCTTATTGCAATTTACACTACGAAATCGGCTAGAACCGCGTTCATAGTTAAACTACGGAATAAGTGAGATGAGGTTCAACACGTTGTTGTCGGACTTTGGTTGTTTTTACTCGTAGGCTAACCGTTTAGTAAGGATAGTTATAGGACACCCTTAAAGCCTCTTATACGAACAAGTTCAGCCATTTAAGTAAAAAGGGCACCTGAAACATTAGAACCTTTACCTTCTTCTATAATTTCAGGGTGAGTAAAATCCTTCTGGAAAGGATTTGTGGCGGCTGCGTTAGTAGTTTCAATTTCCTTTTCTTGAGTTGCATCTAATTCCTCATCAGTGACTTCGTCTATAACATCGACGTTAAAACAAGTGTCATCACTGGAATGTGGGTAGCGCATTGCTTTGTCGATAAGAAAAGTGATTCGATCTTCCCCAACTCCAAGGTTGAGTTCTTTTCCTTTAACTTTGATGATTGCGTCGGCGGTGTTTAGGAAAGGTCTTCCTAAAATGAGTGGGACTTTAATATCTTCTTCCATTTCCAAGATTACAAAGTCCACGGGAAAAATGAATTTACCGACTTGAACAAGCATATTCTCCGAAATTCCCACAGGATATTGATAGGAATGATTTGCCAATCGGATGCTCATTTTTGTTGGTTTCAGGCTGTTGTTGCACAACTTGGAGTAGAGTGAATAAGGCATCAAATTGATACTTGCGCCAAGATCGGCTAAAGCATCACATTTAACGTTATTCCCGAAAGTACATGGAATCAGAAAGCTCCCAGGATCTCCGAGCTTTGGTGGAATTTTGTTTTGAACTATAGCTGAGCATTCTTCGTTAAGAAAAGTTGCTGATATTTGCTCAAGCTTGCTTTTGTTATTAAGAAGTTCTTTCAAAAATTTCTCATAATTGGGCATTCCGGCTATAACATCAACGAGAGGAACATTGAGTCTAACCTCTTTGATTATTTCGATAAACTTCTTATAACGCTCTTCCATCTTCTCTTTCTTTAGGCGTTGAGGATAAGGAATTTTTGGTGTATACGCCTTGACGGGTGGAATGTCTTTCTTTTTGGTGGTTTGAGTTGTGTTTGGTTCTTCGTTTTCATCCTCACTATCAACGGCGACAGGAGTATTAGGATTAGGTGGTGGATCGTACGAGAGACCACTTCTTGTGAAAACAGCATTGATATGTTCATTTCTTGTTTGGGGTGGACGGTACGTCTTATCATTTGATGGTTTTGGATTGGATTGAGTGTTACTTGGCAATGAACCAGATGGTCTAGAGGAATGTTGGTCAGAAAGTCTGCCAAGCTTGTTTTCAAGATCTTGGATAGATGCTTGATGATTTTTCTGTCCTTGCTCAACTTTGGCTTTGAGATTGAAAAATTGATTTTTTATAAAATCATTTGCGGATTTTTGACCAGCCACGAATTCTCTCATGGTTTTTTCGAATTTGGTTTCTTCTGTCTTTTTGTCGGAACTTTGGTGTGGTGGATCGTCAGTTCGTGGTTGAGAATCACGGTTGTCATCCCTTGGTCGGCGATCTTGCCAATTTCCAGAATTTCGACCGTAATAATTACTACGATATCCTCCTCCACGGTATCCTCCTTGAGCGTAATTTGCTTCTCCTTCTTTCGGTCCACCCATAGGTTTATCGTCGCACTCGGACGATGGGTAATTTCCTCCACAATTGTTGCATCCGTCTCGCATGTCTTTCATTTCATCTTTGATATCTTTGTATTGCGAGTCGATTTTTGAGGTTAACGCTTCCATTTTCTCCAAGAGTTTTGAGGTATCTGTGTTTTCGACAAAAGCAACGGTTTTTCGGAGAGGTTTGGTTTTTGAATCTTTGGACCAATCAAGTTTGAGAAGTACTCGATCTTCGAGCAATTGATGTGCATCGTTGGGAGTTTTATAGAGAAAAATTCCTCCAGCATCAAGGATGCCTTGAGAGATTTCATCTAGTCCATGGTAAAAGATTTGGATAATGGTTCCTTTTGATAGTCCATGTCCATGACAACTACGAAGCAAATCTTTCATTCGAAGCCAAGCTTCGACAAGTGATTTGTTTGGGTTTTGGTTGAAAGCACGAATTTCTCCCATTAATCGATCAAACATGGCAGGTGGAAAGAATCGGCTCACAAAAGCTTGCCCCATCTCCTCCCAAGTATTGATGATTCCTGGGGTTAATTCATTGTACCATACTTTAGCATCTCCGGCGAGTGATGATGGGAAAAGTTTGAGTTTGATGGCATTGACATCGGTGTCGCCATAACGGAACATGCCGCAAATTTCGATGAATTCGGCAATGTGCTTATGCGCGCACGGCCATCAAATTGTCGGTCTTTGATCATAGAAAGGTGATGTCCCTTCACGGTGAAGTTGTCACCAAGGTTAATAGCAACAATAGCACTTTCAGGTGTTGGTGCTACGGTTCGGTTGGTTCCCCACATGGGTTGATCGTCCGCCATGGGAAAAGGTAAATTGGTGAAAGGGTTGTAAACAACTTTGGCTTCAATGAGGTTATCAAATGGTGGGTTTGGTACTCTTGGTACACGATTTTCCAATGGTATGAAACGTGTTCTTCTTCTTCTTCGAATCAAACGTTCGGGGTTGGTAAGAGGTGTAATTGGTTCTATTCCCCGTTGCTCGAGTGTTCATACAATGACCTAGAGAATCCAGGCAATATCTAAACACACGGACAAACAACGAAAACAGTTTATATGGAACAGAGGAAGGTAACCGGATCGGTTGCGGGATGCGACCGATCGGTTAGACCTATTGAGTGATGAGTAAACTCGTAACCGATTCGGTTGAGGGGCAACCGGATCCGGTTAAAGTTTCTGTGAAAAAAAGATTTTTTTTTTTAGAATCGGCTGAGGGAAATTCAAAAACTTGTTGAAACACAATCAAATCCCCGGAAGCGGCGCCAAAAACTTGATGTGCCCGGTTGGTGCAAGTTTTAAATTTATAAAAGGTGAATTACCAATATTACCAATAACACATACGAGCAAGTATACTCGTCCGTTATAGCAAGATTATGAAGGTAAGTCGGGATCGTTCGCAGGGATTTGAGTGAATCAGAGCACAAGTTTGAATTAACGGAGTCTATCAAAAACATATAACAAAGCAAATAGATATAATGAAATTCAGATGATTAAAAACTACACTTGCTTAAACTAGTTTCATATCATAGATTAATGTGATTGTGTTAACCTCTTAACATGTTGGTTATGAAAATTAGTTGGTGGACTAATCTATTGTTCTTACAAGTCAAACTTTGATCAAGAGTTTAGTTTATAAAAACAAGCATTAAGTTTAACCAATCAATTCAAGATCAATTCAAGTTTCATAAGCCTACATACATAAACTTAAACACAAAAACATCCACTTGTTCATCAAATTGCTTAAGAAATGGTCAATACAAAAGGTAACCGATCATAGACAAAAGGCTACAATTGATTCTCAACAACTAATCTTACGACCATTCAGATGTTTCCAACCAATCCAATTTGATAATCAAAAAGCGTTTCTATTACAACCACACCTTAGTTCCTTTGTATAATCAAGAATAATGGGTAAAAACAATCATCCATAGACAAAATCATTATGACTAGTTGAATAACACGAAGTTCTTTCGACCCCAACGATTATTACCAATTAGTCAAACTTGATTAACAAATGTCACTATGAAACTTTAGCACAATTGGAACTTAGAATTAACTTGAAATTGAATTAAAACATGTTAGCACAATCACTAACTAATCATATGATAATCAACATCATCTAAGCAAGTGTATAAAGAAACTAGCCACTCATAGCAAACATGAACATAAACTCATAACTTTGATCATTAGAAAACATGATTAAAGGTCTTACAATGCTTGGAATAAGATTACAAATGATGAAGTAATGATTCCCAAAGGATCGTGGTGGACTTCTTAGTGTTTTGGCCTCCAAAGGTGGAACTTCTGGAACTCCAAACTTCTATGGATTTCTAAGGACGAATTTTGAAGAGGTTAAGGCTTGGTTTGATGAGTAGAGAGCTTTGTAATTAAGGTGTGTCTCATATGCTCACAATTAGCCTCTATTTATACTATTTCCAAGGCCTAGGGTGTTAAATGCTTAACTTGGCCTCCAAGGAGTAAGGAAGGGACTAGAATACACCAAGAGAAGGACCTAGAATCGTTTGGATGCAAAGGGGAAGCTTAGTGATGAAGATTTGACAACTGCAGCTTCTCCAACCGGATCGGTCATACGACCAACCGATCCGGCTGGTCTTCAATAATAACACTCCGACCGATCCGGTTGCGGGTTGCGACCGATCGGTCGGTTATGGCAAAAACGTTAATTCCGACCATATTCCAACCGATCCGGCTGAAGGTGTAACCGGATCCGGTTGGATCTTCTGAGATATAAAACTTGATCTTTTCTCTTCACTCTGTCTTGTAGAACTTGGTTCTTCAATCACTAAGGTCTTCAAAGGTACTTGGGATTTGGCTTTATTGAGACGGGAATCTTCGATTAGCTGCATATTTCCACATTTTCCTCCATTTCCCTGCACTTGGTTATAAATACTAGACAAACATCTCTAGATACGATTAAGTACTAAAATCACACAAATATAACCAAATAACAGATATAAAAGTACACACAATGCTACTAAAAACATGCACAATCTGAGTGTTATCAGCGCATTGTTTACAATAGTCGTCTACAATTTTATCAGTACTTGCGTCATTTTTAAGAAAATTGAGACTACACCTGAGTACCCACGTTTGTTGTTGTTTTGTTTGTTAATGATAATATCAATGCCATAGCTTTCCTTTTTTCGTACTTAGCTTTGAAATTGACTTGTCTCCACCTTTTAGTTTCTTGCGCAAGTTGTAAATTTGGCATTTCTTTTATCTGCTTCTTTTCTTTCTTAAGGGTTTGTAATATCTTGATGCAGGTTTTACTGACCGGTTTTAATATTTATAAGTTCTTGTTATACCTATGGTCTACCCTAATGCACTAACGAGTAGTGTACCCGGTCGTGTGTAGTGTAGTATTCGGTAAAACCGAGGTCGTCCCAAGAGCTATGTGTGCGGATTTAAATTAAGTCTAGGTGTCACAAATTTTAATAGATTTTTAAGGTGGAAATGATTAACTACTAAAATAAGAAAATAAAGAAAGCAAATAGAGGCGAGGGTTGTGATTAATAGGGGATAAGTGTGCTAACCTAGTTATTCATCCTATCAAGCTAAGTTCATGTCTAATTACTTCCAATTACTTCAAGTGGGGTGAAAGTCGCTAGGACAACATTTGGTAAGTTCGTCCTAACCTATCAACAAAGTGTTCCACTGGAGATGTCAGGTGACCCGTTGAAAGTTTAGTTGTTCTTAGTCCCCTAAGCCAAGTCATTAAGTACCTCTACATGTAAGATTTGTAACAATGAGTGCCCCGGCGCTAGCATCTTAAACACTCATCCTTGACTTCTTAAGTTCATCCAAATAGTAGGTGATCAGTTGGTCAAATCGCACAAGCGAAGAAGGGTTGTTAGTTGTTCATATCTTACCCTTCCCACTCAGTCTACCTACTTAGGGTCAGTTGGTCATATCTCCTAAGTAACTAGCCACTACCACCATTCAAAACTACCGAAACAAGGGTAGCTACCAACAAACTATGCATGCATACACTAGAAATAATTATACAGAAGAAATGTAAACATAAACAAAGCAATTAAGGAGTCATAACTAGGCTAGCATCAGAGGTGCTTAGCCGCTCATATTAACTAAAACAATCGATTCAATGTTTAACATTACGAAATACATGAATTGAAAGAAAAGAAAAGATAAAATGCTAATGCTTACCGTAGGGGAGTGATTTCTCCCTTGGAGATGGCTCCATATGCTCCATAAGATTTGCCTTCAACCTTCTACTCACGTTCACTGATGTTGTGTGTGAAATGGGATGATTAGAAATGCTAGAAATCGAGTGGTATTTATAGGCCAGATCTGGTTACGGCGAAACTGTCTCCAAAGTTACGCCGTAACACCATTATCTTCGTAATTTGCACTAAAAATGTTGGTTACGGCGTAACATCTGGAAGGAGTTACACCGTATCTTCAATAAATCCTTTTTACGCCGTAGTTGAGACAATAGTTACGGCGTAGCTTGCAGCGGCGCGGAACCTCATTTGACCTAGTTAGTTACGTTGTAATCTTTGGAGACAGTTACGCCGTAATCTTCAGTTGAGTTGGTTTTATGAGCCACGCTTATGTTACGGCGTAATGTGAGAGGGGAGTTACGCCGTAACATCTTCAAAATGAGCATACTATCATATATCTTCAATAAACTCTCCAAATCCGCGTCTCTTTAGCTCCAATGCTCGTAATTTACCTGAAAGTGAAATATTGAGGAAAACAAGCGTAAATCCATATAAATGATATAAAATACGAGCATTATCGGGGGAAATTGACACTTAATATTCAAGACTATTTGATGTTATCATATCTCTTGCATGTACTCATCACCCTGTGCACCTCCACTTCCAGCCTATACAGTGAACAAAAGTTCTAAGTAATATGGTAGCCACAAACTTAGTTTAAATTTAATTCTAACCTCAATACTGTCGATCAATTCTTGTGTACTCTTAAGCTTACGATGTGGCCAACATTGAATTCCCAAATATCTACATTGTCTTCTCAAAACAGCTAATCCAATATTAAGCTCTTTTGCAGCTGCAGTTATTGGCTTGTCAAAGTATTGGGTTATCGCCTCCATCTTAAACACCATTTGTTTGAAGCCAGATAGTCTATGTGTGTGTGTTAATCTGCAGTTGAATGAGTATGGGTAGAAGATAGCAGGTTACACTAAGCAGTTGAGTTTCTTTGCAGTTACAAAAAAGTTCTTGTAACTTCTTAAAACTCATTAAGTCAATTTACTAATGAGAATTTTAATTGGTACTTTTGTTAATTACTGCAATATGTAGTCATTAGATATTCCTAAATAAATCAATGTTGTTTTATGCGTTAACTGATAGGCACCTAAAATGAGCAAAGAAGTATGGTCTGATTAATATAGTGATGGTCTAAACTAATGAAAATGTATAGACTATGAATAATTATTTTAAATACGAAAGTAAAGGGAATTTGCATATGAGTTTCGCGCTGACACTATTGGATTCTGAAAACCTATGAGCACTACAAATTTTATAAGTTACTATGTCATATAGCTTTAGAACTGCCCATGCTCTTTTAATTGTATCTAAATGTTTACATATTCGTGGAATGTTTTATCACGATGGATATTTATAATTTAAGAGAGGTTGTATTTCATCATGAATGAATTAGAAATTTTCGAGTTCTTTGAAAACATACAGATACATAATAGTGTTAATCTAAATTAGGTTATTGAAAGCCTCCTTGTAAACAATATTGCGTGTTCGTTGCTGTAAGTCTTTGGTCTCGTCTTCAATCATTAGGATTCTCAGTCCATCTAGGCTTGTGACTCTATAGAGTGCACCATATAGTTGCCCATGGCTGAACACCGGATTTGGTAAATGATAACATCAAATAGTCCTGATTATTAAGTGTCAATTTCCCCCGTTAATGCTCGTTATTTATATTATTTATATGGATTTATGCTTGTTTTCCATTGTTTTACACTTTCAGGTAAATTGCGAGCATTGGAGCTAAAGAGACGCGGAAATAGAAACATTACTAAGGATTTATCAAAGTATGCCTATTTTGAAGAGGTTACGGCGTAACTCGTCTCTCACATTACGCCGTAACTATTGCGTGACCCCGAAGTCCAACTCATCAAGAGGTTATGGCGTAACTCCTTCCAAAGATTACGACGTAACTCCATTAGGTCAAAAGAGGTTCCACGCCGCTGATACTTACACCGTAACTACTTCATCACTTGCGACGTAACCATGATTATTGAAGACTACGGGGTAACCACTTATAAGATTACGCCGTAACTAGCAGATCTAGTGCATTTACGGAGGTTACGGCGTAACTCATCTTTTGGTTACGCCGTAACCCAGACCTGGCCTATAAATACCCACGAACTCCAGCATTTCTAATCATCCAATTCCACACACAATACTCTGAAAACGTGGGAAAATACTCAAGGAAGGTCTAGGGAAGCATACGGAGCTGTTTCCAAGGGAGAAGTCACACCATTACGATAAGCTTTGGCGTTTATTATTTCTTTTACTTTGAATTCATGTATTTCGTACCTTTGAATATTGAATTGATGTGCATGATTAATATGAGCGGCTAAGCACCCTTTGGTGCTAGCCTAGTTATGATTCCTTAAATGTTTTGTTTGCGTTTACCTTTACTTCCGTACAATTATTTCTAAGTGTATGCATGCATAGTTCTTTGGTAGTCACCCCTGGTTCGGTAGTTTTGAATGGCGGTAGAGGCCAATTTCCTAGGAGATATGACCAACTGACCCTAGGTGAGCGGATTGAGACGGGAAGGGTAAGATATGACCAACTGACGACCCTTTCTACTTGTGCGATTTGACCAACTGATCACCTATCGTTTGGATGAACTTAAGAATTGGGGGGTGTAGTGTCTAAGTTCCTAACGGTCGGGCACTCACTATTTAGAATCTAGCATGTAGCGGTACTTAATGACTCGGCTTAGGGGACCAGGAACAACAGGACTTATGATGGTGTGCCTGATTTCTCCTGTGGTGGCATCTTTGCTGATAGGTTAGGGCGAATTGACCAAATGCTGTCCTCTCGAATTTGACCCCACCTGAAGTAATTGGAAGTAGGTAGACGTAGACATAACTAGTTAGGAGGATTGACTAGGTTAGCACCACCATTCCTCTATTGATTTCCTTTCTACCATTTAATTGCTTTTATATTCTGCATTCGTAGTTTAATTAATTAAAACCATATCAAACCATTTATATTCTGTGACAATTAGACTTAGTAATTATCTGACACACATAGCTCTTGGGACGACCTCGACTTTACCATTTACTACACTACACACGACCGGGTACACTGCCCGTTAGTGCATTAGGGTAGACCATAGGTATAGCGAGACACTATAAATATTAAGACCTGGTCAGTAAAACCTGCATCAGTAAATAAACACCAACATATTTTAGCGATTGACCCTGACTCTTGTTAATGGTCATCGCGTAGCATGGTTTCACAGGAAACTGCATGCGTTTCATTATAAACGACCACTTTGACTGTGTGGAAGTGAGTGTTATCCTAGGTATAAGAACACTATCTCATATATGGGACCCTGTCAGAATTTTTGCTTGAATCAAGAATTGGCAAAGATCAGTAATGATTAATCTGGTCCCATTGCATAAACCCTGACTTGGATTAACATTCCGCAAAAGCATAATAGGGAGTTCTTTTTTAGGCATATAGAATGCGGTGGGATCCCATGGAAATTTAACGAATTCAAAACCTCAGTTGGATATAGCTGATCTTGGCCCTCTGATGCGCGTACGAAGCGTGTTCGGGGTCAAATGAACTTCCTTTTCGTCGAGCAAGTTTTTCAACACCCTAGGCAGTGAACCTAATCGTTGTAGTGTAGTATTAGGTAAGCCTCGGGTATTGATATCGTTCTAGGGGAATAGAAATGCTAGCAAGAAGTGTATTATGCTAAGGTGAGGTTGAGGATGATTCTTTTTTATCTTTTTATTGGTTTTTTAGAAAGCTAAGGGTAAAATCTCAGGGCAATTGGCTTGGAGGTGGTACTTCTACCGATTACTTCTACTATCTAATTATCTATTACTACGGGTAGCTATGTCTATTTGATGTGTGCTCGTATGATGATTAAAAATGTGTTTACCTAGATACTATTACTCCCTAGTTATCTTTTATTGTTGGTTGAATTGTCACATCCTTATTTTTAATGCGTTGTGTTTCTAAGGTCGTAGGGTATGCCTATGCCCTAACTCTTTGAGATTACCTATTGGTTTTGCTTACGAAATCCATAAGTCATTCATAAACTAACTTTAAGGTTATCTTTGGGTTTTTAGACTACGAAATCCACCAGGTGATTCATAAACTAACTTTCACAAAGATTACTCAAGTATTTAAACACAACGATGGCCTAGTTGCACTCCTAAGTCAATTACAATTAAGATAAGAGACAACCTAACAATAATTAACAACTAGGTTTCATAGATCTATGCAAACACACAAGAAATTTAGCTAGACATGTTAAACAAGCAAGCATACACATAATAAATGGAAGACATAATGACACTCTTGGATTAAAAAACTTATCTTGATATGTAAAATAGGGTTTGGGACCCTAAGATACTGTCCAAGTCGGACTAACAAACGTTTAGGGTTTTTACTCCAAAATTCTACATCTTTAAATGCAGAAAAATCGAATTCTATATATAGATTTACAAGTGCGACGGCGTCACCTTGGAGTTGTGACGCCGTCAGTCTTCATATGGGACGTCGTCTTGGTTCTGGATCTGGGTTGTCTGAGATGAAAAGTCTGAGTGACGCCCTTCTTCTTCAAAGCCTGACGCCGTCAGGTGTTATGAGCAAAAATTCCACTGAGCCGTCTGGTGCATGTATTTATCAAATATGTATAGAGGGACGACGTCGACCTTTGATTGGGACACCATCAGGTTCAGTTTTAGCAGCTTGAGTGGCTTTGATCTTGACTTTGCCGTTTTCTTCCTGTTTTCACTCCTTTTCGTCCAAATGTGAATCATTCCAACATTTTGCTTCCAAAAGACCTAAAAAGTGAAAAGGAACGAAATTAAGCAGTAACGGATATAAAAGTGGTCGATTAAGGGCTTAAATGACCCTTTAAAAGTATACGTTTTAAATCCTCATCAAATATCCCTACACTTGGTATTTGCTTATCCTCAAGCAAATGTGCTTTTGGCCAATCAATTTATAAGTTAGGGGGCATGAAGCATGGGTTTAAAATAATTCACAACAAGTAAAAGCACCGCAATAGTCATAACAAGCACGGAAATTATACACTAGCACCTCAGAAGGGGTGTTTGGATTCTCTCATCTCTCGGGTTTATATGAAATATAGTAAATGGAAATGGAAGATAAACACTCATTACCTGGCATAGTACATAGATTACCATAGGCTTGAGACTAGATCAAACCTCCACCGCTTTGGCGTAAGCACCTAGGAACAACTATCTAAGAGGTCTTTGCAAGGGTTGTAACGTTAGGCTTACGGTATGGAAACAAATGGTTTTGTTGGATAGGCGATTTAGTGGTGGCAAGTCAAAAATCTTATGTTACAAGCATGAAAAGCATGGTGTTGCTAAGCCAAGAATTGACTCACTAAACTCTAGATAACTTAAAACAAACATACATAAATTGAAAAAGATAAACATAAAGATAGATGTAGGATGGTAGCGTATATGTTTTTATTCATTTCTTTTTTCTTTTTTTTTGCATACATTTTTACTCTACCATCCTCTACGATAACATCAAAATATAAGGGATTTATAGGAGCATCCCTACACTTGAGTTTTTATTACTCTAACACTAAATGACCCGATTTGAAAAGATCAAAACACTTGAAGTATTTAATTACGTAGACAAAGGGAATTTGAATTTAACATTCCTTCCCGTTACTCCATAAAATATTACTTTTTCCCATGAGTCCCAATCATCCCAAAACTGTGTACAAAAGATATGACTCGACTTAGCAACCATGCAAGTAACTAGATAATTGAACAATGCTCTTTATTGATATTCCGGAAAACCGAAATACATCACGAGAACCGCGAAAAGGATATGCTCTGAGGGGTTAACTAGGGGTATCGTGTACTAAAGATGAGCACATCGCAAGGGTGTGGGGTAATTACTCGACCGATGTGGAAGAAGTAGTTATAATATAGGTTTCAAACAAGGGTTATCCTAATGCCTCTTATCATTTATTTATTCCTAACTACACAAGTGTAGTCTTACTAGCGATCTCGGAATGCATCACAAAAAAAGTTCTAGAATCTATTATACTACCGGTACACTCTCTAAGCATTAAATGTGAATGCTTTTATTCGTAAATATCTAGGGGCGAACCTCACATTTTTGGGATGGAATTTGAGTGGTAAACGGTATTTTGTGCTAGTCATATAACTTCTATCCATGAGATGCTTTATTAAGATTAAAGTTTTAGCTCGTACATGTCATAAAAAATTTAAATTTGGTGCTAAAATTGCCCTAACAAATATTTCTCATAGTTTATTACATAAATGACCAAGGACAAGACAAATAATCAAGGATAAGCATAGTTTCTAAGTTCCCGTTTTATTCTCCCTCTCTACACTTAAACTGAACATTGTCCCCAATGTTCCCTGAAAGTATCAAAGTTATGATAAAAGAAGGTAAGTAAAAGAGAAAGAAACTAGTACTCCCCTGATTAGCTTGGTAGGATCCGTGTAAAGTAGTGGTTAAATTCTTTCCCAAGAAGAATGTGTACGTGATAAGCTCCATCCAATGTTGAGTTTCTTCTTCTTGCCAAATATAACCTGCACACTTTAAGAAAATAGACGAAACCTTCGCATAAAATCGTCGGTAAAACTAAATATGACACAACTACACTAGGATATAATGCTTGTGGAATGGATGTTTGCAGATTTTCTGGAAAATTAAGACCTGAGAATTTCCAAAAATTTACAAATAACACATAAAACAAAAAAAATTGTATAAGTTGTTTCTGATTGACCTGACGTCGTCAGGCTTTAATCCTGACGCCGTCAGGTTGTCATGACAGAAACTGGTCTGCTGCGTTTTTCAGGAAAAATTACATCTTTAGAACCTGGAAAAATTCTTGCAAAACATCCATTATGACTCGATACAAGCATTTGACTCTAACAAACACACATATACATCAATTTCACTAATTGTAATTCTCATGTTCACGTTCTTTTAAAAATGTATGTAATCTTCCCTACACTTATCTTTTTGTAAAATACCTTTATATGTAATTAAGACGAGGTTAAAGACAAAATAAAGCATTTTCACAAAATCAAACATGAGAATAAACAACAATGAAAAAGATATATGACACATAAACAAGCAAACAATTAAGCATGGGTTGCCTCCCACGAAGCGCTTTTCTTTATTTACGAGTCTTGTAGCTAGACTCGAATTCGTGCTCCTATGTGACTTCCTTACCGTCATCTTTCTCCTCATGACGATCTCTATTGGGGTTTTTGTTGGAATCACTCCTAAACTATATTTCAAGTGTTTGTAATCAATATGTAATAGGTTGCTTAATTAGGCTTTTATGTTTGTATTAAAGGCAAGGCTTATGTAGAAAGCCCATAAGTCTTGGCCCATATCCAATAAGGAAGGAAGGGGACTTGGAGTGTTGCCCTAGTCCCTTCTTCTATAAATAGTCTTGTAAACCTTCATTTGAAGGTTGGTTGTTCACTTTCAATATACTCCTACGCATAACCTTTGCATATTTCATACGTGTGTGTATTGTGTGTGTTCAACCGATCACTTCTCTATCTATTTCTTACATATTGATGTTTGTGTTACATTATGGTGAACTAACAGTGGTATCATTCGCCATCTAGTTGGGTGAAACATATTTGTTTTTTGAAGTTTTTTGTTATACGCGTGGGTTTTGTGCTCTAAACCATTCATACGTTTAAAGCTTTACTTTTTACACTTGAAAACTCAAGATTCTTGTGTTTTAAGGTTTATTTAGTGTTAAAGTTTAAGTTTTTAGCATCAAGTTTCAAACTTTACGTGTCTAGCATAAATTTAAAGCTTGGTTTTGTTCATGTGGTTCTGTCTACGTGTAAGGGTGAAAGTTATTTTGGTTCATCAAGTTTCATACTTTTGTGTTATTTTGGTGATATTGACACTCTTTCATCATTAAAATTAGGTTTCTAAACACTTTTAAGCATAAAAATCAGTTTTGGTGATAGTTTGTACTTTCTACTCGTAGTAAAACCCTAGTTTTACTCGTATGCCACAAAGTCTACGCCTAACCAAAAGTTACGCGTAAGCAGTTCATCATTTGATCTTCAGTGTTGTTGGTTTACTCAGTGTTTTCTTGCTTGGATAAGCCTGAAAATACTTTGAATTTGGATATCTTTTACATTGGTATAAGCTAAACTCTTACGCGTAGAATCTTATTTGCCTAAGCTTGTCTTACGCCTAAGCAAATATTACGCTTAAGGATTATACTACTAAGCCTTTGGTTTACGCCTAAGCTAAGTTTTCCTCAAGTCTACGCGTAAGCTATTCCTACGCGTAAGCTCTCTTCTAGGCGTAAGTTGGGTATTACGCATAAGGTACTTTCTACGCAGAAGCTGTTTCTACGCTTAAGGTTACTTCATCAACAAACTCTAAGTTTCATTCGACTACAAAGATCCATCATCAACACAAGCTTCAAGATGTCTCAACCACCATACTCTAGCTACTTTCCTCATGAGTATCCTCAACAAAAACAACAACAACAACAACAATTCTATCAACAATATCCTCCACCATCTCCACAACAATTGCAACAATTTCAACCACAATTTCAACACTTTCCTCAAGGAGCAAACCCTCTTCCACCACAAATGGTTCCACCAAACCCTCGTCAACAAGTACAACATTACACATACTTTCAATATCACTATCCCGCCAAGTATGCTATGAATGTTACGACACCAAAGGAACCATCTTGGTTTGCAAAGATGTGTGAAGCTTTAAGTAGCCAATAATCCATTCATGAAGCTGGATCCCTTGACAGACCTCCAGTGCTCACTCCCCGAAAACTACGATCAATGGGTGATAAGGTTCTTTAGGTTTTGTGATCTAAAGAAGCCACATGGAAAGTTTTTGAAGAAGGTCATCCTTGAAGGTCCTTTTCAGATGCCTACTCTCACTGTACCCGGAGATCCGAATGCTAATCCACCAAGAGATGATATTACCAACGTTGTCGGTCTTGATCAACTTACTACTGACCAACTTCTTCACTTAGAAGCCGATGAAATTGCAATGCAATATATCCTTTTGGGATTACCCAATCCGATACTTCGTAGTGTTGATGCTCAAAAGAATGCTAAAGCAATGTGGGAGCACATTCATCTTCTAATGGAAGGCACTGAACTCAATCAAGAGGACATGGAATCCAAAATCTACTTAGCATATGAACACTTCATGATTGAACCAGGGGAGACATTAGAGTCATATCATCATCGGTTCTCAGACATCATCAATGACTTGGTTAAACATAATATCATTATGCCAAGGATTGCAATCAACACAAAGTTCCTGAGCAGTCTTGGTCCTGATTGGGAAAAGTATGTTATTTTCATCCGTCAAGCGAAGAATCTTCATCAAGCTACATACGGATTGTTGTATGACTATTTGAAGCACCACCAAAAGGAAGTTGACAAAGAAAGGATCATCCGTGGAGTCCCTGCTTCGCCTTCACTCTCGGATAATCAAACTCTAGCTTTGTGGGCTCAAGCATGTCATCCTCAATTCCCGACCTTGCCAATAACCTTCACAAATCCTCCACAACCAACTGCTCAGATCACACCATATGATCCCTCACAGCAACAACAGTCACAAGAAAATCAACTGGTTCCATACAACAACAACAATGATCAAGCACTTTACAGTGAATCTAATGAGGATGCCGAAGCTTTCGATGCATTGCAACAAGGATTTGTCATGATTGCTAGAGCCTTCGGTTGATATTCTAACAAATCCAACAATCGCATTCGTACCTCATCCAACACAAGGAATCAAGCTTTTGTTAACAATGGAAGAGTTGAAGTTCAGAATCGTGGTAATGCTCGTCAGATGGGTAGTGGTCAAGGATTTAATCCTACTGGAAGGAATAACATGGATGCTCCACAACAACAAAGGGTTCAAGTGGTTGATCAGGGAAATGCTCAGACTGGGGTTAATGGTCTCCGATGCTATAACTATATTGAGAAGGGTCATCTGGCTAATGCATGCCCAAAGCCGAGGACAAGAGGCAGCGCTTATCACAAAGAGGCTTTACTCTCGGCTCTCAAGGATGAAGCTGGTGGAACTCTTACAAACAAGGAACAGAGCTTCATGGCTAATGCAGATTCTGATGATGACATAGAGGACTTGCATGCTAATGCTGCTATGATGTTAATGGCAAACATGCAAGAACTCCACATGAGTGACACAGGCCCAGTGTATGACATTGCTGGCTTGTCTCAGGTACCGGATCAAAATATACTCATTACTGATCTGATATCTCCGCCAACATCTGCATCTGACGAGGCTCAGTTTGTTCAACATGAACCATCTACACCTCATTCCGATGATAATTAAATGGATCCCGTAGTTATATTTGACGATCAAGATGACCTTATGGTTAATATTGATAATCAAGTTGACTCCGTGGTTATATTTGAGGATCTAAACAATGATCATGTTGAGACTCACGTTGAACAAGCTGAACCTTTGTCTAATCCAGATCTTGAGCTCATGACTAACTTAATTAAGACCACCCAATCTCAAATGGAAAAGTGCACTGACATCAATAAGAAATTGCAAGATAAAATTACACTGTTTACTAAGGATAATGAATGCTATAAGTTCCAACTCAACATTTCAAACAAAAGAGAAACGTGAAAAAGGTTTTGAAGTCGCATTTGCTAAATCTTACCAAAATGAAAAATCTTTGGAAAAACAGACCTGTGATCTAGTTGCATCCAAGAATCCTTTGTTGTCTCAAATAGAACAATTGAAATTTGATCATAAACAACAACTTAACGCTCTCACTTCGGAAACTCAAAAAGCCAAGTCTGAGTTGTTAACTTGTCAAAAACAGTTTTGTGAGTACAAAAAGCATTCGAGGAAACAAATAGATGACTATCTTGAGGAAATTGTCGATTTACAAAACAAAATCAAGGAGTTTCGAAATATTGTTTATAAACATGGTGAGTCAATCACAACAATTCAAAAGTTTTCCTTTAAACCAAATCCTGATGGATATGGACCTAATCTTGCTGTTACAAACCACGTTTTTCACATAGAGCATTCAAACCAAATCCTCAAGTTTACAGTGCAGAACATAGAATTGATGACTCCATTATGAGTGTTGTTGAATATAATTGTATGGAGGAATTAGATGCAGAAGACAAGAGTCGGTCAAAAATGGAAAATGTTGTTTATTGCAAACCATTTAACTATTCAAAAGCCATAACTTTCGTCACACAACAGGATCATTCTAACACACCTTGGGTTATCACGCCTACTCCTGAGTCCTCTTCTAATGATGTTCCCCAATCCAATGTTGCACAAATTAATGGTCCTTTACCTTCTTTTAGTGAAATAAAGCCATTAGCTGAACGATGTCAGGTTTGAAAATACTTTGACACTTTCATGTCTAACATCAAACTTTTGGAACATGCCATTGAAGTAAATTCTGAAATAAAAGCTGAACATTTTCAATCGTCATTTGCGCGACAACATAGGGATATTTTTCAGAAAGGGCTTTTACCACATGTTCAAAATTTAAAAATGTGTGCAATATATTGGGAACGGGAACTCCAGAAGGAGATTGGACTTATGAAAACAATTTTCGAGAAAACAGAAACATCGATTTCAAATACTAAACGTAAAAAGAAAATGTTAAGAAATCATGTTGACCGACTCTTGGAAGATGTTATCTGTGCTGATACCATAAATGTTGTGTTACTACATTCCGTTGCATATGCTTTTGATTATATCGCTGTTGATTCTGTTGATTCTATTGAAAATGTTGAGCATACCGATACTATGTCACAAATGAATTCTTTAAAAATGGAAAATGAGCGATTGTTAAATGAGCTTTCCAATGCAAAGCGTCATCTTCAATGGTGTCAAAAAGATTTTCAAAATCGAGAACTCGCTTTGCAAAACAAAATCAACCAGTTGCATGCAAAAACTCTTGATCCAAAACTTGAGAAACTGGATGATGAAAACGTGTCTTTGAAGTGTCAAATTTCCAAATATGAACAAGAAATTTCAAAGGTTAAAACAAAATATGGTGTCATATTTGATTTGCTCAAAAAGACTCGGGCTCAAGCGTCTAAAGATGCTGATGATCATCTTGCATATACCAAAGATGTTTTACGAAAAAATGGAAACACTCGCTCTGAAAATCAAGATTTGTTACACACTATCCATGATCTAAAAGAAGAGTTGGTAAAACTTATGCAAGATAGGAATAATAACACAGAAGTAATTGCACCTGGACTGCTTCCAATTGACACTAGAACGCCTAATGACAAACTACAAGAAACTAATGTGCTTCCCTCTACTGAAACAGGAATAGTTGCCTCTTTTACCAACGCTTGCACTTCACAGCTTAAGAGCAAAACAAGGAAGAATAGGAAGTTGCGACGTAAGAATAGAACAATAAAGATCTCAGAAGTAGAAGAACACCTTAGGAATTTGAATGACACTCAAGTTGCACCCACTTTAGACATTGCGTTAGACAAATGTAATAGAAAAAGTGATGTAACGAATGTTGAATCTTTAAGTACTGTGAATGTTATGTTTGAAGCTTCTTGTGTTGGTTGTCGTAAAAGTATGTTTTTTGGTTGTCATGATATATGTGTTGCTAATGCTATCTTGAATCGTAAGCCAAATAATAGAAAAAGGAATACTTCTAGGCCCACTAATGCTTCTAAGTCTGTGCTAGGTAAACCGCCTTCTAGTGTTCATGCTTCAATCATTGATGTACCCATAGAACCCCCTTCACTTCCTAGGAAGAACTTATCACCTAGTGCATTCACTAAGACCAAAGCTAAGACTAGTTGGAGATGGCAGAAATGGTTACATAATATACTTGGCTTTAAATGGATACCTAAAATCATAAACATGTGTGTTTCAACTATAACTGTATCGGAACCCTCTAACTCTTCGGGTTCCACATCTACTTCTATTCCACCTGTGTCGTCTGTGTGTAATGCAGGTGATACATATCACCCTTTGAGTTGTTGATAGTGGTTGTTCCCGACACATGACGGGCAATCTTAAACTGTTATCCAACTTTGTTTCAAAGTTCATTGGCACTGTCAGATTCGGGAATGATCACTTCGCAGCTATCATGGGCTTCGGAGATTACATCAATGGGAACATCAAAATTAGCAGAGTTTATTATGTGGAAGGTCTCGGTCACAATCTCTTTTCAGCCGGTCAATTTTGTGATGGAGATTTGGAAGTTGCTTTTAGGGAGAAAACTTGTTTCATTCATGATCTACAAGGAAACGATCTTATATCTGGAAATCGCACATCAAGTTTTTACACAATCTCAATGCAAGATATGATTGCTTCATCTCCCATCTGTCTACTTTCTAAGGCAACATCTACAAAATCCTGGCTATGACACCGTCGTCTTTCACACCTAAACTTTCAAAGCATAACCAATCTTGCACGTTACAAACTTGTTGAAGGTCTCCCAAGATTTCGGTATTCTAAAGATCATCTATGCTCAGCTTGTAAACAAGGGAAAAGCACTCATGATCACTTTCCTTCAAAGGTGGAACACAACTCCCAGCATATGCTTCATCTTCTTCACATGGATTTGTGTGGCCCAATGCGTGTGCAGACGATCAATGGCAAACGCTACATTCTTGTAATTGTTGATGACTACTCAAGGTGGACTTTGGTTTATTTTCTTCGAAGTAAAGATCAAGCTCCACAGATGATCATCACCTTTCTCACGAAAATTCAAGTCCAGCTCCGGAATACAGTCAGACAAATTAGAACATATAAAGGGACTAAATTTGTGAATCAAACTCTTCGTGAATACTATGAGAAAGTAGGAATTGAGCATCAAACATCAATTGCACGGACACCAGAACAAAATGAAGTTGTTGAAAGACGAAACCGTACATTAGTGGAAGCTGCAAGAACGATGTTAATAAATGCTAAACTTCCAGATTACTTATGGGCTGAAGCCGTGTCAACTGCATGCTATACTCAAAATCGTTCAATGATTACTAAACGCCACAACAAAACACCTTACGAGCTTATCCATAACCGCAAACCAAATCTAAAACACTTTCATGTATTTGGATCCCTTTGTTACCCAAATAATGATCGTGATGACTTTAAAGCCAAAGCTGACATTGGAGTCTTTGTTGGATACTGTGAAAATTCTAAGGGATACCAGATCTGGAATCGTCATACAAGGGAGATTATGGAAACGATTCATGCAAATTTCAATGAGCTTACTGAAATGGCTTCTGTTGGGATACAGAATGTTGAAGTACTGAAGAGTTAAAGTGCTGAAGATTAACAAAGTACTGCAGAAAGATAAAGTACTGCAAGAAGTCAAAGTACTGCTAAGTTAAAGTCAAAGTATTGCTGATCATCAAAGTACTGCAAAGGTTAAAGTCGGTTGTATTAGATTAAAGATAAAAAGTAATGTTTATCTAGAACTTTCTAAGTATTGTTTACTTGACGTACAAGGATAAGAATTGTAAATCGTTTAGGGTTATCCTTGAGCCTATAAAAGGACCCCTAGATTGATATTTGATGTACGTGACATTAATAGAGTTTTAGAGAAGTTCGATATTATTAGAGTTGTTAAAGGTTCTGCATAATAAGCAGACTTAGAGTTATTAATAAAATCATTTAAATTTAAAGTTATTCTTCTTAGCTTTGTTAAGTAAATTCCGCATACTTAATAGAGTTTGCTCAGTGTTTTCATTGTTAATAACTTAGGATTTATCCGAGGTTATTGATGAGTGTGTAAATACTCATCATTTTTGGTCAAATCTGAACTGCAAAACGTTTAAAAATGCTCAGAAATGCATCAAAATACTGAAAATATTCCAAAATTGCATTTTATATGTTTCAGATTCAAAATGTTTAAAATCAGATGAAAAATGAGCTAAGTTTGCATAATTGGCAGTTTCAGTCCCCCAAGTTTCAAAAATTGTCAGAAATAGTCCCTGAGCACTTAATTTCAAAAGAAAAATCACCAAAGGTCCTTTTAAAATCATAACTTGTCAAAATTAGTCCTTTGGTGAAAAATATCAAAAGTTTTGAGAAATTACAAGTTTGGTCCTCCAAGTTTAAAAATTGGCAAGAATGGCCCTTGGAAATTTGAAAATGTCAAGTTTGGTCCTTGTATTATTAAAACTTGTCACTTTTGGTCCATTGGAGCAACTTTGCAAATATGGCAGAAGTGGTCCCTTGAATTTCAGAATTTACAACAAAGGTCCTTGTTTATTTAATCCTTTAAACCCATTTGGCCCTTGTCAAATCCCTTGTGACCCCTGCCAACCCAATTGGACCCCCTGCTTTTGACCCCCTGCCAATAATATTACCCAGTCAAATCCCAAGTCAAACTAATCACCCGCCTTTTTCTTTTCTTCTTCCCCACTTGCTTTTTCTGCAAAACCCAGACACAACCCATCCCCCCAGCTCACCTTATCCCCTCCTTATCACTCCACCTTCACCAAACTACAAAAAACATTAAATGCCTTCCCCTTCCTAACACTCAAACCCTCTCCAACTGGCTTAACACTTTTTCCCGCCAAAATGCAATCAAGGGCCAATATCAACTTAACTCATCCAATGGTCCTAAAAGGAGGTGGGATTAGCTCAGAGAGAGGAGAGAAGCAATGTTGATGTATAAAAGAGGATGAAGAGAGAAGAAAAAGAGAGTAGTTAGTTTTAATAATTTTCCTTTATGTCATTTTTTAAATGAATGTTTTAGTTTAAATCAAAAGTTGTAATTTCAAGTTGAAGTGTATCAAGTTAAGTTATTCCAGTGTATTAAGATTATTTTCAAGTGATAATTCAAGTTGTATTAAAGTTTCATGTTTTTAAGGTTTACTGTTGAAAATTTCAAACTCATATTCGTATATTAAAGCTTCCAAGAGCTTATTTTCTCATCCAAATAAGCTTATTCAAGCTTATCATAGCTTTGAGTAAGCTTACATTTCATTTTCAAGCAAATTTGGTTTATGGTCAACAAAAGTCAAACTGGGTCAAGGTGGAGAAGAAATTGGATATGGGTTGATGCAGAGATTGGTTTGGGTTGGAATAGCTTCAAGTAGTTTAGTTATGGTTCTAGTTTAGCCTGAGAAACAAGTTGGACAACTGTGAGTGAGTATCTCAGTTTCATTTTCAATCCAATTTGCTTGTTATGCTTGTATCTGTTCTTGTAGTCTAGATTGGTTTTTATCTGTTAATTAAGTTGTGTTTAGGTTAATTAAACTTAGTTTGATCAATAGCAATAGCTAATTTAGCAGTTGGTTCTATTTTCCTTGCAAATCAGTTGTTACAGGTGTGTTTGGTTTTGCTAGTTAAACTGTATGTGAGGTTTAATCAGTAGTTAAAACCTGTTGTTCTAGACTTGGTTAGCTCTACTTGACTTATATCTGTCTTAAAACTGCATCTGCTTTGGCTCAAAGTCAAAATTTTCCTTAATCTGTCTTTAATTCTTCACTGTTGGGATTTTAGAAATTCAAAAGCTTGTTTTGTGTTTCAAATACATAGAGGTAGCTTGCAGTAGTTCCCTTTCATCATTATACATCATCATCAGTCCTCAAATTGGATTCAAAACTCAACTTGGTCAACTTTTCAAATCTGTCTAAAAAGTCAAAAACTTGAAAAACCAGTTTTGAACCAAACTAAGATGATTTTTCCTAGATTCAGTCTTGGGTCAAATTAAGTAAAACTTTGGATTTTATTAGTTCAACTGGTCTAGTTTATGATTGTGATTTTTGTATATTTTTGTAAATTTTATATAAGCTCTAAAATGGATTGTCAAAAAGGGCTTAAATGCCCTGTGCACTGACTCAGTATTCACTGAGTCTGCACAGGGTCTTGCAGGGCTTGGGAAAAGCTCATCAGAGCTCATCTTTGGCTCAAATTTGGTTTACAAGCACCTGGCCAGGTCTAGATTAGGTTCCAACATTTGTCTTCTAGGTCCAGCTTATCTAAGTGCTTAATTTTAATCTCCAAAGTAGCCCCAGAAACTGATTTTGGCACTTTTGCCAAATCATTCAAATCATAGCAACTTGAGTTTTAGAGGTTTAAGCCAGTTGTAATAAGTTGTTTTTAGGTAGTTGTAGCTTATTGTAGCTTCTGAATCATTTTGGTGCTCAGTTGTAGCTTTTAGCTTATCCTAAGTGCTTATTTATAAGCACATTGTATTGCAGCCTCATATTCCTTCACACAACCCCATGTTTTTATATTTTTCTTAGATTCCTAATATTATTTTAGACTTATCTTGAATTTTTCAGATTTTTCTAAGCATGTTTGCTATTTTTCTGCATTTAAATCAATTTTTAGCACTTTTTAAATAGCTTTTAATCCAATTAATTCAGAAAAGTTTCAAAAAAATAAGTTTTTATTTTTCTTAGATTAAGATAAATATAAAAAGACAAAAAAATATTTTTTCAGATTTTTCTTAGTTAAATTTGTATTTTTAAGCAATTTAAGTAGTTTTAAATAGTTTTTAATTCATAAAAAATACAAAAATAATCAGAAAAATACAAAAATAGTTTTGAAAATTCTTTTTTGTTATTTTAGATTTTTCTAAGTCAAAATTTTATTTTTCTAGCTTTATTTCCTATTTTCTTGTATTTTAGGCTATTATTAAATAGTTAAAATTAGTTTTTAATTAATAATAATTAGATATATAGTTATAAAAATAATTTTCCTTTTCTATAAATTTTATTTTATCATTAGGTTTGTAAAAATGTCATTTTCATATTTTTAGGATTTTTACTGCTTCAGTTTCACATTTTCCTTTGTATGTAACGTAGTTTTAAATTCAAGTTTTATAAAAACATAAAATCAAAAACATCATTTTGCAAATAGTGATAGCGTTTATTTAATATTTTTTATCTTTTTAATTTTCTTTAATTTGCATTTAAGCCTTTGTAATTATAGGCTATTTCTGTAGTTATAATCATTATCAAATCCTCTTTTCCGTTCAAATCTCTCGATCACTATTCGTTTGGTGATTCATTGCATAGCTCGCTGGGACATAACGACCCGGGGAAACACTATACTCTCCAGATCTTCATTGCATTCATTTCCGGACTGTTTTAAGTTTGTTACGGTCGGCCATTCACAAGTGGTCGGCTTGAGTGATAAAACTTGACCGTCTGGGAGCGAATCAGTTATTAAACCTTAACAAGCTATTTAAGTTAGTTTGGTTAGAGTACATCGATCCAACAAGTGGTATCAGAGCTTGTGTGGAAACTCTGACTAAGAAGAAACCCTAAAACCTAAAGATGTCGAATGATTCTGTTCCACCACCTTCCATCACCTCAATGAGGATTCCTGTCATCAAGAAGGGCTAATACGATCTATGGAGCATGAAGACGAGGCAGTATATTGCAATCACAGATCAACCACTGTGTAATATAATTGTCAATGGTAATGAAGAAGTTCCAGAAACTATTGATGTTCCTGGACAACCAAAAGCACCTAAGGCAGTCTTACCAGCAGCAACATTAAGGAATCAAGAGAAGGCACTCAACATTCTCTTGTCTGCCATTCCAGATGGTCATCTTCTCAAGTTCCATGGTGCTAAAGATGCTAAGCAACTCTGGGCTGCTCTCAAAACAAGGTTTGGAGGTAATGATGCTTCCAAAAAGATGCACAGAAATCTGTTGAAGCAGCAGTTTGAAACATTCACTGTTGGAGAAAGAGAAAACCTTGATGCTGCTTATGATAGATTTCAGAACCTTCTCAGCATGTTGGAGCTATACAAAGCACAAGTTTCAGTTGAAGATGCTAATCTCAAGTTCCTAAGGAGTCTGCCATCAACATGGCATGTGATAGCTACAATGATCAGAGGACAACCAGGTTTGGATGTCATGGACTTTGATGATCTCTACAACCATCTGAAGGTATATGAGCATGAGATGAATGGTCAAACAAGTTCTAAGTCTCACAATATTGCTTTTTTGTCATCTGAAAAGAGGGGCAGTACTTCCACCAAAAGTACTGCTTCTCCTACTCAAAGTACTGTGGCTCAAAGTACTGTTTCCTATACTGCACCCACCTATGCTCAGCAAGCCCCACCAACTACTACCATGAACTCAGATGAAGTTGTATGCTCTTTCTTTGCACAACAAGCTTCTTTACCTGTAATTTATGAAGAAGATCTCTCCCAGATTGAAGAGGATGCTTTAGAAGAAATTGATATCAGGTGGCAAGTTGCATTGATCACTGCAAGGATCAAGAAGTACATGAATAAAACAGGAAAGAACATTGACTTCAAACCAAAACAGGGAATCACTTTTGACAAATCCAAAATTGAATGCTTCAATTGTCGAAAGACTGGACACTTTGCAAGGGAGTGCAGGTTTGCTAAATATCAAGCAAACAGGATGACTGAGAAACCAAAGCTAGAGTTAAAAGAAATCCCTATTACTGAAACAAAGGCTTTGGTTTCTCAAGAGAATTTATCAGAGGCTGACTGGAGTGAAGAGTTTGATGATGAACTAGTGACCTACTGTATGATAGCAGTGGATGAAGCAGTTGAAGATTCAGTGGAAGAATTGGACTGGAGCACTACCTTTGATGAGGAAGCTAATCATGCTGCTTTGGAATCCGGAGATGGTTTTGGAGGATTTGATTGGAGCATGAAGAATGAAGATGATCCTGTTCTACTTGCAATGGTGGCTACTTCACCAAGTTCACCCCTTATCTCTGAGGTATGCTCAAATTGTCATGATTTTTATCAAAAATTACTTGGTAGTTATGTGATTGAAAGAGATAATTGTGTTAGGGCTAGGTCTGAGGTACCTGGTTATCAAATAACCTTAGATTCAATGGAAGCCAAAATATTAACACATGAAAATAATGAAATGGCTTGGGCTGAAAAGTATGAACAACAGGATTACCAGTTAAAACTAAGTGAATGGAAACTAAATTGTAAAATTGCTGAAATTGAGAAATTGACTAAGGAAAGAGATGATTTGTTAGCAAAGTTTGATGCCTGGAAAGAATCTGGTCTGTCACATGTTACTTATGTTCAAAAACAGAGAAGAGCTTACATTAGAACTGGCTTAGGTTTTGGTATGGACTTTGATAACATAGAAGAGAATCAATCTGGTGATGACCTAGAGGATATAACTACTAGTGATGATGAACTCATTAATTATGTAGAAACATCTAGTAATGAGGATTCACTTTGTGAACCACCTCCAGAATATAAGAAAGACAAGGGTTATCATGCTGTTCCACATCCCACTGGTAGTCATCAACCCTTAAGACCTGATGTTTCTCGTTTTGGTGTAGACAGTCTAGAGTTTAGGAAAAAGCTAGTTGGTCAATCTAGATCTGAAACCCCAAAAGAAACTGTTGAAAACAATGTTTAAAGTCAAGCAGTACCTTCAACTCAAAGTACTGCTCCACAAGCAGTACCTTCAGGAAAACCTTTTCAAAACAGTAATGCTAAACCTTTTTGGGATAACTTTGGTCAAAACAGGTTCAATCATTCACCTAGAAGGCAAAATAGTTTTGGTCATAGACATAGAAGAAGTCACTTTGGGAGTATGGGTCAAAAACTGTGTTTTGTGTGCTTTAGTCCTACTCATTTAATCAAGGATTGTGAACATCACTCAGAATACCTTAGAAAATTTCCAAAGAACAGGTCTGCCAACTAGAAACCTAGAGAGAACAAACCAGTCTGGAATAATTCAAATAGGGTAAATCACAGCAATTTCTCACCAGACTATAGGTACCCTAACCAGAGAAGACCTTTTTCTAAACCACCAGTATCTTCACAAGCAGTACCTTCCCAAAGTACTGCTCAATTCAAGCAAGGTACTGCTAACACTACTTGGAATAGGAACCCTAGGAGATCTCATTACTATCAACCTAGAAGGTATTACAATTCACATAGGGGATCTAAATCACAGGAACCAAGTGTTAAAACCGAATGGGTTAAGAGAGAAAGTATTGCTGAGGGCCAAACAGTACTTTCAACAAAAACTGAATCAGATGTTTTTGTGATACAAGAAAAGGAGAATGAATTTGCAAAAGAGATTTCTGTTGAAAATCCAGAAAGTTTTGAAAATCCACATGCTAAAAATCAAAAGATAATTCTGGATCATGTTTTAAAAAATAGTGGGAATTACATACTCAAAGAATTTGAGTTTGTAACTCCACAAGGGGAACACAAGTCAGTA
This sequence comes from Chrysanthemum seticuspe, assembly GCA_019973895.1. NCBI lineage: Eukaryota > Viridiplantae > Streptophyta > Magnoliopsida > Asterales > Asteraceae > Chrysanthemum > Chrysanthemum seticuspe. The sequence continues at coordinate 41,298,257 of BPTQ01000003.1, forward strand.
ATGGCTTGGGTTCCTAAAAGTCACTAACTCTTAAATCTTTATGCAGGGCAACCCAGAAGAGCAGCTTAAAGATCATTTGATTGTAGATAGTGGTTTCTCTGGAAGTATGACATGAGACAAGGAGATTCTGTCTGATTTTAGATCTATTAGTGGAGGAAGAGTTGCATTTGGGAATGATCCTAATGGAGGAAGAATTACTGGGAAAGGAACCATCAAAGCAGGGCGTATAGATTTTGAGAATGTTAGATATGTGAAGGAGCTCAAGTTCAACTTATTGTCAGTCTCTCAAATATGTGATAAAAAGCATCCTGTGTTATTCACTGACACAGAATGTCTCATCCTTTCTCCTGAATTCAAGCCTGTTGATGATAACTTGGTAGTCCTTAGAATACCAAGAACCAATGATGTGTATAGTCTAGATATGAAGAGTCTTCATTCTTATGGGAGAGCTACATGTTTGGTGGCAAAAGCAACATCTGAAGAAGCACATCATTGGCATAGAAGATTGGGCCATGTGAATTTCAAGAATATCAACAAACTGGTCAAAGGAAATTTAGTTAGAGGTTTACCTTCAAAGACTTACAAGAATGATCACTCCTGTTTGGCATGTAAGAAGGGTAAACAACATAAAGCTTCTTGCAAGAAGCTTGAGGAAAGGACTGTTAGAGAACCATTGGAGTTGTTACATATGGATCTATTTGGTCCTGTATCTGTTACAAGTTTGAACAAGAAGAAGTACTGCTTAGTTGTGACAGATGATTGCAGTAGATTTAGTTGGGTATTTTTCTTGGGATTCAAAGATGATACTTTTGATGCTATTCAGACTCTCATAATAGCACTTGAAAACCAATTGAGACTCAAGGTTAGAGGTATTAGATGTGACAATGGAACTGAATTCAAGAACAAGCTTATGGATGAATTTTGTGCTAATAAAGGCATCAAGAGGGAGTTCAGTATTGCAAGAACACCACAGCAGAATGGTGTTGCAGAGAGAAAGAATATGACTTTGATTGAAGCAGCCAGAACAATGCTAGTAGATTCACAACTACCTATTCAATTCTGGGTTGAAGCTGTAAGTATTGCTTGCTATGTACTTAACAGAGTATCAGTTACTAAGCCACAGATAAAGACACCTTATGAGTTGCTGATGGGCAACAAACCCAACATTTGATTTATGAAGCCTTTTGGATGCCCTCTTACTATTTTGAATACAATTGATAATCTGGGTAAGTTTGATGGCAAGTCAGAAGAAGGTTATCTATTAGGGTACTGCACCAACAAAAAAGGCTTTAGAGTGTACAACCGAGTCACTAAGAAGGTTCAAGATTGTCTTCATGTTGAGTTTTTAGAAGATCAAGACAATCAGAAGGGTAAAGGTCCTGATTGGATGTTTGATCTTGAAGTGTTGACTCCTTCTATGAACTATGTACCTGTTAGAGAAGAAAATCAACCTGTACACAATGAAGAAGATTTATAGTATGTTGTTCATGGAGTTCATCTTAGACCTGATGTTGTTCCTGATGAAGAACCAATTTCTGTGGAACCAAAGAAGGGTACTGATGCACCAAAATCCTCATTGTCTGCTGAGGATCAATCTATTCAAGAAGAACTTACTCAGATGCTTCTTCAAGATGTATTAGCACATTCTTATTCTGATGATCAAAGAAGAGCTTATGAAGAAGCAAAGAAGAAGAACAAGAATGCAGAGTACTCTTACAGTACTTTGGACAGTACTTTTGACCAAAGTACTACTGCACCAGTTACCAGTACTTTGGATGATTTGGATGATCCTACCATGCCTGGATTAGAAGATACTGATGATGAGTTTGAAGTTGAAGGTATTTTCTCAGATTCCAATGAAGATGCTGATTTCACTAATTTAGATGATACCTATGGAGTTCCACAGTCTCCAAACTTAAGAATTCATAAGAATCATCCTACTGATCAAATCATTGGTCCTTCTACTTATGGGGTGATGACAAGACACAAAGCTAAGAGTTTTACTAAACCTCATAATGCTTTACTTAGCTTTGTCTATAAACAAAGCAGGATGAATCATAAGGACCATCAAACATGCCTGTTTACTTGCTTTATCTCTCAAGAGGAACCCAAGAATATTGCACAAGCATTGACTAAAGAAAGTTGGGTTGAAGCTATGCAAGAAGAACTGCTACAATTCAGACTTCAAGAAGTTTGGGTATTATGTGATCTTCCTGATGGTAAGAAGGTCATTGGTATAAGATGGGTGTTCAGAGTCAAGAGAGATGAAAGAGGGAATGTAATCAAGAACAAAGCAAGGTTAGTTGCACAAGGCTACAGACAAGAAGAAGGAGTTGATTATGATGAAGTGTTTGCTCCTGTAGCAAGGATAGAAGCAATTCGAATCTTTCTTGCTTTTGCTTCTTATATGGGAAGATTACAGAGGAAGTATATGTCAAACAACCTCCTGGTTTTGAGGATCCTAAACATCCAAACAAAGTCTACAAAGTTGTCAAAGCTCTGTATGGCTTACATCAGGCACCTAGAGCTTGGTATGAAAGGCTCTCTACCTTTTTATTGCAACATGGTTATAGGAGAGGAGCTATTGATAAGACTTTGCTTATCAAGAGAGACAAGAAGGATATCATGTTAGTACAAGTTTATGTTGATGATATCATCTTTGGAGCTACTAAACAATCTATGGTCAAGGAGTTTGAACAGCTGATGCAAAATGAATTTCAAATGAGTTTAATGGGTGAGTTAACTTTTTTTTAGGACTTCAAGTTAAGCAGTCAAAGGAAGGAATTTTCATAAGTCAAGACAAGTATGTAACTGACATACTTAAGAAGTTCAATTTTGATGACATGAAGCCTATTACCACACCTATTAAATCTATCAACTCATTGGGCAATGATGAAGATGGACAACCAGTTGAAGTCAAGTTGTACAGATCCATGATTGGATGTCTTATGTATCTTACTGCATCAAGGCCTGATATCATGTTTGTTGTTTGTTTATGTGCAAGATATCAAGTCTCACCAAAGATCTCTCATATGAATGCAGTGAAGAGAATTTTTAGTTATTTGAAATAACAACCTAAGTTGGGGTTGTGGTATCCGAAGGATTCACCTTTTTACTTGGAAGCTTTTTCAGATAGTGATTATGTAGGTGATAACTATGACAGAAGATCAACCACAGGTGGATGCCAATATCTTGGAAGAAGATTAGTCTCATGGTAATGCAAGAAACAGACTATTGCAGCAACATCTTCTACTGAAGCAGAATATGTGGCTGTTGCAAGCTGTTGTGGCCAAGTGTTGTGGATGCAGAATCAACTCTTGGATTATGGTTTCAATTTCAAGAACATTCCTATCAATATTGATAATGAGAGTACTATTTGCATTGTGAAGAATCCAGTTTATCATTCCAAGACCAAGCATATTCAGATTCGGCACCATTTCATCAGAGATTGTTATGAGCATAGGGTCATTAAGGTTGTCAACGTGCATACCGATGATAATGTAGCTGATTTACTCACCAAAGGATTTGATGTTTCTAGATTTACTCACTTGGTGGTGAGTATTGGCATGATCAACTACTGATATATATTTAAGGGGAGGACTATTTAGTGTAAGTATAGTCCTATGCATTGCTTGAGGGGAGGATATTCATGTTTATTTGCTGTTGTAAGGAAGAGAATGGAAAAGTACTGCTTTTTGATTTTATGAAAGTACTGCTTGGAAAGTACTGCTTGGAAAGTACTGTACACGTGGAAAGTGCTATTTGTCTTATTAAAGTACTGTTCTAACGGTAATATTGAGGGGTAATTCCTACTAACGGTAACTTTGTTATTATTGGCTGTGATTTTTTAAATCTCACCTATAAATAACTACTCTCCGAATTTCCCTCTCATATTGGTAATCTCATAATCTTTTTCATAGTTCTCTCACTTTCACCTATATTATTCGTTCTATTTCTTACTGTGATCATATAATCATCAATGGCGAGTCGTAATACTGTTTCCAAACACAACATGGTGGCAGATTTAGACAAGACTGAAGCGAATGTAATTTTTCATGATATTATCGATTTTCTTACTGGATCGCCAATTAGTTATGCGCTATTAGTTGAACCAGATGTTATTGAGCCTTGGATTCAACAGTTTTGGGAAACTGCTAGGGTTCATATGGAGAATGATGAAGAATATATTCATGCTATGGTTGCTGGGAAAAATGTCAAGATTACTGAAGCCTCTATTCGTGAAGACTTATTGTTTGAAGATGCTGATGGGGCTGTTCGTTTTGATAAGCAACTGATTTGGGATACTTTTGGGCACATTGGTTATGAAGGGTCTTTAACTGAACAAACATTCAGGAAACCCTTATTTTGTCCTCACTGGAAGTTTTTAGTGCATGTGTTGCTTCATTGTATTAGTGCTAAAAGTACATCATGGGAGCAATTTGGATCTAACATAGCATCTGCTATAGTAGGATTGGCTACTGATCGTGTTTTCAATTTTTCAAAGCTAATTCTAGATGGAATGCTTTCACACATCACTCATGGTTCAAAATGGTTGATGTATCCAAGGTTTGTTCAAGTATTCCTCAATAAACAACTTTCAGATGTACCTAAGCCTACAAGTCTTTTACCTGTTGTGGTACAACAAGCCAAGATTTTCACTTTCATGGCTAGGAAGAGTGATTTATTCACTGGAAGGGACACTCCCTTAACTACTTCTATGATAGAAGTTGTTCAAGCTGTCAGAGCTGATGCTGAAGAAGATGAAGATAGAGAAAGTACTGCTTCAAAAGGTACTGCTACATCTCAAGGTACTGCTTCTGAAGGTACTGCTTCGCCAAGTACTAAAGTTCAAGCTGATGTTGAAGTTTCACCTTCACCATCTCCACAAATGTCTCTTCCTGATTCTCAACCAGAGGAACATTCACCAATTCAAGGCGATGATCCACATACTATACCCCGTGAAGGTTTGACATTGGATTATTATGTTCTGACAAGGGAGATAGTCAAATTGACGAAAACAACTGATGCCCAAGCTAAACAGATTAGGAAGTTGAAGCTCAAGTTTAGAAGACTCAAGAATTTTGTCTGGCCATTGGTTCAACATCATCGTCTATGGGTCAAATCCAAAAAGAAGGAGCAAAGGCAGTTTAAGAAGACTAAACGCCAAAAGGTTCAAAAAAAATCTTCATTCCAATTGGGGAGGAATTTAGAAGAAACGAATTTGAAAGAAGATGTTGTTAAGGAGAATGAACCTGAAGGTACTAAAGAACATGAAAGGACTGAAGTTCAAGGTACAAATATTCAGCCTGAAGAAACTGAAGAACATGTTATTCAAAGTACTGAGGAGCAAGTTATTGATGTTCAAGTTCAAAGTACTGATGATCAAGGTACTGCTGATCAAAGTACTATTTTTCCTGGAACTTATAGACAAGAATTGATTACTCCAAGGATATTAGATTTTGAAGAGGAAGCTGGTCCTTCAACTGTGTTACGTGAAGAAGAAGCTGGTCCTTCAGAAGTTATACCTGAAAAGGAAGCTGATACACTCAAGCCTATACATACTGCAAGTGATGATGAAACCATTGCTGTAATTTTGCAAGGTTTATCACAGCCAAGGGTGTTACTATTCCAGGAGTACAAGAAGAAGAACAACCAAAAGTTTCTCAAACTGCTATTGATCCAAAAGATAAAGGTAAAGGCAAGTTGGTAGAGACAAAGAAGAAAAAGAAACCTACTTTAGCACAGATAAGAGCTGCTCAAGTTGCTATGAATAAGGAAGCAGCTAGAAAGTTTCAAGAGGAATTAAATGCTAAAGATAGAGAAGCTAAGGAAATTGAAGAAGCTCAGAATAGAGAAGCAGCTAAGAAATTGCAAGAGGAATTGAATGCTGAAGCTGATGAACCATTAGAGTCACCTATTCCTGTTAGATTTCTACCAAGAAGACCAAATCGAGCTAAAGACAGAAATGCAATGATGGCTTATTTAAAAAGTCAAGGGTTTAAAGGATTGCAGAGATTTAATTATTTTGAGATGAAAGAATTATATGATGCTTTTATGGAAGCTTATAAGAAAAGTGTTGAAAGCATCAAAGATTATAAAGATGATGCTGCTTGGAAAGAAAAAGATAGAAAAAGGAGCTTAAAAAGAAAAAGAAAAACTGAAGAAATACAGTCATCAAAGAAAGAGAAAGTTGAGTTACGATCTGATACTAATGATGAACTAAAGAATTACTTAAGAAACGTGGATTTTGAGTATTCTACAGATGATGCTGAGATGAAAATGAACAAATCTCAAATTATTGGTTTTGAAGTTGTAGACTCAAAAGATGGAAGTTATCTGATGTTTCATAGAGCTGATGAAAGCTTCAGAGTGTTCAATAGGCTATGGGATTTATTGCACATCATAGATAGAGTGGATTTATTTTATTTATATCATGTGGTGCGAGATTACTTTGAACAAAATCCATCAGAAGGAGTTGGTTTAGTATTGCTTGGAGATCTCACAACTGTATGGGAAACTGAAGAACAAAGCACTGCTGAAATTTGGAAGAATCAAGAAAATTGGGAGATTGTTAGCTAGAGATTCTTTGAAGAATCTGGAGTACATGTTCTAGAGCTAGAAGATGGAATTATGATTCACATGTTAGCTGATAGAAGATATCCTCTTACACCAGAACTTATGAGGAGGATGCTGGAGCATGGAATGGAAGTAGAAGAAGATAATGAAATAACATGTCTGGTCATCAAGCTATTTATCAGATGGACTACAATTGCTGATGATGATGAATAACTGGTATGAATCTTAATTGATTAAATTTTTGATATATCAGTACTTTATTCAAAGTACTGCTGATCAAACAGTACTTTCATCAAAGTACTGCTTGCAGTTTTTAAACCAGTTACTGATTTTGAAAAACTTTTGTTAAGTAATAAATGTTTTGAAACAAAGTTTAAAAGAAATAAATGGTTTTAGAGATGGTAATACAAATAGGTTATCAATCCACCATGGTTACAAAAGGATTGGCTAATCCATGAGCAAACGGCTCTGGTAAAGATATTTCAAATCCGTTTTTAGTTGACAACTTGCTAATAAGTTGGATGGTAATCAACTCACCATATCAGTAAATGTGAAGAGTTGACTAGCCCACAAGAAAATGGCTTGTGGTAAAGGCTGTGGAAAAACCATTATATGGTAATTAGTTCACCATGATGAAAGAACTAACTAGTCCAAAAGGGTACAACTTTTGGTAAAGACAACTCAAATATGTTGATAGCTGATGATTTGCTAAAAATTATATGGTTATCAGTGTACCATGATCTTACACATCAAAACATTTGGCTACTCCAGAGTTAATGGCTTTGGTAAAGAGAACTCAAATCCATTAAATTTTCAATGATTCACCTCTCACAGGAGTTTACACACTTGGAAGTGATGAGAATAGACTGAAACTTAACTGAATTAAATGTACAAATTGTCTTATGTTGCTGAAAAGATGGAGCTTGCTGAATGTTGCAGAAAAGAAATAATATTGATGTTTGATGCTGAAACGAATTATACAAATAAAGACTACTTTGATGATGATATAAGCAGAGAATCTACAAAGATAAAATCTGAAGATAAAGTCACAAATCCTTTTTGAAGATAAAGATGTTAAAGCTAAATCTACAAAGAAACTTGAAATCAAACAAGTAGAATTCAAGTTAGGGGAGGATTGTTTGGATACAGAATGTTGAAGTACTGAAGAGTTAAAGTGCTGAAGATTAACAAAATACTGCAGAAAGATAAAGTACTGCAAGAAGTCAAAGTACTGCTAAGTTAAAGTCAAAGTACTGCTGATCATCAAAGTACTGCAAAGGTTAAAGTCGGTTGTATTAGATTAAAGATAGAAAGTAATGTTTATCTAGAACTTTCTAAGTATTGTTTACTTGACGTACAAGGATAAGAATTGTAAATCGTTTAGGGTTATCCTTGAGCCTATAAAAGGACCCCTAGATTGATATTAGATGTACGTGACATTATTAGAGTTTTAGAGAAGTTCGATATTATTAGAGTTGTTAAAGGTTCTGCATAATAAGCAGAGTTAGAGTTATTAATAAAATCTTTTAAAGTTAAAGTTATTCTTCTTAGCTTTGTTAAGTAGATTCTGCATACTTAATAGAGTTTGCTCAGTGTTTTCATTATTAATAACTTAGGATTTATTCGAGGTTATTAAACCTTAACAAGCTATTTAAGTTAGTTTGGTTAGAGTACATCGATCCAACAGCTTCTGAGTAAAACAGCTTGGAACCCAGACATAACCGTCTTAACTTCCCCCAAACCCCATCATCAGCTGAACCAAGCTTACATCTTACTCAACGTCAAATGGAACAACTATTTGCTCCTATGTTTAGTGATGATATTGATCAATGTGCTCCAGATGTATCAAATGTTTCCGCTGCTCAACCTGATAATAATCCAATACCTGATACACCTGAAACAACAACAACTGTTGAGGAAGCACCTTCAATTGATTCTACAACAACAGCCGAATAAACCGCATCCAATGACGCTGAACCAGCTGATGATCTTCTGAACCAAGATGTACCCACACCTGCAGATTATGATCCAAAGTTCTTCAATCCTTTTGCTAATGAAACTGCCACTTATGATGTTGCGGAATCATCTACAAGCCATTTGAATCCTCCTAATCTGCACAATGTATATCAACATCAACCCTCCACACATCACTGGACTAAAGACCATCCTCTTGTGAATATTATTGAAAACCCCGAATCAACCATTCGTAACTAGACAACGCCTTCAGACTGACGGTAAACATTGCATTTATGTACTTGCCGTCTGCCAAGCTGAACCCAAAAATATTAAAGAATCAATGCCATATGACAACTGGATTGAATCCATGCAAGAAGAACTTAATCAGTTTAAACGTCTTGAAGTATGGGAATTGGTTGCAAAACCAACAGGGGTCTATGTTATTGATCTGAAATGGATTTGGAAAAACAAGTTGGATGCTGAAAGTACGATTATCAGAAATAAGTCACAACTGGTGGCTAAGGGTTATAGACAAGAAGAGGGGATTGACTATGAGGAATCATTCACACCGGTTGCTAGACTTGAGGCTGTACAAATTTTTCTGGCATTCGCGGCTCACATGAACATCACGGTCTTTCAGATGGATGTCAAAACTGCTTTTCTGAATGGTAAACTGAAGGAAACGGTCTATGTTAGTCAGCCAGAAGGATTTGTTGATCCAGAGTTCCCTAATCATGTCTACAAACTGAACAAGGCTCTCTACGGTCTTAAACAAGCCCATCGGGCGTGGTATGATAAGTTGCCATCCTTTCTCATATCTCATAATTTTGTCAAAGGATCGGTCGACCCAACACTGTTTATACAATATCACGGGGAACACATTTTAATCGTTCAAGTTTATGTGGATGACATCATTTTTGGGTCAACGCATCTAAAGTACTCAAACACTTTTTCAAAACTTATGAAAAAAAAACATTTTGAAATGTCCATGATGGGTGAACTTACATTCTTCCTAGGACTGAAAGTTCATCAATCACCCCGTGGTATTTTCCTGAGTCAGTCCAAATATGCTCTTGAAATTCTAAGCAAACATGGAATGCAAAGCTGTGATACCTATGCCAATCCAATGGTACATACCAGGAAACTGGACGCTGATGTGCATGGGAAATTGGTTGACCCTACCAAATACCGAAGTATTATCGGGTCTCTTATGTATCTAACAGCCAGTTGACCTGACATTGTATTTGTTGTATATCTTTGCTCCCATTATCAGTCACGACCAACTGAAACTAACCTCTCTGAGGCTAAAAGAATCCTCCGATACATCAAGGGAACCATTAATTTGGGGATCTGGTATCCAAAGGATTCTGGTTTTGAACTAATAGCTTTTTCAGACACTGATCACGCAGGTTGCTTAGATTCTCAGAAAAGTACTTCAGGTGCTCTGCAATTTCTTGGTGATAAACTGGTATCATGGCAATCGAAGAAGCAGGATTGTACATTGTTGTCCTCAACAGAAGCAGAATATGTAGCCATGTCAGCGTGTTGTGCTCAAGTCATTTGGATGAGAACACAACTCAAAGACTATGGTTACGTATTTGACAGAATCCCGATGTACTGCGACAATCGAAGTGCTATTGCGATCTCGTGCAACTCCGTCCAACATTCGAAGTCCAAGCACATCGATCTTCGATACCATTCTATAAAGGAGCATGTGGAAAAGGGTATTGTTAAATTATTTTTTGTGGGTACTGAACACCAACTGGCGGACCTTCTCACCAAAGCCTTAGCTCCTGCTAGGTTTACTGAGTTGATCCACCGGATTGGTATGAGGTGTTTGACTCTAGAAGAACTGGACAAACTTTCAACACATTCTTTAAACCAGTCAAACACCAAAACCTCTTTTGTAAATAATTTAACAAAAACAAAATAGAAAAATATAAAATTTCATAAACTTCAAAAGTATTCTTCTATCTGAGTTTCTTTCAACATTGCAAGTACAAATCTTCCATCAATACTTTGCTCATTCAAACAATTCAATATTTTCACGGTCAAGTGTTGAAGGGGAGAAAGTAAATATTTTTTTGTCTCATAAAACCTTGTACTTGCATGTTACCCTATATTGGTAGTATCTTTGATAATGGTGGATACGTTTCCTGTTCCAAAACACTCCTCGGACTCTTATTTGTAAAATTTCACTATTTCTAAAGTCGATGGGGAGTGTCGTCAAGTTTCTTTCCAAACTTTCACTTCTTGCTTAACCAAATTGGAAGTTATGGGCTGTGGATGAAAATGGATGAAGTGGAGGGGCCATACTTGTCAAAAGTTAAAACTCATTTTTTTAAAAACCCTTCACCTAATTCACAATTCACATTTATTACAAAAATTTAATATTTTCACCAACCAAATCCACGCCTAACATTCAATATCAAATCCGTGCTTCAATCTTCAAACTTGTAAGTGTTAACAAATTCATTGAATGTTTTCAAACATTGGTTTTAAATCTCAAATGATTTTAACAGTTAGATTTTAAACTAAGGTTGATTTTGTAGCTTACGCATAAGCGTATGATCATGAAATCAACATGGGGTGTTTCTGATGAAAAAGGTTGTGTCAAAGAAAGTAAAAACATGTTTTATGAACATTTTAATCAAAAATATCAACCCAGAAAACGTTTTTGATCATAATCGTGTCTTAGGGTTTATGCGTGGTATTTGGGGGGTTTCATTTGGAAGTGTTTTAGGTCAATTAGTTGCCTAAGATAAGCCTTAAACATGTTTAATTAACCAAATACATTGATAACATCAAATAGTCCTTATTATTAAGTGTCAATTTCCCCCGTTAATGCTCGTTATTTATATCATTTATATGGATTTACGCTTGTTTTCCATTGTTTTACACTTTCAGGTAAATTGCGAGCATTGGAGCTAAAGAGATGCGGAAATGGAAACATTACTAAGGATTTATCACAGTATGCCTATTTTGAAGAGGTTACGGCGTAACTCATCTCTCACATTACGCCATAACTATTGCGTGACCCCGAAGTCCAACTCATCAAGAGGTTATGGCGTAACTCCTTCCAAAGATTACGACGTAACTCCATTAGGTCAAAAGAGGTTCCACGCCGATGATACTTACGCCGTAAATACTGCATCACTTACGACGTAACCAGGATTATTGAAGACTACGGTGTAACCACTTATAAGGTTACACCGTAACTAGCAGATCTAGTGCATTTACGGAGGTTACGGCGTAACTCATCTTTTGGTTACGCCGTAACCCAGACGTGGCCTATAAATACCCACGAATTCCAGCATTTCTAATCATCCCATTCTACACACAATACTCTGAGAACGTGGGAAAATACTCAAGGAAGGTCTAGGGAAGCATACAGAGCTGTTTCCAAGGGAGAAGTCACACCATTACGATAAGCTTTAGCGTTTATTATTTCTTTTACTTTCAATTCATGTATTTTGTATCTTTGAATATTGAATTGATGTGCATGATTAATATGAGCGGCTAAGCACCCTTTGGTTCTAGCCTAGTTATGATTCCTTAATTATTCTGTTTAGGTTTACCTTTACTTCCGTACAATTATTTCTAAGTGTATGCATGCATAGTTCTTTGGTAGTCACCCCTGGTTCGGTAGTTTTGAATGGCGGTAGAGGCCAATTGCCTAGGAGATATGACCAACTGACCCTAGGTGAGCGGACTGGGACGGGAAGGGTAAGATATGACCAACTGACGACCCTTTCTACTTGTGCGATTTGACCAACTGATCACCTATCGTTTGGATGAACTTAAGAATTGGGGGTGTAGTGTCTAAGTTCCTAATGGCCGGGCACTCACTATTTAGAATCTAGCATGTAGCGGTACTTAATGACTCGGCTTAGGGGACCAGGAACAACAGGACTTATGATGGTGCGCCTGATTTCTCCTGTGGTGGCATCTTTGCTGATAGGTTAGGGCGAATTGACCAAATGTTGTCCTCTCGAATTTGACCCCACCTGAAGTAAGTGGAAGTAGGTAGACGTAGACATAACTAGTTAGGAGGATTGACTAGGTTAGCACCACTATTCCTCTATTGATTTCCTTTCTACCATTTAATTGCTTTTATATTCTGCATTCGTAGTTTAATTAATTAAAACCATATCAAACCATTTATATTCTGTGACAATTAGACTTAGTAATTATCCGACACACATAGCTCTTGGGACGACCTCGGCTTTACCATTTACTACACTACACACGACCGGGTACACTGCCCGTTAGTGCATTAGGGTAGACCATAGGTATAGCGAGACACTATAAATATTAAGACCTGGTCAGTAAAACCTGCATCAAGTTTTTGGCGCCGCTGCCGGGGAGCTATATTAGGATTTATATTAAGTCTTTAATTTCATATTTAAACTTTTCTCACGATCATATTTCAAGTTTTTAGGTACCATGGAAGTGGTTAACATCGATGACCTTACTCTTAAGGAATACTTGGCGTTGACTAGAGCTGATCAAGGGCCGGGTCTTGTAAGACCGGAAATCGGAGCGGATGTTCGTTTCGAAATTAAAGACCAATTTATGAGGGAGCTTCGCGCTAACCCTTTTTCAGGAAACAGGGACGAAGACGCATATGAGCACGTTGAAAATGTCCTATACATCGTTAGCCTTTTCAACATTCCGGGCGTGTCTCATGATGTTGTTATGCTCAGGGTCTTCCCTATGACTCTAACTGGAGCAGCAAGAAAATGGATCGAAAGATTGCCCGCCGGGGCAGTTAATACTTGGGCACTACTTAAGAAACACTTTATCCAAAGATATTGCCCACCATCAAAGATTTCTAATCAACTCTTGGAGATCCACAATTTCAAACAAGAAGACGACGAAACTCTGTATCAAGATTGGGACAGATACAACGATCTTCTTTACAAGTGTCCTACCAATGATCTTAATAACCAGCAGAAGGTCAAAATTTTCTACAAAGGAATAAATGTAACTATGAGACAGATGCTGGATTATCAAGGACCTATCCCAAATATGACTCCTACTACGGCAATTGAAGCCATTCAAAAAATGGCGGACCATTCTCAAAAATGGCATGACGGTGGAAGTAAAAGAAACCAAGGTGGAAATTTCGATGGAATTAGTAAAATTGAAGGCCTTAGTTGAGATATGCTAAAAGTCAGGGAAACTGTTCATGCCATTCAAGTGGGATGTGAAAGCTGTGGAGGAGGACACCTTACGAAAAATTGTCCTCATATTGACGAAGAGGAATTTGAAGAAGCTAAGTATGGAGAAAATCGACCCTTTTACGGTGACAATCGAAATGGGTGTCGTAGTAATTACAACCGTGGGCCTTATAGAGAAAGAAAGCCAAGTCTTGAAGAAACAATTACTAAATTTCTGGAAAATTCAGCCCAAAAACAAAAGGAGCAAGATGAATGGTTGAAGAAATTCCAGGAAAACACTGATAGAAACATTTCTAAACACGACTCCACTCTTAAAAACCTTGAATCCATGGTGATAAAGCTCAGCGAAAAAGTAAGAAGGAATAACGATAAACCTAAAGGATCTAAACCAACTATGGAATGTAAGGTAGTTTTCTCGGATGATAACTCGAAGGCTCAGGCCAGTGATGCGAGTTTAGAGGACGATTCCGTCAACAGATCTGAGTTACGCCGTAACATACCTAATGAGTTACGGCGTAACCTGGTGTTTGACAGCGACAAAGGAGTTGTGATGAATACTGAGGAATACGACTCTAATGAATTACGCCGTAACCAAGAATCTCAGTTACGGCGTAACTGGGATACATGGGCAGAAAAATTCATCGACTTGGATGAATCTGAAAAACTCGAGGAACTCTCCCTTGATAATGAAGAAGAGCCACTTATCACTCACTGGTGTACTCCTATCGCTATTACTGATGAAGAAACCACAAGGGCATGGCCTACATGCAGCCCTTTCCACGAATATTGCAATGGAAGAGACAATGAAAGAGTGGAGGAATGGACATGCCCTCATGAGCGTGAAAGACACGGGATAAAATTCGGTAATTTAGCCTTTAAAGATTGGTACGCAATTCAATTTGGGAATGCCAAGATCAATCCAAACCTTCTTATGAAGCTAAAAGTTGATTTTGCGAAGCACATTCAAACGGACAAGACTAATAAAGATATACTCTGCACGGAAGAGCATGTAAATGAAACTGACAACATAGAACTACGCAGTCACTGGTGCGAGAAAGTTAAATCCCCTGGGGAAATTTTCTCGGCATCATGCAACCCGTATAACGATATGTGTGATGGCGGAGGCAACTCTGGAAGATTAGGAAAAGATGAATTCTTTTGGTCCTCAACCAATTACAAGGAGAGAACAAGTTTACCTTGGATAGACAACCTGGGGTTTGATAGTTGGGTAAAAATTAAGTATGGGCATGTGGATGCATTAACAAAAGATAAGATTTGGAAGGAATACATGGATTAAGAAAATTCTAACGACAAATGTAGCGAAAACACGAGTAAAACAACGATTGACGTGGATATAGAGTGGGTGAGTAATGATAAAGAAGAATGCAAGCGCGTTCTTGTGGAGAATTTGCTCGATGAAGAATGGTTCAAGGGTACTGATTCTGATGACGATGATATCGAAGGGATGCTAGATTACCTTGAAGAGTTCACTGATCCCGATAACGAAGCTTACGAGCAAAGAAGGTGCAAGCTCCTGGGGATACCCTACAAAAGACCACCCCCCGTTATAGTAGAAAAATATGAATTCACTCGCTACCACCTAGGTCCGGAGGAGAAATTCTGTAAAGTACGAAAGATCGAGACCATTGAGTACCTCCGAACTGCCTCTAATGTTGCATGGATGAGGCACAATTTGATGAAGGATATCGAAGAAGTGGGGCAAGCTCAAAGGCCCCCATAGGAGCCTCGCGGCTCTGATTCTAACTTAAAGACTCGTTAATAAAGAAAAGTGCTCTTTCGGGAGACAACCCGAGTTATCCCTTTCTCCTGTTTTTATTTCCTTTCTGTTGGGTTTTGTGTTTTCTAACATTTTTGCAGGAGACAATGAAGTAATTACTGCTGCAGTTGCTGATCTGAACAAAGTTACGGCGTAACTCATCTTGGTGATTACGCCGTAACCCACATTTTAGCAGCAGAATTCTTAACGCATTACCAACTACGGCTTAATACCATCTCAGTGGTTATGCCGTAACCATTCGCTTCTCAGCTCATTCCAGGTTTTGCAAGTTACGGCGTAACTCTCTTATTGAAGTTACGACGTAACTCTCCTCTGCTTTAATTCTTAAACACAGTAACCTTGTATTAGTTTTTAAATAAACTTTGTGGGTGTGTTCCCTGTAAACCCTCATGAGACTTCACTCGTCCACTTGGTACACCAAGTGGTTTAAAAGGCTTGTTGCATTCGCTAAATGCAACCATGATTCCTAAGAAAGTGAGTTAGGTTTGTTTTTCATTTTTTCTTTTTAGAATTATGCTTGTCGGTATTGTGATTTCAGGGATTGAAGTTTTCTCATGACGCTTTAACGAAGGCACGATCCTTTCTCGTAGGCCTTCTTCTTCTTTGGAGCAAATTTCAGGGAAGTTCTCGCTCTAATTCTACCTTTCTCTTCACCTTTATTTTAATGCCTAGTACAAAAGGGACTTTGTACAATTCAAGTGGGGGGACGGGAGTAGAATTATATCTTGAACTTTATTTCGCCCTCATTTTTCTAGTTTATTTTGAAAAATTATGCCATTTTTTTATATTTTGACATGTTTTTCCGAACCTAACTAGATTAGACCTTAGCCGAGCACATACAACCCTTGATATTACATGGTGAGATTAGCCTTATCCGTTTCCTATATTTTACCCCAAATCCACCAAATTATGAGTGTGCCGGTAGCTTGTAAACTTTAGAACTTGGTCTTTGCATCATTTCGAGACCATAGACGAGGTATGTTGAGTTAGCTCGATGTATTTGGACTTTTCAGTTTTAGAAGGCAGTATTATAGGATTATCACCCAAACAGCCTACCATTGTGAGTCTATCGATTAGTCACCTTGACTTTTCGACCCCCATGTGAAACCCTTTTGTTGCACTCCCCTTTAGTGCAACATACCCCTAGATACACCCTTCTGAGCCATTCCTTTTATTTTGTCACCCCAATATATTGTTTCATTACACCCTTACACCTTAGCCTACCATGTAGTCTTTATTTGTAATTGGGAAGTCATCATTTGCCTAAGTTCAAGGTTCGAGTGGAAAGGTTTGGAAATCAAGCTTTCATCGACAACAATTATGAAGATCATTGAAGACCCCCCGAATTCCCATTCATCTCAAGTGGGGGGATGTTATGTTATCATTTATGTTCGGGAAAAAAAATAGTTGATTCAGTTATGATTTTGTAAAGTGCAATGTTATAAGCATTATTGTATGAGCTTTATTGTTTAGTATCAAGGAGGCCACCTCGGTCACATTTGAAGATTGGAGTTGGAGTAATACCAACTGAAGAAGAAAAGGTAGTGCGCCCATCACAACGTCCTCTAATGACACATCTACCTTGCATTTCATGATCCGGTCTCTAGACTTCTAAACTTGAACTTTGGGCGGACGGTAAGTGGTGATGACTTAGTTATAGATATAGACTACCTGCTTGTTTTTCATTTTACACCAATTATACATTCCATGTCTTATCCTACCCTTTAGTCATGAAGCGTGTCTAGGTGATGCAGCGAGCAATCTTTGGTGTCTTGGCCATGGATTTGGTCATGTATCATTGATTTTGTCCACTTCGCCGTGACATGTTAGTAATGACGAGTCACCCCTTAACCTTTGTCGTGCCTACCCATATTGCCTTCGAGAATTGTTTAGCCCTTAACTCCAACGGTGGCGATTTGTGTAACCGCCAAGCTTATGATAGAATACATGCTATAACTGTGCAATTGAGTGATCACCCCGAAATTGACACTTAGAATAGTTGAGAGATTTGAGTGTTTGTTCCCCTTTCGCGAGGTGTTCGGCTTTGTTTTATTCTAGCATAAGGGATTTGTAAACTCATATTTTCCAGGTTTTGGGAGATATCTTTTTAGGAATCTATCTAATAAGGTCTACTTAAGGGCAAGTAGAGTTCAAGTGGGGGGATATTTGATAACATCTAATAGTCCTGATTATTAAGTGTCAATTTCCCCCGTTAATGCTCGTTATTTATATCATTTATATGGATTTACGCTTGTTTTCCATTGTTTTACACTTTCAGGTAAATTGCGAGCATTGGAGCTAAAGAGATGCGGAAATGGAAACATTACTAAGGCTTTATCACAGTATGCCTATTTTGAAGAGGTTACGGCGTAACTCATCTCTCACATTACGCCATAACTATTGCGTGACCCCGAAGTCTAACTCATCAAGAGGTTACGGCGTAACTCCTTCCAAAGATTACGACGTAACTCCATTAGGTCAAAAGAGGTTCCACGCCGCTGATACTTATGCCATAACTACTGCATCACTTACGACGTAACCAGGATTATTGAAGATTACGGCGTAACCACTTATAAGGTTACGCCGTAACTAGCAGATCTAGTGCATTTACGGAGGTTATGGCGTAACTCATCTTTTGGTTACGCCGTAACCCAGACCTGGCTTATAAATACCCACGAATTCCAGCATTTCTAATCATACCATTCTACACACAATACTCTGAGAACGTGGGAAAATACTCAAGGAAGGACTAGGGAAGCATACGGAGCTGTTTCCAAGGGAGAAGTCACACCATTACGATAAGCTTTTGCGTTTATTATTTCTTTTACTTTCAATTCATGTATTTCGTATCTTTGAATATTGAATTGATGTGCATGATTAATATGAGCGGCTAAGCACCCTTTGGTGCTAGCCTAGTTATGATTCCTTAATTGTTTTGTTTACGTTTACCTTTACTTCCGTATAATTATTTCTAAGTGTATACATGCATAGTTCTTTGGTAGTCACCCCTGGTTCGGTAGTTTTGAATGGCGGTAGAGGCCAATTGCCTAGGAGATATGACCAACTGACCCTAGGTGAGCGGACTGAGACGGGAAGGGTAAGATATGACCAACTGACGACCCTTTCTACTTGTGCGATTTGACCAACTGATCACCTATCGTTTGGATGAACTTACGAATTGGGGGTGTAGTGTCTAAGTTCCTAATGGCCGGGCACTCACTATTTAGAATCTAGCATGTAGCGGTACTTAATGACTCGGCTTAGGGGACCAGGAACAACAGGACTTATGATGGTGCGCTTGATTTCTCCTGTGGTGGCATCTTTGCTGATAGGTTAGGGCGAATTGACCAAATGCTGTCCTCTCGAATTTGACCCCACCTGAAGTAATTGGAAGTAGGTAGACGTAGATATAACTAGTTAGGAGGATTGACTAGGTTAGCACCACTATTCCTCTATTGATTTCCTTTCTACCATTTAATTGCTTTTATATTCTGCATTCGTAGTTTAATTAATTAAAACCATATCAAACCATTTATATTCTGTGAAAATTAGACTTAGTAATTATCCGACACACATAGCTTTTGGGACGACCTCGGCTTTACCATTTACTACACTACACACGACCGGGTACACTGCCCGTTAGTGCGTTAGGGTAGACCATAGGTATAGCGAGACACTATAAATATTAAGACCTGGTCAGTAAAACCTGCATCAAGTTTTTGGTGCCGCTGCCGGGGAGCTATATTAGGATTTATATTAAGTCTTTCATTTATATTAAGTCTTTCATTTCGGTGCGGATGTTCGTTTTGAAATTAAAGACCAATTTATGAGGGAGCTTCGCGCTAACCCTTTTTCCGGAAACAGGAACGAAGACGCATATGAGCACGTTGAAAATGTCCTATACATCGCTAGCCTTTTCAACATTCCGGGCGTGTCTCATGATGCTGTTATGCTCAGGATCTTCCCTATGACTCTAACTGGAGCAGCAAGAAGATAGATCGAAAGATTGCCCGCCGGGGCAGTTAATACTTGGGCACTACTTAAGAAACACTTTATCCAAAGATATTTCCCACCATCAAAGATTTCTAATCAACTCTTGGAGATCCACAATTTCAAACAAGAAGACGACGAAACTCTGTATCAAGCTTGGGACAGATACAACGATCTTCTTTACAAGTGTCCTACCAATGATCTTAATAACCAGCAGAAGGTCAATATTTTCTACAAAGGAATAAATGTAACTACGAGACAGATGCTGGATTATCAAGGACCTATCCCAAATATGACTCCTACTACGGCAATTGAAGCCATTCAAAAAATGACGGACCATTCTCAAAAATGGCACGGCGGTGGAAGTAAAAGAAACTAAGGTGGAAATTTCGACAGAATTGCAGCAATCTCTAGTAAAATTGAAAGCCTCAGTCGAGATATGCTAAAAGTCAGGGAAACTGTTCATGCCATTCAAGTGGGATGTGAAAGCTATGGAGGAGGACACCTTACGAAAAATTGTCCTCATATGGACGAAGAGGAATTCGAAGAAGCTAAGTATGGAGAAAATCGACCCTTTTACGGTGAAAATCGAAATGGGTATCGTAGTAATTACAATCGTGGGCTTTATAGAGAAAGAAAGCCCAGTCTTGAAGAAACAATTACTAAATTTCTGGAAAATTCAGCCCAAAAACAAAAGGAGCAAGATGAATGGTTGAAGGAATTCCAGGAAAACACTGATAGAAACATTTCTAAACACGACTCCACTCTTAAAAACCTTGAATCCATGGTGATAAAGCTCAGCGAAAAAGTAAGAAGGAATAACGATAAACCTGAAGGATCTAAACCAGCTATGGAATGTAAGGTAATTTTCTCGGATGATAACTCGAAGGCTCAGGCCAGTGATGCGAGTTTAGAGGACGATTCCATCAACAGATCAGAGTTACGCCGTAACATACCTAATGAGTTACGGCGTAACCCGGTGTTTGACAGCGACAAAGGAGTTGTGATGAATACTGAGGAATACAACTCTAATGAATTACGACGTAACTAAGAATCTCAGTTACGGCGTAACTGGGATACATGGGCAGAAAAATTCCTCGACTTGGACGAATCTGAAAAACTCGAGGAACTCTCCCTTGATGATGAAGAAGAGCCACTTATCACTCACTGGTGTACTCCTATCGCTATTACTGATGAAGAAACCACAAGGGCATGGCCTACCTGCAGCCCTTTCCATGAATATTGCTATGGAGGAGACAATGAAAGAGTGGGGGAATGGACATGCCCTCATGAGCGTGAATCCATGGTCGATTTTAAGAAATTCACCTGCTCAGAGTCTTCCTATAGAATTGTTGTGGATATACTCAAAACTCATCCCTACAACAACATGCTCACTAACTCAGCAACTGTGCCAGAAATTTATATTCATCAGTTCTGGCACACAATGAAAAAGGTTGATGGTCAAGATGCTGTTACTGTAACTCTAAATGATAAGCAGGTCATTGTCACTGTTGCTAATTTGCGAGCAATTCTTCTTCTCCCTGCTATCCAACCTGCTGAGTATGTACCAATTCCAAGTGAAGAGGCTACACTACAATTTATGGTCGATATTGGCTATGATGAAGCTGCGGGAATTATTACCAAGCATTCTTCGGCAGATTTAAAGAACATTCCTCAGCCTTGGAGAACTTTGTATATCATGATCGCCAAGTCTGTTTTCGGAAGAGACAGCGGTCATGAGCATCCTAAACTTATGCACCTACAAATCTTCTGGGGCATGGTCAACAAAATGCACATCGACTATGCAAGTCTGATCTGGGAAGACATGATGTCTCACCTCAAGAAGTCTGGCACAAAGGTTCCTTTCATCAGATACACGAAGTTGTTGATCCAGAAGATTCTCGGGAATAATCGGGACATTCCCTTGAGACTTGATGACCCCAACCATCATTTTGTGTTGTTTGAGGCTACATTAAATGTTGTTAGATTTAAAGACTCATCAACAAAGAAACAAGTTGTAGTACTAACTGACTACTTTCTCACGGATGATATTAAAAGTCTCTCATCGTATTCACGATACTAAGAAGCATTGACTTTAGGAAAAGTCGGTTTTATGGATGAAAAGTCTTCAGCCATCCCAGTCAAGAAGACCAGAAGATCAGGCGGTGCTGGAAGTGTAGCAAGCACTGGGGGTGCCCTTAAGTATCCTAAGAGGAATCCTCCCCGCAAAAGAAAAGTTCCATCTAAAGGTGACATTCCTACTCCTAAACCGGAACCTAAATTAGAGGACGAAGACTCCGAGGATACTGAGTCTGATGAGGAGGTTCACTATTCAGAATCTCATACTGATGATACAACATCACAAAAGATAGCTGACAAACCACCTAGTCCCAAAACAGATAAGGGAAAAACCAGTTGTTGAGGAAGATGAAGAAAGCTCTGATGATGAACTAAAGGCTGAAGAAAGAGAGTACCACAAGACTCTCAAAGAGCTAAGGTTAAAGCATGCTGCTTCTAATCGTCAACAAACTAGAGGCCCTGGAGGTTCCAGTGGTGGTGCACTGACCATACCAGTTCATGATGTTGTTAATCAACCCGATAAGCGAACTAGTGCCACTGCTAAGGAATCCACAGAGCTGCAGCAGCTGAATTATGATGTTCCATTTACCTTTGAGGAAGAAGAGGAACAAGAAAAGGATGAGAAGATCACTGATAAAGATATTGAGGAAGCTGCTAGGGAAAGAGCTGAAGAGGAAGCTCGGGCTAAAGCTGAAGAAGAGGCTAAAGCTCAAGAAGAAGCTGATAATTATCTTCAAGATAATCCGGAACACAACCCTGAAGAAACTTTTGAGCCACCAAAAGACCCAGAGCCATCTCATCACTCATCCTCATCAGATTCGTCATCTGATTCCTCACCATCACCATCCAAAGATGCTACCACCAGATCCACATCCAAATCAGTCAAGAAACCGACCGACACTTGGGCATCACGTGCCAAGACAAAGATTGTCAAAGCTGTTAGACAAGCAGGGAAACGCAACGTTGTTAACAAGAAACTGAATCAGCTTGCCGACAGAGTTAATTTACTTCAGAATGTGATAAACGAGTTTTCAGAGGAAAGAGAACAAATCCAGCAATTTCTCAATCGAGATATACAGGGTGAAATGGACAAGACGATTAGGGACTACACTCATAAGTTCCTTCTCGACACTGTCCCTGGAGTCACTAGAGAGATGTTCGCCAGACAACTCTTTCCACATCTCATGTCATTGGTCAAGCATACACTGGCTAATACCCCTACGGTCATGGAAATCAAACCAGTCCCGTCTCCTGTTGTCTCTGATGCTGAATTGATCTCCAAGCTGGTTATGCAAATGTCTCAACGATCTGCAGCTTTCACTTTTGATGAAGCTAAAATTTTTGAGGCATTACTGGAATATCAACTCAAGACATCGTGTAAAGAGTCGGCTGGTAAGGTTAAGCGACCAAGAGACGACGATGATGTAGACAAGGATTCTGAGCCTAAACGTAAAAAGAAATTTGGCGAATCCTCTTATATGCCTCCAACACCCATAAGGACCACCACCACCACAAGATCTTCACAACGACCTCCTGCTAGTGACAAACCTCAGGACTCTGAGTCTCCACCACCAAAGAAGAAAACTGGTGACCATTTCAAATACAATAGTGGTGATGACGAAGAGATTCCTGAGCCCCAACAACCGCCCTCATCAACACCATCAACCAAGCATCAATCAGCATCATCCTCCAAGACACAGAAGAAAAAGTCTACAACAGTTGTATCTTGGTTGGATGAAGATGACACTGAAGAATACGAATGGTTCTCCAAGCTTGTTGATGCAACCCCTCAATTACCTGAAGGCCAAGAACTGGTAGATGGTCGAACCATGGAGCATGTCAAGATCATTCAAGAAATGTTTAAAGTGAAGAAGATGACGAAAGCAGAGTTAAAACGAATCAAGAACGATGCTTTTCAACTGCTTAAAGATAGCTCCGATAGTGCCATTAAAGTTGAATATCTCTCGACAACATAGCACGAGCCATGTCCAACAATATTGATTGGCTCAACCATGAATCAAACATCGACTTCACAAGATTTTACAAGACTCCATACTACACTGACTAGACCAAGCCACTACCAACCATTGGTCGACCTGATCAACAAAGGATTCCCTACCAATACTTCTTCAACAACGACCTGGAATTTCTTCAACACGGTAGCGATGTTTGCAAGAAATACGCTACCTCACTCACCTTCAACATCCCAGCAGCAGTCTTCTCCAATAATGTTGCCATCGAGGAAGAAGCCACAAGAATGTTTGTTGATAATGTGGTAAATTATGACCTCGATGCACTGTATGGAATTCATCATTAGACTGAATGAAGAAGACTATACTACAGAAGCTGCCAGGTACTCAAATCTAACAAAGAGGTGTACAGTGACAAACGGATCGTTGCTATAATGCATGTCAGCCTATCTACTAAATGGGACTACTCATTCCTGAAAGCAATCAAAGTTAAACGCCAAGACGAATAGGAATATGATTTTACTAAAGCGGATTTTCTGAGATTTTCACTCAATGACATTGAACACATGTATCTAGCTAAGGTACAAGGTCGAATGTGACAGTTCTCCACCAACATCCAGCTCCAGTACATCAAGTCTTTGCTGATATTCATCAGAAGCATCGTCATCCAGGAGCGTGTTGAAGACCTTCAACTTGCCGTGGAATCATACAAAAAACATGTTAATCTCACCAAACCACTGCTAAACTTTCCCGATATCAACCAACTTGCTCAGTACACCATCCTCAAGAAACCAAAGTTTGGCGTAGTTTACCACAGTGAACTTCACCATAATTGCTTCATGGCGTGCAATGAGCTTCACAAGTTTGGTGATCACACTCTGAAGAAAGTTCGTGACGGGTTAGCATATCGGTTAAAGGAGATTCATGAAGGCATTAGGTCAAAGAAGCGGTGGAATTCTAGAGAAAAGAGGGATGTGAAGAAATCATCACAAGGATTGATGAAAGGCTGTTTCGTCGCGATCAGATGAGGAATTTGGAGAGCTTCATGGGTGGACGACATAGTTTCTCTCTTACGGGGTATCAACGTCAAAAGAGAACTCCCGGTGTTATTGACGGATTGTCAGGTACTCCTTAATTTGTTTCCTTGATTGATATTTGGATGTTTTGGTCTGTATTATTGATTATGGCTTGTGTACACATAACAGTGTACAACCCGTACTTGTAATGAAAGGACCCTGTGGTACGCATCAGTGCCACAATCCTATAAAGGAGCGAAAGCTTCTTACTTTTGAGTAAAACTTATCAAAACTTTCATTTTTTTCAAAGTTTTGCTCAAAAGAACAAGTACTTCCCTTTATGTTTTCAAAACCTCAAAAGTTAATATTACTTGTTGAGGGGGAGTATTTGCTAAAATCTTTGTTCACAAATTGTTCTTCGTGGAAACTTCCCACAAAACTCAAAATGGTCATATTTGATATCAAAATTTTGTCTAAACTAACATTTATATGCCATTTTTGAGGGGGAGAAAAATTATGTGATACAAATATGTTGTGAATATTGTGATTGAATCTTCGTACTAAAGACTTAACCCATGAATTGATGAGTTCTGAACTGTCATACATCGAAAAGATTTGTCTTCCAAGACTTATCCGAGTAGATTGTACCTATTCGAGAAGCTCTTGATAGACATGAACTTTGACGGGTTTTACAACCTTTTGAGGTTTGTCCACATCTTCAAGGTAGTTATTAGAACTAGTTGTCACCTAAGAAACTGACAATGTAACTCTTTAACTATGCAACGTAACTGTGTCTTGCGAGGAATTCTCTATCTTGAGTCGATCAATTCAAAACTGCGCGCTCTTCTCTCACCGTGCAGTTTTCTGTCAAAACACTTAAGCACGTGTGGAGGGGGAGTATTTTTGCAAAATATAAAACTCTCGCAGTGGTACAAAATGCTTTTACCCATAAACACTTTGAGAGATTTTCAAGAAAATGGTTTTATGGCAACATAGGTTAGTCATGGAGTTATAAGGTGACTAAGGTTAGGAATAACCGTCCTATGATCCGCCAGAGCCGGAGGGATCTACCCAAGGACACCACCAATAGTTAGAATTAGAAGTCCTTGGGTATGATTATAAAAAGGAGAAAATGAGAATCAGAGAAAGAAATAGTTGAAGAATTAAAAAGAAAAGTAAAGAAAAGGGTGAAAAGAAATAGCCCTCCAGATTATTCAACTTAGGGCAGACACCGGGTTCAATTCATATGCTACTGGCTGTCACTAGATGACACCGGTATTGAAGATTAAAGTCGTCATGGACCCAGTGACGCATGCACTAAACCTTCTTAGCCACTCAAGTTTCTCTTAACAGAAGCTTGTTTCATTCTCACAGGAAACCCTACATAAACTATCGGTTTTCTCTTAGAGATTGCTAGTATTGAAGAAGGAGACCCTCTCCCTAGTCTCCGCTCAGGAAAAACCAAAGCGCACTATTGAGTCTAGAGCCATGAGATTCATCAAAAGATCTCTTAGGAACACTTTACATTTCATCACTTGTCGTTCAACATTAAGGACGCAAGTGATACTATTCTAGAGTCCTACACAGATCTTAGCAATCTGTCAAGAACATTTATGAGGGGTTCACAACTGTGATCCTCAGTGATTGAATGGAAACTCCTGCCAGGGTCAACATTAAACAGCCCTGACAGCAGGTCACTTCGGTAACTCCTTGTGGGTTACGCTTAGTGTTGTCTCAAACAGTCTACAGTCTTGGGGTGATGCTTCGGTGTACCTCAGCGACTCACTTGAACTGTATGTGTACTTCGGTACATCGTGTTATCCTACTTGAGGGACTCCAGTTCAGGAACAGCCTTTACTAGAATTAGAGATGTGTTTTCACACTATGCTGTTAACACACTCAAAGTTCGAACTTGTAAGTGCTGGAAATCCCACTAAGGAGATTCCTTTCAAGAATCGAGTCCTAAAGATGTGGGTCATTACTTGAACTTGTTCAATGTAATGCCAACTGTCCCTTATGGGATTCAGACGGCTGATTCGCCCGACCAAGGTGAATGGAATCAAGACATTCATCAAAAGAACAATCGTAGTGGTCAATTCTCTAAGAAACGGCCACAATGATCGATTGGTGTTTATCACTAACTTATTCTTATGTTTTCTTCTTATGGATGCTCCTGGGAGATGATCGTGCTGATTCTCCACATGCTCATACCAACAACAACATAAATTGGAGTTCTCTCAAAAGGCAACACAAAAGTCAGACTGATTCTTCGTTAAAGCCAAAGAATCTACAAAGTTTAAAGACTAAAGAAAACTACATCAACACTGAAATCCAACGTCAAAGAGCGTGTGAGCATGTTGGAGAAGGATGTGGAGACACCTGAGCAACAAAGCAGACCTGATGCAGATTACCACAACATAACATCACCATACCCACACCAGAACAAAGAACAAAGAAATATGAAGACGTCAAAGTTGAAAACTTCAAAGAAAAACAAGATCCTCACACTGGGAAGATTGTTAGAATCAAGGCACTTCTTCTCACAAGAAAGAAGAATGTCAGAAGACGTCAAAGCAACTATTACATCAGCACCAACAATGTTTCAAGATTACTGAAGTTATTAATTGCCAACACTTAGGGGGAGATTGTTGGAATCACTCCTAAACTATATTTCAAGTGTTTGTAATCAATATGTAATAGGTTGCTTAATTAGACTTTTATGTTTGTATTAAAGGCAAGGCATATGTAGAAAGCCCATAAGCTTTGGTCCATATCTAATAAGGAAGGAAGGGGACTTGGAGTGTTGCCCTAGTCCCTTCTCCTATAAATAGTCTTGTAAACCTTCATTTGAAGGTTGGTTGTTCACTTTCAATATACTCCTACGCATAACCTTTGCATATTTCATACGTGTGTGTATTGTGTGTGTTAAACCGATCACTTCTCTATTTATTTCTTACATATTGATGCTTGTGTTACGTTATGGTGACCTAACAGTTTTCCATGGTGTAGTTATGCCCTATCGTGCATCTTTCTAAGAAATCATCTTCCCCCCAATTGGTCCTAAATTCCGGTCCTAATTTCAAACAATCCTTATAAAACCCAAAAATATTATTCATCACATAATCTACTCCTTTCTCCTTATCCTTCTCATTCCTATAGTAGACCAATAGCTTAAGTTCCTTTTCATCATTGGATAGTGATGAAAATTTCTCTATCTTAAATGGCATTTGGTAAGCTACGTCATCGGTCTCATCCTTGAATCTAACTATTCCTAACGACAGATCATAAGTCATCCATGTATTTTCTATGATTGGCTTTCCTAGAACTACATGGGACAAGCTAGGATCTATGGTCGTACTAATATCCTCTACAATTATGAAATCCGTAAGGTACGTGAAACTACCTACATAGACGGGCAATCCCTTAAATCTACCAAGTAAATTACAACTAACTCTAGGATCATCGGGGTCTTGCCTATTAGGGATAGGTTTCTTCATCACCCAATTGTAATATGTACTAGTCATGATGTTTATTGGGGATTTGTGATCAATATAGGCCTTTACCACGAACATATGTCCTATGCAACATGGTATGTTGAGATTCCAAGGATTTCCAAAGATGATTCGAGGGCTTCTCCTAACATACATGTGACGAAGTTCGGGTACTAAGTGTGGGTGGCGTGAAAGTTCCTATTATGTAGGAAACTTATTGAAGTATTCATCACCTACTTTGTCTACTTTGTTGGTTGATTCTTCCTTAGGAGTTTCACTAACCTCAAGCATAGTCTCATGGTTCGCTTGTCATTATTCCTATTGGGTTTCACTAAGGTGATGGCATTGACGAATTGAACATGCTTAGGTGAAGATGGATCCCTAGTCTCGAAGTACTTACTTGGGTCCTTAATTTTCACACCGAAAGATTCGGTAGAATGAGTCGGGATGACATTAACCTTTTCGGCGGTCTTCCTATCACTATTGTTCATGGCTTTCAAAAGGTTATCTATCTTCCTATCCATCACGGGTTGTTGTTGGTTAAAGCGGTCTGAAAGCTTGGATATTTGAGCTTCTTGGGATGTAACTAGGTGTTGCAACATCCCTTCTATGTTTTGTTGGCTAGGGATGTGGGACCATGGGGAATCATTAGAGGTGAATTCTTTGGTCTGTCCCTAATTATAGTCGGGTTTCCCCTCCATGCTTCTCGGGCATCGTTAAAAGTCCTAGGTTCGGGTGTTGTGGGGAATCTCCCTCCCATTCCAGTGGTACGCGAGGATGCGTAGTCAATGGAAGCTTGTTCGGGGAGTCTCGTGCAAGTACGAGTGTAATGGGGACCACTACATATCTCACACAAGGAAGAGACTTTTTTCACTTGGCATGAAGACTTAGGATTCTCGTAGGAGCTCATTAGGAATTTGACTTGATCTTCAAGTTCGAGCATCCTACGATTGGAAGTTTGTGAGTCAATGAGAGGCAAGGAGATTGCTTTGACGGTTTTGGGCAACTCACGGGGGTCATTCTGATGAGTGTCTAAATACTCATCATTTTTGTACCATTTAAACTGCAAAAACATCTGAAAACACTTAGAAATGCATCAAAATGATAAAAATATCACAAATAAGTGTTTTATGTGTTTTAAATGCAAAAATATCAAAATCTGGTGAAAAACGTATCAAGTTTGCATAATTAGCAGTTTTAGTCCCCCAAGTTTCAAAAATTGTCAAAAACAGTCCCTGGTAAATCAAAATAAAGAAAAATATCATTTCAAGTCCCTAGGGATTCATGAGTTGTCAAAATTGGTCCTTGAGATTTAAAATTGCAAAATTACAACTTAGGTCCCTAAACTTTGAAAATTGTCATAAATAGTCCTTGGAAGTTTGAAAATGTCAAAAATAGTCCTTGTACTATTGAAACTTGTCATTTTTGGTCCCTTGAAAAAACTTTGGAAATATGGCAGAATTGGTCCCTCAAATAGCAGAAATTACAAAATGGTCCTTGTTTAATAATAAGCCTTGAACCTTGGCCCCTGTCAAAACAGCTTTTGGAACCCCTGCCAATATACACCATGACCCCCCGGTTTTGACCCCTCCTTAATATTAAACCCCTGGTCAAACCTCCCAGTCAAACGCCTTTTCCCTCCAACTTGTCTTCCCTCCCACCACTTGCCTGCAACTCTTCCCCCTACTCCATCATCATCACACCTCCCCTTATCACTCTCCCATCACCTCACCACTAGCTCACATACACCTCCCCTTTCCCTGTCCAAGTTATCAGACCCCCACTGGCAAAAATAACTTTCCCGCTAAATCTCATCAATGGCCAAAATCCACCCAAGTGATCCAATGGTTGTGAAATCAAGTGGGAAAAGCTCAGAGGAGAGAGAGAAAACCTTTTGCTATAAAAAGGAGGAAGAAGAGAGAAGGAAAAAGGCAGTACTTAGTTTTATTTTTCTCATGCATGTCGTTTTTAAATTCCTTGTCATATTTAAGCTTTAAATTGTACCTCTTTGTTTTCCTTGTACTCATTTAAGTATTATCAATCAAGTGTAACTCACTTTTAAGTGAGAATTCAAAGTTTGGTGAAGTTTCTGCTTTTCCATTTTCTGAAATCAAGCCTGTCTTAAAATTGCTAATTATCAAGCTTCAATAAGCTTTATTACAACTCAAATAAGCTCATTTAGGCTGTCCATAGCTTTGAGTAAGCTTATAATTTATATTTAAGCATAATTGTCCTTGGTCAACAAAAGTCAACTGCAATGCTTCAATTGGAAATGGCTATGGTATGGGGTGTTGCAGAGATGGATTTGGGTTGAAATTCAGTTGGGTATGGGATTAAAACAGTTGTAGGTAGTGGTTCTTTCATTGATTGCAAGCCACAGTGGCTAGGACCAAATGTAAGTTCAAATCCAAGTTCATTGCATAATCTGTATCTGTGATCATTAACAGTTTAGACCTGTTTATTTAGTAGTAATTAGGATAACTAGACTCAGTTTAAGTGATAATACAAGCTAGTTCAGTGATTAGTTCAGTTTAATTTGCAAATCAGTTAGCTAAATTAGTGTTTGGATCAGGTGTTCAAGCCTGTGAATGAGGTTTGTTCATTGGCCAAAACCTGTTGTTTGAGGTTTATATAGGATAGATAAATTCATTGCAGTCATCAAATCTCAATTGTGTACTCTAGAAGTCAAAATCACCATGATCCTGTCCTCATTTCAAATCTGTTAAAAATTTGTAAAATCAAAAGCTGGCATTGTGCTCATAATTGATAGGGGTAGCTTAATCAAGTCTTATATGTCACACCCCCAAATTACCTGTTTTGCAGCGGAATGGAATTCCTGGGGATTGACTGTCATAGCATCACAATCACAGTTATATTGAACGACCTAAAGTGTCGTTTGGAAAATACATCGTTTGATTTAATAAAATAATCAGAGTTACAAAGTATAGGTCCCAAATGCTAACAAAGTTTGCGGAAACATAAATATATTACAAGTCCAAACAATGTTTTTGAAAGAAAATGCCATGATGTACAATGATGTAAGTCGACGCCGCGACTCAAAAGGTGGTTCCTTAACCATGCCATGATGATAATGCCTTAGATACCTGAGAATAAACATGCTAAAAAGTGTCAACACAAAGGTTGAGTGAGTTCATAGAGTTTGGTTTGAAATGTAAAGTCTTTCAAAATCGTTTATGCCGCAAAGGCATTGTAAATCGTTGAAATGTAAAGACTTTCAAAATCGCTTATGTAGCAAAGGCATCGTAAATCCACTCAGTTCCAAGTCCCGCCCATACAAAACTTGCAACCTGTGTGTTCACAACCCACTGCCAGAATGTGTATAGTTTATGTTCTAAACATATGATGTCAAATGAATTCACACTAGTACCTAACTCGACGTAGAACAATAGCACATAATCAATAGCACTTAACTCAATTTATCAGTAGTCAACTGATTTAGAACGTTATACGACGTAGTACCGTAGCACGCAAACAAGAACAATTTATATAGTATAACCTTTGAAATGGTAATCATGATAGAGTTTAGCCTTAAAAATCTAAAGTACTTGTGAAAAATATTTAAGCATGCATCTCCCCCAAAACAGTTATGAAAACAAGTAAAAGTAGGGGCTATGGAACTCACTTGGTAAACTGAGGCGATGACAAAAGTGAGTACACCGAGGTATAATGTGAAACTTTAATCTGGACCTATTACCAATGATATGATATGCAATGAGTTGCAATGTAATGTTATGCATGCATTCCATATGTTATTTATACCATTTACGAGTTTTGAAAATATTACTCATCGTCGAAAAATACTCTTTTGACGTCTTGACCATTCAAAAATGACTTTACATGTTTTTACGTCAAAATGTCATCCTACAATGGTTTTATAATGATTTTTGGTGAAATTGACACTTTTCGTCGTAAAACAATGTCGTCGGAAAAATCATGAAATCAACAAAAATGGCTCCGGAAAAGTGGTCGTAAAACGGTGTACGTCGATCGTTAGAGAACGAACTCGACGGTTTTGGAAAGTTTGTATCGATATCTAAAAGTTTCAGTTCAGGAGTTTTCGTTCAAAAGGTCTCGATCATAGAGATATCAAAGGCTAAAGATGGTGGTTTTTGCTAATTGTGTACAGAAAATAAGTTTCGGCCAAGTTTGAACATCCGTAAATAATTTACTATGACTCCGCTTGACAAACGGCTTTTTGTTTTGGACAATATGGCCGATGAACTTGATTTTACTAGAAGACAATTTGTTCCAAAAAGTTTCACATCATGACTAAAAACAGCCGCAAACATGGACGTTACAGCTACTAAAATACTTGTATCGTAAAAATAATATAGATTTTCAGAAAATAATAGTTACGGCAACTTTATAAAAACGTGCATATATTTGTCATTTCAAATCCGTTTTCTACGTATAATACGTCCTTAGCTTCGTATCGAAGTAAACTAATATATTTTTGATAAGTCGAAATAATTTGTGAAGCTTAAGGCTCGTTTTTGACCCGAACAAACTAAAAATATGTTGCTGAAATTTCTGAAAAGTATTTATTTCGTCGCCAAACTTTAAAAATTCACCACGGCTTCGTTATAACTCCGTTTTAATCCGTTCAAAAGGCCACGGATTCGTTTTAAAGTATATTTTCTAAATATCAAGGCCAAAATTTCGTACCATCAGTGGGT
Organism: Chrysanthemum seticuspe; assembly: GCA_019973895.1. Taxonomy (NCBI): domain Eukaryota; kingdom Viridiplantae; phylum Streptophyta; class Magnoliopsida; order Asterales; family Asteraceae; genus Chrysanthemum; species Chrysanthemum seticuspe. The sequence goes on from BPTQ01000003.1 coordinate 41,331,013, forward strand.
TTTTCCAGAAATTCGAAACAAGGACAGAACCTATATATATACGTATCGAAAATAGTTTTTCTCGGACAAAACCTATTCTAATCCCTTCAAATCAACTCCAAAGCTAATCTAATCCTACCATACACCTTCTTAGGGTGCCATGGGTTCCTAATCACCATCAAGACCAAAGAATACCATGGGAATATTTATAGGATGACCATAAGTATAAATATAACTCTAAAATCATGAAATAAATGGTATAAATTACATAACATGCATATAAGCTCCAAAAATGAAAAGAAACATATGAAAATGAAAAGGAAACTTGAAAATGAAAGAAACAAGCTTACAAATGAATATGATGAGGTTTAAGGACAAAGGGTTTTTCCTAATCACTTGAGGTTTTTATTGCAAAACCTATACAACAAGTGATACTAGTGTGTAATAAAATCTTTGTCTTGAAAAATAAAATGGTCTCTTCTTGGTCCTTGGCTGCCGAAGTGGAAGAGAAAAAGAGAAGCAAAAATGGGTTTTTGATCTTTGATATTATGTTAAGTATGAATATATTAGTTTAATTGTGTAAGACTTTGACTAGAGATATTTTGCAAACAAAAAAAATGACTCATCCCCCCTTGAGTCGGCAAGGGGGGTGTTAGTCATCACTTGGATATCTTTTTTTTTTCTAAATTGTGTATAAGTGTAAGTTAGTGTAAGTAAATTGAGAATATGAGGTAAGTTAAATACACATTTGAATATTTAGGGTAGCGTTAGATAAAAATAACTTTTAACGGGTCAAGATAAAATAAATTGAGGTCATAAAAATCATAAAAATACATTTCTTACATAAGTTGAGTGAAATAATAATTATCGTGTCGAATTTAAGAAAATCGTCGTAATTATATAAATTTAACAATTTATATACAAAATAAATTTAAAACACTGGGTAACCTCATAATATTATTTTTATAACTTAATATGAGTATAAAAATATATCGGGATAATTTTTGGAAGTAACGGATCAATTGTTCAAAATAATTAGTTACGCGATAACGTTTATTAAATATAAAAATTACGCGTATAAAGTGAAATGAAATGTCATGAATGAATTAATGAGATGCACATGATGTCAATGAAATGTAGACTAATCATAGTCCATATGAAATGTACGTGATGTCATGATCATGAATTCGCCGCTAAACCTTCAAGGTTACGCGAATTTGAAACAAGTAAACCAAGTTTACAATAAATGTTGAAATAATGAGGCATAAATTGTGTCAAGAAATGACCTGAAATTGCGAGTTGTCACATTCGCCCAACCAAAAAGGAATTCAGTCCCTGAATTCAATCGTTGTTAGTCTATCGGGTTTAGGGTTTGATGTGGCAAACTTTCCCATTCCCGAGCAAAACCCTCAAAAGACTTTTTACCAACCAATTTTCACTTAATCTCACAACTCATCAAACAAGAACTGTCATGAGATTAGGCTAAATTGGTTTGAAGGAGGACTTTTGAAAATTTGGCTCGATTACGGAATTGTTTACACATATAAGCCTACTACTCCCTTCATCGCATGATTCTTCCTGAATTAGACATAGGTGATCAGGCTATGTATAATTTAGGAGTAACTATGCAATGCTTGAACTAATCGACTCATATGCTGTTTGGTGTTGAGTCAACTGATGTTAAAATTGTGATGAACATCGAGGAGAGAAGACATGGAGAAGTGTCGTTAAAATGATAGTTAAAGTAAAAAGAATTAAAATCCCCGTACATGATAACAATTCGGAAAGAAAATAAAGTACGATAGATGAGAATATTTTACAACAAGTGGTTTATCAAATAGAAATACATCTTAGGTTATAAAGATTCGGATATGATGGAAAACATAAACTTAGTACGACATAGTACATAAGGAGAAATAAGACTGTTAGTTTCCGAACTTCTTCAGTCTTCCGCGTCGTTGATACCTTGACGAGCTCCTCCTCCTCCTTCTAACATATATACATTCCCATGAGCACCTTCGACTTGTTGACCTTGGTTTTGAGGACATTGGTTTCTATAGTGTCCTTGTTCCCCACATCCGAAGCACGTAACTATGGTCTTGCCCTTACAGTCCTTAGCAAGGTGTCCTACTTTGTGACAGTTAAAACATACACCACATGGACCATTATGATGTAGCGTGCATTGGTGGCATCGCGGTAAGTTTCCTGCATAAGCTCTTCCCCTTGTTGGTGCAGCAACATAGACCCTGGCGACTTCTTGTCTTCTATTATGTTGTTGGTGATGGTTAGTGTTATGGTTTTGGTTGTCGTTATCATAACCTTCCTGGTCATTTTCCCATTTTCTTTTGTTGTTGTTGATTTGGTTATCGTCGTTGTTGTTGTTTTGGTTATTGTTGTAATTGGTGCAGTTGTTGGGGTTGTTGTTGTTTTGGTTGGTGTTGGTGTACTTGCCTCTCTTCACTATCTGGGCCATGAGCTTTTGAGTCAATCGAATAGCTTCCTCAATCGTTTGCGGGTCAGAAGAAGTCACATCGCCTTGAATAATTTCGGGAAGTCCCCCGATGAAAGCCTCTAGCAACTTCTCATTATCAGAAACCATGGACGGGCATAACACAGCCAATTCTTGGAATCTCCGAATATATGTGTCAATATCATACCCAATCGTGACCAATTCATAGAACTCCGTCTCTAACTTTTTGATTTCTGTTCGAGGACAAAACTTCTTAGTCACCAAACTCTTAAATTCCTCCCACGTAAGCTTGAAGGCATTCTCCATACCAATCGGTTGAGCGTATGAATTCCACCATGACAACGCTCCATCGAGTAGTGTGCTCGTAGCAAATTTAACTTTACTATCATCCGGACAGTTACAAAGCAAAAATACCGATTCCAATTTTTCAAACCATCGTACCATTGCAGTTGCTCCCTCGGTACCTCGAAACTTAGTGGGTTCACCACTTTTGAAATCTTTGTACGAACATTTCTTAACCCCAAATCCTCCGGCATTACCAGTAGCAGCAGCTAGCCTAGCGGCTTCAGCAGCAGCCGCGGCCTCAGCAGCAGCAGCAGCCACTGTTTCCCGTTCAACTCTTAAAGCATTAGCAATGCTATCGTTCACCAACTTTTGAATTGCTGCTTGGGTCATTTCAACTGTAGCTTTCTTCGGTGCCATATCTTCTTCAAAACAAGAGGAAATGTGAGACGTAGCAAAATCCCATGTTAAAAATATGCGCTCTAAAGAGAGGTGATAAGAAATAATAAGTTTGAGGTTATCTTTCAAAATAATCGACGGTTTCCTAAGAAATGGGTTATGAGATGTCGTAAGTGCTTCAAATGTATGATGGTTTAGTGACTTAGTGTGTGAATAAAGTGTAACTCGACATGTTAGTGGTGAAACAAAGGAGTGAGAGCGACTTCGCCCTATTTAAAAGTTTATCTCGGCATTCGTCGTTATCGATGATGAATCAACTGATATAAAAAATTGTGATAGGGAATGACAAGGAATTCTCCACGTTAGAGTATGGGGAAAAGATAATGGGATGGGAATTTAAGGGCATCCATGTGACAATCGTTTTGAAATGAAAGTGAATAACTCGAAAAATGTACGTATAAATCGCACGCAAAGTGAACATGCACGTATGATGAAATGATGAGATGCTATGATGATGTAGTTATAGTCTAGGGTCAATGATGCAACCTAGTTCTCTATAACCGAAGCTCTGATGCCAATCTGTCACACCCCCAAATTACCTGTTTTGCAGCGGAATGGAATTCCTGGGGATTGACTGTCATAGCATCACAATCACAGTTATATTGAACGACCTAAAGTGTCGTTTGGAAAATACATCGTTTGATTTAATAAAATAATCAGAGTTACAAAGTATAGGTCCCAAATGCTAACAAAGTTTGCGGAAACATAAATATATTACAAGTCCAAACAATGTTTTTGAAAGAAAATGCCATGATGTACAATGATGTAAGTCGACGCCGCGACTCAAAAGGTGGTTCCTTAACCATGCCATGATGATAATGCCTTAGATACCTGAGAATAAACATGCTAAAAAGTGTCAACACAAAGGTTGAGTGAGTTCATAGAGTTTGGTTTGAAATGTAAAGTCTTTCAAAATCGTTTATGCCGCAAAGGCATTGTAAATCGTTGAAATGTAAAGACTTTCAAAATCGCTTATGTAGCAAAGGCATCGTAAATCCACTCAGTTCCAAGTCCCGCCCATACAAAACTTGCAACCTGTGTGTTCACAACCCACTGCCAGAATGTGTATAGTTTATGTTCTAAACATATGATGTCAAATGAATTCACACTAGTACCTAACTCGACGTAGAACAATAGCACATAATCAATAGCACTTAACTCAATTTATCAGTAGTCAACTGATTTAGAACGTTATACGACGTAGTACCGTAGCACGCAAACAAGAACAATTTATATAGTATAACCTTTGAAATGGTAATCATGATAGAGTTTAGCCTTAAAAATCTAAAGTACTTGTGAAAAATATTTAAGCATGCATCTCCCCCAAAACAGTTATGAAAACAAGTAAAAGTAGGGGCTATGGAACTCACTTGGTAAACTGAGGCGATGACAAAAGTGAGTACACCGAGGTATAATGTGAAACTTTAATCTGGACCTATTACCAATGATATGATATGCAATGAGTTGCAATGTAATGTTATGCATGCATTCCATATGTTATTTATACCATTTACGAGTTTTGAAAATATTACTCATCGTCGAAAAATACTCTTTTGACGTCTTGACCATTCAAAAATGACTTTACATGTTTTTACGTCAAAATGTCATCCTACAATGGTTTTATAATGATTTTTGGTGAAATTGACACTTTTCGTCGTAAAACAATGTCGTCGGAAAAATCATGAAATCAACAAAAATGGCTCCGGAAAAGTGGTCGTAAAACGGTGTACGTCGATCGTTAGAGAACGAACTCGACGGTTTTGGAAAGTTTGTATCGATATCTAAAAGTTTCAGTTCAGGAGTTTTCGTTCAAAAGGTCTCGATCATAGAGATATCAAAGGCTAAAGATGGTGGTTTTTGCTAATTGTGTACAGAAAATAAGTTTCGGCCAAGTTTGAACATCCGTAAATAATTTACTATGACTCCGCTTGACAAACGGCTTTTTGTTTTGGACAATATGGCCGATGAACTTGATTTTACTAGAAGACAATTTGTTCCAAAAAGTTTCACATCATGACTAAAAACAGCCGCAAACATGGACGTTACAGCTACTAAAATACTTGTATCGTAAAAATAATATAGATTTTCAGAAAATAATAGTTACGGCAACTTTATAAAAACGTGCATATATTTGTCATTTCAAATCCGTTTTCTACGTATAATACGTCCTTAGCTTCGTATCGAAGTAAACTAATATATTTTTGATAAGTCGAAATAATTTGTGAAGCTTAAGGCTCGTTTTTGACCCGAACAAACTAAAAATATGTTGCTGAAATTTCTGAAAAGTATTTATTTCGTCGCCAAACTTTAAAAATTCACCACGGCTTCGTTATAACTCCGTTTTAATCCGTTCAAAAGGCCACGGATTCGTTTTAAAGTATATTTTCTAAATATCAAGGCCAAAATTTCGTACCATCAGTGGGTTTTTCCAGAAATTCGAAACAAGGACAGAACCTATATATATACGTATCGAAAATAGTTTTTCTCGGACAAAACCTATTCTAATCCCTTCAAATCAACTCCAAAGCTAATCTAATCCTACCATACACCTTCTTAGGGTGCCATGGGTTCCTAATCACCATCAAGACCAAAGAATACCATGGGAATATTTATAGGATGACCATAAGTATAAATATAACTCTAAAATCATGAAATAAATGGTATAAATTACATAACATGCATATAAGCTCCAAAAATGAAAAGAAACATATGAAAATGAAAAGGAAACTTGAAAATGAAAGAAACAAGCTTACAAATGAATATGATGAGGTTTAAGGACAAAGGGTTTTTCCTAATCACTTGAGGTTTTTATTGCAAAACCTATACAACAAGTGATACTAGTGTGTAATAAAATCTTTGTCTTGAAAAATAAAATGGTCTCTTCTTGGTCCTTGGCTGCCGAAGTGGAAGAGAAAAAGAGAAGCAAAAATGGGTTTTTGATCTTTGATATTATGTTAAGTATGAATATATTAGTTTAATTGTGTAAGACTTTGACTAGAGATATTTTGCAAACAAAAAAAATGACTCATCCCCCCTTGAGTCGGCAAGGGGGGTGTTAGTCATCACTTGGATATCTTTTTTTTTTCTAAATTGTGTATAAGTGTAAGTTAGTGTAAGTAAATTGAGAATATGAGGTAAGTTAAATACACATTTGAATATTTAGGGTAGCGTTAGATAAAAATAACTTTTAACGGGTCAAGATAAAATAAATTGAGGTCATAAAAATCATAAAAATACATTTCTTACATAAGTTGAGTGAAATAATAATTATCGTGTCGAATTTAAGAAAATCGTCGTAATTATATAAATTTAACAATTTATATACAAAATAAATTTAAAACACTGGGTAACCTCATAATATTATTTTTATAACTTAATATGAGTATAAAAATATATCGGGATAATTTTTGGAAGTAACGGATCAATTGTTCAAAATAATTAGTTACGCGATAACGTTTATTAAATATAAAAATTACGCGTATAAAGTGAAATGAAATGTCATGAATGAATTAATGAGATGCACATGATGTCAATGAAATGTAGACTAATCATAGTCCATATGAAATGTACGTGATGTCATGATCATGAATTCGCCGCTAAACCTTCAAGGTTACGCGAATTTGAAACAAGTAAACCAAGTTTACAATAAATGTTGAAATAATGAGGCATAAATTGTGTCAAGAAATGACCTGAAATTGCGAGTTGTCACAAGCTCACTCACCGACCATCCGCCAGCTTGCACACTCAGCCACTGATCCATACGTACAGGCCACACTAGCAGTCCAGCCAGCTATTGCACCTACTCCACCTATACCTACCCTTACCACCACTCCATCAGCTCTGTTGACGCGCAGGCAAAAACCCCGTATGATTGTGAGAGTACCTGGATATCGAGAGCGTTATTCATATGTGCCTGCACTAGCTTCTCGGATGACCCGCGCTGCCTACATGGGTCCTTCTACTACTTCAGAGTCACTGACACCATCACCCACTGAGTCACCACCTCATCAGAGACTCAGGAGATCTACTGATTCTTACTCTGAGGAAGACCCGGAAGAAGATCCGGAAGAGGATCCTGAGGAAGAACTACCAGAGCCTATACCGACTGAGAGTGTCCCTGGCTATGTTAGCATAGCAGCAGATGTGAGTACACAGGGTCTGGAGATTGTCCAGAGTATACAGGAGCTAGGACAGAGCTCCAGGATGGCTCAGAGATTGAGCGATGACATGGATATTGATGCACCATTTGGGTTAGGGCAGAGAGCCGCTTTTCTCCACAGTCAGGAGGAGAGTAGTGAGATTGATTGGAGAGATATTGATTGCTTGATCAGTTCAGTACCACTTATCACTAGTCCGAGCTATAGTCCGTCATCACCATCGTTTGTACCATCTGCAGCAGACATGGAGCGCCTTGAGCGCACCACTAGACAGCTTGAGACCATTGAGGAAGCTGCACCAGTTGAGGCACAGACCGAGCCAGACCTGTCAGGATCTCCAGATGGTGATCCGACCCTCATTGAGAGGATATTTATCCAGTTAGACTCTCAGGAGACTCTGCTAGGAGTCCATTCTGATCAGCTAGAGAGGATCGATCCAACACGCTTGCAAGCTTGCGAGCAGCGTGTTGAGGGTTTAGACCGAGTTACTGATGTGTTGTTTAAGAGCATGGGGCTCGAGAGACACGAGAGGATGCGACTGGGTTTTAGGGTTGAGACTCAGGTTGAGGACGTCAGAGAGTTGGACAGCAGAGTACGAGCCTTGGGTAGAGGTCAGGCTCAGATACACGGACGACTAGAGGAGCTAGAGAGCGTCCAGTGGATTGCGAGAGATACTGTCAGAGAAGGATGGCAGAGGACTACTGGGTTAGAGTCTATGTTAGCATCGCAGATGAGACGTATCACGAGTTTGGAGGATACACAGCGAGAGCTGATTGCTACCATAGAGCGATTACGTACCGAGCGTGGACATCCTTAGATTCCATTGCATGATGTATTACACTAAACTGAACTATAACAGTTAGTGTTAGTTATTATCCTCGCATTTCAGTTGTATTTCCATTGTATTTCCTTTGTATTCCGTTGTATTTCGGTTGTACTCCAGCTAGTATCTCATCATGTACCGTTGGAACCTTGTAACCGAAATTCTATCTATGACAAACTTATTTCCCTACCCAATTGTCTTTACTTTTATAGATTGCACATATGATCTATCTACGATAACCACACTATTACGTGGCACTTACCTGGTCTAAAAGGTCATATATCTTATCACCCTTCTTACTGCAGAAATGCCGCCAAAACGAAGATCAAAACGTACCAACCCTGGTGGAGCCTCCAATGCTCCAATTCCAGCGAGAGTCACTCGCAACCAAGCTGCAAACACTGCTATTCCAAACAGAGTCACACACGATCAGACTGCCGAAGCCACTACTCCTGCTAGGGCTACTCCAATCCAACCTATCATGAATCAAGCCATGATCGACCAACTAGTCAATGAGCGGGTAAACGCCGCTTTAGCTGCAGCAAATCACTCGTCTACTAATGCTGGAACTTCAAGACCACCCACTCACAACCGCACTTGTACTTATCAAGACTTTCGTAAAACCATGACTGGAAGCTTTGGTGGAACCGAAGGAGCTGTCGGTCTGACTAGGTGGATCGAAAAGCTCGAGACTGTGTTCCGAATCTGCAATTGTGAAGAAGAGTCTAAGGTTAAGTACGCATCATTCACTTTCACGGATGCTGCTTTGACCTGGTGGAACAATTTTCTGAAATCCGCTAGTATCGATGTTGCCTATGCCATGCCATGGGAGAACTTCAAGGAAATGGTACTTCGAAAGTACTGTCCTCGTAATGAGATCAAGAAGCTCGAACATGAGTTTTGGAACCTCAAGGTTCAAGGCACCAATATGGCTGCTTATAATCAGCGATTTCAAGAGCTAGCCTTATTGTGTCCTGAAATGGTTCCCACTGAGACCCGATTGTTGGAGAGATACATCGGAGGATTGCCCCAACCTATCAAGGGCAATGTAACCACTTCTAAGGCTGTTGATCTTCATGAAACCATCGAAGTAGCCAACAAACTCATGGACCAAGTGATTGAGGATTCCATGGACAAAGTGGTTGACAATAAGAGGAAATGGGACGACCATTCTCAGGGTTACAACAACTATGAATACCGTGGCAACAACAATAGGAACAACCGCAACAATCAAAACAAGAGGCAAAATATTGCTAGAGCTTATGCAGTGAATGTCGGAGAAAGAAAACCGTACTCAGGGACTACACCATTGTGTAATCGATGCACACTGCATCACAAGGGGCAGTGTACCGTCAAGTGCCGTAATTGTCAGAAAATCGGACACTTAACCAGGAACTGCAGGTCCAAATCATTGGCGACGGTTCAAACAGCTCCAGCTCATGACCCAAAAGCTAATATAACTTGCTTTGGTTGTGGTGAAAAAGGGCATTATAAGAATGAATGCCGAAAGACCAGAAACCAAGGCCGTGAAGGAAATCAAGGAAACCGAGGAAACCCAGGAAGCCATGGGAATGGCAGGATTCAGGGAAATGTTGGACAAACGAGTAATCAGGGAAATGGAGAAGGAGCTCGCGGGAGAGTCTATGCTGTAACCAAAGTGGAAGCTCAGGAAGACCCGAATGTTGTGATGGGTACGTTCCTTATAAATAACCGTTATGCATCCATATTGTTTGATACGGGAGCCGATAGGAGTTTTGTTTCTAATACATTTAGTCCACTACTCAATATTGCCCCAACCGCATTAGGAAATGCATACAACGTGGAACTAGCTAACGGTAACATAGAAAGGGTAGATACCATCATAAGAGGTTGCACCCTTAACCTGTTAAACCACCCATTCAATATCGATTTGATACCAGTAGCATTGGGTAGTTTCGATGTTATTGTCGGAATGGATTGGTTAGCAAAATATCATGCTGCCATCATTTGTGACGAGAAACTCGTTCGAATACCCTATGGAGATGAAGTCCTAACAATAGAAGGAGACAGAAGTGACAGAAGAAACGCTTCAAGACTGCACGTCATTTCCTGTACCAAGGTGTTAAGGTGTATCGAGGAAGGATGTCATATCTTCCTAGCACAAGTCACCGGAAAGGACGAAAAAGAAGGGAAAGAAAAACGTCTGGAGGACGTGCCGATAGTAAAAGAATTTCCTGAAGTCTTTCCCGAAGACTTGCCAGGACTTCCGCCGACCCGACAGGTTGAATTTCAGATCGATTTAGTGCCTGGTGCCGCACCAGTGGCAAGAGCACCTTATCGATTAGCTCCAACAGAACTTCAGGAGTTATCAAACCAGTTGTCGGAACTTGCGGAAAAAGGATTCATTAGACCAAGCTCATCACCCTGGGGAGCACCAGTCCTGTTCGTCAAGAAGAAAGACGGAACCTTCAGGATGTGCATCGACTATCGTGAGTTGAATAAACTAACCATTAAGAACCGTTACCCACTTCCGAGAATCGATGACTTATTCGATCAACTGCAAGGTTCAAGTGTTTATTCAAAAATCGACTTAAGGTCTGGATACCATCAACTAAGAGTTCGGGAAGAAGATATTCCCAAAACCGCCTTCAGAACTCGTTATGGGCATTACGAATTCCAAGTCATGCCTTTTGGGTTAACCAACGCGCCAGCTGTGTTCATGGACCTCATGAACCGAGTGTGTAAACCCTACTTGGATAAATTTGTGATCGTATTCATTGACGATATCCTAATTTATTCCAAGAATGTGAAAGAACACGAAGAGCACCTTAGATTGATCTTGGAATTGTTGAAGAAAGAGGAACTGTATGCGAAGTTCTCAAAGTGCGAGTTTTGGATACCCACTGTGCAATTCTTAGGTCATGTAATCGACAGTCAGGGCATACATGTAGATCCCGCTAAGATCGAGTCAATAAAGGATTGGGCAACACCCACAACTCCTACTGAAATACACCAATTCTTAGGACTTGCTGGATACTACAGAAGATTTATTGAAGGTTTCTCAAAGATTGCCAAATCTTTAACCAAGCTAACCCAGAAAAACGCCAAGTTTGACTGGGGAGAAAAGGAAGAAGAAGCTTTTCAACTCCTTAAAGAAAAGTTGTGTAGTGCACCTGTTCTGGCCTTACCTGAAGGTAGTGAAGACTTCGTTGTTTATTGCGACGCTTCACATAAGGGGCTCGGAGCAGTGTTAATGCAAAGAGAGAAGGTGATAGCATACGCCTCTCGCCAATTGAAGACTCATGAGAAGAACTACACGACACACGATTTGGAGTTAGGATCAGTTGTGTTCGCACTCAGAATTTGGAGACACTACTTGTATGGCACAAAGTGTGTCGTATACACCGATCACAAAAGTCTACAACACATTTTGGATCAGAAAGAACTGAACATGAGACAGCGCCGATGGTTGGAATTACTCAGCGATTATGACTGCGAGATTCGTTACCATCCGGGTAAAGCGAATGTAGTAGCTGATGCTCTCAGTAGGAAAGAGCGACCAAAACCTCTTAGAGTCAGATCCTTGGGTATGACAATTAGTTCACCTCTCCCGACCAAGATTCTTGAGGCTCAATTGGAAGCACTCAAAGAGGAAAATCGTCCGAATGAGAACCTTTACGGAATGCCAGAAAGTGAAAATGGATTCGTGAAAAGGTCGGATGGAACCTTGTGTTTCAAAGAGCGAAGTTGGATACCACTCTACGGAGGAATTCGCGACATTATTATGTATGATAACCACAAGTCTAAATACTCCATCCACCCAGGATCCGACAAAATGTACCTTGATTTGAAGAAATTGTACTGGTGGCCTAACATGAAAGTCGACATTGCAACATATGTCAGCCGGTGTTTAACTTGTTCAAAGGTTAAAGCTGAACATCAGAGACCCTCAGGCCTACTAGTACAACCCGAAATCCCCGAGTGGAAATGGGAACGTATAACAATGGACTTTATCACTAAGTTACCTAAAACCTCTAAAGGCTACGACACTATTTGGGTAATAGTTGACCGTCTCACCAAGTCAGCACATTTCCTACCGATGAAAGAGAGTGATGGGATGGAAAAACTTGCACAACTATACCTGAAGGAAATCATCGCACGCCATGGTGTACCAATTTCCATCATTTCAGACAGAGATAGCCGTTTCACCTCAAACTTCTGGAAATCACTTCAAGATGCTTTAGGGTCTAACCTCGACATGAGCACCGCTTACCATCCTCAGACTGATGGACAAAGCGAGAGAACAATCCAAACACTAGAGGATATGCTAAGAGCATGTGTGATAGACTTTGGAAATGGCTGGGATAAACACTTGCCATTAGCCGAGTTTTCTTACAATAACAGCTATCACACAAGTATCAAAGCCGCACCATATGAAGCACTCTATGGTCGGAAATGTAGATCACCTGTGTGCTGGGCCGAAGTTGGAGAAAGTCAACTTACTGGTCCGGAGTTAATCCAAGAAACTACCGAGAAGATTGTACAAATCAAAAGCCGACTACAAGCAGCTCGTGACCGTCAAAAGAGCTACGCGGATAAAAGGAGGAAACCACTTGAGTTCCAAGTGGGAGATAAAGTTATGCTCAAAGTTGCGCCATGGAAGGGCGTGATTCGTTTCGGAAAACGTGGAAAGTTAAATCCTCGTGATATTGGACCTTTCAAAATTCTTGCTAGGATCGGACCGGTAGCATACCGCCTTGAATTACCACAAGAACTCAGCTCTGTGAACAACGTGTTTCACGTGTGCAACTTAAAGAAATGTCTTTCCGACGAAACTCTTGCTATTCCTTTGGAAGAAATCCAAGTCGACGAAAGATTGAATTTTGTAGAGGAACCCATTGAAATCATGGATAGAGAAATCAAACGGCTTAAGCAAAGCCGCATCCCGATCGTCAAAGTCCGTTGGAACTCTCAAAGAGGTCCAGAATACACGTAAGAGCGTGAAGACCAATTCAAGAGCAAATACCCACACCTTTTCCCTACTTCACCAAGTAATCCTAACTGAAAACCCAGGACGGTTTTCTCTTCCAAGAGGGGGAGGATGTGACACACGGTAAATTTTCACTAAAATTTAACTGATGATTAGTAATTTATTATTACTAAGCCTAAGTCATTAAGCATACACAAGCTTTGCCTGATCATTTGAGTAGTTAACTCGCATACAGTAGGTAACTGCATCACTTTTGCATTCACATCATTTTATGAATATTTTATTTTGTCTTATGATTTAAATTATAAGACGAGAGGGTATCTCGTTTTCCCCAGTGACTGACACTGCACGCGTACCGACACTATGATAAGGACTCGCTAAAACAATTAACCAATGTCAGCGACTTGGAATATTACAAGGATAAAATATTTCAGACACGTAACAATAAAATACCACGGATAAAAAAATTGTCAAACAATGATACCTTGGTCACAATATGACTTCGCGGGACACAAAATACTTAAACACATTATCACTTAAACAATGACTTTATAAGACTCAAGTGCAAACATACATAACTATAATGTAAATGCATACATTTTATACAATAATTATCCCACATACAAATACTTACACAAAATAAATCATAAGTATACATTACACATACCTTACTTACATTTACTTACATTACCTTATATTAACTCATTTATGTATAAAAGAAAAATATACACTAAAAAGGGGACTTGAAAAATAGGTGTACATGTCCTCCCTTCCATACACGACAAAACTCACAAGTAAATAATATATCCCTTGTTTTTCTTTATCTCACCCACACGACAAAAGAGGTACAAAAGCAGAGAAGAGATATCTTCATCTCTTTCATCCAGAAAACCTGCTTCTCCATCTTCACACGCCTCATAGGCGAATCTCTCCCAAACATAGTAAACCGACACCCCTCATCTTAATATTCCTCATCTTCCATACCATATTCATGTAAGAATCTCTTCCCCAACTCTATCTTGATGCGCCGCTACCTCCAAAGAAATCCAACAAGATCAAGATAAATCACAAACAAATCTTTACACCAATCCAAGAAATCCTTTGGTTTTGGAAGTAAACCATTTTCGGCTTCAAACAAAGAGGCAAGATGTAAAGACTTGGTCAAAGACTTCCTTTTATTTTCTTTTTATGTAACTCGAGAGGCTAAGGGCTCACACAAAGCAAATCTCAATCCACCACAAAAAAAAAAGTGTTCTTAAGGGTATTGTGAAACTATTGGGTTTGTTGCTCGGATTCGGATTGGAGGTTTGGTTTGTGTGAAGCTCTCGAGTTAGCCTTCATCTTTGTCATTTTCGCCTCCCTAACATAAGGTTCATCTTTGATTCTTTTTCCTTGTAAATTGTGGTGCTATAATCGTGGTTAATGAAATGTAAATGGTGAAATCTTGTTTTGATTTTCGATGTCTAAATAAAGTGTTTGGCGTTACCTAAATATCACTTTGGTATGATATATAGTTTTGGTCACTTGAGTTTTTGAGTTAGTCATTGTTTTGGTTGGGATTAGTTTTCTGTCGAGAGTATTGGTAAACAAGCAAACTAGGCACTAAGATTTAGAAAAGTCCGAGTCTCACTTGGTATAAGATCTTAGACTGGTTGGTAACCAGTTTATTGTCGAACCAGAAATGGAAAAGAAATGGCATGCTAGATATTCTCCTAAACCTTTGTCAAACTTTTGGTCGAAACGGGTCAATAACAACTTAAGAAATCTTACACCACCATGTTTAGATGCATACTTAGGTTGGTGTAGTCAAGTGTGATTTTCACGTTAGCCGAAGCTAGAGTGATTCCGGGATAGAATGTGCTAGTCGAATCCCTTTTGAAACAAATTCCTTCATAGTCTTTTCCTTTTGTTATCGGCTAAGAAAGAGCATAAACATAGTTATTCTCATTAAGTTCATACTAGTCCTCGAAATAGAAACGTTTTGAAAGTGTAAGTGAGTCGACAACCTCGCTATGGTAGTACCATGGTGTTGGGGTCAAATGCTTCCTAGTCAAGAGGTCTCGGCTTCACAAATTAGAGCATGAATGGTCGAGTGTATCTCGAGCCAAGTTACTCATTTGTAAAGTCTTGAACTAGTCCTGGCTTATCTCACTCTCGCCTTAAAAATAGGTAAATGGCGTGAGGGAAAATGGGTGTTTACTACCCGCTGTTGACATAAGACCACAAGAGTGGCCTTGAGTGTTGATCATGTGCTCATCTTACTTGTATTGCGACCCTATAACTCATGCTAGGAAACCCACATGGCTATCGAGAGCTTGCAAATCGAAACAACTTCACTCATCATGTGATGTTGAAAGGTATCGCAAGCCAAAAAGTTTGTGAGTCTACCTTGCGTGTATAAAACTATATCACCAAGGTACTCTTGTGTCAAGAATGGATGTATGCATTAGTGTCTAGTAATGGCAATTTGAGCCTTCTGAGAACCTGTACAATTTCATTTCTGTACCTTATTGGGCCGCAGCCCAGTTAGCACTCCAAGAAAGCCTCCTAAACATCATTCGGGCTGAGCCCATCTCCTTTGTGCAATTTCGATAAGCCCAGATCTAGTGCCTTCAAAACTGGGCCACAGCCCACTCGTATGACATATATACTCGAATGACAATCTGATGAAACAAGAAGCAAAACTAGAAACGTAATACGGAAAATCAAATATAAGACTAAACTCATTTCTGAATATTCAACATCTTCTACCTAGGTAGGTACACAAACGTATCAACAAGTATACAAGCATACCAGTTCTAATACAATTGAACAAGTGTAAAGGTTGTAATATAAGAAACGAGTGCTCGAGTCACGATCCACATAATAGAAATCTACGGCAACATTTTGACATCAATAAGTGCAAATAGACATAGCTATGTCACAAAAATTAGTTGTCGAAAATGATAAATGTAGAGGAAAACTTTTGATAAATAAATAGAGACCACTATATTATTTTATAGTTTACTAAATTTTGGAATACTTCAATTTTAACTCAAATATTTTCTAAATACAATTAGAAAATAAAATATAATTTTGACAAAACCATTTGTGTCAACTTAAACAAGTATATACACCTTTATATACTTACTAGTGGAACATTGTGATTAATTGTTTTGAATCAAACTTTGGATTTTAAAACTATATTAATGTCAACATGAAAAGTATATATACTTCGTATACATACTAGTAAAAATCATTTTTACAAATAAAAGTTTAGTTTTATTTCAATTATAAAAACAATTGAATTAATTAAGTAAGTGATACTTAAAACGATGAACTAAAACATTGCCCTCCTTATCTAGGTCGCGTGTCGGTGCCATTTCACAACAAACACTAAATCCCGCTTTTGGATTTCATTTTGCTAAGGTGAGTTTCATAGCCCCACTTTTACTTGATAAATTGTTTTATACATTTTGGGGTGAGAAATATGCAAAACATTTTAAGGATCAAAACTATTACATGATTACTATTACGTGGTTTAGCCTAAGCCCTTATGTCCCTAGAGAATGCCCTTTTTCATGAACCGTCAATTCCCTATTGGGAAACGCGAATGTTATAAATAGATCTATTGAGGGTGACTCCTCCGTTCGGTTGGCCATGCTTAGGCCAAGGCGAAACGTATACCATGTCGGAATCAAGTGTTGAGGGACAAAACACTTGCTATGGGCCCCTATATTGTATGACATCTTTTAGCATACAGAAACTGTCGTAGTATCGGTTGCATGAACTTAGAGCTAACGTAATAGACATTCATACATATATCATTATATTCGTTGTAATGATTATATGCCTTTGCTTATGATCCAAGCTTACTATTTTAACTTAAACCTATGAACTCACCAGCTTTTAGCTGACCCTTTTAGCATATTTTCTCAGGTGTTTAAGATTTGTTCATGGAGGCAAGGCAAGAAGCGGGTGTATGGTCGTAGTAGTATTAAAGAAGTGTTTTTACACAAAAATGATGTTTTTACTTTGGGACCACTAAATCTAATGGGATGTACCCATTTATTCAACTTCTGTTGTAAGACAGCGCTTTAAAACTATTTTATGAAATCAAACGGAGTATGTATTCCGTTCTTTATTACTTGTGTTATGATTCACCAATTCCGTAACGCTCCCGAATAACACGTATGCTTCCGCTAAACAAATTTGGGGGTGTTACAGCGTACCTTTAATTGCTCAAATGGTACTTACTGCGTGTTCCAGCTTATGTGTTTTACAACCTTTTCAAGTGTTATTACCAGACATGGATTCTAGCCTTGATAATCATTCTTCCTGCCATCCCCATAAGAGGGGAATGGCTCAAATGGATTACTCATATTACAGGCCCTAAACTAAATGTGGATGGTTATGCTATTGACTTAAATAGTGTAGTAGGTGGCTGCATTAGAGACTCAACAGGTGCCATTGTTTTAGCATTCTGATGCAACTTTTTTCAGGGCAAGAATATGGAGGCTGAGGCTAAAGCCTTACTCCAGGGCTTCTCTTAGCTAATCAGTTTGGCATTACACTTCTTAATTACATAGTTCAGCTTGAAAGGCAATCGATCAAATTTCCCTAATCTATATTAATACCTGGTGCAATTGCTTTTCTTGCTCAACCATGAACTGTTGCACATTCTTCATCAATTCTTATTCTTCTGATCTTCATGTTTACTGATACAGGAGACACAAGAAATCGCGCCCCCTGAATTAGCGGTTGCTTTTGTTGCTCAACCCTGAACCATACCCACAAAATCAGACCCCATGAATGACACCTTCTCAACTACACCTCATTGCTATAACGAAACAGTCAAGTCATGTCAACTAAATAAGTTAAACTAAACACCCCTTTAATCCTACACACCCGTCTGACATACGACAAAATGATTCACACTCCTCGTGCAAACATGATAATCAGTGAGAAAATTTACAGAAATGATACTTACATGAGTTTCGTGTTTCCTGTGTTCATCTACCATACGGCAAAATGATTTACGCTGCTCGAATTGGAACCTAAGAAAATAAACGTTGTTCTCATTTATTAAAATCATTAAAGTTTATGAATAAAATAGTAATTATATCTATATACCGAGGGTGAACTTACGTACAATGATGCCGATCCATACACTTCATTATGTTTGGATGAAGTCAGT
Source organism: Chrysanthemum seticuspe (assembly GCA_019973895.1). Taxonomy (NCBI): domain Eukaryota; kingdom Viridiplantae; phylum Streptophyta; class Magnoliopsida; order Asterales; family Asteraceae; genus Chrysanthemum; species Chrysanthemum seticuspe. The sequence goes on from BPTQ01000003.1 coordinate 41,349,328, forward strand.
CCGTACCACCTACCAAACCCGACAGTTTTTTACTCAGCATTACTTGTGTAAACTTGCATATTTTCCGTTGTGTAAATCCAATAAAACTACAATTTTGCTCTTTGATTTTTGCAAATGTTGTAGTAAAAACCGGTTTTACTTTTTTGAAAATTAGCTAGTGTTTCTACTTAGCTTTGTAATTGTATCACATCAGTTTCTTTCCTTGTTTTCAGCTATCACTGGTGTTAACGGCTAAAAAGAGTCATCAAGAACACATAAAACCGATGAAAACTGTTTCTATTGTCAAAATACCATCATCGGCATTGTTTCTTTCGCCAAAATACCGCCTATCGACTCCAAGCTTTTCTAGAGACTGAAAGTTCGACGTCACTGCATAAAGTAAATTCAATAAATATAATCCACGTAGACAACTAAATAAATAAATCATGGTTAATATAAAGTAGTCGAAGGACCACTGATCTTACTTCTTCACGTTCAGGTAGTTGATAACCGCAACAATCATTTTTTTAAGCGTTTAATTATGCGCTCAAATCCTGTAAACAAATTTCATTGAAATTATTTAAAAGAGAACCTTTCTTGTGTTTCAACACCGGTTCAGTTGGTGCATAACATCAGTTGCTGCATATAACCGCATCCTCTTCACCTGAAGACTGCAAATTTTGTACTTAAATTACCTTCAACCATCGCATTATAGTAGATTAACATCGTCATTTACAGAACAACAAATATTTACACAAAAATGCTTCTAGGTTAGCATTGAAAAGAAATAAGCAATCCTAATAAGCAATCTCATCAAAACTTAAAGCTAAACCAAAGATTAATTAACAAAAAAAAAAAAAAAAAAAAAAACCCCTTAAATCTAGATTACACCTAACCCCCAAAGAAAAGTAAAAAAAAAATTAAAACTTACGCTTTCAACATTCGCGACAATTTCCCCAATTACTTCAACATCCTGTGCAGTCTATCTCACCAATCGCACTTGTAGCAACGTTCATGTGCAAAACCCATTAAACTCACATTTTTTTTAACCCAAATCATTAATTCAGCCTAAACCAATTACAAATTAACCTACAAAATGTAGTAATTCAAAAAAAAAAAAAAACACTTACAGAACCCATAAAACTCAAAACTTTTTACACAAATCAGGAATAAGATTGATGATTCAGTTATGGTTTGAATCCGCGTTCTTAGGTTGAAATTCGCTAGTAACCCTAGAATTTGTGAATTTTAGTGGATTTTGTTATGGAATTTATCTCCGGCGAGTGTTTATTTGGGAAGAGGATTTAGTTTGATGATTCAAGAATTCTCTGGATCTTTGATTTTGATTTGTGAGTGTTCAGGTTTATTTTACATTTGTGTGGCTGTCGTTCCATAGTACAAAAAGTAAGACAGACATGTGTGAGTGAATGGGTAGGCACCGGGTAAAGAGAGCTCATATGGGTCGTTCAAAATATAATCGGGTCAATCTAATTGCAACAGTTCTCTATACAGTGGCAAATGGGTTGATCGGATGGTGGAGAATCAATGGATCAGATCGGGTTAAAACTTTGTGAAACAGTAGACGGTAAATGTTATGTATATATAATTGATCGGATCAAAGATCGAACCTCAAAAAAACAATCTAACTTCAAAAATAGAAACCACCAAAAAATTAACCAATAACTACTAATTAGGCAAACGATTTAATGAAAAATGAAATCAAAACCAAATAAAGATAGGCGTAGCAATGGCGCGTAACGACACGTGGTTTTTAGATCTCACAAATGATCATATTCTCTTGAATATTCTTTTTTAATTTTATTTAGACATAAAATAAAAAGTTATCATTATTACGAAAAATCGACATACCTTTCGCTGCCACCTGTACTATTATTACAAATACCACGATCCCACGGTTTTTATAAAACTTGAATCTCACTTGTTCTCTTCAATTTAACCATCATCACTCATTCATTCAGATCACATAGTACAATGGCCGCTGCTGATGCTGAGAAGTTGAACAATCTCCGATCTGCTGTTTCCGCTCTCACTCAAATCAGGTCTGTTTAATAATGTGAACCGTGTTACAATATTTTTACATATTGGATCTGAATGTGATTTTGTTGTTGAATTTGACAGTGAGAATGAGAAATCTGGATTTATCAACCTTGTGTCACGTTATCTCAGGTATTTCTTTTAATTCATTATTTTATCCTGCATGTGTTTATCGATGTGTTTGTTATTTGAATAGGTTAGTGGAATAAACATTTTTTTTTTCTTTGCTTGATTTATTTCTAGTATTATTATGATAGTATGATATAAACATAATAAAAAAGTTGTTGATTTGTTTATCCTTCATGTAGATTTGTTGAATTATTTGCTATTTTTCAGTATTAGATTTAAGATTAGATATTCGTCTCAACAGAGTTCAACGTGTTATGCATAGTAATGTTACGACACCTAGATCCACAAATGTTGTTTTCAAGAGAATTAGTTTTGCAATCCAAAAAGGGCTAATGGCGCAGCTTGTTGCTCGTTTGCCTTCCACCTCTATGTAATCCAAATTAATTCATGAAATATGAATATATACTAAATTATATATATATATATAACAAAAAAAGAAAAAGAAAAAAAAGTTTGTTGTTTGAATAGGTTAGTGGAATAAACAAAGATTCGCTACAAAATCGCTATAGTTTGGTTAACTTTTTATTTGTTTTACATCTGAAATAAACATTAGGAAGTTGTAGATTTGTTGAGTTGGTGGTTTATTTCCTAATTTTGAATATTAATTTGAAAATCGGATATTCGAGAATTGTTTGGTGTTTTTAATAAGTTAGTGGAAAGGATTTATATGCATAATTAAATGGCTCTGTTTAGATTTTTTGTTTTATTTAAGTGTGAAATAAAGTATACTAATTTATAAGGTTGTAGATTTGTTGACTTGGTGACGTGTTTTTCAATTCTGTTTCAAGTTAATATTTTCTGATTCGGAATAATCCAAAATTTCGATCACTTTATCATGAATTAAATAATAAAAAGTTGTTAATTTGTTGACTTGGTTGCTTATTTGTCAAATTAATATTGAATCGTTGAAAAGGGATTGATTTTTGCGGTCTGATTTGGATTTTTTAAATATGGTTAATGAAGTGGTGAAGCACAACATGTTGAATGGAGCAAGATCCAAACGCCAACTGACAAGATTGTTGTGCCGTATGATACCTTATCAGCTGTACCAGAAGGTATTATTTGATCTATTAGTTTATGCTACTGATAATTGTCTATTTTATGCTTCGATATATTTAACGTGGGTGATTTGATTGTGTTGATTGGTTCAGATGCTGCACAAACGAAGAGTCTATTGGATAAGCTTGTGGTGCTAAAGCTTAATGGTGGATTGGGAACAACAATGGGATGCACTGGTCCAAAGTATGTGATTACCTATTTACTTTCTTGATTCCTCGTGTAAATGCTAATCTTGGTTATTTTACTTGGTACAGTTTGTAGTCTGCTTTACTTGGTTTAGTATAGGATGTGTGGTGATGTATGGTCATGTTAATTTTTGCTAATGTTTCGAGTAGCTTTTTTATTCTAAACCTTGGTCAAAATCCGTAACCCTTGACGCGTTGTGGTCTCTACTTATCCAACTTTATATGATACTATTGTATAATACTTCCATCTATTGCACATCAATAGAGGCTGTATCAACTATTGCATTTTATAATACTCTATGTGCATTATCCGATGCTTGTATTCAGTATTAGAGAGCCAAAATATGTAGGACGGTTAACTCACTAAGCCATCCTTCACTTACCTACTGTCAATAAGAAAAGTGTCCGCTTTTAGAAAAATGGTACCTATCGCGTTTAATTGAAAGGATGCTTAATGCTATCTGAAGTCTGAACTAATGGTTGTACATTTATTGTTCTTAAACTGATGTAAGAGTCACTGTATGCAAATTGATGCTAATCCTTTTTATCCATCGTCAATGACAATAATCATAGTTTCTCCTTATGAACATTCTGAACTTGCTAGGAAGTATGTATCAGTATCATGCATGTGGCTGTTGGTATCAAAATTGGAACATTAGTTTGGCAATGTTTTCCTACCGTTCGACGTTTGATGTTTATCTTTTTGGAATCTGACATCATCTTGGTGATGCAGGTCCGTCATAGAAGTCCGAAATGGATTAACCTTCTTAGACTTGATTGTCATCCAAATTGAGGTACTTGCATTTAGAAATAGGACACACTCATTCATAAAGGTTATTCTAGGCTTGTGATGTTTTCTGGAAACTTAACCCTCTTTTTTCTTTTCTTTCTTGTAGTCACTTAACAAGAAGTATGGTTGTAGTGTACCTTTGCTTCTAATGAACTCATTCAACACACATGAAGACACACAGAAGGTGGTAAATAGATACATTTTTTTTCCACACATAAAATTTATTTCGACATTCCATATCCTGATAGGTTTTATATATTTTTGTACTGTAGATTGTGGAAAAGTATACTGGTTCAAATATCGAGATCCATACATTCAATCAGGTTAGCTAGCTTATCTTTTTGTAAAACCATTCAGAGCAACAAATGCTGAATACAGAGCATTACTGTTTCAGTTACTAACTTGTATTTCATGCACTGACAGTTACTTTCTCCCATTCCAGTTTTGGATAAGCGTTTGCCTATGTTTGCAATGATTTAACCTCTTATTTTTCATGTTTACAGAGTCAGTACCCTCGATTGGTTGTTGATGAATTTTTGCCACTGCCATCGAAAGGCGAAACTGGCAAGGATGGATGGTATATCAAAAGCTAACCTTTTGAGCTAATTGATAACTTCTTAATTTCTTGTGCTGCACTTTGATGTTTTTTATATTGAAACTTATAGATATTTTTTTATCTAAAGGTACCCCCCAGGGCACGGTGATGTTTTCCCATCCTTGATGAACAGCGGGAAACTCGAAGCACTATTGTCACAGGTTTTACTTTGCTTCTTCGTTTTTGGCTTTTTGTCTATAAAGCATGTACAGTATATGTTTTTGTGTTTACTTATTGGTATCATATGTTGTCCTTGATTACAGGGCAAGGAATATGTCTTTGTTGCCAATTCTGATAACTTAGGAGCTGTAGTTGATTTGAGTATCCTTACCAGACCTTTATAAGTTTTTATATCTGTAATTTGGTTTATAGTAGACCGAAAGACCGTATTACTTTTATCTTTGAATGACTTAACTCTTCATAATAGAAATCTTGAATCACTTGGTCCAGAACAAGAATGAGTACTGCATGGAGGTAATCACCAGTATTACCTAGTTGTCCTTTTGCCTCAGTTTGTGTTCCTTGCTTGATATTGTGGATTTAAAACAGGTGACACCCAAAACGTTGGCTGATGTGAAGGGTGGTACTCTAATTTCATACGATGGGAAAGTTCAGGTGTGTATCAGTTGTCACAATTGTGTTCTGAACAAATAACTTTTCTAGTTAAGGGCATTTTGTTTTTCTTTTTTTTTTTTTTTTTTTTTTTTTTTTTTGCATTCTGATGCACGGAAGACAAAACCAGGATTTAGAAAAGATCATCTTTCTTTTGCTGAGGATATTCCTCTATTTGTAATGTCTATTGGGTTATATTTTTAGGCTACCCAAGTAGTTTAAAAGGCTTGTTGTGAGGACAAACTGGTAAAGTCTGGTATTACTATTAGATTTTAGGAAAGATTCTGAAAACTGATATTACTGTTAAAATTTGGTTGAAGGACTAATTGAATTTCAAATTAGTTGAAGATTAGGTTAAGCTTTTTCTGATTTCATCATATTTATTCTGCAAGTCCTTGGAAGATGTTGATTCACACTATCTATCTGTTATAGTATGCACTGAAAGAACTAGCTGTCTATCAATCTCCTGCGCTTTTCATTATTATCAATACATGTGGATTGTATCAAGGACCGTCAAAAAATTTCATTGCATCAGTATAAATACCATGTTATTGTTAACCATCGGATCATAATACATCTGCCAAGCTTTCTCTTTATCTCTTTATATATGTCACTGGCTTATGGTTGCCATTTCTATTCTGCAGCTTCTCGAAATTGCACAAGTTCCTGATGAGCATGTGAGTTCTGATTTTTCTTTTTCCTACTAATTTTGACTGATCATAGCTCAAGCTGTGAGCGTCTTAAAGAATTTGTTTAAGTGGCTGTGACAATGTCTGATTTCTGGTATTCTTGTTATGTGCAGGTCAATGAGTTTAAATCAATTGAGAAGTTCAAAATCTTCAACACCAACAACTTGTGAGTCATGCTCACTTAATTGTGAACATGTTTAATGTTTGAAGTCTTTATCACTCACACTGTTTGCATTTTAGGTGGGTTAACTTGAATGCAATTAAAAGACTTGTGCAAGCAGATGCACTTAAGATGGAGATTATCCCTAATCCAAAGGTACTTTTATCATCTTATCACAATACATTCAAAGACCATAATACCCCATTGGCATATTTCACTTGTGTAAAATTTGGTTTACAGGAAGTCAATGGAGTTAAAGTTCTTCAGCTAGAAACAGCTGCTGGTGCTGCAATCAAGGTTATATATTATGCTGCATGATGCAATATTCTTGTCTAGTATTGATTTTGATAATTATTGCAGTTCATGCTCATTATGTCTACTTACTGACTTTGCTTCATTTTATTTGATATCTTCTGTTATGATCAGTTTTTTGATAATGCCATCGGCATTAACGTTCCCCGATCTCGATTCTTGCCGGTGAAAGCAAGTTCAGATTTGCTTCTTGTTCAGGTTGATCATCTTTTTTTTTATTCAGGGTCAATTTGGAAAATAGTTATAATAATATGCCCGTCATTTATTGCAGTCCGATCTTTACACGGAAAAAGATGGCTACGTGATCCGCAACCCTGCCAGGGCAGATCCAGCCAATCCTTCAATCGAATTGGGTCCTGAATTCAAGAAGGTAACATTACATCCTATAAACGATCATCCCAAAAGTTCATATCTAGTTGTCCATGATAGCCACTATAATTTAGTCCTCTTCCTTAGGTTGGAGACTTCTTGAAGCGATTCAAGTCTATCCCCAGCATTATTGAGCTTGATAGCTTGAAGGTTTCTGGAGATGTGTGGTTTGGATCTTCCGTCGTTCTCAAGGTATCATTTTGTTCGTAATTGAGCTTGTGATATGACTAAATGCTGGCTTGATTTCTCAATTTGCGCTGTACCTGTTTTCTGTTTCCATTTGAGTACTCTAGGGTAAAGTTGTGGTTGCCGCTAAATCTGGAGAGAAGTTGGAAATTCCTGATGGCACAGTCCTTGAAAACAAGGTAATCTTCCTGCCCATGGCAGTTTCTTTTATACTTCAACGTTTTTTTGTTGTAACGAATTTTACCGGGCGGAAGGCCTTTTACCTAAAAAAAAAAACAAAAAAAAACAAGGTAATCTATGTTAAATGTTTTTTGGCATTTCGTTGGTCTTTAGGGTGTTGGGCACTTGAACTAAAAGAACTAATTAGGCTCTACAGAAAGGGAAAAATGGAAAAAAGAAAAAAGGCAAAAAGACACGATCATGTCGACTCCCCTTAGTGTAACTAGACAAACAATAACAATCTTAGGACTAAATATAAGATAGGGCCCACCCACAACTTCAATCTTTGCAAACACATCATCCATGGCATGAAACTCTCATCTTCGAAATCTTGTAAAAATATGATGCGACTTTATAAGTTTCGCATGCGTGAAGGTTTGAATTAAATATTGGATGATTTTCCACCCATATGTTTTGGTTTTTCTTACAAGTATATTTTAAAATTTACCCGTTTGACCCATTCAGAAAAAAGAAGCTAAAACATAACCCCAAACCAACCATTTCTAAGTAAAGAAGTCGGATTGACACATCGTCTATCCTATGCTGTCGATAGCTTTTGGGGACTTGCTGATTTTGTGTTGGATACATTTGCAGGAAGTGCATGGTGCTGGTGATATCTAAAAAGGATTACAGCTTGGTGTGACAGAGGTTACTTGCAAGTTAAAAGCTTGTTAGTAATAATAATTTCTGTAAGATGTGTTTTGTTATTAGAATAAATGTACAATTTCGATTTTTTTTGTTTATCACATCTCATGCGGCTTTCAAGGACAGCTTTACTATTAATTTTGTAGTCAAATATTTGCCCCTATACGTAATACATAAAGTGTATTCTCTGTGAGTTTGGCGTGGTTTGACGAATGTGTTTGAAACTACATTGTGACGGAATGATAGTTATGGACCCGTCCAAATTCCAAGACAAAGAACACCTCACAAAACTAGACGACACTCTTTCCTCGCCTAACCAGGTATAACTTTACGTGCCTAAAGAAATGTACGTTCTCTAGTCTCTTCCTCTCAAGATTATTAAAATCGAACTATACTCTCTTCAAGCCAAACAATACTCTTCCTTGCTGTAGTTCACCAGATTTCCTATGCTAAACCACTCTATTTGTACCGATACCACCAGCGTCGTCTTTATTGATCTTGTACGGTGTGCGTACACTTGTAGTAATGAACAAAAGTCAAATGAAGTTATCAAGTTTGGTTCCTACAAATTTCTGTTAAACTCAAATCACATAATATATATGCATCCATAATCTGGTGAATGAAATACTCCTTTTGTCATCAGTTGCTCTTAATGTTCCTTGATGGGGTCGTTACTTCCATGGTATTTTTTGTAGATGTTTTTCAAGTAGAAAGTGACTGGAGGAGACAGAGATATGTGTAATTAGTTGGGCCCACACAAGATACTTGTAAGGCCGGATGTAAGGCTAGACACACTCGATCAGAAAAGATCGGTTGATCAAGCTCTTCGATCGATTTGGAAATCGGTTGTCCCCAATGTGAGATGTTGATCGAACATCGGTCGTAGAAAAAAAAAAAAAATAACAATTGGTCGAATTTTCGACCGATTATTATGCACACATTTTATTTATTTATTATTATTTTTTTTAACTTGGTCACCGACTGTGGCAACTTAGTCGTATTTGGTCATCAAAGAGAGAAATCTGATATGACAAGGGATGACCCGGGTCACGACTGTGTCCAGCCTAACGGTGCCATCTATTACTGATAGGTCTAAAAAGCTTCCATCTGCCAGCTTTAAGAAAATAAAAACAAATCCTAAACTAAATTGACATTTATCAAGAGTATATTAGTTGAATCAATTTCAGTAAAGTTTTAATGTTCTGAGATTTGTGTCCCTATCTTCATATATTTGCTGTACTTTTTAAAATAAATACTCACTTTTAAACCTTAACTTTTTTTAATTAAAATTTACTTTCATTTATTTTTTCTAAAAATAATGTATCTCAAAAACTATTAATCATTAGGCGAAACAAACTCAAAATCATGACAAACATTTAACTATCTTTTAATAGATGTGCATTTTCATATACATTTAACAAACATTTTGTTTCTTGGGGTTTTTTTTGGTATAAGTGTTTGCATTATATATAACTAGACGAGTACCCGTGCATAGCAACGAAATTTCATAGCGGCATATAGGTTTTAGTGGTAAAATTAGTTTATGGGTTATAAACAAAAAATAATCAAATTTGAGGATTAAACATAGTGTTTTGAAACCGGTTCGTCCCGGGTGGTTCAACCGGTTGAACCGTTCCGATCGAAATACGGGTCAATTTAAACCGAGTCAACCCGGCTGGTTGGGTTGAAAAAACGGGTCAAATTAAATCGGATTAACCCGCCGGGTTTGAAGCATCCCGAGTCAACCCGGTTTTCGATGTGTATTAATAGTTTCATGTGGTTTTTCCGCTATATATAGTATAGATATGTAATACAACATTAATCTGTAAGTTATAACATTCAACACAGTGTCGTAAAATAGGCATAAATGTTTGTATTGAACTCCAAAAGATCCATCACTTTTTTCATTGAAAATAACGTCATCGCATTTCCAACTACATATTACACATTATATTTGAACTTCTAAATCAATACACTTTATAAATAGAAGTTAGAGAAAAAAATCAATTACCACAACAAACACTTCTCGCACTCAATTACAAAAATAAACATTTCAAAGGAGTTTACCAAAATCGACACTTTGGGTGAGCAAACCATTTGAGCGAGCAAGCCATTTGCTCTCCAATTCATTTCACCCACATATCCTCGCTACAAGACAAAGAACATGGAGAGCAAATGGTTTGCTCTCCCTCTAAATTGCTCTCCTCCTCGCTACAAGACAAAGAACATGGAGAGCAAATGCTTTGCTCTCCCTTTCAATTGCTCTCCGCCTCGCTACAAGACAAAGAACATGAAGAGCAAATGCTTGCTCGCCCAAAGTGTAGATTTTGGTAAAAATGGGTTTAGATGGTTCATTTTAGTAAAGGTGGATGTAAACTGTTTCTTTAATTTTTTTTTTTTCAAAAATAAAATTTAATCTAATTTCTCTAAGAGAATTTTTTTAAATAAACACTTTACCTCCACCTTTACCAAAATGAACCATCTAAAATCGTTTTACCACACTTTGGGCGAGCAAGCATTTGCTCTTCATGTTCTTTGTCTTGTAGTGAGGCGGAGAGCAATTGAAAGGGATTTGCTCTCCATGTTCTTTGTCTTATAGCGAGGCGGAGAGCAATTGGAAAGGAGAGCAAAACATTTGCTCTCTATGTTCTTTGTCTTGTAGCGAGACAGAGAGCAATTGGGAGAGAGAGCAAATCATTTGCTCTCCATGTTCTTTGTCTTGTAGCGAGGATATATGTGTGAAATAAATTGGAGAGCAAATAGTTTGCTCGCTCAAATGGTTTGCTCGCTTAAAGTGTCAATTTTGGTAAACTTATTTGAAAATGTTTATTTTTGTAATTGAGTGTGAGAAGTGTTTGTTGTGGTAATTAATTTTTTATTTTTTGTATTCAAAGTCGCTTGATATATCACATGTGATATAACACTAATATGGAAGTTTGAAAAACTTAACATGTTTGTCGTAACATGAGAGTAAATATTTGTATAGAAATTCAAAAATTTACCATTTTTTGTATTAAAAAAATTAAAATCTATGGCTTTTGAACCATATATCACACATAACTTCTACATTCATACAATTTATGCATAGAAGCTAGAGAAAATAAAGAAAAATAAGTTTTATTCAAACTCGTTAGATATATTACATGTGATAAAAAAACTAAATCAATATATGTAAGTTCGATCATCGAACATGCTATTGTGAAATTAGCATAAGTTTTTGTATAAGACTCTAAAATATTCATCATTTTTTGCATTAAAGATATACATCATTAGCTTTTCAACCATATATCACAAATAATTTTTGAACTTATAAATGAGTAGAATTTATTCATACAAGTTAAAGAAAATAAAATGATTTTGTTTAATATTCAAACGCACATGATATATCACATGTGATATAACACTAATTAATAATCACATGCGATTTTATAATGCAACTTATCAATATTACTACAATTAAACTGGAAATTAAAAAAAAAATTATGTTTGTTCAACTTCAATGAATTAACTGCTCTAATATAAGATTCAAAATATAATGTGTGATGTATGGTCGAAAGCTACGGATGTGTAATTTTTAATGAAAAAAGGGTGAATCATTTGAGTTATATACAAATATTTAAGCTCATTTTACTATTGTTATTTAGTTTTCGAACTTACAGATTATGTGATACAACTTCATGTACCAGAATATCAAAAAAGAAATAAAAAATAAAAAATCAAAATAATAGAAGTTTGTTGAAAGTATATGAAAGGGCTTTTTTATTCAAAGATAATTTTTTTTATGAAAGGGTTCTTAGACATATGTAATTTTCTAAAATAAGAGGTGAGTTGAGTTTTAATTAAAAAAATCATTAATTTTTTATTTTTTGTTTCTATTATAATAAAATGATGAGGAGGAGTTATTTTACATACTAAACTTTTCTCACATACCAATGGACTCATTTCCACCATCCATTTAAAAAAAAACAATGGTTGAAATTAAAAGCATTTTATTATTTCACATATTTTTTATAACTTAAATATCTCTTAGACCGTTAATCGTTAAGCGAACATATTTACACTGTCGCGACGAGCATTTAATTATCTTTCTATAGATGGGCACTTTGATATACTTTCGAAAAAATAAAAAAAAAATTCGTTTTTTTCACGTTTTTTCGTCTTTTTTTTCTTTTTTTACGTTACTGAAATTTGCATGAAAAAAAATCATATATGATTAAACACTAAATTGAATATCACATGTGATATTAGTGCTAAATCATATATGATATGTAATATGATATGTGATATGATATGTATAGCATATGTAATTTTACACTAATATCACATGTGATATTACATATCATATATGATTTAACACTAATATCACATGTGATATTCAAATTAGTGTTTTATCATATATGATTTTCCAATGCAAATTTCAGTAACGTAAAAAAAACAAAAAAACTTAAAAAAAAAGCGAAAAATATGAAGAAATTTTTTTTGTCGAAAGTATATCAAAGTGCCTATCTATAGAAAGATAATTAAATACTCGTCGCAATGATATATTTTTTTTCACTTAACGATTAACGGTTTGAAAAATATTAATATTTGAAAAAAAAATGATAAAAGTGGTTTTTTTAAATTGTTGGGATTAATCTAATCAATTAGATCAAATAAAAATTGATGATGGAGATTAATCCCTTGGTATACAAAGAATTTTTTGTCCTCAAATGATCTTAAATCAATTAGTTAAAATATGTCATTACATTGTGCGTAATTCTTTTCATTTTTCTTTTATAGTTTATTAAAAAGATTTGACTGGTTGAATTTTAAAGTATGCGATTATTTGTAATATAACACATTATTAGAGCAGAAGGTATAGTAACGCGTTGTCGCGTCAAACCTTAACGCCGGGGCGTTATGCCTCGTTACCCACACCGTCTGTGGCGTTAGAGCCACGTTAAAGTCCCCACGTTAGCAGCATAACACTGCGTTGGGCAAGAGGCAAGGGTAAAAAAAAAAAAAAAAATCATTTTACCCCCCCAAACGGCTACTACCCGTTGGGGTTTAAAAAAAAATTTCATTTTACCCCCCCCCCCCCCCCCCAAACGTATTTCAAAAAGCTAGTTTCAAAAAAAAAAAAAAAAAAATCAAAACCATTTTTATACCACTATAAATACAAAAAAAAAAACACCATTTTTCTTCACACTTTCACCACTCAATCCTCCAAAACTGAAACACATGATATTCCCGAAACACCCACGTCTCCTCCAAAGCCCAAAATCCGTGTTAAACGAAAGTCCAAAAAATCCAAAGACCCCGAACCAATCGATGAGGATGACGAAAATCTCAACTGCACTGATGCATGCCAAACAGTCAAGCTTTATCACTCAAGCCTGCCACTTGTGAATGGCAGACCGTAACAAGCTTAAAACTGCCTAAGCACGAATGCAATGAAGATCTGAGGAGTATAGAGTCTCCCCGGGTCGTTATGTCCCAGCGAGCTATGCAATGGATCAATCAACGAATAGTGATCGAGAAATTTGAACAGAAAAGATGGATCTGATTATAATTTTAACTACAGAAAAAGCCAACAATTAACAACGGCTTAAATGCAAATTAAAGGAAATTAAAAAGATAAAAGATATTAAATAAACGCTATCACTATATTTAAAGTGATGAACGTTTAAAACCTAAAACGTACGTTTAAATTAAAAACTACGTTACGTACAAAATAAAAAGTGAAACTAAATTAATATTAACCCTAAAAATATGAAAATGAAGTTTTTACAAACCTAATGATATAAGAAAATATTTAGAAAAAGAAAATTATTTTTAAAACTAATTATCTAATTAAAAACTATTTTTAACTATTAAATAATTACCTAAAATACAAGAAAATAGGAAATTAAGCTAGAAAAATAAAATTAAGACTTGGAAAAATCTAAAATATCAAAATAGAATTTTCAAAACTATTTTTGTATTTTTCTGATTATTTTGCTATTTTCTAGGAATTTTAAACTATTAAAAACTAATTAAATTACTAAAAATTACAAAATAAACTATGAAAAATCTGGAAAATTACTTTTTTTACTTTTTATATTTATCTAAATCTAAGAAAATTGAAAAATTATTTTTTTGAACCTTTTCTGAATTTTTTGTATTAAAGGCTAATTAAAAATGCTTAAAAACTAGTTAAAATCAAGAAAAATAGCAAAACAGCTAGGAAAAATCTGAAAATTTCAGGAAAACTCTAAAATGATGTTAAGAAGCTATGAAAATTGGAAAAACAGTAGGTTGTGTGGATAAAAATGGAACTGCTATGAACTGAGCTTATGAATAAGCTCTTCAATAAGCTAAGTGAATCCAAACAAGCACCACACAGGAACAGAAGCTACAAAATACTAAGTATGACCAAATGAAACTTAAATCAACAAGCTACAATCACAGATTAACAAGATAACTCAGATTTGGTGATTATGATATTAAGCTAAAAACAGAAATGGGTACCTACTTGCAGTCCAAGAAAAAGCACTCAATTAAGCTACAAACTAAAAACCAATTATTAAGACTTAAACTAGACCTAAGTGACTGCTTATAACCAAAAGACCAGACTTAAACAAGCTTTTATAAGCCCTGTGCAGGCTTGCACAAAAACTGAGAAATCACTCAGTGAATACTGAGTTGGAGCAGGGCACCAGGGACTGACTTGGAGCTTCTGCACAAGCTTATCCAAAGGGCTTAAGCTAAAAACAGATATGAGGTCTTAGAGACCACCTAGTAGACTACTTGTAGATCAAAAATCAGACTCTAAAAGGTTTTAATGAACCCTATGCAGAAGCTGCAATATCTGCACAAATCCAACTTTTACACCATTTTTGACTTTTGAAAGTGGTTATAACTTTGACTAAAATGAAACTTGAATCCAATTTGATTATTGATATTGATGTTTATGAATGAAAAGAACACAATACAACCTCTGGTTAAGACTTTTAAACACAAAACAAGGATTTTGTAAACCCAAATCCTCAACAGTTGACAAGTGAGACAAATTAAGAGACAATTTTGACTTTTTGAGTTGCTAGTGCAGTTTTTATGACTGATATGAACTCAAATGAACTTAATAAGTATGAACTAACAGATTCTAACTTATGCATACACCTCTGAGACACTTATATCAGCAATGCCAAACACTCTTGAGTCAACTGATTTGCACTTAAAATGAGATTACAACAGATTCTGCTCACATCATTGATCAAACTAAGATTATATATCCTAAATACAACTTTCTAAACAGATATGCACCAGTTGTAACTACAAAGGCAGATAATACCAAGAAGCTTGAAATTTCACTTACAAGGGTCCTTTAGCCACTATGGCTTGCACCATCAACCAATGAACCACTAACCTATCCAAACCCCTATCCTAGCTCAATATCAACCCAATTCCATAGCTGCTTCACCCATTGACCCAATCAATGCCAATTATGCCCCTGTTTGACTTTCTTTGACCAATGTCCAAATATGCTTAAAACTTGAATTTAAGCTTGTGAAAAGCTGTAATAAGCTTATACAAGCTTGTTTCAGCTTTGAAATAAACCACCAAACACTTTTACTTAAGGTTTTGAAGTTACAAATTGAGACAGTGAACTTGAAACTTGCATTATAAATATAAACTGAAATTGATGCTTGAAAGCAGTCTTAATACACTTAAACACTTTAAATTGATACAATTTAACAAAAGATTACAAGTTTTTCACTAAGTTAAAGCTTTTAAATAAAAAACGACATTAAAGTTAAAAATAAAACTACTAGACTACTTTTTCTTGCTTCCAAATGCTTCTTTTTATAATCCATGAGCTTTCTCTTTCATCTCTGAGCAGTTCCCAGTTGTCCTCAGCCATTGGATGGCTTAAAACTGATCTTGGCCTTTGAATATGTTTTTGGCGCCAAAAGGTGATTCTAGCAGTTGGAGAGATTGAGTGAAATGGGGGACAGGAATTTATTGCATTTGGAGTTTGGTGGAGGTGGGGGGAACAAGGTGTGGTGATAGGTGAGCTGGGTGGTTGCAATGGTGGGCAGACAGGGGGAGGGAAATGGGGGAAAGGGATGAGCGGGGTGTGTTTGTTTGACTGGAATTTGACCACAGGCAGTATTATTAATCAAGGGGTCCAAATTGCATTTTGACAGGGGGTCACAAGTAAAAGGCAGGGCCAAAAGGATTATGATAGGGGACCAAGGGTCAAAAAGGGTTTAATAATACATAAGGACCCATTTTGCAATTTCTGAAAATTAGGGGACCTCTTCTGCCATTTCATCAAAGTTGATCCAAGGGTAAAAAATGACAAGCTTCAAAAGTGCAGGGACCAAACTTGACAATTTCTAATTTCCAGGGGCCATTTCTGCCAAAATTCAAACTTGAAGGACTAAACTTGTAATTTCTCAAACTTTTTGATATTTTTCACCAAAGGACTAAATTTGACAACTTATGATTTTAAAAGGACCTTTGGTGACTTTACTTTTGAAATTATATGCTCAGGGACTGTTTTTGACAACTTTTGAAACTTGGGGGACTAAAACTGCAATTTTTGCAAATTTGATATGTTTTTCATCTGATTTTGATATTTTTGCATTTAAAACACATAAAACACTGATTTGTGATATTTTGATGTGTTTCTGAGTGTTTTCAGATGATTTTGCAGTTCATTTTGTGCAAAAATGATGAGTATTTAGACACTCATCAATCCCCCACACTAAGATATTGCTAGTCCCTAGCAATGATTTGAGAAAACATAATGGATTTTAATCTCTTTACCAAAAGCCATTACTTCTGGAGTAGCCAAATGTTTCAGTTCAAGTAAGAACCATGGTACACCGATAACCATGTGATTTTGAGCAAACCACCAGCTTTCAACGGATTTGATTTTGTCTTTACCAGAAGCCGTACCCTTCTGGACTAGCCAACTCTTAGATAAATTATCAATATTATCTTTGGTGAGCTGATTACCAATTATGGTTTTTCCACTGCCTTTACCACAAGCCATAATCTTGCGGGCTAGCCAACTCTTCACTTTTTAGGATATGGTGAGTTGAGAACCATACAATTTTGGGCAAATTGCAAGCCATATAAACGGATTTGAAATATCTTTACCAAGAGCCGTTTGCTCCTGGATTAGCCAATCCTTTTGTCTTACAGACAAGGCGGACTGATAACCAAATGAGAAAGTGTAAAACACTTACTCCAAAAAAAAAATTTTGGCCAAAAACGGGGGGATTAGGCGGTATAATTACATGATAAAATTCGTGAGAATCCCCCCCACACTAGAGATGAATATTGCCCTCAATATTCAAAGTACCGGCGGTTATGCCGAAACAAAGAACGTAAAAGGGAAATACTACGGCCATTATTTAGAAAGAAGATTTTTTTTTTTTTTTTTTTTTTTTTTTTTTTTTTTTTTTTTTTTAAAGACTTATATACACAACATGTGGGGTAACTCCCCCACACTAGGATGGAACACACGGGTGAAAACCCATGTTTAGCTACTGTTTTTGATTACCGAGTCGCTAGCTTGACTCGATCCCCGCATTCATTGGTTCATGGGGAAAGTTTGTAAGTCCGGGACAACCACAGATGGAATGTCCTCTCCAAAGTAATGCTTCACTCGATGACCATTCACTTTAAAATTAGGACCATCGGGTTGAGATAACTCAATGGTACCATAAGGATAAACCTTAGCGATAGTAAATGGACCAGACCAACGGGACTTGAGCTTTCCCGAGAAAATCTTCAATCTTGAATTGAAAAGAAGGACTCGATCACCAACGTTGAAAACGCGGTTTTTGATTTTTGAGTCATGAATCTTCTTTGTCTTTTGTTTATAGATCAAAGAGTTCTCGTAAGCTTGATCACGGAGTTCATTTAATTCATTCATTTGAACTTTCCGATGATCACCCGCTGTCTGAATATCAAAGTTAGCATGCTTCAAGGCCCAGTATGCCTTGTGCTCGAGCTCAACCGGCAGATGACATGCCTTCCCGTACACCAGCTTGTATGGAGTGCACCCGATGGGTGTTTTGTAAGCTGTACGGAGGGCCCAGAGTGCATCATCTAGCTTATCCGACCAAGAGGCACGGTTTTAACCAACCGTCCTCTCCAAGATTCTTTTAATCCCCCGGTTAGAAACTTCCACTTGCCCACTTGTTTGTGGGTGGTACGCAGTAGAGGTACGGTGAGTTACACCATACTTTTGCATGACTCTTGCAAATTGGTCATTGCAGAAATGCGTACCACGATCACTGATGATGGCTCGTGGAGTTCCAAACCTAGCAAATAAGGATTTCAAGAATTTCACCACAACTCGGGCATCGTTGGTGGGTAAAGCTTTAGCTTCAACCCATTTTGACAAGTAGTCAACGGCCACGAGTATGTATTTGTTACCATGGGAAGAAGGAAATGGCCCCATAAAGTCAATGCCCCATATGTCAAAAATCTCACACACTTGAATGGCGTTTTGTGGCATTTCATTCCTTTGTGAGATGTTCCCGTGACGTTGACAAGCGTCAAAGGTTTTGACGAATTCATGGGCATCCTTATAGATTGTGGGCCAATAGAATCCGGAATCAAACACCTTCTTGGCGGTGTAGTTGGGGCTATGATGTCCCCTAGTAGGTCCAGAATGGCAAGCTTTGAGAATGTCAATAGCTTCCTGACCATGTACACATCGCCGGATGACTTGATCCGCACAGATTTTAAACAAGTAGGGGTCGTCCCAGAAGTAATGTTTCACATCTTTAAAGAATTTATTTTTCTGTTGGGACGACATCCCTTTCACCACAAAGTTACCCGCATGGTAGTTTGCAAAGTCGGCAAACCATGGGGTAGATGAGTCTCCACGAAAAGAAACCATATTGAGTGTTTCGAGAGGAAATGTTTCATTAATTTCCTTTTTCTCGAACACATTTTGGTGAGGGTTCTCTAATCGGGAAAGATGATCAGCAGCCAGGTTCTCAGCTCCTTTTTTATCACGAATAATGATATCAAATTCTTGTAGGAGGAGAACCCAACGGAGCAATCTCGGCTTTGCATCTTGTTTTGCAAAGAGATATTTGAGAGCCGAGTGATCCGTATACACCACGCATTTGGTCAAGATGAGGTATGGCCGAAACTTCTCAAACGCATACACCACAGCTAATAATTCTTTTTCTGTAATGGGTCTGAGCTTCAGTCATAGTTTTGCTCGCGTAGTGGATCGGCTGAAAATGCTTAGTTTTGCGTTGCCCCAAGACTGCGCCGATAGCA
Organism: Chrysanthemum seticuspe; assembly: GCA_019973895.1. NCBI lineage: Eukaryota > Viridiplantae > Streptophyta > Magnoliopsida > Asterales > Asteraceae > Chrysanthemum > Chrysanthemum seticuspe. The sequence goes on from BPTQ01000003.1 coordinate 41,368,589, forward strand.
AAATCACTTGCATCGCACATAAGCTCGAAGGGTAAATCCCAGTCGGGGGCAACTAGAATGGGTGCTTCCGTAAGCTTTTTCTTAAGTGTTTCAAAAGTTTCGATGCACTCAGGAGAGAAGATAAAAGGAGCATCTTTTTCGAGAAGATGGGTCATAGGCCGAGCGATTTTAGAGAAATCTTGAATAAATCTACGATAAAACCCGGCATGACCAAGAAAACTCCTAATACCTTTGACGGTAGTAGGATGAGGTAGTTTAGCAATGACATCAACTTTTGCTCTATCTACCTCAATCCCGTTCTTGGAAATCTTATGGCCAAGGACTATGCCTTCTTTGACCATAAAGTGGCTCTTCTCCCAGTTTAGACATAGATTGGTGTCTTCACACCTTTTTAGCATTTTGTCTAAGTGGGAGAGACATGTATGAAACGAATCCCCAATGACCGAGAAGTCATCCATAAACACCTCCATAGTTTCCCCGATCATGTCGTGGAAAATGGCCATCATACATCGTTGGAACGTGCCAGGAGCATTGCATAAGCCAAAAGGCATACGTCTATAGGCAAACGTCCCGTATGGGCAGGTGAATGTGGTCTTTTCTTGATCCAGCGGATCAATGGGGATCTGAAAGTAACCCGAGAAACCATCAAGGAAACAATAGTATTCGTTCCCTGCTAATCTCTCAAGCATCTGGTCCATGAAGGGTAGAGGAAAATGGTCTTTACGGGTGGCTTCGTTTAACTTACGATAGTCAATACACACACGCCATCCCGTAACCAATCGAGTTGGAATTAACTCGTTTTCTTCATTCGTGACAACAGTAATGCCACCCTTTTTTGATGAATTGGGCTAACCCAAGGACTATCAGAGATCGGGTAAATTAGACCGGCATCAAGAAGTTTGAGAACCTCTTGTTTGATAACCTCATGAATCTTAGGATTCACCCTTCTCTGATGTTGGACTGCTGGTTTGAAGTCATCCTCCATTAAGATTTTGTGAGTACAAAACTCAGGGTTGATACCCTTAATGTCGGAGAGTTTCCAAGCAATTGCTTGCTTGTGTGACTTCAAGACCTTTATGAGAGCAGTTTTCTCCTCCTCAGTTAAATCTTTAGCAATTATGACGGGTAATTTATCATCACCCTCCAAGAATGCATACTCGAGATGAGGAGGTAGGTCCTTAAGTTCAACCTCGGGAAATTCTTCAGTGGATGATTGCACTGATTTGATTTCCTCAATTGTGATTTCCTTCGGAGGGAGTGAAGATAATGGATCTTCATTAAGCAATTGCTCAAGATAGAGAATATCCCCCTCCGAATCATAAACACCATCAATTCCAGGCGGAATTGATTCATCAGTAGAAAGAAAGTCATCGATCTCTTCCAGAAGGAAGTCACCTCCCTCAAACGGAGTGAGAGAGGGGGAAGAGTCGGCAATGATAGGTTGAGATGATGTGGTGGAATTGGAATTCCCACTCACAGAATTATGAAGATAACCAAGAAACTCTTGAGAGTACTCCTCTGAAGCAATATCAATTAAATCGACGCGATTAATTGATTCAGTATCATAGTTTGAGGAGTACCTCGAAGTTTGATCGAGGTTAAAAGTAACAGTTTCGTTACCCACACGTAGAGTGATTTCTTGCTCAAATACATCGATAAGAGCACGGCCAGTTCTCAGGAATCCTCTCCCAACAATAAGAGGAACCCGATGATCGGCATCGAAATCAACAACCACAAAATCAGCTGGGAAATGGAACTTTCCTACTTTCACGAATACATCCTCTGCAATGCCGAGGGGACGCGAGATGGAACGATCTGCAAGCTCGAGAGTCATGCAGGTAGGAATAAGTTCCGGAAGAGAAAGTTTCTTCCACACTGAATAAGGCATCAGATTGATGCTTGCACCAAGATCGGCAAGAGCAAAGCATTCAATCATCCCAGGAAAAACACAAGGAAGAAGAAATTTTCCGGGATCTCCTAGCTTCTCGGGAAGCTTCTTTAACAGAACAGCTGAGCAATTCTCATTCAAAGGAGTCTTAGCCATTTCAAATAGCTTTTCTTTGTTGCTCAGCATATGTTTCAGAGTAGATGCAAACTTGGGCATTAACATGATGGCATCCGCGAAGCTTATGTCAAAGTGAAGTTCTTGGAAAATTTGAAAGAATTTTTCCATTTGATGACTAGCTTTCTCGCGGAGCTTTTGCTCATGTAAACGTGAGGGATAAGGAATAGAAGTTTTGGATTTCTGATTCTCAACAGGAGCTACAGGAGGTTCAAAAACAACTCCTTGATTCGACTTGGGTTTCTGGACCACTTGAGGTTGGACTACCGAAGGTGGGACGTGTGCGGTACCTCGTGGGCTTGAATAATGCACCTTGTCCATTGTTTCCTTGGTAACTTGACTAAATGCCACAGGAGGAGGAGGCATTGGAGTCATAGGTCCATTGTGTGTCGGAGGTTCACTTTCCACTACCTTTGGGAGAGAAGAAGAAGAAGAGGTAGTAGGAATAGCGGGTCCAGCATATGAAGCACCACTTCTGGTTGTGATCGCCTTTGCATCGCCCCTCGGATTAGCGATCGTATTGCTAGGTAGAGTACCTGAGCCCGAGGGTCGATCATTTAAAGACTTCTTGATATCAGAAATTTGGCTGACCAACAACCGATTCATTTCCTCTTGGGATTTCATGAATTGTTTCAACAGCTCATCAGATGATGGTCCAGTTGGAACAATAGCTTGAGTTTGCACAGGGAAATTCTGGCCTCTATTGTTAGGATTAGGGCCTTGATTCTGAAAATTCCCTTGATTGTTTGCATGAAAATACCCAGGGTTGAAATTTCCCTGACCTGGGTTTCTATTGAAATTTCCTTGATGTTGGAAATTTTGATTCTGATTCTGAAAACCGTTGTTTTGATTGAAATGACCTTGGTTTTGAAAACCTTGGTTTGGTCTGTTTTGATTCTGATTACGGTTTTGGTTTTGATTGAAACCGGGAGGTCCAGAGTAGTGGTTAGGACGGTGGTTCGGGTCTACAGGAGCACGATATTGATTGCCTCCTTGATTAGGCATCCCGCCCACAGCATTAGCTTCAAAAGGGTTACCATCGGTGGCCATACAGTTATAGTAAGCATGGGGGCCACCACAGGTAACACAGACTTCCACTTTCTTAACTTCAGCAGGAGGTGAAGTTTGTGGAAAAGAGACTTTCTTCTGGTTGGAGAGAACCAAAGCTTGGATAGCTTCCGTGAGTTTATCAATCTTAGCATCGGTGCTAGACTGACTCACGGGCGATGAAGAAGAGGGACCAACACTGACTTGGGAAACAACAGGCTTGCTTCGTGCAGTGCGGACTTTAGACTTGTTTTCGATTATCGCTAAAGCTTCTTTGACAGTTTTGCTTAGGAAATTTCCTCCCGCGGAGGAATTGAGAGAATCTTGATCAGATTGACTCACTCCATTGTAGAAAGTATCGAGTTGCATCAACTCGGAGAAACCGTGGTGAGGACATTTGCGAAGCAATTCCTTGAAACGATCCCACGATTCACTGAAGGATTCATCAAACTTCTGAGTGAACTTGATGATTTCATTTTTAAGGCTCGTGGTTTTGGAAGGTGGATAGAATTCATTCACAAATTTCTTCACCAGATCTTCCCATGTCTCTATAGACTGAGGGGGTTGTTTTTCAAGCCAAATCCGGGCTTGCCCCTCAAGAGAAAATGGGAACAGAAGGAGCTTAACAGCATCAGTAGGGACATTCTTATACTTGATGGTAGATGCAATCTTGTTAAACCATCGAATATGAGCATGAGGATCATCCCGCTCAAAACCGTAGAACTGATTTGAGGTTACAAGATTCAGTAACCCGGTTTTGAGTTCAAAATTTTCAGCCACGATGGCTGGTACAACGATAGCATCTCCATACCCGTCGATGGGTGCCTGGAGAAGCTCGCACATAGGAATTTCATCCGCCATGATAACGGAAGGAGTGCGAACAGTCCGGATCTCAGATCCGACTGAAGGAGCAGAAAGTCTACGAACACGCCTTCTTGGAATCTTGACAAGCTCACGAAATGGGCTCACAGATCTAGAAGAGCGAGTGCGCATACACTAGAGTTAACTCTAAGGAATCTCAGAGTTAAGGAGAGAAATGGAATTATGAAAATCTTCAGATGAGAATGAGAATTATGAAGACGTTTTATAAAAATGGGGTGAGAAGAATCTTTATGGGTTTTCTGGTTCTGAAACGTCGATATCACAACAAAATCAATTAACACAAAATCGAGGCAAAACAACAGTGAACTTAACCAATAATCCAAGATGAATGGCTTCTTTGAAAAAGGTACACCAATCACAAGGACACAAAGGCAAGTTTTAAATCTTTAGTTCGGGAACTTATTATGGTCGCACCCCCAGTTAGGTAGTGCACTGCCTTGGTTTTCGGTGGTAATCTTTTAAGTTGTTATTATTAAAGAAAACGACGAATCTTTTTGTATTTTTATTTTTGATACATATATAGAAACAAAAGAAAAAATATTTTTGTGTTTTATACGTTTTTGGATGTTTTTGGGTTTTTGGATTTTTTAGAAGAAAATATGGATATATATATAGATGAAAGATGATATAAACAAATGAGTGAGGATTCAAACAACTAATCTGCTACACGGAAGATAGATTAGCACAGCTCCCCGGCAGCGGCGCCAAAAATTTGATGCGTGCCAAACAGTCAAGCTTTATCACTCAAGCCTGCCACTTGTGAATGGCAGACCGTAACAAGCTTAAAACTGCCTAAGCACGAATGCAATGAAGATCTGAGGAGTATAGAGTCTCCCCGGGTCGTTATGTCCCAGCGAGCTATGCAATGGATCAATCAACGAATAGTGATCGAGAAATTTGAACAGAAAAGATGGATCTGATTATAATTTTAACTACAGAAAAAGCCAACAATTAACAACGGCTTAAATGCAAATTAAAGGAAATTAAAAAGATAAAAGATATTAAATAAACGCTATCACTATATTTAAAGTGATGAACGTTTAAAACCTAAAACGTACGTTTAAATTAAAAACTACGTTACGTACAAAATAAAAAGTGAAACTAACATAATATTAACCCTAAAAATATGAAAATGAAGTTTTTACAAACCTAATGATATAAGAAAATATTTAGAAAAAGAAAATTATTTTTAAAACTAATTATCTAATTAAAAACTATTTTTAACTATTAAATAATTACCTAAAATACAAGAAAATAGGAAATTAAGCTAGAAAAATAAAATTAAGACTTGGAAAAATCTAAAATATCAAAATAGAATTTTCAAAACTATTTTTGTATTTTTCTGATTATTTTTCTATTTTCTAGGAATTTTAAACTATTAAAAACTAATTAAATTACTAAAAATTACAAAATAAACTATGAAAAATCTGGAAAATTACTTTTTTTACTTTTTATATTTATCTAAATCTAAGAAAATTGAAAAATTATTTTTTTGAACCTTTTCTGAATTTTTTGTATTAAAGGCTAATTAAAAATGCTTAAAAACTAGTTAAAATCAAGAAAAATAGCAAAACAGCTAGGAAAAATCTGAAAATTTCAGGAAAACTCTAAAATGATGTTAAGAAGCTATGAAAATTGGAAAAACATTAGGTTGTGTGGATAAAAATGGAACTGCTATGAACTGAGCTTATGAATAAGCTCTTCAATAAGCTAAGTGAATCCAAACAAGCACCACACAGGAACAGAAGCTACAAAATACTAAGTATGACCAAATGAAACTTAAATCAACAAGCTACAATCACAGATTAACAAGATAACTCAGATTTGGTGATTATGATATTAAGCTAAAAACAGAAATGGGTACCTACTTGCAGTCCAAGAAAAAGCACTCAATTAAGCTACAAACTAAAAACCAATTATTAAGACTTAAACTAGACCTAAGTGACTGCTTATAACCAAAAGACCAGACTTAAACAAGCTTTTATAAGCCCTGTGCAGGCTTGCACAAAAACTGAGAAATCACTCAGTGAATACTGAGTTGGAGCAGGGCACCAGGGACTGACTTGGAGCTTCTGCACAAGCTTATCCAAAGGGCTTAAGCTAAAAACAGATATGAGGTCTTAGAGACCACCTAGTAGACTACTTGTAGATCAAAAATCAGACTCTAAAAGGTTTTAATGAACCCTATGCAGAAGCTGCAATATCTGCACAAATCCAACTTTTACACCATTTTTTACTTTTGAAAGTGGTTATAACTTTGACTAAAATGAAACTTGAATCCAATTTGATTACTGATATTGATGTTTATGAATGAAAAGAACACAATACAACCTCTGGTTAAGACTTTTAAACACAAAACAAGGATTTTGTAAACCCAAATCCTCAACAGTTGACAAGTGAGACAAATTAAGAGACAATTTTGACTTTTTGAGTTGCTAGTGCAGTTTTTATGACTGATATGAACTCAAATGAACTTAATAAGTATGAACTAACAGATTCTAACTTATGCATACACCTCTGAGACACTTATATCAGCAATGCCAAACACTCTTGAGTCAACTGATTTGCACTTAAAATGAGATTACAACAGATTCTGCTCACATCATTGATCAAACTAAGATTATATATCCTAAATACAACTTTCTAAACAGATATGCACCAGTTGTAACTACAAAGGCAGATAATACCAAGAAGCTTGAAATTTCACTTACAAGGGTCCTTTAGCCACTATGGCTTGCACCATCAACCAATGAACCACTAACCTATCCAAACCCCTATCCTAGCTCAATATCAACCCAATTCCATAGCTGCTTCACCCATTGACCCAATCAATGCCAATTATGCCCCTGTTTGACTTTCTTTGACCAATGTCCAAATATGCTTAAAACTTGAATTTAAGCTTGTGAAAAGCTGTAATAAGCTTATACAAGCTTGTTTCAGCTTTGAAATAAACCACCAAACACTTTTACTTAAGGTTTTGAAGTTACAAATTGAGACAGTGAACTTGAAACTTGCATTATAAATATAAACTGAAATTGATGCTTGAAAGCAGTCTTAATACACTTAAACACTTTAAATTGATACAATTTAACAAAAGATTACAAGTTTTTCACTAAGTTAAAGCTTTTAAATAAAAAACGACATTAAAGTTAAAAATAAAACTACTAGACTACTTTTTCTTGCTTCCAAATGCTTCTTTTTATAATCCATGAGCTTTCTCTTTCATCTCTGAGCAGTTCCCAGTTGTCCTCAGCCATTGGATGGCTTAAAACTGATCTTGGCCTTTGAATATGTTTTTGGCGCCAAAAGGTGATTCTAGCAGTTGGAGAGATTGAGTGAAATGGGGGAGAGGCATTTATTGCATTTGGAGTTTGGTGGAGGTGGGGGGAACAAGGTGTGGTGATAGGTGAGCTGGGTGGTTGCAATGGTGGGCAGACAGGGGGAGGGAAATGGGGGAAAGGGATGAGCGGGGTGTGTTTGTTTGACTGGAATTTGACCACAGGCAGTATTATTAATCAAGGGGTCCAAATTGCATTTTGACAGGGGGTCACAAGTAAAAGGCAGGGCCAAAAGGATTATGATAGGGGACCAAGGGTCAAAAAGGGTTTAATAATACATAAGGACCCATTTTGCAATTTCTGAAAATTAGGGGACCTCTTCTGCCATTTCATCAAAGTTGATCCAAGGGTAAAAAATGACAAGCTTCAAAAGTGCAGGGACCAAACTTGACAATTTCTAATTTCTAGGGGCCATTTCTGCCAAAATTCAAACTTGAAGGACTAAACTTGTAATTTCTCAAACTTTTTGATATTTTTCACCAAAGGACTAAATTTGACAACTTATGATTTTAAAAGGACCTTTGGTGACTTTACTTTTGAAATTATATGCTCAGGGACTGTTTTTGACAACTTTTGAAACTTGGGGGACTAAAACTGCAATTTTTGCAAATTTGATATGTTTTTCATCTGATTTTGATATTTTTGCATTTAAAACACATAAAACACTGATTTGTGATATTTTGATCATTTTGATGTGTTTCTGAGTGTTTTCAGATGATTTTGCAGTTCATTTTGTGCAAAAATGATGAGTATTTAGACACTCATCATGCACCTCTGGACGTTGGCAACCAAAAGAGGAAGAATTACTTGCCACGTGTTATGTAGCTGTTACGGAGGATACGATTGTCGGGCGTGCACAAGATCGTGATACGTTTTGGCATCGGGTCAGAAATGAGTTCAATAGACTCACTTTCAACGACGCACCATGATATGATAACAAGCAAGTGGAAAACGTTGAACCGTGATTGCACAAAGTTCAACGCGTATTTCAAACGTGCACAACGAGAATAGAGAAGTGGGAAAAGTTAGATTGATGTCCTCAAACGGGCGAAACAAATGTATCGTGACGAACACAAATTCGTGCCGTTTGCTCTCGAGGAGGCTTGGGAGGTTTTGCGTAAGCATAAGAATGGGACTCGCCGGATCCGGTTGATTTAACCGGCGATATCCCAAGCCAAAAAAGCGAGGGTTTGTTTGGTCATGATGAACAACCACGCCCCATGAGAAAAAAACGTGCTTCCAAGAAAGCAAGATCCAAGAGCACGACAAGTACTGGGGGAGCGAGCATCGGAGGAACGAGCTCGTCAAGCCAATTCACCGAAACTATGACAAACGAGTATCATATCAAACGTGAAACCGCCCAAGCGGCGTATCGGGCCGCCCAAGTAAAAGATGAAACGATAACAAGGTTGGAAGAGATGAAATTTTTGATGATTAACACTGATGGCAAAGATCCAAATGTCGTGGCTTGGATCAATGAAGAAAAAGACCGAATCATCAAAAAATATTACTTGCAACCTCGTCACTAGATTGTATTTTCGTCATTTCCTTTATGCTGTAGTTTAATTTGCAGTGTGTTTTTTTATTTCGTAATTTTTTTTTCGTTGTAATTTTTTTTTAATTTCGTATTGTAATATGTTTTCGAATTAATGATATGTTGTTTAATAAATGAAGTGTTTGTTTTAATTTAGGGGTTGAATTTGAAAATATCAAATGTTAAACTTTAACTTGAAAATGTTATGATAATGTGTGTTTTTTTTTGTGAGTTAAGATGAAATGTTAAAGCTGATGTGACGCTGAAGTGGCAAAGGTTAAACCTTGACCTAAGGTCACCACACCTAAGGCTCTTATAGTGAACTGAATATAGTAAAGATTGTTAAAGAATTTTTATTTTTTTTATTATTATTTTTTTATTATTTATTTTTTTATATCTCCAACATGTCCAAAAAAAACCTATTATGCCACTATCTGTATACTCACACTCCGAGGGGTTTCGAAGGGGTGTGCCATAAGTGCCGTCATACAAAGCCTTCACTTAAAAGGCACTATATTTTTATTAGTTTTGCATATAAATTAGTGTTGCAAAAATCGTAAATCGGTAGTCAGGCGGTTGACCCCCTTAGCTTGTAATCAATCTAGGCGGGATTAATCGGTGATTAATCGGATTGGCATTTTTGACAAGTTTTCTCTATTTCTGGCAAGTTTTAGGTATTTTCGACAAATTTTACATATTCCTAGCAAGATTTTTCTTTAAAAAAATCTTGTAATATATATAAACAATTACTATAACTTATTAAACAATTTTACGACGTGTTTTGAGTGTTTCTGGCAAGGTTTGAAGGTTTAAGGTATGTTTGACCACCGTTGACCGTCGCTGACCATAGTTAACCGATTTTCACAAATCGAAAAGGTTGGTGGCCTTCTAGCGCTTAGGCGGTAATTAATCGACCTTGTAAGCCTTGTTTTACAACAGTGATATAAATACGTATATATTAAACATATATAAGTTATATAATTTAATTTTATATGCAATTTTTTTAGTTTACAAATATAATAATATCTATTTGTTGTTATTGTCAACAAAAACTGAAAACACTGCTCACGCTATTAAAACAATAACAAAACTGAACAAATCATAGGACCCGTGAATATGTATAACAAATGCATTCTTTTATTTTGAATGTCAAAAAAGTGCACGATATCAAAAAATATATACAGGGATCAGGGACGGAGCCAGGACAAAAAATGATCGGGTGCACAAAATCTTTTGAGCCGTAATATTGAAAACACATTTTGAAGTACCGGATGCATTTAAGATACATTTAGAAAAAATCAGTGTTTTTTTCAGAAATTAACACTATATCGAAAAAATCCATGGGGTTCCCGAGCACCCGCGGGAACCCCGCTAGCTCCGTCCCTGACAGGGATACAGACATATATAATACCAATATACCATGTTCGACACCCAAAAAATCTTGCATGTTTCATTTCTAGTTTTTTTTAGAAACTCTTACAAAATATTACAGTACCTTATACTAAAATGAAACATTTATTTGGTCGATTGATAAACAAAGGGGAGAAGATGAGGTGACAAGTGAGTGTTTGTTTTATGGAGAGAGACGTGTATGAACAAGCCATATGGTCGCTTTAGGTATCCAGAAGCCAATGACTAAATCCTTCACCAAGAAGCCAAGTCAAACTTTTCTTTGCTAGTTTCTGTTGACCAAAAAACATATGCTCAGACTTCTAAACAAGGACTGAACTTACAACCGTGATACTATAAACTAGACAAGCATCGTGCCTCAGATAGTTTTTACATTTTTTTTCCTTTTAAATGTTGTTAACTGAATGGAGGCGCTTTATTTTTAGATACTAACAATCCACTACATACCAATGGATGCATCTGAGCCATTGGATCTAAAAGGCATCTTTTAATAATAAAAAACACATAGGGACCACTCTTGCTAATTCAGCAAACTTACCCCACCAATTCTACCTCAAACCTTTCACTTTCCCAAATTCCTCTATCAACAAAATCTGCACTTTCTCTCTCTAACCAAAATAAAAAAAATGCCATAAAAATTCAAAATCAACCGCTTTTATCCGTTAAAATCAAAGATAAAACACAAAAATGGAAGAATCATCGAGTGTAGAAGCAGATCCACAAAAAAAAGGGTTAAAAATGAACCTGTCGAATCTCGATATGAACGTATGATGCTTCCGACTAATTACTTAGATGTTTTATTAGAATCTCTAGTGATTTTGTATTTATTTATGAATATTATTGCTACTTATGAAGATTTTTGTGTATTTTTTTTGTTGATTTTTGATGTGATACTGCGTGATGCATGTGATGATTATGTACTTGTTTGAGTTTTATTGAGGGATTGTTATAATAAATTGATTAATGTTGTTATAAAATACAGAAAAATAAATTTGTTTTGGTGTGATTTTTATTGTGATTGTGATATGCTTTTGGTTGTATTTTGTAGTGTTTAAATTTGGTTGAGTTTCTGAGTAAAACACTTTGTATACATGGATGCACACCAAGTGTTTGATGAAATGTGTGAGTGAAAAGTATCATACGTGTAGTATCACCAGTGATATTTGAAGTTGAACTGTACATATGTATTATCACTAGTGATATTTGTATTATCACTTGTGAAATTTTTGTTTATTTGATAGGTTTTTTTGTTTACTTGTTAAGATTTATTATATGTCATGTATAGTATCACTTTTGATATTTTATTGTTATTATTTTGTAATCATAGTTAAACTTTTTTTTGCTAAAAGTTTTGATGATATAATATTTACTGTGAGTAAATGTTGTTCTGTCGTCAATCAAATTTTTGACTCCATCTCCAGAGAATTAAAGGTATATTGTAACGTATAAGCATGTCTCCTTTAGAAGAATTAACTGTGATAAAACCCTGAATATATGCGGCATACTTGATTTAACATTTAGCTTATGTGTTATATCACCAGTGATACATACACATTCAGTAGAATGCGTATGTATACTTTGAGTAGAATGTTATAATGATATACCTAAAATTTATTCTATAGTATGAACACTTTGCTGTTTTTGTAGATTTTAGTAGTTTATTGAGGGATTGTTGTGAAAGTTAGATGATTATTGTGATAATACGAGAGACTTAACAGGCTAAAATAAATATTGTGACTGTAACATGCTTTTATTAGATTTGTGGTAGATATATGTGCATAATGGATAGATTGGGCATGCTTCGATATGTTTAAAAGCGGTATTTGACTCTAGTATTAGTTGGTAGTATATCACTTATGGTAAACAGTTCCAATGATTGCTTATTGTTAGTATATCACATGTGATACAACAGTTGCAACGATTGCTTATTTGTAGTATATCACCTGTGATACAGCAGTTGTAATGATTGCTTATTGGTAGTATATTACCTGTTATACAACAGTTGTAATGATTGCTTGTTGGTAGTATATCACCTATGATATTTGATGACGTATACTTATTCAGTTTATATATCACGTATGATATTAAAAAACAATGAACTATTCATACACTAACATGGTATATATTTTATGCAGATTTGAATTATAAAACTGAGAACTATCAAGAAGCAAAAAAGCAGGGGCTGAAGGTGAAAGGAAAAAGACCTTCGCGAAAAAGCAACCAAGTCAAACTAAAGAAGTAAACAAAGAAACGACATCATCACCGACAACACTAATAATACCAAGCAAATTAACAAAATCCACTGCTAGACCTTTAAGCTTAGAAAACATGAAGAACAAAAACAGAAACGGATACACCACCAACAAATTCTGAAAGAAACATCTGTGATATCACCTGTGATATAACAGGATCTACAACCACCAACACCACCAATAGTAACCGTTGAACTGACAACAGAGACTGCATGTAAAAAAGCAAAGACAATTGCAGAAAAAGAAGAAGAAGATGCAAACTAAAAAGAATGAAGTGGAAATAAGACAAAAGGAGGGGATGCTCATAAAGCTGGAAAGAAGAAAGTTGTAAAAAATAAAAAGACAAAAGCATCAATTAGTAATTTTCTTTTGCTACTTAAATTGTAATTTTCTCTTACTACTTAAATTGTAAACAATGGTAATTTCTATTCAGTTGTAAATAATGCTTTTGGTTTATCTGAATATAACATTTTTTTGGTAATTTTATTAGAGTATCACAAGTGATATTAATGAAAAGTCAGATAAAAATACCATTGACTTCATGAAGAAAACTATAAAAACAAGTAAAAACTCACAAAGACCTCATAAAAATTAATTCCAACTATTTATCACAAGAAATACATAAATTCTAATTTATGATAAAGACGTGGCTTGGAACCAGGAAGCTCAGCTGCAATTGCTTTTCGCATAGCACCATCTTGACCAGTTACAATGATATTCGGATAACGCACAAAAGCTTTCTTGAATTCTTGGAGTAACCATACACAAGATTCAGTAGTTTCAATCTTAAGCAGACCAGAACCAACAGTAACACATCTCGTGTGATTGTCAATTGCAGTAAAAGGCACAAAATCCATCATATACCTGGAAAGAGAAATATCTCAGGTGATAATATATACAAAATATACAAAAAACAATGAAATCTCACAGGAGATATTACAAATTAAAAAGCATAATTGTTTGTTTTGTATGTGGTATAAAAATAGACGATATCACCAAACTATTTGTGATTGCAATTTGCAAAAAAATGGCTCAATCAAATGAAAGAATCAACAACAACTGCAGCTGTGGTTCAAAAAAGCACAACAGCTCTACAAAACCTATTGAAGAAGCTCAAACAACTTTGATATCATAAGATCCTCCATTACCACAACTGATTCAAAAAAATAAAAGAAAGCTGACACACCTGTAATATCACTGGTGATATCACATTTGATATCACCTGTGATATCACTTGTGATACAACTGAGAAACCAGCAATACAGAAAAGAGAAAAGGAGAAAAGCATAACCTCAAGTACAACACACTGGGTCTTTTTATCTTCTGCAATTAACCGAATTACATGATTCCAAACAGGGTTTAAGTTGTAATCAACAACCTTTCTTTTGAACTTTTCAAGTGGCCGAATATATGCAATCACATAAGGATCAGACTTCCCAATCATTTCCATGTTTTTCAAATTATTTGCCTTCACGATTGTTAAGGTAAGCAGTCCTTGTGGCTTAAGCTTTAGGTCACTGCGCAATTATCAAACAGTACATCAAATTTGCATCACCTCAAATATAGAGTGATGGAGAAAGCAAAATACAAAACGCACTAAATTAAAATCCAAAAGGACGCCATTCAGAAAAATGAAAATAAGCATCAGCTAATGCAACATAGGATATGATTACTCATTTACAATAACTATAGTGCACTTTGATTAATTACTTAAAGCTTGTTTATTCAAATAAATATTTTTGATTTGGTTATATATGAAATGATGGACAAAACAAGAACATGTGATTGCTTCTCAACTTGTGAATCCCTCTCTAAGGCATTTTGTCAAACACCTTTCATGCATCAAATTTTCATCAATTCACCTATCCTAAAATGATATCATACTAAAACCTAATGCTACTCACAATCTCAAACATAAACTAAAAGTATCAAATAAACAAAATTTCACAAGTGATAATACAAATATTACTAGTGATAATACACATATACAGTTCAACGTTAAATATCACTGGTGATACTACACGTACGATACATAGCAGTTTCAAAACAACAATCAGACATAAAAACAACATTCAAATGTAGTTAAAAACAAAAATTCAACTAACAACTTAAATAATAAGCAGAATTACATGAGCAGATAACAAGATTATCAAACATTTTTCACTCACACATTTCATCAAACACTTGGTGTGCAACTTAATAAGAAGGAATGTTAACAACTTGATCCACATAATTAACAACCGATCAACAACATTATCAACCACAACAACATCAATCAAATCAACTTTTGAAACAGACGGTTCATTCAAATAAAAAAAAGACATAAAAAAGTGATGAAATGATCAGGAGGTGATGATGAAATGATGATCGAAATGGTGATGGTGATTGGAATGGTGATGTGATGGTGATCCAACTGATGATGATCAAACGGTAATAGTTGATTGGAATAACTACTTTTGGAGGGAAATGATGAGAGCGGGTTGGGAGGAAAACACACAGTAACTGTGTGAAAAAAATAAAACGAATGAACAAAAAAAAGAAGAAAAAGTTTTATATAGTTGGGATACTTAAGGTTAAGAATATTAAATCTTAGGTTAATCCCCACCATTAGATCAAAATAAATGAATGGTGGGGATTTGACCATTGGTAAGTACCAAAATAAAGGTATGCAAATGAAAATTCCTCTAACTGAATGACTTATATTTGCCATTTAAGTACAGTTTTGAAAGATAATGTTTTGATTAACTTAACTCTTTCGCAAAAGTATTCCTCATTGTAAAAAGGATAAAGACTAAAAATGCTTCACCAATTTACTCAAAATAACTAAAATGAATAACAAACAAGAAAAAGACTTATTTTGAACAATGAAACCGGTTAATTGCTGGTTATTTTCACGTGGTTACATGCTTGGACGGTTATCTCGTTTTTTTTTGTTTTACTTTTACAAATTTCATCCTTTGGGTTGTTCAAAAATTGCACCGTTTGTCCTTTTCCCGCAAATTTTTTTTGCCTAACCTAACCCAAGTGACACTAACCTAAAGAAACCCGATCATATTCCACTTTTTACACCTTATCACTCCGGAAACAACCCGATCACTCTTCACAACCATATATATATATATATATATATATATATATATATATATATATATATATATATATACACACACACACACACACACACACTAGCCGTTTAAGCCAGCCCAAGGGCGGGCACGACTTGTGATTTATTGCTTGTAATTCAAAGTGTAATTTAGTCATTTTGGTATTTTAATTGTGATATGATTTTTATTATTGCAGTTTAAATTTTTTATACATGAACATTATATCCTAAATAAAGCTTCTTTATACATTACGTTTGTTGTTTCTTGATAAATTCCTTGTTTAATTTAGTTCCTGGTTAATTATTTTTTTCACATTGTATGTTTATTTTTTTGGTTGTTTTTTTGAATTAAATAATTTGTATAGACTTATATTCATATTAATAGTTTAAGTAATAAATGAATGTGAGATGCATGATTTAGGTAAAGAGTTTCTAAGTATATGTATAGTGTTTTTATACATAAACAGTTTTGCATATGTTTTTATTCTTCTAATCTTTTCATATAGTAGGGTTTTTTATATTTTTTGTAATATAATAATGTGTATATTTGGTAGTTATGCTGCTGTTTATATTCGTTTTGTTATATACATGTTAATAGATTAATTAATACGGAAATATTTAATTGGTTTCCATGTAACACATAACTGTAGTTATACATTTTTTTTTTGGTTTAAACTAAATTTGTTAATTTGATTTTTGTGTCTATATTTACATAATGTTTTCTTAGATGAATTAATTTTAATGACTAAGTAAGTGTTTTTTATATTAAGAAAATATGTATTATTTTTTTTTTGTTTGTAAAATATGTTTGGTTATTAGGCCCAATACTGATTAGGGTTTTTTGGGTTTAAAATGAATTTCTTAATTTGATTTTCGTATTGTATTTTTGTTTTAAAATAGGTTAGGTTAAAAGGCCCAAGCCCGGTTTTTTATAGGGTTTTTGATTTTATTAGTTATAAATATTAACATTTGTTACTTTGTGTCGTATTTTTTATATAACTTTTAGGTATGGATGATAAATCTTCATCAAACGAAATTGTTTCCAAAGATAGTGAAAGTAAAGAAACAAATAATGAAGGTATTTTTTTGTGTATGTTTTTTAATATTATCGTTTTGTTCTTAAGTAATTAGTCGTGTTAATGTCATTTTCAGGTGTAAATGATGTTGGAACGCTTGTTGATTGGTTAAAGTCTTATTTTGGCAATCGACTAATCAGCGTTCGTGACATGAAAAAACTTTTATCAAAATTGGCTAAAGTAACAACATTAGTTGAGCAGATGCAGGCTTCGGGGCATGATATTGATGATGACTATATGATTGATTTAGATTTTTTCGGGATGGTTAATGTTATGTTTTTTTTTGAATAATTATTTTTCAGTTTTGTATTAAGATATTTTAATTTCAATTAATAACATTTTTTTTAATGATTTGTTGTTATATTTTTGGTTTATAATTTTTTATTGTTTAAATAATATGGTAGTGTTTTTATATTTAGATATTATTATATTGTGTACACCTAATTTGTATTAAGATATTATTATATTTGTACACCTAATAAGTATTATATTTAGTTCTAACTATTTAACTTCCTAGGATCACGAAGTGCAAATCAACTCCACGAATCTAGTTGTTATTTTTGCCAATATACAATGTTAGTTTCTTTACCAAGATTGATTTTGATTATTCTGCATTAGTCTAATTAAAGTTGAAATTTGTTTTTTATTATGTTTCCTTTTTTTTGGTGTTAAAAACGAACTTTTAGACTGCATGTTTTAATTTAATATTATGTATGTGTTTGTTGGTATATATTGTTTGATGTATATGTTTTTTTTTGTTATTGCATGGTTTATTGTTGCTAATTTGTAAAACCCCCAATTATTGTGCCTTATTTGTGCTGGATTCTTGAAATCAGAGTATTAATGTGAATGGTATTTTATGTGTTTGTATTTTATATATACTTTTTAGTCTGTGTTCCCCTGCATTTTTTGTAGTGTGTTTGAACTATTTATTATGTATTTAATATCAAATTTAAGTTTTATCTACATTTGTTAAATAGCATATGATGAAGCGCGTGAGTGAGGTTTTATTTTTTAGTTTGTGTTACTGTGTGTTTTTTGTTATGTAAGTTTATTTATGTTATTTTTATGAAGTTTGTTATTGCGTTTGTCTCTGGTGATTGTGTTTATGTACATATTATGGTTTTCGGTTGTTTTGTTACACATACAGATGCTTTTTAAATAGAGTTTGTAGATGTTGTTGTGAATGGTAGCAAAGTTATTATGAATTGTGTACTAACTGTAATTGACACTATTATTTATATTAGTTTTGGAAAGAAAATACTGTGGTTGAGTTTGGTTTTTGTGTCCATGTCGTGTGAATAATTTTATGTTTGTTAAACGTTACATATGTCGTTTTTAGTTATATTTAAAAACAACTTACGTTACATATGTCGTAGAGGCTGTTAATGGTTATTTGCAAAGTTTGTGAATAACATTTATGATTTTAAGATTTGTGATGTTGATGGTGATTTGGGCATGATATATGCTGAACAATGGGAAAAATATGTTGAATAAAATGAGCATAAGCATGGTTGGAGTGTTTTATTTGATTTATTGTACTAATTGAAATTTCCACTATTATTTATGTTAGTTTTGCAAAGAAAATAATGTAGTTGAGTTTGGTTTTTGTGTTCACGTCGTATGAATAATAATATGTTTCTTAAATGTTACAGATGTCGTTTTTAGTTACATTTAAAAATGGTGATGAAAATGGTATCAAAGTCCCACTAAAGTTGTTTGAGCTAACTGATCGTAGAAGTTGCGAATGGTTGTTTGCAAAGTTTGTGAATAAGGTTTATGATTTTAAGATTCGTTCTGTGGATGGTCTTTTGGGCATGATATATGGTGAACAATGGGAAAAATATGTTGAAGAAAATAAGCTTAAGCATCGTTGGAGTGTTTTATTCGATGTAAGAAATGCTCAGTATGTTCTTTTGATTCATTTTGACGAGCATGGTAATAATGGTTGTGGGTTCCTTAACATAGAAGGTGGTCATAAATTGGGTAGTTGTGTTACAAAGAGTACGGAAATGAGTTTGTCCAGACAGGTGCATTATGTATTTGGTTTAGTTTTGTTGAAGGGTATTTATATTTTGTTTTTGCAATTCTTGTTAATCTAAATATATAATTTACTGGTTTTCTGTTTGCAGTCGGTGCCAAAAAGTTTGTTTAAAGAGTATGTCTTTAAGAATAAGACTTTGTATAGTGTTAGGACGTGTGATGGTTGGATGAGGGTTTTGTTGGAATTTGATGGTGATGAACCATGTGGTTTTCGCGGGTTTCAGTGGGAACAATTTTGCAAAAAACATATGATCGATGGCACTCAAACGTTTGTTTTGTATTTTTTTGCTAGTCATAATTTTATTCTTACTATCCATGATACTAATGGCTTTTGTGAAGATCCCCTATTTGAACGTAAGTTGTTTTCCCGCCTTTTTTTTTTTTTAGTTTCATTGTTATTATTATTATTATTATTATTATTATTATTATTTATTTATTTATTTATTTTTTATAAAACATTACTTTCATTAGAAATAAAAACCATAGGATTACAAGAAATTAGTGGGAAGCCTTGAAACAATCTGGGCTCCCACACCTTTAGCAATATTATTATTATTATTATTATTATTATTACTGGTATTTTTTATGAAATATTTATTTCCTTGTGTGTACATGTATTTTTTTTATTTTTGATCTCGTTTGTTTGTGAGAGTGGTGAATAAACACAAATATCAAAGTATCAAATTAACGCAAGAATCGACAAATCAACCTTTTAGGAAAAGGGTTAACGCGCCAAAACTCACGTATGTGATAAAAGTGATACCGGGAAAGTGATTTCCCCGGGTCGTGTCCCAACGAGGTGTGAAATTGACGGTGTCGTTTAGTTTCGTGATTAGGACTTGAATTGGTTAAACGAATTTGGGATTTTGATTACGTATTCTACAAAATAAAGAACGGGAATGAAAATAAAGCACGTAAAACAAAGTAAACACTAAATAAACTACTACTAAGCCTAAGATACAATAAAACGAAGCTAAATTACATCCTAGGGTGCTAAAATACTAAAACGCAAAAAAAAGGGGAACACACCTGAGCCATAAACGTGAAAATTTTGTAATTTAAGGGCTACGGGTGTAAAAACAATTTTCCTACATTCTAAACGACTAAAAATAATTTTAGAAAAAAGTCGGGTATTTTTTCGACTTTTAAATTATTTATTACGAATTAAAAACTAATTTATACTAATTAATTAATAAAAAAATACTAAACAATTTTAGAAAATTCTAAAAAAATTACAAAAAATACCTTAAACACTACTGAATGTAAGAAAAATAAAAAAGTGGTGCACTGCTTATTGAAATACGCAGCTAAAAAGGGCTTAATGTAAATAAGCTTAAAACTGCAATGTGTATTCAAGTAATTAGGAAAGCAATATCTAACACAAGACATGGACTAGAGCAGATGGTTATATGGTGATTGCTTCAGGTCGTGGGTGTAGCGAGTGGACTGTCCCAGGTTCAAACCTGGGCAGTTACACTTTTTGCCAACATTTTTTTTTTCTTTCTTTTGGGAACTAATAAATAAACAAATATAAGAACTTTTGTGAAAAACTTTGCTCTTGAAATTACCCAAATAAGCTGTTTTCACAGCTTATTTCCCAACAGTGGGACAGATTCATACCCAAACACTCTTTTAACCTTTTTAACACAAAATAAGCGATAGAAAAGTAGTTTTAAGGAAAAGATAAGCTAACATTTAAACTGAAAACTACAATAAGCTAGAGGGACAACTAAAAAAAACAATTTACAATGGGGAATAAGCAGTTGGTATAAGCACACTAGGGGGTCTTAAACTAAGAAAATGGAAAATAAGCAAGCATTAAGATACAAATGAGCACTAAATAAGCTAAGGGGTAACTGGTCCTAAACTAATACACTACTAGCAATAGCTAAAACCTAAATAAGCTAAGCAAACAACCTAATAAGCACATGAAAAAAAGTCCATACAGCTGCTGCTGTAACAGTTAGCTAAAACAGCCCACATGGGGCTTTTCAAGCTTAAAAATTAAGCTACTAGGGGACTCCAAATTTCTAACATTGGGCGGATAAATAAATTATGGCATAAGGGGGACCTGTTGGGCTGCTGATGCAGCAGAGATGTGCAGCAAATGGGGATTTTCAAGGCACAAATTAATCGTCTAATAAGCTCTAAAGTCAAAAATAAGCTACCCTATATTGAAACTATACTACAAACTACTAATGTAACAAAAAAATTACTCCTAATTCTAATTCTAACTTGTCTAAAATTAAGCTAAAAAGGGAACAGTTGGCTGAAAGACAGAAATTACTTACGGAATTGCATACCAAAAAAAAATCTATTCTATGGAACTTAACTAATTGGACAGCCTAAAATGATGCTAACAGAACTTAACAAACCCATTTTGAATTCCAACATGGGTCAAAACTGGAATTTGACCCATGAAACTGGCTAAACCAAACACCCTTCACTGGGCAGAAAATTATTATTATTATTATTTTTTTTTTTGAAGCAGTGAAACTTTTTAATTTAAGGAAAACTAACTTGCATTATCAACAAAAGCTTAAAATGAATTGAAACAACTTATAACAGATACAATTTAGAACCAAATGAAATATTTCAAGAACATGAGGAAAAATTGAAATTGCAATGGAATTAAAGGACTTAAATTAAAATTGCATTGAACTTTAAAATTACAGGAAATTTAAATGGCAGAAAAATAGAAAGGGGACTAGAACAAAATTTCTAGACAAGAATTACACTAATCCTACAATGCCTATTTATACAAAAGTCTGAAAAATATGTCTTTTCTTCTTATCTTCTTTCTTGCGTGTTTCCTGTGTGAGGTAAAACCAGCCAAGTACTCCTAGTGTGCTTTCTTGAATTCATCCCATCCATCTAAGAGTTAGGTACACTACTGGGAACCAATCTGAGCCGTTCAAGGGGTGATGGGGAAGAGGAGTAGAGTGGGTATGGGATGGACTGGGTAAAGGATGGGAGGAAGGTTGAGTGTTTCAGAGAAAGAAGAAAAGAGGAGGGAAAAGGGGGTTGCGTGTTCTGGTGTGCTGGGATGGTCACAGGAAGGGAAGGGGTAAGTGATTTTGAAAGGACTTTTTATTTTGAAATGTATTTTTGGTAATTAAGAGTTTTTTTTTTTTTTTTTTTTTTTTTTTTTTTTTTTTTTTTTTTTTTTTTTTTTGAAAACTAAAAATTGGTTTGTAGGAAAAATAAATTTTTACAAAAGTTGGTTTTTGAGGTGAAATGGGATTTTTTTGGTTTTGACGGGCAAAATGGGTATTTGGGTATCGGGGAAGGGTAATTTGGTAATTTTGTGTTTTGGGGAAGGTTTTAAGACTGTTTTCCCAAACCCACTCTAAAAAATGTCCGGGTCTTCAATTGATCAACGATCGTAGAAAATCACATCTCGGCACCGGCTTCTCAGCACTTTTCTGATTTTGGCTCGATTTTGTCCGTTTTTGCTCTGTTTTCAGTCATTTTATACCTGCAAGACACAAAACACACTCCGAGGATATTTTTAACATATTTTGATCATATTTGGGTGTTTTTGGTCATCTTTGTGGTCTTAGGCGGGTAAAAACGATGAGTGAATAAACACTCATCAAATTCCCCCACACTAGGCAATTGCTAGTCCCTAGCAGTCAATCATGTGAAATAATGAAAGACTCAAGATTACTAAGACTACCCCGTTTCGACTTTTTATTTGATGCGAGCAACTTAAACTGAAACGTAAACAACATGCTTGATTAACAAAAAGTGGTATCATGGAACCGGATTCACACAAAATGGGTGTCTCCAGGGAATTGTAATCGTCATCCACTTTTTAATACTCTCAAACTAAGTCTAGACTTATTGTGCAAACGTTTTGGTAAAATGCTAACACTACTTATATCAATAATCTATGTAAATCGAGACTTAACTTTTTTACTCCCGCAATTTATACAGTTTAAGTTTGTGTGCTCATTTTCAAAAGTTTGACCATTAAAACCGATCTAGTTATGGTTGTTATCCACTTAACTAAAATCTTAACTTCCCGGAAACTACGAAAGTCTAAGGATCGAAAGGGCCTCTTCCATGTAGCGGCTTTCTTCTCGGCACATCCCAAAACATAAGTTTTAAGTGACCAGGCTTTTGACACCCCACAGAGAATAGTACCGGAATTAGCGGGAATTTGATTCCAAAGATTTACGAGGCTACCGTTAAGTTAAAACTAAACCTAAATGGACGACAACCGATGATAATTTAGAAATTCGAGATTCAAAGGTGAGATCACTCCATGTTGCGACTTTCTTCTCAGCTTGTCCATTTAAGGAGGCTAGGTTTTCACCCTTGAGAATAGTATCGGAGCTTTCGGGGTCTTTGACTTCAAGAATTTCCAAATCACCGTCAAATTTTAAAACAACCTTGACGAATCCTAGCTCAACTTCCGATTTAAATTTAAGAAAAAGCAAGTTTCGCACATTTATTCATAAACAACATAGTATTTTTATTTGATGACTCATATTTTTTTTTCATTTTTCATTTTTCATTTTTTTTTTTTTTTTTTTTCACTTTTTTTTTTTTTTTTTTTTTTTTTTTTTTTTTTTTTTTGACTTTTAACTTGCAATTTATTTTTGCATCATTCAAGCACTTTTACGATACTTTCACTTTGCAACATTATTCCGATTTTAAGAAAGTATGCTTTTCCAAAAATTTAAATAAAAAGTTGAACTTGAGCTCTATATCAATTTTGCTTAAAAACTTTTTATTGTAACAAGACGATTTAAATGTTCAAAAGTTTGACAACAAGCACGTATTTTAGGTTCAATTAGGAGCTACTGGGAGAAAAAGCCATATATTACTTATATAAGCTTTAAAGAGAACCAACTACTCCACGCTTAGCATTTTCATTTGCACAACTCGTAAAAACTTAGCCTAATTGTTAAGAGAGCAGCTAGATCAACACTCTAGCAGAGTCGGGATTCCCTTTGTTCTAACCTAATCAAGACTAAACTTTCATTAATACCGAAGCATTAACGCCTTATTTTCGTGCAAAAATTTTTAAATTTGGGTCAAAACGGGGGTACTAGGGACTAAAGGGTACAAATGTGACAAAATTCGACAGAATTCCCCCCCACACTTAGAATTGAATATTGCCCTCAATATTCAAAGTCCCGGCCGAAGCCGATACTATCGAACGGAAAAAGGTAATACCACTAACCAAGTGTGTGGACGAAATCTGTAATTTAACACAAAAATGATTTTTTTGAAAACATATCCCCAGATAAACGTTAGTAAAATGATCGGATATTGGGCGGCTGGATTGAAAACAGGTGCATTAATCATCACGATCAAGGGGATTCCTGAAAACAAGAGCAAACACACAAGAAGCAAACATTGTGGAGGTTTCCCCCCACACTTAGTTGTTAGAAAGTAGAAAGAAGTCAGAAACATGGGTGGACACCCATGAAATGCTATTTTTTTTGTTAACCGAGTCGCTAGCTTGACTCGACCCCGATTTCATTTATCCTTGGGGGAGCAAGTGTTGAATTCATCAATCATGAGAATTCCGGGATAAAAAATTGTATCCTCATTCCCGAGGGAGTGAAGGATAGGAGAAGTCACATTAAATGTGAAGAAGGGAAGAAAGATTCTGATGATATATGTTTCAAGCACAAATGAATCCATAGGAAGAAGGAGTTCATTTTGATCACATTTTAAAAACTCATTTTCTCTTCCAATGAGTATCCCTGGTTTAAAAATTTTGTCTTCACAAGACGGATCAATGGAATACTCGATGGAGATCTCATCAGAGAGGATAGAATCGTCATCACATGACGGAGGAGATGAGTCAGAATACAGAGGTGGGACAAGTGGTGTGCTCTGAGAGCTAGCAATTTCCACCACTTCCGTAATGGTCTCTGTATCGGCCTCAGACATTTCAACGAAAAGAGGATTTACTTTCCCAAAAGTGTAGTCATCATTAAATTCAAAAAGAGGATTTGAGAAAATCCCGGAAGTAACCTCAGAAATGTCGAGAGAATCACAAAAAGGCAAATCACAATCACTATCGGATGTATCCTCAGACTCACTTGGGATTGGGACGAAGTTCTCAACACTAGACGATTCCGTTTCCGGAATTGTGCTAAGATGCTCATCCCCCATGGTGAGAGAGTCCTTGGAAGCAATAGTAGGTAAGATAGGTGTGATAGCAATAGACTGAGGGAGTTGAGAGATAACATCGTTCAATGGAATAGCACTCTCCTCGTCATAATCATAATCGGCGTCAACCTATCAGCATATAAATCTCGTATATGACGCATCTGCTCCTCAACTAATAATTCTTCCATGCTTCTGTTATCCGGTTCTTCGAGAACGGGTGTGATAGCAGCAGATGAATTATAGAACTCCCCGATTGGAAAGGTTTCTTCATCATCGTCATCATAATAATACACGAGAGGTTTCCAATATTGGGAACTTACTCTAGCTGCTTGTTCTTCAGCTAGAAGTTCTCCATACGTTTTCTGATGAGATTCTTCTTGGGGATGTTTAACCAATTCTTTTAAATCTTTGAGTAAATCTAGACAATTTTGGAGAAGTTCTTGAGGAATTTGCAGAGGTTGTGTTTGAATCGTTTGGTACTGTGGAGGTTGGTCATGATAAGAGTAGTCATAATTGTTACAAGGATTATGCTCATAGACAAGCGGATTCCTTGTTTGACAATCAACATTATAGTGCGGACCTCCACAGTACTCACAACCGTATGATTGTTGTGAGTGATTCGGTAAATTATGTGGATATTGGTCAAAACCAAAGTTTTGATTGTTACATGGAACCTGCTCATAGACAAGCGTGTTCCCCGTTTGACACTCAAAACTCGGGTGAGGACTTCCACAATACTCACAAGAATATGTCTCCATCTCATAGTGCGGGGGTTGGTTAAGGAAATGGGTTGTTTCATTGTAGGGATTTTGGTCATAGACAAACCCGTTTCCCGAATTCACAATGCTACAACCGGGGCAATTTCCACCATTTTGAGGTCCCCCGCACCATTGACAACCAAATTGGTAAGACGAAGACATCATGAAGAATTAAACGGATAGAGGGTGAAAGAAATAGAATTATGCGATAGAGAGGATAACGAAGAATAGAATTAAATGGTAAAAGGAGGGTAAGAGAAATAGAATTAAATGGATAAGAGGAATGACGAAGAATATTTTTGGGGTTTGAGTGCCCATGCACAAAAACCAATCAATCAAAACGATACCAAAGCAAAAACACAAGGAACTTAAACCAATAATCACAAGCGTATTCACGCAAGTGACACAAAGGCAAGTTTTGAATCTTTGGTTCGGGAACTTATTATGATAACACTCAAGTTGAGAAGTGTTATATTGATTGTGTGTTCTATTTTATTTAAAACAAAAGGAAAAAGTCTTTTTGTATTTTTATCTTTTACATATATACAAAGAAAAGAAAAATATTTTTGTATTTTTGTATTTTTATAAAAAGCAATAACTTCACGAGGAAGGTTCTTCAAGTCACTAATCGCAAAAATCACGATAATTTGATCTCGTTTGTTTGTGAGAGTGGTAAATAAACACAAATATCAAAGTATCAAATTAACGCAAGAATCGACAAATCAACCTTTTAGGAAAAGGGTTAAAGCGCCAAAACTCACGTATGTGATAAAAGTGATACCGGGAAAGTGATTTCCCCGGGTCGTGTCCCAACGAGGTGTGAAATTGACGGTGTCGTTTAGTTTCGTGATTAGGACTTGAATTGGTTAAACGAATTTGG
>BPTQ01000003.1:41395208-41421372 GCA_019973895.1 Chrysanthemum seticuspe
TGTGATCAAGATATAGTTCAATCCTACCAAACAACTGAGCAACATCAAACATGTGTTTTATTTCCTTATCATTAGTTACTCTAACTAAACCTTTCTCTAATTCAGCATGAGGCACCTTATAATACAAACCTTGAAAGTAATTACCAACTTTTTCTTCCAGGAATTCAGCAAATCTAAGATAGGGCATCCTTGGAGCACACATGTTAAGAATCACCCCATCCGCGTAGTGTAGAGGCAAATGCCTAAAATATCCGTCATTGTGTACATCAAATTGGTGCAAATTCGTACCTGGTATCATTCTGGCACATAATTGAGAAAAAAATAAATTAGGGTTTTCACCATGGTTAAAACTTTGATCAAAACAGATCATAATCAAAGAAATCATAAAATTGTTTACCTGAAATAACGAAACAAGCATCAAATATGGCAAAGAAAAACGATCAATTTTTTTGGTATGTGAAATTAGGGCTTGGAATATTTACGGGTTATGAGGTAATTGGGGAAATTGGGGGAAGTAAATAAGGTTTATAAAAACCTTTACAAGACACCCTAAGGATACAATTTTTGTTCAAAACATTCCCAAAATTCACAAACTCAGCTTAAAACGAGTTTAGTGTGATTAAGAAACTTAATTACACTATAAGTGTGATTTTGTGTTACAAAAGGAAAATTAGGCAAGTTTAGGGCTACTTTAGGAGGAAAAAAAAGTTCGATGCCCAGAAAAGGAAAAGTGGAGATTGATCTCTTGGTATGTAAATAATTTTTTGTCCTCAAATGATCTTAAATCTTGTATACTAAGGGGTCAATCTTCACCATTCATTTTTATTAGATTTAATGGATGAGATTAATTACAACAATTAAAAAAACTCACTTTCATCCTTTTTTTTTTAAATATAAATATCTTTCAAACCGTTAATCGTCAAACGAAAAAAAAAAATATACCAACGACGAGCATTTAATTATCTTTCTATAGATAGGCACTTTGATATACTTTCGACAAAAAAAAATTTTTTCGTGTTTTTCATCTTTTTTTTTAATTTTTTTTCGTTTTTTTTACGTTACTGAATTTTGCATGAAAAAAATCATATACTCCCTCCGTCCCATATTAAATGTCCAGTTTGAATTTTCTAAGTCTTTCTTTCTTTACTTTGACCATAAATATTTTTGGTTGTGTTATATAATATTTGATATAAAATATATGAATAGATTGAGTTTTAAATGTATTTTCACTACGTATTATTTTTATCTAATACTTTATAACACAAGCAAAAATAATTAAGGTCAAAGTTGTAAAAGAAAGACTTGAAAATTCAAACATGGACATTTAATATGGGACGGAGGAAGTATGATTTAACACTAATTTGAATACCACATGTGATATTAGTGTTAAATCATATATGATATATATATATCATATGTGATTTAACATATATGATTTAGCACTAGTATCACATATGATATTAAATATCATATGTGATTTAACACTAATATCACATGTGATTTTCAAATTAGTGTTAAATCATATATGATATTTCATGCAAATTCTAGTTTCGAAAAAAACGATTTTTTTTCTTTTTTCGAAAGTATATTAAAGTGCCCGGATATAGAAAGATAATTAAATGCTCGTCGCGATGGTGTAATTATTTTTGCTTAACGATTAACGGTTTAAGAGATATTTAAATTATAAAAAATAGGTGAAATAATAAAATTCTTTTAATCTCAGCCATTAATTTCTTTTTAAATGGATGGTGAAAATGAGTCCCTTAATATGTAAGAAAATTTTGATATGTAAAATAACTATCCTCATTATCTAAATACACTAACATAGCCCAAACGTTTTTTTAAAAGGCTAACCATTTTCAAAAAATTGTTAAAAACAGGTCCGTGGTAAATTTATATGAATATGAGTTGGTGCTAATCATATAAGCTTCTTTTAATCCAAACACCCTCTAAGGCTCATCATAGTGGGTCGGTCGAGGCAATATGAACGAACTAGGTTGCTTGGCCAACCGAGTTGTAAATAAAAAAAGTGACCCGTTTGAAAAAAAAAAGAAAAAAAATCCACTTTTAACACATTATAAATACCAACCTCAAACACATTTTTAAACACACAATTTCAAACACAATTCTCTCAACATAAAATTATTATGGCTTGTCGTCTCCCCCATTCCGTCGAACAAATGCAAACGTATGTTAAAAAACAATGTGAAAAAGACGATGAGGCTCGAAAAAACACTATTATAGATGTTATCAAGCAGTTTGATCAGACAAGGGAAGAGAAGCAACGTATGAGAGAAAAATACACGATTTGCAACGACATTACGCCTGAAAGAAAAGTTTTGATCGACAATTTTTTTATGGATGAAACCCGCAAAGACGACAACATTGCTGACATGTTGTGGGGGTGTGTTCAACAAATACAGAAACATCAGTACCAAAGTCAATTGGAGCTATCAAGAGAACAAAACCGATGGTGTAGGTGCATCGAGTTCATCTGCTAGATTTGTTGAGCAACATCTGCTAGACGAGGAACGTTTGGCTTACATCGAGGAATTTGCTGGTTATCGGTCTCCTTCGTATGATTCTGCATGCAGAGAGCATTCAGATCAGGATATTTTAGTTCGTATGTTTATTGTATGATTTATGTAATATTTTTTTTTATTAATAAAGTTTAATTTTGTTGTTAAAAATATTTGAAAAAAATAATAATTAAATAAATAAAATTAACTAAGTCATCACTATGGTAACTAGATCGTCGCCAAATCATCAAAAAGAAAAAACTGATGTGACAAGGTCGACAAAGGTCACCATTGCTACCGGCCTAATGCTCAACGGTGCTTAATTGTCTCGGTTTGCATGTTGTGACATGTGAAAGGGAAAGACGTGACTCACCTATTAATTTTGTGTCTATTACTATATATACTATTTAGCGGGGAAGAAAACAGTAACCCCCAAGGCATTAAATGCAAAGTTTCCTAAGTTGGCAAAAACAGTCCCTGAGGTTTAAGTGGCGTCTCAAAGTAAGTCCAAACATTAAATGCAAAGTTTCACAACTTAGCAAAAACAGTCCCTGAGGTTTAAGTGGCGTTGCACAGTAAGTCCTGTAGCATTAATTGCTATCTATAGCAACTTGGCAAAATTAGTCCCTAAAGTTTAAGTGTCGTTACAAAGTAAGTCCGTTGAAGCCAATCCCGCTGCATCGCGCGGGTTTCCACACTCGTATATACTAAACATCGGGGAAGAAAACAGTAACAAGCACGCATTAAATGCAAACTTTCCCAACTTGGCAGAAATAGTCCCTGAGGTTCAAGTGGCGCTGCAAAATAAGTCCTGCATCATTAATTGCTAACTATAGCAATCTGGCAAAAATAGTCCCTAAAGTTTAAGGGGCGTTGCAAGGTAAGTCCTGTAGAATTAATTGCTAACTATAGCAACTTGGCAAAATTAGTCCCTAAGGTTTAAGTGTCGCTACAAAGTAAGTCCTTTGAAGCCAATCCCGCTGCATCGCGCGGCTTTCCACACTCGTATATACTAATTATGGGGGAAGAAAACAGTAACAAGCCAAACATTAAATGCAAAGTTTTCCAAGTTGGCAGAAACAGTCCCTGAGGTTTAAGTAGCGCTGCAAAGTAAGTCCAAACATTAAATGCAAAGTTTCACAACTTGGCAAAAATAGTCCCTAAGGTTTAAGGGGCGTTGCAAGGTAAGTCCTGTAGCAAACATCAATTGCAAACTTTCCCAAGTTGGCAGAAATAGTCCCTGATGTTTAAGTGGCGCTGCAAAATAAGTCCTACAACATTAATTGCTATCTATAGCAATCTGGCAAAAATAGTCCCTAAGGTTTAAGCGACGTTGCAAAGTAAGTCCTGTAGAATTAATTGCTAACTATAGCAACTTGGCAAAATTAGTCCCTAAGGTTTAAGTGTCGCTACAAAGTAAATCTTTTGAAGCCAATCCCGCTGCATCGCGCGGGTTCCCACACTCGTTTAATCTAAGGCTAACACCCACGCACATAGTAATCTGATATTTACTTAGGTGGGACACCTTAAATACAACCTGGATGCCGTAAGACTGACAACTCATTTTGCTATACATTTTTTTTTTTTGAACTTTGCTATACATTTGCCGAATATTAAAAAACATGCATGTAAATATCTTGGGCCGTGCTTAGCATGCGAAAAAGAAATCATAGTGTATATTACACTAGCTTAGAGACCCGTTGACACCGGATTATTTTTTAAAGAAATAGATAAATGAGATGATAATAAATGTAATAACGTAAATTTGTTAAATTTAAAATATGTGTGAGTCACAATCGATTTACAACCATCGCGTTGCCAATCTAAAATAGATTGACTCGAACATAAAATGATGTGTGATTTTAATGATCAATTGAGTTGCTAACAAACCTTGTAACATTAAAAATAATGAACCATAGTATAATATAACGTGATTACACCAATGATACATACATGATACAACATGAACCTTGTTCAAAGACCTTCAAGTACTTCTTTATACACGACATTTGTTGTGGTTTTGGAGAGATTACCATCCTGATCACAAACGACAACCTTCAAACCCCGCTTGCTTTTTACTCTTGATACGGTAACGTATAGTTGTTCATGTGTGAACACAGGACGGGGCAAGTACAAACCAACTTTAGAAAGCGATTGCCCTTGGCTTTTGTTGATCGATCTTCACTTAGCAGCTTCTTTCTCCATCTTAATCTCGACAATATGTTTTTTCATGCTTGAACCATCACTTTCATCCTCCACATCGGCTGAACGTTTAGAACTCTTTTGTTTATCAACTGACGTAGTATTTTCTTCAGTTTGAGATTCCAGATCCTGGATATCAAAACATAATCAAAACATATTATGAGTTACTGAGTATTGTAACATGAATTTCCCAAAAAACATGATGCACTTACCAACGGAGTTATTTGAGGTACTGCAGAAGTTGTCGCCTCGGGATCCTATTTAAAAGTAAGTGTTAAACACCGAACAACATGCTCAATAATAGAGTATGCATTATAGAAAAAATGTTGCAGAATCATTACCTTCACGGGAGTTGCAATGGCAACAACAGAAGGGTTCATATATGATGTACAATTAATTCGGGTCTTATAAGAGATTAAGAGCAGGGGTCTACTTTTTCAAAAACTCTTTATACTACTATAAGTTTATAATTACATATAATTATATTGTGATAACATATATTACAAATCAAGTATAAAAACCACGGAAAATAGTTAAAACAAAGAGGATTATAAAGATATAAGCTGCTTTCATTGATATTTAAGCGACTTAATTAGTATAACATCTTTTTTGTACGTCTATGTATGAAAATGAATGGTGTTTCATGTCAACCCAACATGTTTTCACTTGTAACAAAATTATACCCGTATTGACCCATTACCCAACTGGCCGCCTATGGATCCTTGTGTCATATATATATATATATATATATATATATATATATATATATATATATATATATATATATATATATATATATATATATATATATATATATGTATATATATATATATATATATATATATGTATATATATATATATATGTATATATATATATATATATGTATATGTATATATATATGTATATATATATATATGTATATATATATATATATGTATATATATATATATATATATATATATATATATATATATATATATGTATATATATATATATATATATATGTATATATATATACATATATATATATATACATATATATATATATACATATATATATATACATATATATATATATATATATATACATATATATATATATATATATATATATATATATATGTATATGTATATATATATATGTATATGTATATATATATATATATATATATATATATATATATATATATATATATATATATATATATATATATATATAGTGTAGGGTTATTTTCAGAACCAAGAAAAGGTCGAGAACTGCGAGAACCGATCTGAACCATCTATTTTTCAATCAATGGCTATAAATGTTGGTGGCATAATTGTAATTAAATAGAATATCTTGTAACTTTTCATAAATGGCAAAGGGGTAGTAATGGAATTTCGCATTTAATAAATCAATAACTGCTCACCAACATTTTTAGGTCAAATTGATAAAATACAGATCTACTCATTCTTTCACACACCATTTAATCATAATATCCCCTGGGGAGAGATTCAATCAAAATCCCTAAATCCCCAAATAAAATCTCCTCACGAGAATCAATCAATGGCTTCTTCTGATTCGTTCATCGACATAAACGCTATTTTCACGAAACTTAAATTCAAATCAGAAAACAAGGTGATGTAATTTTATTTTATCAGATCTGTTGTTGTTATTTAATTTAATCGATATAATAATTTGTGAATTGAACATCAAAAAATATGTTTTGATTGTAATGCGAGGAATCCGACATGAGCGTCGGTAACATATGCAACTTTTGTGTGTATTGATTGTTCCGATACGCATCGGTGCCTCGGTGTTCATATCAGTTTCGTTAGATACACATCACCTCCTTTTTTAATATATATAGATGATGATAAAATGGACTAAGTTAGTTTTGACTTAAATTTCTTTTGATTTATTGAAAAGTGCATATGTGTTGTATAAAAAACGTTTACTCACATTTTTTGGTTCTGTGTTGTATACTCACTTTTACTCATATTTTTTGGTTCTATTTTTGGTTCTGTGAGTATAGTGCATAAAAAATATACATTTTTTTATTTTCTTCTTCTGATTCGTTTACTCACATTTGTGTGTATTGATTGTTCCGACATGAGTAAAAAATGTGTTTTCTTGGTTCTGTGTTGTATAGTGCATAAAAAATGTGTTTTCTTGGTTCTGTGTTGTATAATGCTGGTTAATGCATGTATATAAAATAAGTAAATATCCAAAAAAATTTATTAAAAAACGTTTGTGTGTATTGATTGTTCCGACATGAGTAAAAAATGTGTTTTCTTGGTTCTGTGTTGTATAGTGCATATGTGTTTTGATTTATTGAAAAGTGCATATGTGTTGTATAGTGCATATGTGTTTTCTTGGTTCTCAGACCTCTAATTTTTGTAAGATATGAACATATGAACAAAAGTTTTTTTTAATGAAATTATTTAGTGGTACAACAACAGCCGCAACATTTCCGGTCTTGATGTCGAGATGTCAGACCTTTAATTTGTGGCCAATCAAATGTAGTTTTAGTGGAGCCAAACTTTTTGTCAAAAAGATTAATTAATACTAGTTTTCATTTACTTATTTTTGCATCTTAGCGCTGTTACTGAACTTTTATTGTGATATACGCTACTTATTTTCAAATTTTAGAAAACTGAAAATATACCTGTTCTACGAAGGCGTGTAATTATGTTTTTTTGAAGGCATGCACATATGTTCTAATGAAAAACTTTAAATACACATATATTTTGAAGGCATGCACATATGTTTATTGTGACATATACGCTACAAATTATGACTATGTTTTGCATATGTATTCTGCTAGATTATGCATATATGTAGCATTACTTGTTATGATTAAATTCGTTTGCATTATTTGATATAAGAAAGGACTGTGCATATGTATTTTGTTAGTTTTTATGACTAAATAATTAATTTATTAATTTGTTGTGGTTACAGGTACAAGTATGATGAGCAATATGAAGAGTGCACATGTGTTTTTTACATACTATCTAGGACAAGATATTTATGCTAAAGATTTAAAGAGTAAAGACACAAGTGCATGCCGTAGATACAAGTGCAAATATACATACAAGAATCCAAAGTGTCCAAGGAGGGAAAATACATGTGCATATACGGCAACATATTTTTTGCTTTTAGAAATTTGTTTTTAAATTGTATATCACATGATTTTAATTTTTGTATTTAATGTTTTTGCTTTAAATTGTATACAATACATGTTAAATACCTTTTGTTTGCCATTCCATGCACTACAAACACATGTAATTTTACATTATCTAAAAAAACACATGTGCACCTTACTAAATACACGTAAACTGAACACTACAAACACACGTAAATTTATTATCTAAAAAAATACATGTGCACCTTACTAATAATGCATGCAAAAAATTAAAAAAAAAAAAAAAAAAAAAAAAAAAAAAAAAAATCCGAAAATATAGGAAAAAGACGGTTTTTATTAAATGAAAATTCAAAAAGAAAATAAAAATGTACTTTTACTATTATACCCTTTTGAATTAAATAATAAAAGTTAATATCCAAAAAAATCTGATTGGTTGATGGTGGTTCTCGCAGTTCTCGACCTTTTTATGGTTCTGAAAAGAACCCTTCCCTATATATATATATATATATATATATATATATATATATATATATATATATATATCTATACTCCCTTATAAAGCATGAATATCCCTCTCCTAACTCCGAACCTAAAAATTAAGATTCAGCCATCCGACCCATGCTCCGAACCTACGGGATATAAAAGCTTTCTACTAAAACAAAAACCAAACAAAACACACACACTACCTAATTTTTTTTTTCTCATCTCTCTCAATCTCTGTCTCAAACAAAAACCACAAATAACTAACAAAATACTCTCTTTTCCTCTTCCACACATCTCATCCCACCACAGCACCACTCCACTGTCGGACCACTCCACCACCGAAATCAAACCACCACCAGAACCACGACCACTATTAGGGTTTTTCAAGTTTAAGGTATTTTTTGAGATTTATAATATATCTATGTATATTAATTAAGTATTGAAGGTTTTCTTTTATAGATATATGGATTTTATTTGCAGATCTGAGAATTTATAACATTTTGGTATTTTTTGTTGTTGCCGCCACAGGCCACTGCCGTCTCGCTGGAAAGTTGCTGCCGCTGCCTCGCCGGAAAGTGTTTTATGGATCTGTATATTGTATTTATAGATCTGAGTTTTTGAGTGTTTTTTTTTTAACTTTTTTGTTTTTCATATAGCGCCGTATCCTCGCCGGAATCTTCCGTCATAGCAGCTGCTTGCCGGAAATTTTGTTGTTGTCGCTGCCTTGCCAGAAAATAAATGAGTTTATGAACGAAGTGGTTTATTGGTTTGTTACTATATAAGTGAGTTTTATTACAATATTATTTTGTGTAAACCATTGGCTATTCTATTTCTTAAGAAATGTTATACTAGATCTCTTCGTGAAAAGCCATGGAAATGAAAATAATGATTTTATACTAGATCTCTTCGTAATTGTTATACTATAAATACAATATTAAAGACATTAAAGAATGAGTTTGGTAGTTTATGGGTTGTTGCGTTGTATTGTACATTTAGTTCACTAAGCTCATATGAAATTTGCTTTAATTTTTATTGGTCATTTGGGTTAGATTTTGTAAGCAAAGTTGAACTATTAAGTCTTATTTTATGCTGCGCTGTATTGTAGAATTAGTTCACTCCCCATAAATTTTCGTCAGCAAAGTTGGTGGTGGAGAGTATATTTTCAAAGGGAATCTGAGGTGAGCAAATTTTTTGTTGGGCGAAGGCATTATCTATAAAATAGTCAAGTTAAATTGTGAGTGAGAAACAGTGAGTATAATAATGCGTACAAAGTGTTTGATAAAATTCTTAAACCATATTTAAGATGTATAATTCTGCATATATCTTGTAGTTTATAGTTATTATGTTAGTTAGAAGTTTCGGAAGTGATCAAGTGAATGGTCTTATTAAGTTTCATTGTTTTGGTTAGTGACTTCATGTTGATATTTGGTCTTGGTTAATGTAGTCAATATTTGCTCCTAAGGTGTTTTTAAAGCATTTGGTCCTGAATCAGATGATGTAAATATGGACTACATGGGCGATACTTTGTCTACCTGATGCAGTTCGGATGGGATAATATGGATTGGAATTGTCTTGTTTGTTCCCTCATTGCATTCAAAGACATGTTTTTGTCTTGTGGATAAGTTCATAAAGTGGTATTCAGATAAAGTGGTATTCAGAAGGAAAAGTATCTATGGCACGTGCTTTGTGTAACAGTAAATTTTTTAACGTTGCAATATACTTTTGTTTAATGTTGATGTTTAGTCATTTGATGTTTGAAGTTGTTTCCAGTGACATGTTTTCGTAGCTGTTGCAGGATACTTTATTTGACAATTATTGAAAAGAATGGAGAGACATTATTAAATGTTGTAATGGAAACTTTTAAAGCCAACTTGCTGATTTTGAAATTTATGGGTTGCTGTCCCGTGTAAGCATTCAAATATTGTGGTATCGGTGAAATAGTTCGCTAATTTACATTTATTCATTCATCGTCTTAGTTGAACTATTAAGTCTTATTTTATCAATAAATGTTACGTCTCTAAATTTGATATTGATAGTGAACTTTTAGCTGGTAAAAATTTAAGTCTTGGACACTTGGTCATTAACAAAATAACTACACTCTTGATGTTTTAATAAGTTTATGAATCATTTTGCAAGACCACTAGCAATTTTGACAATTTGAAGTGGGCCATTTTTGAAAATTTTTGAAGTTGCTAGCTTTATTGATTTTGTAAATGACCAAAAAGCATGTTGTCAGGTTGTCAGATTACATTAAGACTTTAATTTGAAAATTCTTGACCTGCTTCCTAGATTGGCGGTAACAAAGCATCTTTTGAGGCTACCAATAACTCAA
This sequence comes from Chrysanthemum seticuspe, assembly GCA_019973895.1. Classification (NCBI taxonomy): domain Eukaryota; kingdom Viridiplantae; phylum Streptophyta; class Magnoliopsida; order Asterales; family Asteraceae; genus Chrysanthemum; species Chrysanthemum seticuspe. The sequence continues at coordinate 41,405,871 of BPTQ01000003.1, forward strand.
TCTTTTTATGTATTAACTTAACTTAAATAAGCTTTCATATGAAACAAAGTATAATGAATGCAAAGCGAGACTATAAAATGACATGTTTAAACCAAAAAAAATAACAACTGTAACAATTGTCATGAGCATGTATATTTTTTTATTAACCAAGAAAAATAACAACTGTAACAGTTGTCATGAGCATGTATAATTTTTTTATTAACCAAGAAAAATAACTTAAACTATAACAGCAGTATGTGAGATTTTTATGATGAGAAACCCAACTTAGTATAGGACTGTAACTGCTATTCGGGATTCATCATGATTTGCAGATAACATTGTCATTTAAGGATCTGGATCTAAACATGACATCTTTAGAAAAATAGTTAGAAAAAGAAACATTGCAACATCTCTATCTACTTACAGAAAAGGATGTACATATTAAACAAAAAATGTTACCATTTGTAGTAAAAAATTGCAAAAAAATATTAATCGGCCACAACAACTTAAATTAGTGTTATTAAAAGACAATTGCTCACAAATCTGCCGCTACATATACACATTTTCGATAAACAATTACCCGCCGTAAAAACATTGATACTAGACACCGCTGCCGCTAGGCGCGGGTATTCGGCTAGTATATATATATATATATATATATATATATATATATATATATATACACACATTATATATAAGAGGAGGCATGCCACGTCATAATGCCACTTGGCATCCCATAATGCCACGTCATTATTCTATGTCATCATAATTCCACCTAAGCACACTTTGTTCATTAATTTTGTTTTAATAAAATTATTTAATTAAATATTCGAAATAATTAATTTTACTAAAATATTCGGATTTTTTTAGGAAATTTTCCACTTGCAAGGATTAAACCTAGGGTGTTTGTATCATTAACAAGCATGATAACCACTAGACCAACATATTTTTTGATTTTATCCTGCAAAACCAAATATATAAACCTACACAACTAATTATTGACCATTTTTATTAGTTTAAAAAGGAATGTATTTATCTAAAAAAAAGTTATATAGCACATATCCATTCCTTAAATTATAAACTTTAACCTAATCATAAACTTTAACCTAATCCATCTCATAAATTCACGTTTACAATCACAAAAACACACAAAACCTCTTTGCTCATTCGTATTCTGCAAAAAGGTATTTTTTTTCTTTTAACTTGACGTTAAAATTATTTTATTCTTATATATATATATCGGTTCTTAAAAAAACCCATGCAATTTCTAAGCTCGATCACAGGCTATTGAGGTTCAAGTTATTGTTTTGTTTCCATTGAACCTGTATTTACACATCTCTTGTCTGCATGTTTTGGTACATATTTTTTTTTTTTATCAACAAATGGTAAGAGCCACACAATCTCATTGGAAGAAGCTTGCTTGGATTAAATTTGCAGTTTGATAAGAGATATAGTTGCAGTTGAACATCTACCACATTGTTGAAGTACAGGTAACAATAGTTATATGTTTGGATTTGCACGATTTGAAGAGTAAAACTATATGATATTTTACATTTGCGTTAGTTATTTGTTGACTCAAACATGTATTTGGATATGTATATAATCTTTTAAGAAGGAAACATATTCACACAAGTTTGACCATTCTTCTTTGCTCATTCTTCTTTGCTCAGCCTAAATATAAATGTAATTAAAAAGTTGTGAATACGTGAAGAATCATATTTCGCAATACCTTGTTAAAACCGCGGCGTTTATCAATCACGACAGTCGAGTAGAGAGAAAGTGGCAAGTCTGTCACCTGAACAAAGTGTATCGAATAAAAATGCTATTTCAAGAAGACTACAATATAAACAGAACCGAGCTAAAGAAGAAACAAAAAAATACCTTTCACAAAGCTAGATTTATGTGTGTAATGTATTTGAGTAGATTGAGCAGTTTTAAGGGGGTACTTGGGATTTGCTTATCGGCTCAGATTAATTCATGGCCTGGCGCACGGGCGGAGGTTGCTAAGGCGAGTATTTTTCACAGTTTGCTATCCTTCCATGCTGTAAATGTAATTAAAAAGTTGTAAATACGTGAAGAGTCATATTCCGCAATACCTTGTTAAAACCGTGGCGTTTCTCAATCACGACAGTCGATACAACTTATTTGATACAATATACAATTTCAATCTGAACATGATATATTGAGAAGGGATATATAGATACATACTCATTCCGTTCCACATAGCATGATATAGTGTCCCATATGAACTTGTAAAACACAAAAAAAAAAAATCACAGTAAAAAAACAGAAAAAAAAATTCATGAGCAAACTTACCATGCTAATTCTAAAGAACACGTATTCTCAAACCTGCACACACAAAATAAAAAATCAAAATGAAAGAATTGAGGAAAAAAAGGCTGAGGAAAAAATAAAATTAGGGTTTGGAGAAAAATATATTATGAACCGAGAGTAGGGTTTTAAGCTGTAGAGAAATAAGTATAATATAATTATAGACATTTATAGATTATAATATGCAACATAATTATCAAAATAACTTGTTGCCTAAGTGGTAAACACACTAGTTATTTATACTAATCCTACAAACGACCCAAGTTCAAATCTCACCATGGTCATTTTTTATAAAAATCGATTTTCAGAAACAATTGCTTAACAATTTATAAAATTAATACATTAAATCCAAAAAATAAATAGTATTGCTTAGGTGGATTTAAAAATTGCTTAGTTGGACAATAAATGCTTATGTGGCATGAAATTTGATTATTTGGCATTGAGGTGACATTGAGGTGGCATTAATACCTGTTGGGAATTACGGTAAACTACTGGATCTGCTGAAGTATCTGCCGAAGAGTTTCTGCCGAAGAAGAATGGATTCTGCTGAAGTTATACTTCAGCAGAAGTGTTAAAGCCGAAATCGTGATTCTGCTGAAAGTGCGAATCCACGTAGGAGAGATAAGCGCCGTATGTAGGAAAAGTCAGCGCCGTATGAAAGATAGGTTGGCGCCGTATTGTGTAGTGTTTACTCAGAATGTGTTTGAGGCAAAACATTATGATTAGTAAAACCATATGATTAGTTGCATGCTTGTCTAGATGCATGCTTGGTCTATGTTTGTATTAGGAACGTACGTTGTAAACGCTCGTGAGTCATTAGGGTTTCTTGTCTATAAAAGAAACCATAATAGTTTGTATTAGATAAGTTTTTCTAAGTCTTTCAAGTCTTGTAAAACATCCGAAACATAGAGTTTCTATAATCAAAAGATCCATAGAGGATCTAAGAGTTCTTAGTTATTATAACTTGTATTTACATTCCGCTAAAGAATACGAGTTGTAGAGATCTTCTATTAGTTTGCTTGTGATTACATAGGCAACACTAACGATCTCCGAGTGCTTAAGATCTATCAAGGTCTTTGTGTTTACAACAATACCAAATGCCTCATGATATAAATAATATATATATATATATATATATATATATATATATATATATAGAGAGAGAGAGAGAGAGAGAGAGAGAGTTAGGATCAAATAAGAAAATTACTTAAAATAAGAAGGAATAAGAAGAATTATAACCGCAAATCCGATATGCACCGACTTAAATTAGATGCATCCCTATAATCTTAGAGGCATTATAACGCACCATAGTGTGTTTTCTAGCTTTTAGTCAAATGCATATACGTATATCAGATGCATTTCATAATTTCTTTTGTTTTTTGTTCCTCTGCACGTGTCGAAATCATGAAAATCAATTTGCACCATCTATACATCAAATTAACTTTCGAAACTCAAGATGTTGCATCTATATGAATAGAAATGCATCTAATGCAAGTCGTTGCATCTCAAATGCGTGGTTTTGGTCACTTCTCACCACTTCTTATTTTAATTTACTTCTCACTAGATCCCTACTATATATATATATATATATATATATATATATATATATATATATATATATATATATATATATATATATATATATATATATATATATATATATATATATATATATATATATATATATATATATATATCTATATCTATACTCACTTATAAAACACCAATATCCCCAACCAAAACTCCAAACCTACATTTTAAGATTCAGCCACCCATACCTTTATACAATCCTAAATTTACACACACCAAACCAAAATCAAAACCTAAAATACTCCGAACCAACAAAAATACATATACTCACAATACAAAATACTACCATTTGATCCCATTTAGCCTGATTCTATTTATCTCACCTTAAAAAAACACACTCCCACAAATACTCTCTCATCCCTCATTTCTCACATAAACAGAAAACACTCACATTTCTTCTACAACCACCACCAATCCATCACCACAACAGCCCACACCTTCACTGCTACACCCACCACAATCGTGACCAACCTGTGCGGAGACCCACCCACCATAGAAACGCACCCACCACTGAAGGTTTTGCAAGTTTTTAGTTTTTTTGTTATAAAGTTTTGTAGTTCTTTTTTTTTAATGTTTTTAAACATTTTTTATATATTGTTAAGTTTTTGTAAGATTTTTTAGATATATATATATATATTTTTTGCGGATCTGGTTTTTTTAACCGCTTTAAAAGTTTTTTTTAGGTGCCGTTGCCGGACTATTCGTTGAGACGCTGCTCACACCGGAAGCTTATGTAAAGATTATTGTGTATGTTTTTTTTATAAAGTTCTAAATGTTTTTTTTGTAGATTTGAGTTTCTTATTTGTTTTGTAGCAAATTTTTTAGCCATGCCGTAATCTCTAGCTACCGACGCTACCGGACTATTCGCTGTCGACGTTGCTCCCATCGGAATCTCCGCTGCCATAATCGGAATCAGCTGTTGTTGGAGATCTGGGTTGGTTTTAAAATTTGTTATTAAGCTTCTTGTGTAAATTTGTTTTAATTTTATTGTATTTTTTGTTGTGTAATTTTATTTACTTTGCTGTTGTGTAATTTTTTTTAACAGATTACTTCTAAGTTGTGATTTTTGTTATTTAAATTTATTGTATTTTTGTTCTATGTTGTTGCTATTAAAAAAACAATTGTTACTACGAAAAGGAAATGTTTCTTTCACAAAGAAAACCGAGCCTAACATTTGTTTCGTATCATATTTTTTGAATTGCATTGGGAATGGTTAAAAAAGGTTGAAACCCCATGTCGCTTTTCAGAGTTTTGGGTCTCGAGACCTGAAACAAAATTTTGATGTTAATTGGTCTTAATTTTTGAATTTCATTGGGAAGGTGGTTCAAAAGGGTATAATGAGTACATGACTTTTGGCAAGTGCAAATGCAAAAGAGCATATGTCAACATATATGTAATTTACAGTTAACGTGAGTTTGCAAAATATGAAAACCATTGTAACTTTTTGATGTTTCAAGATTATTTGAAATTTTTGAAAATTTTAAAATTAAAATTTTTTTTTTTGATTAACAAAATTTTCAAATTTTGAAAAGTTTGAAAATCTGATATTTTTTATTATTTTAAAATTTTGAAAATCTGATTTTTTTTTTTTTTTTTTAAGTAAGTATTTTCAAACTTTTAATTTTCGATAGTACAATGCTTTAAATTTCTAAAAGTGTTTGAATCTTCAAATGAAAAGTTTCAAATATTTGCACTTTGTTACAAGTTTTCACAAACACCAAAGTTACAACATTCTAAGCTTTGCACACTCACACACATTTTGCACAATTCTCAATACGCACTTTGCTCGATTCTCAATATGCTACTTTCAAAAGGGAAGTTATCCTCTCAAGTTGAGGATAACTTGATTGATCGAGTTAGACAAATATCAACCATTTGATCAAATTCAGTGGCTCAAATAAAAAGAATAAGAGATGATTTGAGCCACAGATTTGATCCAGTGGTTGCTAATTGTAACTTGATCAATCAAATTATCCTCAACTTGAGAGGATCATATTCTTTTCAAAATTGTGAGTACCAATACTTTAGTAGCTTTTACATCAACATATTTAATCTCTTGTATATAAATGTAAAAATAAAAATATAAAATACACTTTGCACTTGAAAGTAAATTGAATCACGAAATGACAAACACACTGAACTTAAAATTGTATGATTGTTATTATGACATGTAATTTTTTGTCAATGTAATTTTTTTACATTAAAGAAAAAAATGGCTCTTAATTTACATATTATTATTAAAAATTACAAAAGAAGAACATCTTCATTTTTAAGAAGCTTATTAAAAAAAAAAAAAAATTCGGTATCGCTATAAAAAAAATCCTTGAAGCAATGTATCGAACACAAAAAATCATCACATAAACCATCTTTGCTAAATTGACACAAAAGTTGTACTTTGAAAATTTTTGACACCTGCTAAATTGTTTCTAACATAATTTATTAGCCGCTAGCGTTAGGCGCATAATATACGTGGTAAACCTCACTTGAAGATATAATAGAGAACACACACAATATCAATTCAACCGGATTTTGTCAATAACAAAAAGTTACCATGTGATCATGAAAAAACGTTTTCCGAGCAAGATTCTGTAACCCTATAAATACAGTTTGCCGAAAGAAAATTACTCGCCTCTTAAAACTAATGTCGAAAACTAGACATTGCTGCCGCTAGATACCGCTGCCGCTAGGCGCGGGTACTCGGCTAGTCCCTTATAAAGCATGGATATCCCCAACCAAAATCCAAACCTACAATTTTAAGATTCAGCCACCCCATCCTATCTCAAAGCCTTAATTTACACACACCAAACCAATATCCTATCCTATAACCAAACCAGCAATTCTACATAAAACTAGCAAACAAACAAATACCCTACAAACCCCACCCTCCTCTCCCATTTACTTCCATCCATAAAAAAATAAAACACACACAAAACTTCACTCCACACATCTCCGAACTCTCTCATCTTACAACTCACACCACTAAAAAAACACACACACAAAAAACACTCACTACCACCGTCGCACCACAACACCTTCCACCGCCACCAAAACTCCTCCACCACCGGCCCCACGGCCACAGGAAGCAAAAAATCACCGAACGACCACGTAACAACTACAACCGAGAGGAACAACCTAAACGAACCACCAAGGTTCGCGGTATTTTTTCGAGTTTTTTCATGGATCTATGTATTTTAATCAATTTTAAAGTTTTCTTTTTTTCTTTTTTCTTTTTTTTTTTGTTTTATTTTTTTTTTTTATAGATCTCTGTATTTGATTTATAGATCTATGTGTTTTTTTTTTTTTTTTTAATTTTTTTTTTTTTTTTTGGTACTCCTTTTAACAGCTGCCGCCTGCCATTGGTGCCACCATCGCCGGAAACTGCTGCTACAGCCGCATCCTCTCCGAAAAAGTCTACTTCCACCACTTGTGTTGCCGGAAAAATTGTTCCTGCCGTTTATGATGCCGAAAAACTTGCTGCCGCAACTTTATTGGTATGTTTTATTTTTATTGTGGTTAATAGTTGTTATAAAATTAATCATGTAAATATTGTTATGAATTTGTTAATATTTATATTTATTTCAAGTTTACATATGGTTTTTCTTTGTAGATTTATCTATATATTTTCTCAGCTATTTGTTTATATAACCTTTTAAGATTTATATATTTACCGTATATATATTTGTACAGATTAGCTTGTGTTGCCGAAAAATCTACAGCCGGAATTTATTGTTGCCGGAATATGTGCCGCCGCCACCCAACTTGCATTTATTGTGGTAAATGTGTTGTATCTTTTAAAGTTTGTAAATGTAAGTTTTTTTTTATAAAGTTGTTACTATTTTTTTATAAAGTTTGATTGTAATTTGGTATAAAGTTTATATGAGAAAGTTTATTATGTGTATTTGTAACTTGTAAGTTAGTCATTTGTATGTTTCGTAATTTGTAAGTATATGTAAATCTGTGTATTTTGTGTTTGTTGTAATTTGTTGCAATTTAGATTTTAATTTATGTTGATTTGGCTGGTGGTGGTCTTAGGTGGTTTTAGTTTTTGGTTGATGGTTATGTTCAAGTGTTTTTTTTTGTTTTTGTGATCACTACTTTTGGTGTTGAAACCAATAAAAAGTTCAAAATAAGATGGAGCGGACTTTTCAAACTTTTTTACCTAGAAGTTTGCTTTTTGCATTTTGAAATCTTGACAGCTACCATCTCAATCTTGTGATATGTTTGTTAGTTCAATATTCAGAAATTCAAACTTAAATAGATGGTCAGATTTGTATATTTTAATTTTTAATCTCACACGATTGCCTTCATACTCTAAAGAATATTAACAAAAAAATCAACCATGGGCTTACACAATGAACGTGCCACGTGGGTATACCTATTTCAAGCATTTAGGTCCTTTAATATCACGTATAATTTCAAACTATTAAATAATGCTTCGTAGATGTAAATAAATATACTTCTCTTTAACAATACATCACGCAAAAGAACACAAAAAATACGAATTTGACAAAAGAAAAATGAGATACTTTTTAACAATCCATCAAAAGACAACATAAAACTTTTTCTTCTGAGATTAGCTGTAGGAGTTGAACAAATTTTATTAAAGACTATACACTACGTGAAAGTTTTGGTTTGTGGTGTTTACCTGCGTTGGTAACCATGCAAGTTGTATGAGCAACATGTGAATCATTTTTGAATAACTGCCCCATTCATTTTTTGGTATAACGGACTAATGCACATTTAATAAGAAATAACAAGAGTTAATTGTGGTAAGTTCTTACATTTGATCGGACTACCGTCCTACCGTCGTTGAACTACCGAAAAATCAAAGATAAATTGATAACTTGCTTGAGTGTCATCGTAACAGTAAAACACAAAAAAAACATAGATGCTACCGGACTTTGTTAAAAAACCGTACACCGCTGCCGCTAGGTGCGGGCACCACGATGTACATAACAACTATTCAACTATGCAAACAGAAAAGCAGTTCCTCAAAAAGGACTCACAAGCGCTACAAATACAATTTTTCGAAGGAAAATCATTCGCCTCCGTAATTTTGACGAAAACTAGACACCGCTGCCGCTAGGCGCGGGTACTCGGCTAGTATATATATATATATATAGGGAAGGGTTATTTTCAGAACCAAGAAAAGGTCGAGAACTGCGAGAACCAGCATCAACCAATCAAATTTTTATGAATATTTATTTTTATTAATTAATTCAAAAGGGTATATTAGTAAATTTACATTTTTAATTTTCTTCTTGATTTTTTAACAAAAAACGTTTTCTTAGTTCCTAATTTTTAGGATTCTTTTTCTTTTTCTTTTGAAATAATTTCTTTTTAAAGTGTGCATCATTTCAGAATGTTAGGTGCATATGTGTTTTTTTTCCTATAATGTAGTCTTCAATTGCTTAAACTCTTTAACTTTTGGAATTTTTCATGGCGTTAACTTATACTAAGCACAACTTTTCTTAGAAAAAAAAGCATAAAATAGCAAGGACGTAATACATGTGCATGTTCCTTTATAAGTGGTGCATTCACATGGCAAAAATTGAAAGAAATAAACATTTACATTATTTTTGTTGTATTGTACATGTACAGCTCTAGAATTTACACAATTTAATCTCAAATGAATCAATATCGATAGCAGGTGCGCTAAAAAAAGACAAATTTCTTTAGTGTGTGCACATGTGCGTGCCTTTGAAAATATGTATACACACATAATTTCTTCAATATCGGGTGTAGAATTCTGATAATATACATGTGCAACTGACATTTTTATAAGCGGAACACTTGTGCTTTGTTGTCATCATCGGCTTATTTAGGTGCGGCTTATGCGAACATGCGCACATCTCTCTCTTTATGTGTAGCTTGTTGTCGTAAACATCAAATTTCTAGTGTTACAAGACAACCTGAACAATGCAAAGTTAAGTAAGAAATTGATGATATACACAAACAAAAATATGTGAAACATTCAACTTCAAAAACGCATTACTAAATGGAAAATGAACAAAAATCAAGTAGTTGAAAACTTACATATAAAAAGCACCAAATTCATTACGAGAAACAAAAAAAGGGTAGAAGCCGTACATTAAAATTTCCATCAATATATCCCACTATTGGATGATTCAGATTTAAAAACATTTATGTACTTTAAATACATTTAAATTCTGAAACTGTAAAAACACATATGCACTTTCAATACATTTGTGCAATTTCAATACTTTTAAACTTCCAAACTATAAACACATATATGCACTTTCAATACATTTAAACTCCAAAAATGTAAAAACACATACACACTTTCAATACATTTAAACTCCGAAACTGTAAAAACACATGTGCACAGAAGACATCAATTTAACAGAAACTATAAAAACACATGTGCACTCTCAATAACACATATGCACACTTCTTTTATTGATTAAGATCTAGATCGTTATATAACTTGTTGATGAAGTTTAAAAATAATAAAACTATACATAGATCTAGATCGTTATTTAATAAAGGCATTGCAATAACATGCATTATGTATTACAATAATTAAAAAAAGAAAAATGAACAAAAGTAAGGAAAGCAATTTTAATTTTCAAAACATTATTTGAAGAAAAAAAAAACACTAATCCAGATTTCCTTCTTTACGTAATCATCATTCTCATTTTTGAGTTCAATACAACCAATCTTTGAAATATGGTTTTTCTTATAGAACCCAAACGTCAATTTACCATGCCAAAAACTTCAAAGCCCAATATGGTCATTACAAATCCTAAAACTTATAAAGCATAAACAGCCAAAAGCAATTAAAATAAATTGAAAAAAAAATAAAAAATAAATCTAGAAGGACACATTCAAACAAAAAATATCTTGACGAAAAAAAAATTGTAACCTGCTTCCATATTTAATTCTTCATTTGATGGCAACTTTTAGATCCATACCATGAAGAAAGATTGTGGAAAAAGACCATGTCTTGAGATGGTGAAACATTCAAGACCATAAAAAATCCAACGATCTGTAAATGGAGATTGTGAAACATAACCATGGCTATGGAAATGAGAGAATAGGTGGCGGCGGCTGCTAGGTTTTGGTTCTGGGAGTTGAAGAAGGTGGGAGGTTTTTAAGGAAAAAGAGGAATAATATTAGAGAGATTAGTTGCCAGCAGTTATTATTATTTAGAAGTGATGTGAAATTACTTAAACACCCTCCCATCCTTTTTAAAATGTAACATAAAGTTTCAATTTATTACATTTATGCCACCTTTCTTAATAGCCATTGATCAAAAAATAGATGGTTGAGATCGGTTCTCGCAGTTCTCGACCTTTTTATGGTTATGAAAATAACTCATCACTATATATATATATATATATATATATATATATATATATATATATATATATATATATATATATATATATATGGGAGAGTTAATGTGAGATCAAACTTAAAGTTGTAAAAATAAGATCAAGTCTAAAAAACTACTAAAACATTTATAGATAACAATTTTAGTAATAATACACAAAAAATAATATTTTAATACAAATTAACATTTTAGCAACTAATAACCAAATGATACATGAGTTTAGATTAGTGATATACCTGATACACATTACACTAATAAATATTCCAAAACCTGATACACATACAAAAACCTGATACACATTACACATCTAATCAAAGTGTATCACCTACGTTTCGTAAATTTTAAAAAGAAATCTATCTAAAATTTAACAATTTTAGGTGTAGTTAATAAAAAAAATTATTTTTGTTGTAAGGAGAGTGTCATTTGTCAAATTTTAGTTGGATCTCATTTTAACAACTTTAAGTTTGATCTTATTTGATCTAGATTCTATATATATAAATACACACACACACACACACACACACATATATATATATATATATACACATTATATATAAGAGGAGGCATGCCACGTCATAATGCCACTTGGCATCCCATAATGCCACTTGGCATCCCATAATGCCACGTCATTATTCTATGTCATCATAATTCCACCTAAGCACACTTTGTTCATTAATTTTGTTTTAATAAAATTATTTAATTAAATATTCGAAATAATTAATTTTACTAAAATATTCGGATTTTTTTAGAAAATTTTCCACTTGCAAGGATTAAACCTAGGGTGTTTGTATCATTAACAAGCATGATAACCACTAGACCAACATATTTTTTGATTTTATCCTGCAAAACCAAATATATAAACCTACACAACTAATTATTGACCATTTTTATTAGTTTAAAAAGGAATGTATTTATCTAAAAAAAAGTTATATAGCACATATCCATTCCTTAAATTATAAACTTTAACCTAATCATAAACTTTAACCTAATCCATCTCATAAATTCACGTTTACAATCACAAAAACACACAAAACCTCTTTGCTCATTCGTATTCTGCAAAAAGGTATTTTTTTTTCTTTTAACTTGACGTTAAAATTATTTTATTCTTATATATATATATCGGTTCTTAAAAAAACCCATGCAATTTCTAAGCTCGATCACAGGCTATTGAGGTTCAAGTTATTGTTTTGTTTCCATTGAACCTGTATTTACACATCTCTTGTCTGCATGTTTTGGTACATATTTTTTTTATCAACAAATGGTAAGAGCCACACAATCTCATTGGAAGAAGCTTGCTTGGATTAAATTTGCAGTTTGATAAGGGATATAGTTGCAGTTGAACATCTACCACATTGTTGAAGTACAGGTAACAATAGTTATATGTTTGGATTTGCACGATTTGAAGAGTAAAACTATATGATATTTTACATTTGCGTTAGTTATTTGTTGACTCAAACATGTATTTGGATATGTATATAATCTTTTAAGAAGGAAACATATTCACACAAGTTTGACCATTCTTCTTTGCTCATTCTTCTTTGCTCAGCCTAAATATAAATGTAATTAAAAAGTTGTGAATACGTGAAGAATCATATTTCGCAATACCTTGTTAAAACCGTGGCGTTTATCAATCACGACAGTCGAGTAGAGAGAAAGTGGCAAGTCTGTCACCTGAACAAAGTGTATCGAATAAAAATGCTATTTCAAGAAGACTACAATATAAACAGAACCGAGCTAAAGAAGAAACAAAAAAATACCTTTCACAAAGCTAGATTTATGTGTGTAATGTATTTGAGTAGATTGAGCAGTTTTAAGGGGGTACTTGGGATTTGCTTATCGGCTCAGATTAATTCATGGCCTGGCGCACGGGCGGAGGTTGCTGAGGCGAGTATTTTTCACAGTTTGCTATCCTTCCATGCTGTAAATGTAATTAAAAAGTTGTAAATACGTGAAGAGTCATATTCCGCAATACCTTGTTAAAACCGTGGCGTTTCTCAATCACGACAGTCGATACAACTTATTTGATACAATATACAATTTCAATCTGAACATGATATATTGAGAAGGGATATATAGATACATACTCATTCCGTTCCACATAGCATGATATACTGTCCCATATGAACTTGTAAAACACAAAAAAAAAAAAAATCACAGTAAAAAAACAGAAAAAAAAATTCATGAGCAAACTTACCATGCTAATTCTAAAGAACACGTATTCTCAAACCTGCACACACAAAATAAAAAATCAGAATGAAAGAATTGAGGAAAAAAAGGCTGAGGAAAAAATAAAATTAGGGTTTGGAGAAAAATATATTATGAACCGAGAGTAGGGTTTTAAGCTGTAGAGAAATAAGTATAATATAATTATAGACATTTATAGATTATAATATGCAACATAATTATCAAAATAACTTGTTGCCTAAGTGGTAAACTGTTGGAATCACTCCTAAACAGTATTTCAAGTATTTATATTTCATATGTAATAGGTAGCTTTATTATGGCCTTTATGTTTGTTTAAGGTCAAGCTTATGTAGAAGGCCCATAAGCTTGATCCAAGCCCAATAAGGAATAGGGAAGGAGAGGGAGTGTTGCCCTAGCTCCTTGCCTATATAAACTCTTGTAAACCCTCATTTGAGGGTTGGTTGTTCAAGTTATTCTCTTCACACATTCACCTACGCCTAACCGTGCTACTCTCTTTGTGTATGTGTGCTTGTTTACTTGTTCAATCGCCTTATCTCTTTCTATATAACTTGTGTTTGTAAAACTAGTGACCTAACAGTGGTATCAATCGCCAAATAGTTGGGTGAATCGTTGTGTTTGAAGTGGGTTTTGGTCCTACGCGTAACATCGGTTCCTAAACTTGGTCACGCTTAAAAACTGATTTTTCACACTTTTGAATCCAAGATTCTTGTACTTTCAACGTTATTAGGTGTTAAACTATTGGTTTTTGGCAAAAAGTTTGGAACTTTACGTGTATTTCCTTGTTTTTAAGCTTGTTTTTGTACGAAAGTGTTATCCTACGCGTAACTGTTTTAGGTGCTTTGGATCATCAAATTTCACACTTTTGTGTTATTTTGGTGTTATTGAAGCTATTTCATCAAACAAAAAACTGGTTTCGAAACACATTTGGGCAAAATCAAAGTTACGAGTAATCCTACGCGTATCAAAACCCTAATATTACGCGTAAGATTTTCCTTGGTTTGATCTTCAATTTTCTGGTTTATTCCGTGTTTTCTTACTTGGATAAGTCTGAAAATACGTCGACTTTGGATATCTTTTGCACTGTGAAGTGTAAAAGATCATTTGGGCAAAAACCCTAAAATTACGCATAAGCATAAGCTTACGCGTAGAATTCCTACGCATAAGATTCACTTTACGCGTAAACTACGGTCTACGCATAAGGTAATCCTACGCCTACGTTTCTACGCCTAACTTTTGTCTACGCTTAACTTTAGTGTTTTTTCCTACTTACGCGTAAGCTAAAACCTACGCGTAACTCCTCATTGTTACGCGTAACTTTTGGTGTTTTTACGCATAAGTACTACTTGGTTCTTGTTTTTTCTACGCCTAAGGACACTTCATCAACAAAGGTTCATTCGACTACAAAGATCCAATTTTACCACACAAGTTCATCATCATGTCTCAACCACCATACTCTAACTATTTCCCTCACACTTATAATCATCAACAACAACAACAACAATTAACTCCACAACATCAACAATGGAATCAACAACAAGCTATTTATCAACAACAATTTAATCAGCAACATACTCCACAACTTGGTGCAATTCCACAACCACAAATGGTTCAACCACAACCAAGCCTTCAAGTTCAACCCTACACAACCGATTTCAATCAACATCCATCACGGACCACTATGAAGGAACCCACTTGGTTTGCAAAGATGTGTGAAGCTTTAAGCAGCCAACAATCAATTCATGAAGCTGGATCACTTGATAGACCTCCAATGCTCACTCCAGGAAACTATGATCAATGGGTGATAAGGTTCTTTAGGTTTTGTGATCTGAAGAAGCCACATGGAAAGTTCTTAAAGAAGGTTATCTTGGAAGGTCCATTTGAGATGCCTACTGTCATTGTACCCGGAGATCCAACTGCTGTTCCACCAAGAGATGAACAAACCAACATTGCTACTGTTGCAGATTTAAATCCTACAGAACTTCTACACTATGAAGCTGATGAACTTGCAATGGAATACATCCTCTTAGGATTACCACAACC